>CM052895.1:42984869-43027836 GCA_028534135.1 Potos flavus
ATCTACAGATTTAATGCAATTCCTATTAAAATAGAAGTTACATTTTTCACAGAACTAGAACAATTAACCTTAAAATTTGTATGGAACCACAGAAGACCCCACGTAGCCATGTTTGTTCTTTTTCTCTTGAAAAAGAACAAAACTGAAGGTATCACAATCCCATACTTCAAGATATCCTACAAAGCTCTAGTAATCAAAACAGTATGGTACTGGTATAAAAATAGACACAGAGAGCAATGGGACAGATTAGAGTCCAGAAATAAACCCATGAGTATGTGATCAGTTAACCTAGGACAAAGGAGGCAAGAATACCAAATGGGAAAAGACAGTCTCTTCAGCAAATGGCGTTGGAAAAAATGGACAGCCACATACACAAGAACGAAATGAGACCTCTTTCTTATACCATACACAAAAATCAATTCAAAATGGGATAAAGACTTAAATGTGAGATCTGAACCCATACAATTCCTAAAAGAAAACAGGCAGTAATTTCCCCAAAAAAACCCAAAAACACTAATCTAAAGAGACATATACATACCTAAGTTGGTTTCAGCATTATTTACAATAGTCAAGATATTGAATCACTCCTTGTCCATCCATAGATAAATAGGCTTGGGATATTACTCAGCCATAAACAAGAATGAAATCTTACCCTTTGCAACAACATGGATGGAGCTGAAGAGTATTAGGCTAAGTGAAATAAGTCATAGAAAGACAAATAACACATGATTTTGCTTATATGTGGAATTTAAGAAACAAATAAAGAAAAAGACAAAAAACCCAGATCTTAGCTATCGAAAACAAACTGTTGGTTGCCAGAGGGGAGGTAGGTGGGGCATGGATGAAATAAATGAAGGGAATTACAAATACACTTATCATGATGAGCACTGGGTAATATATAGAATTATTGGATGCATGGGGTACCTGGGTGATGGACATGGGGAAGGGTATGTGTTGTAATGAGCCCTAGGTATTATATAAGACTGATGAATCACAGACCTGTACCCCGAAACAAATAATACCCTATATGTTAATCAATTGAATTTAAAGAAGAAAAAAAAAGAATTGTTGGATGATTTTATTATATGCCTGAAACTAATATGACATTGTATGTTAATTATCCTGGAAAGAAATCTCATAAAAGTCAATTATATTTTTAGATCTTTTTAGCATCAATACAGTCTTGCATTCCTGGCGTATATCCAACTTAGGTTTGATGTTTTATCTCTTTAAATTCTAGATTTCCTTTGCTAACATTTTGTTTGGCATTTTTTTACCTATGTTCATGAAGATGATTGGCTTACAATTTTTCTTTCTTGAACCATTCTTACCTGCTTTTGATATTATAACTATGCCTGACAATTTAAATTGAGGAGTGTTCTGGTTTTTTTCTATGATCTGCAAGAGTTTGCAATGTTGTAAT
Organism: Potos flavus; assembly: GCA_028534135.1. Classification (NCBI taxonomy): domain Eukaryota; kingdom Metazoa; phylum Chordata; class Mammalia; order Carnivora; family Procyonidae; genus Potos; species Potos flavus. The sequence continues at coordinate 42,986,293 of CM052895.1, forward strand.
GATCTATTTGCTGGAGATTTGATAGGATTTTCCTATAAGTGACCTGGGTTTGGTGATTTCTTTGTGGGAAGACTTTTAATTACTGATTTGAATGCTTTAAGATTTATGGAAATATTCAGGGTTTTAATTTCTCGTTGATTCAGTGTTAGTAGTTTTCGTTTTTATGTGTTGTCTGCTTCCTCTAAAATTTGAAACATATAATCATAAAGTTATTTAGAGTATTAGCTCTTTAATCTCTGCTACATCTGCAGCTATGTTTACTTTCTCAATACTAATACTGAACTTCAATTTTATTTTAGATCAGTTTTTCCAGAGGTTTGTTACCAGTCTTTTCAAAGAATTCATTTTTGATTTTGTTTATGATGTCTCTTATATCTTTCCTTTTCTTTTTCTCTTTTTAAAGCTTTATTTATTTATTTGAGAGAGAGAGGGAGAGAGAGCAGGAGGAGGGCAGAGGGGGAGAGAAAGAGAATCCCAAGCAGACTCCCCACTGAGCGCAGAGCCCCGGCCCTGGGCTCGATCTCACGACCCTGAGATCATGACTTGAGCTGAAATCAGGAGTCAGATGCTTAACTGACAGAGCCACCCAGGTGCCTCTTTCCTTTTCCAGTTCACAAATTTCTGACCTTCTCTTTACTTCTGTGTTTTACTGATTCTGAGATACATAGTTTTTCTTATTTTAGTGTAACTGAAACATGGATGTGGCTTCTACTTGTTGGACAGGTAGGCGTTAGGACATACTTGTCATTCCTCTGCATGTGTATTAAGACTTGTAGGATTGAACGGTATCCCTAAGGCAATAGTGGCACCCTCTCTTAGGAAATGCTGCATCACCCATATTCTTGATATCATGGGAAATAATACCATGTGGGAAAATCACAGACCTTGAGAACAGGGAGTTAGAAAATAATTAAATGATATATGGGAAAACCTATGTCTAAGTAAGTCTAAACATACTTTTTTCCTTCTAACTGGTATGTGAAAAACAATGCATACATAAGTAGCATCTTAACTTAAGTGAAATATATTATGTCCTTCATTCTTTTTAAATTCGTTTTGCTGTTCTTTTCTACTTTTTCATTGTTAAATGCTTAGCTTATATGGTGCTGGCTCCTCAAGTCCAGATCCCCATGGAGTGACATGGCGAGGATCTGGTCATACATGTCCACACTACTCCTGAGGGCTGGGATGAGAAAGAATGGAGAAAAGACAAAAAGAACATGGTTCCCCTGCTCTCTCTGACTTGTAGAATTCCCCTTTCCCACTCCTCAGACTAGAAAGAGAGGGCTCCTTTTGGTGCTTTCTCTCCCCTCAACCAGCTTTGGGCTGCTGTTGAGTCCAGGCCTGGTACTGTTGGAAAGGAGAAAAATGGGAAACTCACTACCATTCAGTCCTTCAAGTTTTGACCTCGTTCCCCAGTATTCCTGTTAGCTAACAACTACTACTTAGATTTCTCAGATAGCTGCGTCGTGCGTTCTTACGTGGCCGATGGTTGCGTTTGGTGAGAGAGACCAAGTCAAGTGTGTTTATTCCATCTTGTGTAGAACCTTCACCCCACTCACATTCGGGAAGGATGGTTTTGTTGAGAGTACAGCTCGAATTGATAGTTACTTTTCTCTCTCTAACTACTCACTGTCATTATTGAGAAATTTGTTCTCAGACTGCCATTACTTTGAAAGTAATTTATCAGTTCTCTGGCTACTTTTCAGTGTCTTGTCCTGTGTTTCTGTTTATTTTTCACCACAACGTATTTAGGTATGGTTTTTTTTCTTTGTCCTTTTTGGAATATTCGTGTTGTCTGGATTTGTGGATTCATGATTATCACGAGTTCGGGGAAGTTTTCAGTCATCTCTTCAAATACTATCTCTTTTCAATCTCTTTTTTTTTTTTTAGATTTATTTATTTATTTGAGAGGGAGAGAGAGAGACATCATGTGGGGAGGGGCATAGGGAGAGGGAGAGAAGCAGACTCTCCTAAGCGTGGAGCCCAGTGCGGGGCCAGATCTCATCACTCTGAGATCACAACCTGAGTCAAGAGTCAGACACTTAACCGACTGAGCCACCCAGGTGCCCCTCAATCTTCTCTACTCTTTTTCTTCAGATTCACGTTAGACATATGTGAGCGTATTGACGATGTTTTGTTTTGTTCTGTTTTTTAATTTCCTGATCCTTTGACATCTTGGGGCTGAAACTGACTCTAGAGAGGGCTCAGCCGATTCCCAGGGATAGTAAATGACTCACCTGGAGCATACCTTTCATGAGCAAACCAACCAGTCCAGAGCCCACACCCTTTACCACATCATACTCCAGGACCCTATTCCCGTGGCCTCATCACCCCTAGGTCAGGTACCAGACAACGAGAGTCAGTACCTATGCCCGAGAGCCCAGTCCTAAGCCTTCTTATCCTGTCTTGTGCATTTCTTCCCATGGTAACAACAAGAAGGGCTCTTGTTCATGTTTGCTCCCAGCTCCCTCTGCTTCCTCGCCAACCCCCATCCTCGGTGCTGTGCCGTGCCTTCTCGTTTCTAAGGATCTGGGAGAATAACAACTTCTTCCTTCATGACGGGCATTTCCGTGCCTGTGTTTCTTACCATACCTGATTAAAACAAATCCCAGGTGTATTTAAAACACTTAGTTCTCCTTAGTCTATGCTGCATAACTCTTATCTTCTTGTTCTTATCTTCACAGGCTCAACTCTCTGTGCTGCAGTCTGGATAAATTCTTCAGCTCTGTTTTCCAGTTTACCAATTCCCCTTTTATTTTTACGAGTCATTTGGTTCTTTTTCACACGTGCCTGTTACTTTTTAATTATATCTTATATCCTGCTTATATTTTGGATTCACTCATTCGTTTTTTAAAATTTAAATATTTTCTGTATATCTATTCTTGTTCTGACCCTTCCAATAATTGCAGGCTTTAGTGGTCTAAATTATTTGTTTCTCTTGGCTCTCACATGTGATGGCTTAATTTCTAAAGTGCTTGGTGAACTTTAATTGTGAACTTATTGCTTGACCTTAATTTTGCTGCCCTAAATTCAAGATGCTGGGGGCCAAGGGCTGCCATTGAAATGGGACTACTTTAACTTTCTTGTGTCATGAAGAATTAACCTAAAGAGACAACTGGCCTTTTCTATCAGCTCCTGGCAGTGATCTCTAGGCTTTTGTAATGTCCTGCTTGCCAGGAGTGTGTTTATTTGTCTAGGGGCTTTGGACAGCAGATAGTCTAACAGTGTGATTTATAATGGGAGCTTTGGGCCACATTCAGTTTTGCCTCTTGAAGGGACTGAAGACTAAAGGTATCAGCCTGACCTCTGAGAGGCAGTGGAGACTAAAGATAGCCACGTGGGCTCTCTGTGATTGTGCCCAGATAAAAACTCTAGACTCTAAAAGCTTCGATGAGCTTCCCTGGGTGGCAGTACTCCATAGGTATCGTTACATGTTAATGGCAGGAAAGTAATGCATCCGTGATTCCAGTGGGGAGAGGACCATGGAAGCACCACATTTGCTACTTTTCCTGGACTCTGCCCTATGTGCTTCTTCCCTTGGCTTATTATTGTATGCTTGTCTTGTAATCAAACATAACTGTGACTCTTAACAGTTTTCAGTAAGTTCTGTGCGTCCTTCTGGAGAATTACTGAAATCGATGGTGGTTTTGGGAACCCTGAGTACTTGCCATTGGTATCTGTGGGCACTGTGTGTCCTCTGACCTCACAGTTCATTTAAACGTCACGGTTGGCCTAACTTTGCAGTTCCTCAAGTATCTGTGCTCAATAGAGGGGAGGCTCAGGCTCCATTTCCCCACCTCAGTCTTGGCCCAAGGTTCGGTATCTTTGCAGCTGTCTGATATAGGCAGTGCCCGGCTCTTCCTGCTTAGCCACTGTTAACCGTTCCCAAGATTGCACACAGATCTCACGTTTATGTTTGTTTGTTTTGTGTGCATGTATGGATCCTTGGAGACTTTCTCTTTCTTTGTAAACCACATAAGTCATTCAGTCTTGGATCTAGTTGTTTTTCAATGGGAACGTCCTCAGAATGGTAATCTACCAAGGAGGGAAAGTAGAAGTCTTAATTTTTCTCTCTTTCTTTCTTTCTTCCTTTCTTCCTTTCTTTCTCTCTCTCTCTCTCTCTCTCTCTCTCTCTCTATCAGAATGAGAGAGAGAGCACAAGCAGGGGGAGAGGCAGGCAGAGCAGGCAGAGGGAGAAGCAGGCTCCCTGCCGAGCAAGGAGCCCAATGTGGGACTCGATCCCAGGACCCTGGGATCATAATCTGAGCCGAAGGCAGCCGCTTAACCGACTGAGCCACCCAGATGTCCCTAGAAGTCTTAATTCTGTATTTAGTTTTATATTCCATGTTGTCACTTAATATGTCATTGGTATTTTCCTCTGTTGAGGTAATTCTGGCACAGGCTAGAATTAACAACTCATAACAACCTGAGTTATGTTGGTCGCAGCTCGCCGTAGCTCGGATCTCAATGATCTTTGGCCTGAATTACTTCAGGGGCTGACTGACGTGCTCAGGCATTATCTCCTCTAAATCCCTCTTCACGCTGCAGGGCTGCAGGTATAGCAACCGTCCAAAATGGCAAATCAGGTCATGTAACTATCCTTAATGCAGATGCCAAGGCAAGGGCTCAAGTAGTTATCGTGGAATCTGAGGCAGGGATGGTAATGGTGGGGAAGCAAGAAGGAAGTCCAGGTCAGTGAGTCTGCGGCTGGCATAGTAACTCTCAGAAATACTGACTTTTGGACTTTTCCTTAAGAGAGGAATAAAATTCTCTTTTTCCTCCAAGTTTCTGTTACTTTCTCTAGTTTGAAATACTTAACTGGAAAGTACAGCTTGTCACCTCTCCACTTTCACACACACTGTTGCCTCTGCCTGAAACAGTCTTTTCCTGGTCAACTGCCCACTTATGCTCAACTTGGAAAAAAACTACAGCACCCTCAAGTCTTATTTGAAGTGTTTCCTCACCCCTTCTGCCTTCTTCCATCCCTTTTACCACCTCCTTTCAAACTGGGCGGGCTTTGCTGCCTGTCTGCTACTTGGTAGGACACCCGTGTTACTTGTGGGGGAACTTTAGGCTACTCACTCTCTAAGTACCAGAATAAGCTTCTTAGCTAGAGTTTCCCCCATACCCTGAAGCCACGTCCCTCTTCTACTGTGTAGGCAGCCCTATTCCCCAAGCCTACGTTTGCCATTGGGACTTCTCCAGCCAGTTTCAACATACGCTTGCAATCCCAGGTGCGCCCTCAATGTATTGCCTAAATTAATAGTTTGTCTTAAGCTATCACCACCGAAGAGAGCTCCGTTTGGGCTGTAGAGTGTGTTGCCCCATGCCCAGCACACAGGAGGAACACAGTAACTAAGCAGTGTTCCCCGGGATGGCTGCATAGACATGGGAATATTGGTCTAGGCTCGACGATAAAAACAGTAATGATGTAAGTTGGAGGGGAAGGGACCCTGCTCCCTCTTTACCCCATTCAAGGGGTGAAGACTTGCGAATCTGAGGATGGAACAGAATCCCAGTTACTGGTGGGTAGGGCAGTGTGCCTTGAAAGGTGCCGTCTTTGGGTCCCTCACCTTTCTCTTGTTTGTTGTCGTTCACCTTATTCTGTAGAACTGATAAACTGTCACTTTTTTCTCTTTCATGTTGAAACAAAGGAGTTGGATGGTTGAACCCTGGGGGCCCTGAGTGTCATTCATCTCTTTATCCCTCTCCATAAGCACATCTGAGTTTGTTACTCCCGAGACTCAAATGAGGGGGGAGTAGTAGTCCTGTTAAGGTCTCCAGCAGAATCTACCTGTTCTGACTCAGCATTTTTAACAGAGCTCTTTTCAGAATGTCAGGCATTTGAGAACTCTTATTAATTGACTTTTGATGTTCATTCTGCTATTGCGTATTGTGTTTACCTTCCTAGAATTTTGCTGTGAGGGGGTAGATGTGATTGCAGGTCGGGATTTGTCATTCCGGGGTTTTTGACCATAAGCCCGTGAATAGAGTGAAAACCACCTTACCCTTCCTCCTAGTCATCACCAGGAAGGAAGAGCTCCTCATGCAGTTAGGGTTCCCAGCCCTGAGCAGCTGCTGTGATACTTTTGAAGAAGGACCAGGGAAGGAGAAGAGGAGAGAGATGGTGAGCCATCAGGGGCGAGGTTCAGGGCTCAGGACGCAGTTCCTTCCTGGATGCTTGATGCAGGTTCTAAAGATGAGGTCCAAGAATATTGCTTTGTGAACGAAAACAGGTCCAGTTTCAGCCATGCGAGATAATTTCTTTTAAGTGACTCAAAGCAATATAACTAGCGTAGAGATGCAAGTTAAAAGACTGGCCTAAACCTGAAATTTTCCCACCACTTGGGGAGGCAAAAGTCTTTGCTGACCACTCACTCCACTCACTTCCCTTGGCCTTAAACCTCTCTCTCCAGCCCCCTGAATGAAAACCAAACTCCCCACAAAACCTTAGCTGTATGAATGGAGTGAACGTCGCTGTGTTTGGTGAGCCAGTAACGAGGGAACGAAGCCTGGCTTTTATTAAGCATCCTAAGTAAATTAGTTAGCATGAGAGGAAGTAGAAGCTCACGCGTTATGTTGTTAAGAGCAGTGACGATACAGCGAGTGGCCTCCGGACCACCCAGGCGGCCTCACGGACCTGGCAGGTTCTGTGGGTGTCTGTGCTCTCGGGGCTGCCTGCTGATCTCTCTGAGGGGAGGCGGGTGACATGGGCTACCGGGGACGTGCTGTTCCACGCAGGACGGCTGGTAACCGTTACCACGTCCCTCATTAGGGTCTCCAAAATCTGTCCCTCTCTGAGCCGCAGCTGGAGTTCTCATTCGACAGAGGAGGCAGGTGGTGTAGAGAGAGAGAGCAGAGTCTCAGAGCGAACCTGGGACAAAACTGCTTCTCATTGCTTCTCACCGGCCTCTTCTGACACTTGGCAGCACTTGCCTGTGGGCGGCGCACGGCGTGTTCGCTGCCATCACTCATGTTACTCTTTCCACTAATGAGCCTCTGGCCCAAGCAATTCAGAAGGGAACTGGCATGACTTTGGCCCCAAACTGAACTTACTGAGATGGCGAGGACCAGTGTTTGCGTGTCTAGTTTAGTATGGTATAGTAAGGCAGACCACCTGGGCCAAGTTCTCTATATTTGTGTATAATATTGTTGAATCTTTTTTACCACCCTAAGGATGACGGGATAGGCCAAGAAAAATAGATGTGATAATAAAAGATCCATACCCAGGACCTGAAGAAAAAAAATATATAATCTGACCACTGGAGGTTGTTAGCAACATCCGGGTTTTGAGGAAGGAGGCCCAACATCATTTCCTGGAGATACTTCTATTTCGATCAATGGGCCGACCATTCCTGGCCATTCTCTTGGAATGGAGGGTTCTGGGCAGGAGGAGGGGAGCTGCAGTGGAAGCAAAGGTGCACACCTGCACAGAGTAGTGTCAGTAGAGAGATACCCTGCCTCTGCCCCAAGCTGCAACCATCCTTAATCCCGGAGGAGAAACTGAGGCTGGTTAGTAGTTTTGCCAGAGCTGAGATGATCATACCCTTTCTTTCTATTCAGGTAATTGGGGAGGCCCTGGTTGGGATTTCATTTCTGCCTTGTTTGTGGAAGAGAGGTGACAAGAGACACAGGGCTCATCTAACTCTCCTTGGGGTTGGCTGCCGAAAGGGTCGGGATACCCTCCGATCCTGCCCTGCATCCACCAGGCTTGGTCTCACACCCATCTGACCGCAGGGGATGCTCCACAGCCTTCGATTAATTACACAGGACTGTTTCTTTCATCTGAGCACATCAAAGGATTCTATAAAACTGAAGGAGTGTGGCAATATCTTGTGGGCTTTTTTTTTTAAGCCCTCTTGGAAATCACTTTTAAAAAAAGTTGACACCAAGAAATTGTTCCCTGGGTAATTTATGACGCACAGCATTTGCTAAACTCCCTGATCATTCATCACAGATCAGGCCACAGGCAGCATGGGCTCAGTTTGGTCCGGAAGCTGGCTTCAGACCTAATTGTTTATTCATTGGTGGGATCATCGGGGTCCAGGAGTAACAGGCGATTGGCTCTGTGGGAGGATGTGGTGGGAGGGAGGTGAGAGGTTTGTTCTGTCTGTGTTCCAGCAAGAAGATTATTGCCGCTTGGAGACAGTGCTCCCATTTACTCTGTGAAGTGTTTGAATTTTTTTTTTTTAAAGATTTTATTTATTTATTTGACAGAGAGAGAGATCACAAGCAGGCAGAGAGGCAGGCAGAGAGAGAGAGGGGGAAGCAGGCTCCCTTCTGGGCAGAGAGCCCGATGCGGGGCTCGATCCCAGGACCCTGAGATCATGACCTGAGCCGAAAGCAGAGGCTTTAACCCACTGAGCCACCCAGGCGCCCCGAAGTGTGAATTTTTTCTGTTGACTTGTGATTGAGACAAATGGGTTGGTAGGTCTGTTCACATTATTAAAAAAAAAAAAGTGATGAAAGTGCTCTTACCTCAGCAGAGGCGTCAAGGCCCTCTGGCCAGGTAGGCCAGCACCTCAGAGGAAAGGGGGGGTGCCTGGGTTATCAGTGCCTTGATGGCAGAAGGAGGGGGGGCAGGGGAAAGAGTCACCTGGCATGGGGCATTGGTGGGGGAGGGAAGGGACCGATGAGGACCCATGGGATGGCGACCCCACATCCCCAGGGCATGGGGGCGTATTGACATTTCTGATCCTCCTGTCAGCCCAGGATGGCATGAAATCAGGGCTTCTAAGAGATGGCTGTGGCTCTTGGTTGCATCTCAATGTCCGAGGCATAAACCAGAGGTTTACCTAAGCTAATAGAGGGAAGGAAGTAAGAACTAGCTCCAAGAGAGGGAGCAGGACATGGTTGAAGGAGTCCAGGTCCCCCTTTCATTAGGACGGAGCAGGCAGGTGGCCTCCAGCATCAGTGGGGTTCCATCTAGTAAGGCAGGACATGAGCGAAGACCTACCAGTTGGTCTGATAACACATTTTGAAGTTGAGGTAAGCACTGTTTGCTTCTTCTGTGGACTCCAGACACAAACACCAGACCATTCTGATAGACCGGCTGGTGTAGATGGAGCTTCTAATGTACCTTCCAGCCCAAAAGGCTGAGGGCCCTAGCTTGGCCAATCAGGCTTATGCAGTGAGCACTACAAGAAGAAAAAAGAAAGTCTCTCCTGCACTCTGCTGTCTGCTCCTTTCCCTGGCCTGAAATTGTCTCTCTGAGGTCACCAGCGACGTCACTGCACAAGATCTGAGGGGTTCTCTCCAGTTACTCTGCACAGCGCCCTTGTCTTCTTCAAATCTCTTTTCTCTTGGCACATTCCGAGTTTTCTCTCTGTTTCTCTGCTGGCTTGTTTGCATCTTCTCTGGATCTCTATACTTTGCCCTTCCTTCACTGTAGGATTCCCTGAGGTTCTACTGCAGAAGCATTTCTCTCTCACTCTCTGACCTCTCTTTGTGTGATCTGGTCCATTCCCCTGCCTCTTGTCGGTGCTGGCCGCTGTGACAAAACACCATGACAAAATATTGGTTCAACAGTAGAAATGTATATTCTCCCACTTGTGGAGCCTGGAAGTCCAAGATCAAGGAGCCAGCGTGGTTGGTTTCTGGTGAGGACTTTCTTCCTGGCTTATAGACAGATGCCTTCCTGCTGTGACCTCACATGGGGGTGTGCGAGCATGCAGTCACATCTCTTCTTAAAAGAACGCTGGTACCATCACGAGTGCCTCACTTCTGTTACTCCATCTCAACCTAATTATCTCCCAAACACAATCACATTGTGGGTTAGGGCTTCAAAATAGGAACTTTAGGGGGGACACAATTCACTTCATAGCAGCTCTTGGTGATTTCCTTTTGGGGAGGCAGGGGGAGGGGCAGAGGAAGAGGGAGAGAGAGAATCTTTTTTTTTTTTTTTTAATTAACATATAATGTATTATTTGCCCCAGGGGTACAGGTCTGTGAATCATCAGGCTTACACATTTCACAGCACTGACCATAGTATATCCCCTCCCCAATGTCCATCACCCAGCCACCCTCTCCTTCCCACATCCCCCAGCAACCCTCAGTTTGATTTGTGAGATTAAGAGTCTCTTATGGTTTGACTCCCTCCTGATCCCATCTTGTTTTATTTTTTCCTTCCTTACTCCCCACAACCCCCTGCCCTGCCTCTCAAATTCCTCATATCAGAGAGATCATATGATAATTGTCTTTCTCCAATTGACTTATTTCACTTTGCATAATACCCTCTAGTTCTATCCACGTTGTTGCAAATGGCAGGATTTCATTTCTCTTGATGGCTGCATAGTATTTCATTGTATATATATACACCACATCTTCTTTACCCATTCATCTGTTGATGGACATCTAGGTTCTTTCCATAGTTTGGCTATTGTGGACATTGCTGCTATAAACATTCGGGTGCACGTGCCCCTTCAGATCACTACATTTGTATCTTTAGGGTAAATACCCAGTAGTGCAATTGTTGGGTCATAGGGTAGCTCTATTTTCAACCTTTTGAGGAACCTCCATACTGTTTTCCAGAGTGGCTACCCCAGCTTGCATTCCTACCAACAGTGTAGGAGGGTTCCCCTTTGAGAGAGAGAATCTTAAGTAGGTTTCCTGTCTAGGGCAGTGCCCAATGAGGGGCTCCATGTCACAACCCTGAGATCATGACCTGAGCTGAAATCAAAAAGTCAGATGCTTTTTTTTTTAAGGACTGGATTTTTTTTTTTAAAGATTTTATTTATTTATTTGACAGAGAGGAGAGAGATCACAAGTAGGCAGAGAGGCAGGCAGAGAGAGGGGGAAGCAGGCTCCCCGCTGAGCAGAGAGCCCGATGCGGGGCTCAATCCCAGGACCCTGAGATCATGACCTGAGCTGAAGGGAGAGGCTTTAACCCACTGAGCCACCCAGGTGCCCCTAAAAAGTCAAATGCTTAATGAACTGAGCCCCCAGGTGCCCCTCTTGGTGATTTTCTAATGTCCATCCTTAGCCCAGCGTTCTCTCTTGAGCGATTTGTCTGTATTTCTAAGTGAAATAAATAGGCATGTATTTTACCTACAAACTCATGGGGGGCTCACACAGAACATATTATCTTGGCTCAAACCAGCCACTTGGGCTATATTTCCCAGATTAATTAATGGCACCATAGTTCTTTTAGGCATAAGACTCTTCCCTTCTGGTATTTGTGATGATACCCCTCTCGGGCTTGTCCTGGGGGGGCCCCAGGACCGCTCTCCACCCAGACTTCTGAGTACAGCAGTTAATAACATATAAAAGACCGGCTACCTCTCTTCCTCTGACTTCAGCGGTTTAATTCTTTAAGCCTGTGGTTCTCAAACCTAGCTCTAGGTTAACCTGAGAGGTTTTTAAAAATGCCAATGCTTGAACTCTACCCTGGGCCAATGAATCTGTCCCCAGGGGAGGGGCCCAGGCTTTCCCGAGTTGCATAGTGAGAGTTAAAGCTTGTGCCTCCATTAGAAAGGATGAATACCCAACTTTTGTATCAACATGAATGGGACTGGAAGAGATTATGCTGAGTGAAATAAGTCAAGCAGAGAGAGTCAGTTATCATATGGTTTCACTTACGTGTGGAGCATAAGGAATAACATGGAGGACATTGGGAGAAGGAAAGGAAGGGTGAATTGGGGGAAATCGGAGGGGGAGATGAAACATGAGAGACCGTGGACTCTGAGAAACAAACTGAGGGTTTTGGAGTGGGGAGTTGGGTGAGCCTGGTGGTGGGTATTGAGGAGGGCATGTATTGAATGGAGCACTGGGTGTGGTGCATGACCAATGAATCTTGGAACACAGGAAAAATAAAATAAAAATTAAAAAAATAAAGCTTAACGGCTGTAAGCTCTTCTGTTTGAAGACTGCTGGAAGGAGTCTCTTGGCTGGTAGAGCTGGTTGGAGACCTTCCCTTCTGGAATAGCAACCTTCCCAGGCTTTTCTTGCTTCAGTCCCTCCTGTCTGTCCTTTCCAGGTCCATCCATGCCCTAATCCTTAGCTTGTCTCCTACCTTTGGCCCTGTTTCTGCTCTTTGGACTTGTCAACCGTGTCCTATTTCCTGGATTGACCCTGGCAGCCTCTAAAGGCTTCAATTTGGACTCCCTTCTAGGATCTTTTCCTCAGCTGGCTGATCTGGTCTTGCCCCCTACTACTTTTAGGAGGGTGTAGGAAGCCCTGTGCTGTATTGCTAAGGAGTCACCAGCATTACTGTGCACACAGAGGATGTTCGATACACGCCGATGATGGCTGAGCCCCAAACTGATTTTGTCTATCGAGCCTTGCTGATAAAACCGGCAGCTATTTTTAACAATCAATTTCCTTCTTTCTTTGGACAAATTATTTAGAAGAGGAAAGAAGAGGCATGTGGCATTTGCTGGAGAAGATAACTCATTTATTATCTGGCAGTTTTCTGTGCTTTATGGTAGGTGTACAACATAGACGAGGGGCAATGCGCTAACCCCACGACTGGCCTGGACACGGCTTTAATTTAGATTTTTGCATCAGATTCTGTTTGCTTTCTGAAAACTGACTGCACTCTGAGACCCCTAAACGATAGTAAATCTTAAGAATTCAATATTAATAAGAAAAAGACACCCGACAGAGCAGAGCAACTGGCAAAAGATATAAAGAGGCAATATGAAATATTGATATAAAAAATGACCATAAGCATTAAGAAATGCTGAACTTCAAAAAAAAAAAAAAAAAAAGAAATGCTGAACTTCTCCACTAATCAGGAAACTACAAATTAAAAGATGACGAGATGTGTTTTTTTCAACAAGCTGAAGATATTAATGGACAGTTAACAGAATAAGAAATAAACAGGACCAGCCAACATGGAAAGATGCTCCTTGTCACAGTAAGCAGGAAACTATAAGCTTAAAGATACTGTTTTTCACCAATCATACTAGTAAAAGTTGCTATGCTGCAGGCACGCGGGGAGGTGGATAGATATAGAGACATCTATATCTTATGCTGCAGATAGGTGTAAATGGTACCGTATCCTGGAGGACCACTTCTCAATTTAATTTAAAAGTTTTATCAGTATATGTTAAAAATATTTGTCAATTTAAGAGTTTACTTTGTTTCAAAACTATTATTTTTAGAAATTTTATTTATTTGGGAGAGAGAGAGCATGAGCGTGGGGAGTGGCAGAGGGAGAGGGAAGGAAAAGCAGACTCTCTGCTGAGCAGAGAGCCCGACGCGGGGCTCGATCCCAGGAACCTGAGATCATGACCTGAGCTGAAGGCAGATGCTTCACGGACAGAGCCACCCAGGTGGCCCCAAAACTATTTTTATAACTTCATTTTGTCCCAAAGCATCTATCAGAGCAGGCTAGAACAGAGGAAACTGGTAAGTTGTCCAGTGCAAGATTCCGAGTAACATCTCTTTTTAACCCTTACTTGGACATACTCTAGACAGTCTTTGGCCAAAACCATGAAATAGAGCTGCTTGGTTATTTTAAGCATATTAAAAAAGGAAACTAGTTGGAACATCTTGGTTTGTCTGTTTTATATGAAGGGCCCACATAGTGTTAGACTTTAACAAATAAAATTAGAATAATTACAAATTAATGTTCTACAATAGGGATCAACAAACTTTCCTGTAAAAGGCCAGATAATAAATACTTCATTTTATATTATTTAAAAAATAAGATTTTTTAATTAGTTTCAGAGATAGATTAGGTGCATACAACACCTCGTGCTCATTACATCAAGTGCCCTCCTTAATGCCCGTCACCCAGTTACCCCATCCACACCCACCATCAACCCTCAGTTTGTTTCCTAGAGTTCAGAGTTTTTTATGGTTTGTCCCCCTCTCTATTTTCATCTTATTTTCTTTTTCCTTCCCTTCCCCTCTGACCCTCTGTTTTGTTTCTTCAATCCCACATATGAGTGAAATCATATGGTATTTATCTTTCTCTGATTTATTTACTTACTATTTTTTTTTGAGGATATTATTTATCTATTTGAATGAGAGAGAGGGAGAGTACCGAGGGAGAGTGAGAGGGAGAAGCAGACTCCTTGCTGAGCAGAGAGCCCTACGCTGGGCTCAATCCTAGGACCCTGAGATCATGACCTGACCCGAAGGCAGACGCTTCACTGACCGAGCCACCCAGGTGCCCCTCTGAGTTATTTCGCTTGGCTTAATACCCTTTGTGGGATATATAGTCCCTGTTGCCACCACTAAACTCTGCAGCTGTAGCCTGAAAGCAGCATAGATAATTCATTGGCTGATGAGTGAGGTGGTATTCTGGTAGAAATTCCTTTATGGACACTAGAAATTGAATTTCACAAAATTTTCCCATGTCATAATATATCACTCTTCTTTTGATTCCCCCTCTCTCACAAGCCTTAAAAAAATGTCAAAGCCATTCTTTGTTCAGGAGCTATACAAATGCCGGTGATGGCTGGGGCACCTGGGTGGCTCAGTTAGTTAAGTGTCTGACCCATGATTTCGGCTCAGGTCGTGATCTCCAGGTCATGAGATTGAGCCCTGCACTGGGCTCTGTGTTCAGTGGGGAGACTGCTTTAGATTCTCTCTCTCCCTCTGCCCCTCCTCCCCTTCTAAAATAACAATAATAATAAAAAACGAAAACCAAACAGGCAATGGGCTAGATTCGGCTTGCAGGCCTTAGTTTGGCAAACTCTGTGCCAAATTATTACTTGTTTCTTAAAAATTAGACATTTGCTACAGCCCTATTTTAAGTTACTTAAAAGGCAGTAACTATTCCAAGTCACTGTAACTTAAAATTAACCGTTGTGCCAAACGAAAATTAAAGAGGCACTTCAAAGCAAGCAACGTCACTTCCATTGTAAATATTTAAAAATTATTATTTTGTTAAAGGCTAGGGTTTTAAAAATCCGATCTTATGATCCATTCTTATGCGTTTCCTCCCCCTGCAGTTAGTCCCCAAATCTATTTGTATCGTCATTCCCATGGATTCTTCATAGGTCAGTATCAAGCTAAGACAGCTGATGGCGGTCATTTGGGCCAGCCCATCCATAAGGTCCTCTGCATGTCCTGAATCTGGCAGCCAAGTAGCCAGCTTGTCAACATCAGGATAGTAATTATGGTCTCGTGTTCCACCGTGGGTCCACCGTGGATACCCACGGTATCCATAGCCATAATTACCTGAAAGTAGCTAGTTATGTCCAACACCACTGGTCTCATTTTAAGCCACTGGTTCAGTTCTGAGGCAAGAAAGCTAGTTAATTCAACTGGAAGGCCGTGTATCCTTACACATCAGTCAAAAAACTGTAGTTTCCTACTGCTGGATCCTTATTTCAGTGCGAAGGAAGAGTCAAAAGAGTGATTCTCCCTTCATTTCAGTAGTCTGTGCATCTTCCTTGTCCTGAGCAGGTTCAGAGTGTGCCATGCTCAACCAGATAAACGTCACATCTTTGGTGGTTATATAGGTTCTAGGTTGTTTCGCTGTACAACTCTTTGCCACAGACATCTTTCCTGGATGCATTTTCAGTGCCTAACTGATGGGCTGTGAGGCAATTTTGCCGTAGAAGATAAAATAATGAAAAATAAGAGAGGGACCTTAAAGAGGACATAATGAAACATGAAAAAAATTAATAAATTTTATTATTAACTTCTTCCTTCATTAAGAGAGGTATCAGTTTCCCAACTACTGGCATGCTTATTTGTACCTGAGCTTTGTATTGCATCATGAAAGCCTTTGTATAGTTGTTCGTTCTGGACTTATTATTATGTGTCTGTGGTTAGACATTCCAAAGTTCCATGGGAAATAGGCCAGTGCTAATGCTCTCATTCATTTGTAACTGAGCTGGGTTATCATTGCTGCTGGTATGTAATTTTCTAGTTTGGTAGTTGCTCTGGCTTTAGACTCTATTTTTCCACACTTCCGGTACATTTTATCACCACGTTTTCTACCAAGTCCATATATACATAGTTGTTATCACTATTTTAAAATGGCCACATCTACTCGGCTCTAGGTAGACAGTTACAAAGGCCAGCCGAAGTTTATATAATATAAAAATCGGAACTCTATCAGTGGAGAAATGAAACCAAACTGCCAACTAGCTTCAGTACATTAACTCTGCCAAAGGGCAGTTGATTCGTTGATGGAGAAATGAAACCAGACTGTCGACCACTTAACCTTGATGGCCGAATTGCCTTATGACCAATTAGTCTTGCAGCGAAAGTCTTTGTGGCGAAAATGCTTATGGTGAAAATCGTGGACGCGGTTATGGTTCTAGATGGTAAAATACCAGACATGGTTGGAACAGACTTCCTCCAGATTGTTTTCTTATGGTAACCAATGGAGCAAGCTGATGATTCTGGCTAGTGTGGGTCCCAGGCTCTAATACATGTACCAAGGGTCTATGTTGGCACTCTGCAGACCCCAGCCAGGGTCCTGAGGGGCTGTCACTTTCTTTGATTCATAAGCTATTATGAGGACTGGTGGAATGCAAGCTTTCGGGTTTTACCCGAGGAATTCCAAGCCACGGTCTTCTTCAGAACTATCTGAACTTCAAACAAACAAACAAACAAGAAAGAACTATCTAAACTTTGAGCAATTTTTCAGAAGATGCAGCTACACGAAGGAATGGGAGATCTTCATGGGGCAAGTGGTAAATTCCTGGGTGTGTATGTGTTCAATCTGTGCAGCTAGAATCCTTTCTCACTTCACGTGCAGTCATTCAAAAACAGTATGATTATATGCCAAGTAGGCAAAGAAGGGCCAAGAAGCTTTTGTGTCTTCTTCCCTTCATGCTGGTGAGTGGGAGGACATTCTTGAGCCCAGTCTGTAAGCTTTATCATTTGACCAGCTAACATCGAGAGGTGGAGATGGCCCCAGATGTTCTTTAGTTGAACTGTGGAGTCACAGTTACGGTTAACCTTCCACATCCACCACCTCGTTGATCTTGGATAAAAGCTACTGTTGAGCTTACATGAAAACTTGTCTTTTGTCCATATCGTGCACCTTTATGTGAATAGGGTGCCATTCCACAATTTATTCACTGGCTGGTTTGTGCTTGTTATACTCCCATCAGTGGAACACAGCAGTAGGTGTGGAGGGCATGCATTTGGGAAAAATAGTTACAGGTGAGGAGCACTTCCAATCCTGGCTAAAAATGTCCACATTCGAGTCATAATCAGGAACTAAATACCACTCCATTGAGTGTGCAGCTGATGGCTTATGCATCATTTTGACAGTTGAGTTAGTTTTACAATGGCAGGTCTCATTACCCGTAGGAGTTCAGCCAAGCACTGGACATTAATTGGCTGAGCTGCATCAGGCTGTGTGCATGGGGTCTATGTACTTTCATCTAGTGCCTCAAGGACCCTAGTGGCTTATACTCACTGCACTCAGATCACCGCATGAATCAGCTATTTCTTGAGTGAAAGACTGAGAAAATCCTTATTTCCTCCTCTGTAGGACTTAGATGGTGTCCACATCTACTTCCCCAGGATTGCCTTTATCATTGTTGCAGCATCAGAAGGGATCCCAGAGTGGAGGTGAGTTTGTTGCTGCCAGTGACTAGCAGCATCTTTACTGATGACTTCCACGGCCATGTCCAACTCTGTCAAATCAGCTTTGAGTAGCCTTTGTCCACTGAGGGTTTTCAAAAATCCATTGAGTAGCCCACCGCAGATACCCTCAAGGGAAGAGGCACTGCCTACCATGGCAGTCTCAGTTGTCTTAGACCTGTTACAGCTGGGCTCCTTAGACCTATGTCCATTTCACAGCTCCTGCTCATCATTCCCAAAGCCAGGCTGAGAGGGGTTTAAAACCATGTTCACACACATTCCAGGTGTGTGTCTTTTGCCCAGAAATTTTAATTCTTAGAGTTTATTGTAGCAAAATACTTACCAACACATAGCTATTCTGTTCCATTATTTAGAATAATAAAAAATTAGAAATAACTTCAATAGCCTTCAGTAGGGGGATGCTTTCATAGACAATAGGAACATACAATAATGTTATGCAGTAGGTGCAGAGTATAAGGTAGATCCATAGGTCTATAAAGTTGCATGAGCAGTATCTGAAACCTACTGTTGAGTGAACAAAAGGAAAGTCACAGATCCTTAAGTGTTGTTTGATGTCATTTCTGTAAAGTAACAACAACAACAAAAGGAAACTATGTATTTTGATAAGTTGGGCTGTACGAGTATCTGTGTATGGAAATGTGGTCAGAAGGATCCAAGACAAACTGGTAATGCTGGTTTCTGCTACAGAGGGACTGGGATTGGCAGTTTTGGGAAAGAGCTGACTATGTGTAACATTTAATATATATATGTATTTCCCTCCTAGCTCCCCAACCCAAGATTTAATATATTTACTGTGGGAATGTATTTGTGCTCACGTGTATAATTAAAAGTAAATAACAATTTTTAAAAGAAAAGTAAAAAAAAATGTGAGAGATGGATTTTAAAAATCCGACATTAAGAAATCACCAGTACCGTGGGCTCTACTCTGGATTCCGCATGTGCAGACAGCCTCAAACAGGTGACTCGCATGCCCCAGAACCGTGTCACTGACACCATGCAGGGCTCTTCAGGAATCACGGGCCTGCCCTAGACACAGGGCTGCCAGTTCTGGGCTGGAAAGTTAGTGAGACAATGCTAATGGTCAATTCTGTTTAGCAGGAGGGACATGAAAGATGGTAGGGAGATGTAGGGAAGGAAAAAACTTCCTCTACCCATCTCAGGTTCATTGACTGGGGTGCTACAAATTAGACGGACGAAAGAGATTAAAGGAGAAAAACAGTCTGAAGTTTATTAATGCACACATCTGAGCATACACATGGGAGAGCTCACTGATGAATACCTCAAAGGGATGGTAAGAACTTGGGCTTATAGAGCATCTTGGCAAGACGATGAATTTGTAGAGAAGTGACAAGACAAAGCAACAAGCTCAAAGGGACTTTGATCTTCTAGGGAAGGCAAATTGTGGGAAGGTAACTATGTAGGGGAAACTAATGGAAGATAAATGTTTTTAGCAAGGTTTGTTATTAGATTGCTTTGCTGCCATCTCTGGATTGATAAGAGTCTAGAGTTGTCTTTGGTGATTAAGAATCGTCTTGCCCTTTCTGGTGGGTATGGGGAGAGTGCAGAGTTTTTCTTGTGTCTGTTTCTTCTCAGTTGCCTTCAAGCTCAAAATCTTTCTTCCAGCGTGGCGTATTTTGGGGTGGCGTACTCTGAACCCCTTCAGAGATATTCTTAGGAACGAGACAATGGCTAAAATCTTATGCGTGTAGAAGGGAATAAAGTTATCACTCTCAGATGTGAAGAAGTTTGTGCTACAGCCAGGAAGCAGGACAACTACCCTCTGTGTCTTTCCCGAAAAGTCCCCCTTCCTCAAAAGCCTTCAGATTTACCACTGTAATTCCGGAATTACAGAGTTTGGCAGGCCTTGATTATATTTATTTTACCAGTTCTTGCTCATTAAAGTCTGACTCATATAAGAAGCACATGGAAACAGGCCCAGTCTTCAGGGTCATAGACATTTTTAACCTCACCATCAACCTGCTGTCACCGAGAGTCGTCACTTTGGACATTGGCCCAGAAACAGCGGTGTGGTTTGAGTAGTCCTGTTCTCTTCAAGCCTGTAGCTGGCACTGAAGAGACCGGTCCTCCCCTGCCCTCTGCAGCAGAAAGAGGACACTGCACGTTGTCTGGGGGCTTGTCTTTTTGAGGCAACATCTGTTCTGAGGAGGGCTTTTTCAACCATGTGAGAGAGTGAAATACTCATTTTTCATGGTGGTGAATCAATAGATAGTGAAGCACATTAATAAATCAAGAAATTATAAGACAAGCATAATATTTAGAGATAGGGGAGTAATTACCGGAATCATCAAAGCCAGAAATGGTTGAAAAAGAGATGAAGAGTAGGATACTATTGCTTTTCATTTAATTTCATTTTTTAAACCACGTGTGGTGTATCTTTGATAAAATAAAGAAACACATATTTTAAGA
This sequence comes from Potos flavus, assembly GCA_028534135.1. NCBI lineage: Eukaryota > Metazoa > Chordata > Mammalia > Carnivora > Procyonidae > Potos > Potos flavus. The sequence goes on from CM052895.1 coordinate 43,006,246, forward strand.
ATTACTAAGGCATTAGGTCAGAGGCTGAATATTTGTTTATACAACAAGTGAATAAGAGTAGATCTATCATTAACTTTGATGCAACTATTTTTTCTTATGAGACATTGTTTCAGTTACAAGCAACATTTGAAAGAAAGTTGTATCAGTGTCGCCTTCTGCCTTAAAAAGCAAAGCAAAGAGAAAGTGCTAGTTGTTGGCAGAGTTTGCCTCCAGAGCTGCATACTGAGAGGTAAAAAAGACATAGGAAACATTTAAGGGCAAAAAATGGTTACATTACAAGGATGTGATTTCCTCACCCACAGATGGAGGAGACATCACGGCGATGTAATTTCTTCATTCCCTAGATGGAGGTGCTTAGGTTAAATGTCGTCTGTTATTTTTTATTTAAAAATTTTTTTTAAAGATTTTATTTATTTATTTGACACAGAGAGAGAGAGATCATAAGTAGGCAGAGAGGCAGACAGAGAGAGAGGGGGAAGCAGACTCCCTGCTGAGCAGAGAGCCCGATGCGGGGCTCGATCCCAGGACCCTGAGATCATGACCTGAGCCAAAGGCAGAGGCTTTAACCCACTGAGCCACCCAGGTGCCCCGTCCTCTGTTATTTTTAATATCAACTGTAGATGTTTGTATAGCTGTGGCATATATGCCTGCTGGGCATTCAAATACACATCTTTCCAATTTGCAAAGAAAAATTTTTTGTGGCTTAATAAAAATTTGGATTATTTTTTAAAAGGTATTTGAATTCCACGTAAGCAAGTAAGCAAAGTAAGGCATAGAAGGATCCTTTCCCCTATCTATCTGGATGGCAGCTAGGGAGAAGCAAGGGAAGGGAAGCCATCCGAGTGACCAAGTATTTGCTTGTTTTATGTAAGAGGTTGACCCTACCTAATGGGACAACATAAATTATTGGCTTGAATTGAACTTTAAATTTGACATTTAGTTAATTTTCTTCTGCTAACCATTAGTGGGAAATTATGGTAGGAAGAGCAGCTTAATTATAGATAAGAATAAAGAAATTAGATTTTTTTCATTAAATCCAAGCTGCACCATGAATTAGCCGCTTCTGGACTCTATGATAAATTTCTCCAGACACAAACAACCATGTCAGTTTTGCTGTCAGCAACGGAAGAAGGAAGTTTTGAGCAGGCATTTTGGTTTCAGTCCTTCTGTAATATATTATCCTATAGGCCAGGTCTGCTGATCGTAGAGATGTTTTATAAAAATTGTAATACAGTCATGTCTGAAAGCATACAAGCAAAGAGTGTTAAGTTTTCTGGTGAGAAGAGGCATACGATTATGATGAATACGAAAATCAAGGTAATTTTACAAACTTGAAATGGTGAGAGAAGACAGGTTCTCTATGTAAATATGAGGTAATTGTTGAATAATAGCATGTTTTTGATGGACAAGGAGCAAATCACACAAAATATTTAAAGCTTTATGTGTATGCAGTGGACAATAAAGAAACAGGAGATGAAGAAAAAGTAACAAGGGAGTGGAGGAATTTGGGGGGAGGAGGTTGAAACCTGCCTAAACAGATTTTTAATATAGATGTATAATGTACAATTCAGTTTTAGAAAAAGATACCTGATAGAATGTAGGGAAAGCAAGAAGAGTAGATCCAGTTTTAAAGGATAATAGGACCACCTCACACACTAATGGTAATCTGTCTAAGGTCTGAAAGCTTGTGTCCTTCTTGGTTACTATTTACTTACTGACAGACTTATAGTCTCTGGAACTAAAGTGTTTCTAAATAGAGTTGCTTCTCTGTGGGAGATGTAAAGGTAGAAAGCCTTGGAAGCCAGTTACTAGGCCATCCCTAATATTTGCAGGATCTGAAGCAAAGAACAGAAATGCAAGCCTGTGTACCGTATGTCTAAATTATTAAAAGATTATAAATCAAGATAAAATAAGTTCTGTTATTTACCTTGACAGATATACCTTCAGAATAATCTGGAATGCCAGGATCAAATACAGTTTTTAAACTCCTTGGCTCCCATGCTGAAATATGGGTGATTTGGAGAAAGTTAGCCTAAAGTCCATTAGCCCCCCGGCTTGGCCCCATTCACTTCCCCCACTGCCTCCTACATTGCAAGCAAGGCCTTGAGCACACGCATGTGGATACCCCAGCCAGGATGTCTAGAGCCTCTGCAAACAGCTGCCCTTGACCTTTCATTGGGCCTGGAAGGGCACATACCTGGGGCATGGTTTACCCTCAGAAGGATGGATCTGTGGATGAGGCCTGTGCAGGCTCCCCAGACAGGCCTGGGCTGTTCAGGTAGGTAATTCCAGGGTCCTGAATATATAAACATGGTCTAGAAAGGCTCTAGGTGGGCACCTGCCTTTGATCTTGCAGATTTCCTTAGTGGTGGGGAGGGGGGCACAACAAAAAGGGCCAGCATGAGATTTTCTGAAACACAGGGCCAGATACTAGGCGGTACTGCTGGGAAGTATGATTTTATATCACAGTGAAGTTTATCAGAGAGCTGGATGGTGGCAGTAGGGAAAGACACTACCTCACTAGTTGGTTGTTGTTGGAGATGACTGTCCAGGAAATACGCTTTGAACTGGGCACATCGGTCTGTCCTTTAGTTACAGACTTAGATAAATTATTTGATTGATATCTAAGTAGACAGAGAGTGGGGTCAGGAGCAAATGGCTGTCTGTTAGCTCCCAGTGAGTCTGGAAAGAGATTCCCTCATTTGAGAATGAGTTACCATCAAACAGACAAAATATGGGTCCATTAAAAATTACTGCAGATCAAGGGAGAGGGGATAGTCTCCTAGAACTTCAAAGAAGTTTTCTATCTATGGGGCGCTTGGGTGGCTCAGTGGGTTAAAGCCTGGGCCTTCGGCTCAGGTCATGATCTCAGGGTCCTGGGATCGAGCCCCTCATCGGGCTCTCTGCTCGGCTGGGAGCCTGCTTCCCCTCTCTCTCTGCCTGCCTCTCTGCCTGCTTGTGATCTCTCTCTCTCTGTCAAATAAACAAATAAAATCTTAAAAAAAAAAAAAGTCCACTTGAAAAAGGCAATTTAACTACACGTTGGAGAGACATATTGAAAGGTTTTGGCTCACAGCGCCCTGATGCTGTTTAGAGGAATTGTCTCTTCCCCATGAGAGTAAGCACGGCAAAATGTCCGGCAAGAATCTTTGTCCATTCCTGCCAAGAAGCGGGGATGTAACCGAGATGAACAGAGCGGTATCTCTGGAGCTGGAAGTGTAACAGAATAGCACAAAGATGGAAGTCAGTTTCTTCTGCTCGTTCTCCCCGGCTCCTGGGCCTCGATGTCCATTGTCAGTTCTTGCAACTGAAATTTCGGGAGTGGCTCTATTTCTCTCTTTTCAAGCCTCTGGGTGAACCTCCCTTTAGATTCTGAGTTCCCCTATATCCCTTCCATAAATTTCACTTTTGCTGCACTTGGCAAGAGACCTTAAGGGAAGAGAAGACCCTAAGGGAAGAGAAGACCCTAAGGGAAGAGAAGACCTGGGGGGCAGGGAGGTGGGCTGGGTTCTAGGGAACCTGCCAGAATGAGGAAGAAGGTGGTTAGAGTCTCTTTCATATCACAGGTCCCAACAGACCGCCGTATAGAAAAGCCAAAGCCATTATGCTCCCCTGATGCACCAGTGGGTGGCGCTCTGACAGACTGAGTAGCTATTGTCAGAAAGGATCTGAGGTCTTCTGAAACCCTGGGGGTAGGGTGGCTCCTTGGGATGGCCCTGAATAACGTAAAGCCGTAAAGCCAGAGAAGAATCAAATCAAATCTCTAAGTTACCACCTTAGGCTAATTTGCTGTGGCTTGACTGTGGTGCCTTCAAGACCCACCATTACTGAGCTAATTGTCAGACTACCGTGGGCATAGTTCATGTGGAATTTCTTCCTTGTCTTACCACTTCGGTGAGCTGAGAGTATATCAGATGAGACAGCTGAGCTGCTGGCCATTTTAATGACAGAGTGTGCATTTTTAGTTTACTGTATTTATATTCTGTATACATGCACACACAAGTCTCAGGATTTCTTATATCCTCTCATGACACTAGCAAAGACGCCAAAAGCAGTTGTCTTCAGAATCACTGAAAGTTTGAAGACTTCTAAAACTTCAGTTTGTACAGGATTTGGAGGAAGAAAAGGCTGTGACCCAAGCATTTTTTTTTAAGCCTTTATTTATTTATTTGACAGAGAGAGACACAGCAAGAGTAGGAACACAAGCAAGAGGAGTGGGAGAGGGAGAAGCTGGCTTCCCGCTGAGCAGGGAGCCTGATGCGGTACTCAATCCCAGGACCCTGGGTTCATGACCTGAGCCGAAGGCAGAGGCTTAACGACTGAGCCACCCAGGCGCCCCGACCCAAGCATTTAAAATAAGTCAAGTTGTCTTTTGTGTAGGAGGGGAATAGAAAACTATTTTTAGGGGCACTGGGTGGTGCAGGGGTGGAGCGCTCCACTCTTGGTTTCGGCTCAGGCCATGATCTCCGGGTTCTAGGATCGAGTCCTGGGTCAGACTCAGCCCAGTCAGTGGAAGGGTCTGCTTGGGATTCTTGCTCCCTCTCCCTCTACCCCTCCCCTCGTGCTCTCTCTCTCTCTCTAAGATAAACAAATCCTAAAAAAAAAAAAAAAGAAGGAGGGAGGAGGAGGAGGAAGAGGAAGAGGAAGAAGAAGGAAGAAGAAAGAAGACGAAGAAAGAAGAAGGAAGAAGAAGAAAGAAGAAAGAAGAAGAAGAAAAGAAGAAGAAAGAAGAAAAGAAGAAGAAAGAAGAAGAAAGAAGAAGAAGGAAGAAGAAGAAGGAAGAAGAAGGAAGAAGAAAGAAGAAGAAAAGAAGAAAGAAGAAGGAAGAAGAAGAAGAAGAAAGAAGAAAGAAGGAGAAGGAGACTATTTTGTGAATATGTAAGGGTGATATGTAAGGGACCAAGGCATCCACACTCCCTTCTTGAAAAACCGGTTCCAGTCAACCAAGAAAAGGAGCAGAGTGCTAAATGAGGGGAACCATGGTCTGAAATGAGGCACAGTTCTAACCTCACCCAAGCCTAACCTGAAGCCCGGAACCCTGTTGGATTCTTTGTCATCAGGGGAATTTTGCAATCAGAGCCGAAAGCTCTGTCCAGCTTTGCTTCCCTGAGCTGCTTCCTTCCTCCGAGGCTGATTTTCCTGCACCAGGAAACGTGTTTCTTGCGACACACCCTTTGTCCCCCTTACAGATGCCTTGTTTGGTGAGCTCTTGTAATTTTTATTTCATTTATGTATTTGCAAACTACGCCTCACCTATTCATGGGGTTGTGACTCAGAACTGAGAAATAAATACATTTCCCTGTTTCCACTGAGCAGGATGTTTAGTGCAACTTTTTGACCTTTTTTTCTTGCTAAGCAAAGCCATGTTGTCTGCATCTTTAAAACCTGGACTGAACAATTTTACCAAACAGAAAGAAAAGAATTGGTTTGTATAAAGGTATACATGGAGTGAAAAAAAAAAAAAAGTAACCTGAATGCTATCACTAGAGAGTGGTTGGATAAACTGTGGATATGTCCATATTTCTGGAACGTTGTGTGCCTCTTAAAAAGGAGGAGTTGGGGCGCCTGGGTGGCTCAGTTGTTAAGTGTCTGCCTTCAGCTCAGGTCGTGGGGATCGAGCCCCACTTTGGGCTCTCTGCTCGGCAGGAGGCTTGCTTCTCCCTCTCCCACACCCCCTGCTTGCGTTCCCTCTCTTGCTATGTTTTTCTCTGTCAAATAAATAAAATCTTAAAAAAAAAAAAAAAGGATTTAGATTTATATGCACTGACCAATAGGAAAGGCTCCTTGCTCAGCGGGGAGCCTGCTTCTCCCTTTCCTTTTGCTGCTCCCCCTGCCTGTGCTCTCTCTGTCTCTCTCAAATAAATAAAATCTTTAAAAAAAGAAAAATCAGAGGAAAAAAACCTTTTACTGTGAACATTTTCATTTGTGGGCATTGATAGGAACATAAGGAAGAATGTGGACATTGAACTATTAACATTTATTGTCTTCAGGGAGAGGTGGTGGTAGGAGAGAGGGTCATGGGTAAGAGGAATACTGTTCTTTTTTTTTTTTTTTTAAGATTATTTATTTATTTGTTTGACAGAGAGAGATCACAAGTAGGCAGAGAGGCAGGCAGAGAGAGAGGGGGAAGCAGGCTCCCCGCTGAGCAGAGAGCCCGATGCGGGGCTCGATCCCAGGACCCTGAGATCATGACCCGAGTCGAAGGCTGAGGCTTTAACCCACTGAGCCACCCAGGTGCCTGTTCTGTTTTTACTGTTTTTATCTGTTTTTATCTGTTCTGTTTTTATCTGTTACTACTAGGATTTTTTTTTTTTTTTTTTTTTTTTTTTGCCTGTAATAAAAGGCAGTAGAAGTATATATTGCCTTTTCAGTTTGAAAGAGAAATCTAACCAAGTAATAAAGATAACTCATCCTGAATGACTTCAGTATCTTTTAATTGAGGAAGATGAATACATGATCCGGGGATAGATAAGATATTCAATCCCTCTGCATGTCATTTGTGATCTATGATGGTTCCAGTGTTGAGTGTGCTTAAAAATTACTTGATGTTAGAGGTTCTCAACTAAATAATTCACATCCCATAAAGGTTTTCTTTTAAAAGCCTGCGATTCTGTGGTTTTCATCATATTTGGACTTGTGCAACCATCACTACTCTCCAGGTCCAGGCCATTGCCAATACTCCCCAGAGAAACCCGTTAGCGGTCATCCTCTGTTCTCCCCACTCCCCACACGATGGTGACTGCTAGTCCACCTGTGCCTCTATGGATTTGTCTATTACCGAACTTCATATAAATGAGCATACCAAGATATACGACCTCTTGTGTCTGGCTTCTTTCAATTAGCATCATCTTTTCAAGGTTTATTTGTGTTGCATCATGGTCAGTATTTAATTCATTTTATAGATAAATAATATTCCATTGTACGGACATACCACTTTTGTTTTTCTATTCATGAGTTGATTGACATTTGAATTATTTCCACTTTTTGCTGTAATCAGCATCTGAGGACAAGTTTTTGTGTGCGCATGTGTTTTCAATTCTTTTTTTTTTTTTTTAAGTTTGTTTGTTTAAGTAATCTCTACACCCAGCATGAGTCTCGAACTCATGACCCCGAGATCCAGAGTTGCATGTTCCTCTGGGTGAACCAGCCAGGTGTCCCTGTTTTCGATTCTTTTTACCTCTTCGGTACGCTGAGGGCGGAATTGCTGAGCTGTATGGGTAAATCCGTTTAACATTTTTGGAAACTGCCACACCGTTTTCCAGAACTGTTGTACTATATTATAATATCTCAAGAAGTGCTTGAGGATTCTAATTTCTCCACATCTTTGTCAACCCTTATTGTTTTCTGGTTTTTGTTTGTTTGTTTTTGTTTTTTAGCTTCCCTAGTGTGTAAGAAGTGGTTTTGCTTTGCTTTTCCCCAACAATGTACATAGTTGAGTTTTTTTTTAAATCAACGTTGAATATTTTTTAGTGCTCTTTTGGTCATTTGCATTTCTTTTTTGAATAAATATCTTTTAAAATCCCTTACTTATTAAAAAAATGGAATTATTTGTATTACTGTGGGGTTTTATATTCTAGATAGAAGTCCCTTAGCAGATATGTGATTTGAAAATCTTTTCTCCCATTCTGTGGGTTACCTTCGCTCTCTTGATGGTACCCTTTGTAGCACACAAGTTTAAATTTTGATGCAATCCAATGGATCTATTTTTTTTTTTTTTTTTTTGGCTTGTGCTTTCTGTGCTGTACCTAAGAAACCATTACCTAATCCTTAGTCATGGAAATATATCCTCTATTTCTTTTAAGAATTTTAATAGTTTTAGCTCTTAAATTTAGGTCTGTCATTCATTTTGAATTAATTTTTATATGTTACGTGAAGTAGGGATCAAACTTCATTTTTTTTGGCATGTGTATAGCTTGTCTCAGCACCATTTATTGAAAAGACTATTCTTTCCCCATCCAGTTATCTTGACACCCTTGTCAAAGGTCGGTTTACCATAGATCCATGGACTTATTTTTGAACTCAATCAGATCCCATTGATGTGTACATCTATCTTTATGCCAGTATTGCATTGTCTTGATTACTATAGCTTAGCGGTAAGTTTGGGAATATGAGTTCCCCAACTTTATTTTTCTTTTTCAAGATAGTTTGGCTATTGTACGTTCCTTGTACCTCCATATGAATTTTAGGATCAGCTTGTAAATTTCTGCAGAAAAACCTGGTGAATTTTGATAGGGATTCCCTTGAATCTGTAGATCAATTTGGGGAGTATTGCCATCTTAACAGTATTAAGTCTCCCGATCCATGAACATGGAATATCTACCTATTCTGGTCTTCTTAAATTTCCTTCAGTGAATTTTTTTAAATAGTTTTCAGCATATAAATCTTACACTTTTTTTGTTAAATTTATTCTGAAGGATTTTATTCTTTTGAGGCGATTGTGAATACAGTTGTTTTCTTAATTTCACTTTCAGATTGTTCATTGCTAGCATATGAAAATACAACTTGTTTCTGTACATTGGTCTTATATTCTGAATCTTGCTGTATGTATTAATAAGTTCTAATAGTTTTTTTTGGCATTCCTTAGGATTTCCTATATATGAGATCATGTTATCTCTAAATATAGTTCTACTTCCTCCTTTACAATCTTGATGCTGTTTATTTTTGCCCAGACATATTTGCCTTTAGAACAACACTAAATAGATGTGGTCAGAGTGGACATCTGTCTTCTTAATTGTAGGGGAAAGCATTCAGTCTTTCACTATTAAGTGTGGTGTTTGTGTAGGTTTTTTAAAGATGCTCTTTGTCAGGTTGAAGAGGTTCCATTTTATCTTTTATTTTTTTAAATTGTGAAACAGCAATCACCTTTCATCAGTATTTCTTTAAAAACCCACTTTATTGAGGCATGGCTGACATACAAAACACTCTACATATTTAATGTATACAGTCTGGTGAATTTGGAGAGAAGTATACACCCATGAACCATCACCACAATCTGTGTTCTAAATATATCCATCGCCCTCATTGTCAAATGTTTTTTCCGGATGTATTGACATAATCATGTGGTTTTTGTTTTTTACTGTATTGACATAGTGTATTACATTGGTTACTTATCAGATATTCAACCAACCTTGCATCTTGGAATGACTGCCACTGGTCATGGTGTATAATCCCTTTTATATGTTGCAGGATTTAGTCTGTTAGTATTTTGTTGGAGTTTTGCATCTATATTCGTAAGATCTTTAGTTTTGTTTTTGTTTTTGTGTGATGACCGTGGTTTTGGTATCAGAGCAGGACTGGTCTCATAACATGAGTTGGGGAGGGTTTTTTCCTCTGAAAACTTGGGTAAGAGTTTGTGAAAGATGGACACTAATTCTTCTTTCAACATAGGGTTCAATTCACCTTTGAAGCCATTTGGTCCTGGGCTTACTTTGCGGTAGTTTTTTGATTACTAATACAATCTCTTTACTTGTTATGGGTCTACTCAGATTGTCTGTGTTTTCTTAAGTCAGTTTCATTCGAATGTTTCTGGGAATTTGTGCATTTCATTTAGTTTACATTATTTGTTTTCATACAGTTATCCATTGTATTTCTTTATAGTCATTTTATTTTTATAAGGTCAGTATTCATATTACCCATTTCATTCCTCATTTTTGTAATTTGAGCTTCTCTCTTTTTTTTCTTTGTTAGCCTAGCTAAATGTTTGTCAACTTGTTGATCTTTTCAAAAAATCAGCTTTTGGTTTCATTGATTTTCTCTATTGTCTTTCTATCTCTTGCACTAATTTCTGCTCTAATATTATTACTTCCTCTTTCTTCTTGCTTTAGGTTTAGTTTGCCCTTTGTTTTTAGTTTCTTACGATGGGAGTTTAGGCTATTAATCTGAAATTTTAAAAAATTATTGAAGATTTCATTTACTTATTTGAGGGAGAGAGAGCGAGAGAGAGCATGAGTGGAGCTAGGGGGCAGGGAGAGAGAGAAGCAGACTTCCCACTGATCAGGGAACCCACTTGGGGCTTCATCCCAGGATCCTCAGCAGAAGGTAGATGCGATGCTTAACTGACTGAGTCACCGAGGTGCCCCTAAAATTTTTTAAATACAGGCATTTACTACTATAAATTTCCCCCCAAGCACTGCTTTAGCTCTCCCCCCCACCCCATAAATTTTGGTATGCTGTGTTTTTATTTTCACTCTTTTTAAAGTATTTTCTAATTCCCTCTGGTGATTTCTTTTTTGACCCATGTGTTATTTAAGAATGTGTTATTTAACTTCCACACTTACGAATTCTTCAATTTCCTTGTGTCGTCAATGTCCATTTCATTCCATTGTGATTGGAGAACAGTCTATTTTCAATCCTGTAGATTTCGTGAGGTTCATTTTGTGTAGCCTAATGTGTGATGTATTCTGGAGAATGTTCTTGTGCACTCGAGAAGACTGTATATTTGCTACTGTTGGGTAAAATGTTCTTAAAGTGTGTTGAAAGGTCTAGTTGCTTTATGATGTTATATATTACTTTATAAAGTCAGCTTGTACAGTCTTGGATATATTGCATGATTAGAATTATATAACAATTCTTAACAAAATATTCTGAGTGTGATGTGGCTGGGGCTTTACTGGCCTCACTATCTGCCATTTTCAATTTTCAGAGCCTCTTGACTATAATCTTGCTGCTTATATGTACCTGCACTTATATCCGATCCTTGGCACCTGGCCCCCTGGACAAAGATAAAACTGGATTGTTTGATATATTTTGGAAGTGCGCCCAAACTAGTGAATGAAAGAGTTTTTATGTTTCAGTACGCTGTTTAGTGATGGCCTTCGGCATCCTCTTCATACAGTAGCTTGGAAAAATATCAGAATGTAGTCACCAACAGACTTCAGTATGAAAAAAGGACTTATGTGCAGAAATATGAGATGAATGGTTAACCCTTTTATTCCTGAACATTGAATGAGATAAATTTCCAGCTGCTCTTCTCTACCTTTGTTATTGGGCCAATGTTCTATATACATAAGATGCAGTCATTTAATTAAGAGTTAGGGGCTCCTGGGTGGCTCAGTCAGTTAAGCATCTGCCTTTGGCTCAGGTCATGATCTTGGGGTCTTGGGATCGAGCCCCGCATCGGGCTCCCTGCTCGGTGGGAATCCTGCTTTCTTCTCATGCTCTCTCTCTCTTTCTCAAATAAATAAATAAATATAATCTTAAAAAAAAAAAAGAGTTTACTATGTCTGTAACAGTCAGCCTCGGTATGGTCACTACAATATTACATTCTGCAGATGTTACTCTGTTATGTCAGATACCAGTTTTTAATGAGGTATCGCTAAGGCGCATAATAGAAAACAAAATTGGTAAATTACTCAAGTTCCTTTCACTGTGATTTGGAAATGACAAATATTTATAGAATGAGAAAAAATATTTTGAGGAAATCCATGGATTTTAATAATTACTTCTACCTGGTGTGATTGTGGATGCCTTCCCCCCTTATTCTATTTTCCAGTATTTTCCACGTTTCTTGTGATGAGCATGAATTATGTAATAATGATAAACTTAAATCAGACAAAACGGAAGCGTACAGTTAGATTTGCTGGAGGAGGTAATGAAATTGTGGTAAGATTTATCCAGATTAAAAAAAAAAAAGATTTATCCAGATATATTTTTACCACAAAGCACTGTGCAAACAGCTGGTCCTCAGTAGCTGTATGTTGAATCGAAGATGACAGCTTTCCATCTGTGCAAACATTAAGTATAAATATAAGGAATAGACTGGTTACTTTGACTTTCACATTAAGCTTGTAGACTTCGTGTAGCTCATTTGTGTAAGATGTGAGAAAAAAGAACTAAGGATTGGAATCCTCAATCTTTTTTTTTTTTTGAGCCAATCTCCTATTATCTGCCAACAGCCTTGCTGTTGTCAGCAAGATTGCCTATTTTTGGATTTGGCAACTCCATAGTCGGTATTTTTTATTTTATGCTGGAGGAACCTTAGTTAAAGTTTTGCTGGTTATGTTTTGCTAATTTTTCAACAAATTAGCAAAGTTTAAATCGCCACTCTATGAAATAATTATGTGTACTTGTTTGTTTCTTTTTTTCTTTTTCTGTTTTTTTTTTTTTTTTTTTTTTTTAGAAAGAGGGAGAGAGAGCATGGGGAGGGGCAGAGGGGGAGAGAGAATTTTAAGCAGGCTCTATGCTTAGTGTGGAGCCTAATGCAGGGCTCGATCTCCTCACCCCGAGATCATGACCTGAGCCGAAATCAAGAGTCAGACACTTAACCGACTGAGCCACACAGGGGCCCGGATGTGTAGTTGTTTTTGATTAAATTAGAGAACAACAGCGATGTTTATTGGTTCATATCCACATTTGGTCAGAAAAGATTTGCCATGGTTTGAAGAGGAGTTACTTCCTACAACCTTCAAGGACTTTTGCTTTAATGGACATGGTGGAAAGCTTCAAATACAGGGCTGCTGTGACTTCTGACTACTCCGTTCTTGCTCACAAGCAGAGCATTTGCAGATTCAGCATTTCTTGTAATAGGATCATGTTGTAAAATGTGGTGCCATCTGCAAATAGATTAATAATATGGGAGGCAGTGCCAGTTTTTGTGCCTTGTAATTTGGGATGATTCTCGTCACAACTGCGAGTGGTTCTGTGGTGAGAGCAAGAGGAATAAGCCGCTTACAGTCTTCTGTCTCCCTAGATTGTAGTCTAGACTACAAAATTTATTTGGGGGCAAGCATTAGCTTCTTAGGTAGAGAAATAATTCTCTCAAATCATATCTTCTTTCTATTTCTGAAGAAATATTCCCTCCAGGGAGCTTCTGGTGCATGAACACATTATTACAATTTATGGTCATGAATTAAATTAAAATTTCCTCTATCCGTGTGTGCCAGCTTCCCATTCCTAATAAATCTGCTATGTTTAGGAGTGATGGGCATCTGTAGAACTATTTTTGTTGTATCTCTCTTGAGTTAGGACAAGAGCACAAATTAGAAATTTTTCTGTTTGCTAAAATGTGCGATGAAAATTCGAATAAAAATAAAAATCGACAAGAATCCCATCTCGCTCCATTCTTTTGCAGCTCTTAAGATTTTCAACGATTTTTCCTAGTTTTTTTTGTTTTGTTTTTTTTTCATGACCAGACACTGAGGTCAGAGCGGGAGTTTAGCAATCTCATGAATTTCAGGCCATTATGGGTATATGGCTAAGGAAGATAAAGGGACACGTTTTGTTCTCCAAATTCTCATGGTATTTTTTTACTTTTACGTAGGAGGATTATGTATGAACATATGGGTGTGAATATAGTACATGTATTAGTTGGAAACATTTGCCTTTCTATTTTATTCTTTATCTCTGAAAATTTATCATTGGAATATGTCAGTTGTTAACCTAGGAGTTTCAGGATACTAGCAAGCTGCTCTGGACCCCAAAACCTGATGATTACGTCTCTCTTAAGTTTTGAGACTCAGCGTTTTAATGTATTGGCTGGAGGAGGCATGAAAGCGCCCTGCGTAGACTCTGATGCACCGTTAAGCCAGTATTCTTGAAATATTTGATCTGAATTTATTTAGAGGAAAGGCTGAGTACTCTGTGGAGTAAGGCGGATACTTGGGACTTCCCTCCTTTTTTTTTTTTTTTTAATCTCTGGCCCCAGACTTATACATTATACTCAGTATCACAAAGATCTTGCTGTGAACTTGATTGCACTCCTTTGCTTTTTAATGGAATAAGGAAAGGATAATATGAAAAACACTTATGTGACCATTATATGATTAATATTTGGTCATATTTGTTTCATAGCTTCTTCTCCTTCTCTCTCTCTCCTGTTTTAAATAGAATAAAATATTACACAGAAAAGTGAAGGCCCGTTGCCCCACTCTTCCCAGCAGCAGTGCTATCATGAATTTGGTTTGAATCTATCTATGCACATACACTTTTATGAATCTGTGATCAATACGGAAGGAGGCTGTGCGCTTTTGACATTGGTGCAAAACCATTTTGCACCATAAAGCAAAAACACTAGTTTCTTTGGATTTGGGATATTCATTTTTTAAAAAAAGATTTTATTTATTTATTTGTCAGAGAGAGAGAGAGAGAGAGAGCACAAGCAGGGTGAGTGACAGGCAGAGGGAGAAGCAGGCTCCCTGCTAAGTAAGGAGCCAGATGTGGGACTCATCCCAGGACCTTGGGATCCTGACCTGAGCCGAAGGCAGACACTTAACCCACCGAACCACCCAGGCACCCTGGAATATCCATTTTTATTAAGCATAAAAACCATATATCAGACCTAAATTTAAAAGAAAGTAATCTAGGGGCGTCTGGGTGGTTCAGTCATTAAGCGTCTGCCTTCGGCTCAGGTCATGATCCCAGGGTCCTGGGATCAAGTCCCACATCAGGCTCCCTGCTTAGCGGGAAGCCTGCTTCTCCCTCTCCCACTCCCGCTGCTTGTGTTCCCTCTCTCGCTGTGTCTCTCTCTCTGTCAAATAATAAATAAAATATTTAAAAAAGAAAGTAATCTATTCTCGTTAATGCAACATCGACTTGACATTTAGGGAATAAGGTAAAATGACAAAATGAAATATTTATATATTTACTTTATCATCAGTACATTTTGTACTGCACAGTGAAGATAGAATTACATAAATCACCCCGTGTTTGTTATTTATTATAATTTCTGTTAATGTGAGAGCATTGAAAATAGAAATTGCTTAGAAAGTAAATACATTTTCTCCAGCTAGAAGTATGTGAAGCTTCCTGTGGTTGTCATTTCAGGAGTGCCCACTGGGTAGCAGCAGCAGCCCACTCAACCCCCTAGCTTGGGCAGCATTCAACATGGCATCCTTTCCTTTTCTGGTAGCCAGAAAGCTGTAATTATGTGGATTTGGAGTTGGAAGGAAGGATGGCTATTTAGAGTAACTCCCTCAAAATATTGTTAATATAGCATTGTGTAATCATAGTAGTATTGATGCATGTATCATAGAGGGTTTTCTTCCCTCCTAATTTCTTTTTTTTCCCCCCTCCAAATAAACATTTTCTCCCATCTGTGTGGGCAACTGTGTATACACAAGTAATCGTTTTATCTCAAGCCCAGCACAGTGTGAGCCAAGATATTGTCAAATATTAAACAAACACAATATGAGCAACATAGCCTCCCCCCGCCCCCACCCCAAGATGCTGCAAACTACCATTTAGGTAATAGGAGAGGTGCCAGTTTCTTTGAGAAGGCTTCCTTACTCACCAACAGCATCACTTCCTAAGAGCATGTGGCACTGAAGGAATTTACTCAGACTTGGTCTTGCCGTGCTTTTCACATCACTGCCCGCTGGGATTCAGAGAGGGTTAAGATGCAGAGTATTTCCAACTTGTCTTAATGAGCTTTCGTAAGATAAACGACTGGAGAACAAGGCTGGCCTTAGGGACTTCATTCAAGAAGACGTCCAGATCTTCTCTAGGAGCCCTCTGCCTCATACCTTGCCCCTCATTTTGAGTTATGGTCCTTGAAATCCCAGATAGTGGCGAATACTTGGGGTCCTTCTAAGAGAGGAGAGTGTTTTAATTGGGTTTAGCCATCCATGCTTTTCGAGTTGAGTTTACCCAGCCCTAGGGACAGGGTATGGCACGCTAGGCCTTTGGTAAAGCACAGCACAAATGGGGCCTATCTTCTTCAAAAGTCATATTTGCTCCTTGGATAATATAAAACATGGTCGTTGAGTTCTTACAAGTAGATCTGGAATAGAATGCATGTTCACGTGAATTTTAGGATAAAATGCAAATCTTCAATGAAGTGTTTTGCTTGCAATGGGCTGCTTCACCTTACGTCTTCCAGAAGTTCTGGGTCCGTGTATTTTCTCTCTCCTGCCTTAGGAAGTAATAGTAAATAGAAAAAAGGAAATTTGAGAACCGCTAATCAATTAGCACAGATTTACTCTACATTAGCACCCACCTGTTACCCATAGTAGAGATAGTGGCCGTGAAACACAGGACTAGGGCATTTTGAATGCGTTGGCGTTTAGGGGGAGGAGGCCTTGCGAGGCCCTAATTGGGCACCACATTGGGATTCTTTGAACAGAAGAGGGATGACACCAGGACACTGGCTGAGTGACGATGGTCACAGGCGCCCCTGTATTTTACAGTTTGCTCTTGAAGTTTTCCTGAGACTCTTCTTGGTCTCCATACTTCTTCCCCTGATATTTTTTCGCCTTCGTTTGGTCACTTTTTTTTTTTTTTTAAAGATTTTATTTATTTATTTGACAGAGATCACAAGCAGGCGGAGAGGCAGGCAGAGAGAGAGGGGGAAGCACGCTCCCCACTGAGCAGGGAGCCTGATGCGGGGCCGATTCCAGGACCCTGAGATCATGACCTGAGCCAAAGGCAGAGGCTTTAACCCACTGAGCCACCCAGGCGCCCCCGTTTGGTCACTTTCTTAATTAATTCATTCCCCAGCTGCACCGGAGCCCAGACCGTCTTAATGTGAGGACTGAGCATCCGGAGGCCTTCATTCGAGAGCCTCCTCACTCAGGACCACCTTGCTCAGGTCCCATCCCTTCACATCGGAAATGGTTTGGACGCTCTGGTCCACGTTCTTCAGCCTTGCAGGGCTTCCCACCTGAACACTTTACCTTGGCCCATGAGGATTTCATGGTCTGGCTCCTGACTGACCTTCATTTCCCATTCTCCAGCTACCCGTAGTGATCCAGCCACACCAGCGCCTGTGCTGGTCTTCAAACATTTCGAGTCATTCGAATCTCAGGGCCTCGCCTTACTGTTCCTTCTTCCAGGAGTGTTTTCCCCATAGATGACAGTGGGGGTTGCTTCCTCTCGTCTTCTACACCTGTACTCCAGTGTTACTCGATGGGTGACATCCCCCGGAACACCCGTCCTGACCCTCCCCCTGCCATTCTCTATCACTCTACCTTCATTTACCTTTCTTCCGAGCCCTTATCACTGCCTACATGTCATAAATTTATCCAGTCACCTTTCTGCCTTCCATTTTCCCTCCCCCAAACCAGATAACCCGTTGGGGGGGGGCCCATTATCTTGCTCAACGCTGTATCACCAGAAACACAAATCCTGTCTGGGGTATAGTCAGTGCTCAAAACAAATTTGTTGTATGAGTGGCTGAGCTCTGCCATTTTACGGATCCCACTACTGAGGTCCACTGAGGTGTAAAAGGTCAGGGGCTGGGGAGTGGAAGAACGGCTCCCACTGGGCTGACCATTTCCATTTCTGAGCATGAAAGTCCCCACTGTCTGTACCTCTCTATGTCACAATTGACTGTGTCTTGCCTTGTCTTGTTCTCGAGTTGCTTCGTGGAGGGGTCACGTCTCCGTAACTAGATTCTAAGCCCCTTGAAGGCAGGCCCAGTGGCCTTTCTTTGGAATTCACATTGCATAGCACCGTGTCAGGAACCCAAAAGATGGTTAAGAATGCTTATTAAAGTCCTACTTTTTTTTTAAGTAATGTTACCTGGAAAAAGTATGAAATGTATATATTGAGGCTGATGGGATAGAATCAGGAATCCTGAAAGCTTTCTATGATTCTTAAAAGACTGTCTCTTTACTCCTGACCTTGATCATTGTATACATTTCGGGAAGAGCCAAAGATAAGGTTCCTCCCGTGGCATTTTAGCACCAAAGAGAAATATGTACTTTAGCAAGATCTGGTAAACCAAGGGTGCCCGAGGATCACGGATCGGTTGCCAGCCCTGGTTTTAGTAACGGCTGGCTAGTTTTATTACCAGTTAATAGCATCTATAGTTGTGCTTTTGCAAATAACCGTGAGAAATCAATTGTCAGGCATGGACGGTGTGAGAAAATTACTGTCAGCGCCCTCCAAAACTGGCCGGGGGTGAGGGCGACGGGTCAGTAACTGCATCAAGTGTGTGAAGACTAAGGGAAAGCGTTTATACTGGGCGTGTGCTGTCCGAGGAGTATGAACCGGTGTGCCTGATGCTGACGTCCTTCTCCTCCTCACCACACACGCATTCACTCTGGCGGGCTCTCAGGAGCCCCTTTATCTATGGAGAATTAGCCGTCTCCATTCATCCTGCAAATATAAGGAACAGCCCTGTTTTCGGCAGTGCCTGAGAAAATCCTAAGTCTTGAGTCTCTGAAAGATATTTTATCATAGTGGTTACGATGAATGAGGGTGTGTGAGTTTGAATCCTGCCTCTATCACATACTCGCTGTAAGATTTGGGGTTAGTTATTGAAGCTCTCTCTAAGTGTGTTTTCTTCTCTGTTAAATGGAAATCAAAATGGTACCAATCGCATGTGCCGTCGTTGAGTTAAATGAGGAGCTAGAGGTGGTTTATCACATTATCTGACCAACAGAAAACCTTAAAGCACTTTAAATCAGTAAATACATAAGCTTGAGTGAAGAAGGGAGGAACCAGTCCAGCCAGTAACTTTCCTGCCCCCCTAAATTATCCTGCATATCCTCCAACCATCCTCTCCCCAACCCCATTCCCCTGGAGAAATGAGCCAGAACTCTTTGGGATATTGGTTCACTCCTCAGACAGCAACCCTGCAGAATTATTTTTCTAGCCATTTCAGTCTCTCCGCCTGCTGATGCTAAGTTACCTGGCTGGAGGGGAGTATAGAGCTAGGCGCAAACTCTGAGGCTACCGGGGCCCCGGGGAAGCCGCCTGCCCTCACCAAATCCTTGGGAAGTGCAAGTAGCCATGATGACAAGGGTGGCCATCTTTTCTTTCTCGAGGGAGAGCAAGACCCCCAACTGAGCCTTACCATGCGTTTGTGGGTACTGAGGGGAACTTCGACTTGCAGTTCTGAAGGGAACTGGAAGCCCAGCTCTTTAGGGGCAGATGCCATTCATGATTTCTTTGTGTAATGTGTCCCCCTGAGTGGACGTGTTGGAGGCATAGATTCGGTGGAAGACTATCGTCTGGTAAGATTGGGTACATTGGTGGGAGCGGGGCCAAACACTGGCCCACTGGAAATGAATATGCTGCCTCTGATCTCTGGGGGTCTTGGTGGGTGACAGGCTCTTAACAGAAACAAAGGAAGTGGTGGCCTAAAAGGGACTGTCCCTTGTGGGGACCGTAAGTGGCTGAGACTGTTACCAATATGCTCATCTCGATTCAAATATTTAACAGGAGGTTGAAAACACTGAAGTTACTATGAAATTACCAGTTTTTCTCCTGAACTTAATTTCTGTTGAGGAGGGGGAGGGGCCTCTTGCAGAAAGTGTCTGCTTTTCAGTTTTGGAGATGGCCAGGAGATGGCGCCAGGGCTTGGTTCTTCCCGAATCCTGGGCATACCAGAGAAAAGAAAATGCTTAGTGTAGTCTGTCTTTTGACAAAACCTTTCTTTCTTAGGAAATCTGAACAGAAATCCTGGCCCTGGCATCCTCGAGTTAAAGGCTAGTCTCTTATCATCTGGAGAAGAATCGAATTTCTTGTCATGGTGCCCTACATTTTCAGTTAGAGATTCTCCAGCATTGGGTCTTGCTGCTTCTGGTGTTGTCTCGGTAGGCAAGCTACCATAAAACAGGATCGAGCTTGGAGAAGGATTTTAAATAAATAAGGTTACAACTTTCCAGATTGTTGCAGGAAAAAAAAATAGTAGAGGTCATGTTCTTTGGAAAATAGTAGATGTTTCGGATTATACTACTTTTTTTCCCCCCCTTTTTAGATCCTTTTCACTAAACCTGCTGTTGTTAGCCCAGAAACCAATAGAGCTGATGCAAGAGATTCCAGCACTTTCTACCAGACAGTGTTCACACTTCAGGGCTGATTTGCTACCAAGAATTAGTAAAAATAACCACCACAACATAAAAATTGCTGTGGGCGTGCTTCCTGCGTGCCACTACTGGTGCTGAACACGTGATACTTATCACGTCACTTAATCCTCACGTATCTTCTGGAATGCATATTTTATGATTCCATTCTTTGGGCCAGAAAATTGAAGCTTAAGTTCAATAATTCGCCTGAAGTCACTCAACTGTGAGCAGGAGAGCAGAGGTACAAACCCTGAAATAGGATTCCAGTTCCGCATGTTGGACCACTGTGCCCAGCGAAGCAGCAACTGGGGGGGATCACTGGGCATCCTGGAGGCAGTACTCCGTGCCTCCAGGTAGCTCGGTGTGCTGAGGGCACACAGAGGTACAGCTGTGGGACTCAGCACTGAGCCACGTCATGTGGTTTCGTGCACCCTGGTGCACAGGATTCAAACTTCGGAAACCTGCACCATCTGAGCTCCGCCTCCCTCCCCTCTCCCCCTAGATTGCTGTTTTTGTTTATTTATTTATTTTTAAGATTTTAATTTATTTATGACAGAGAAATACTGAGAGAGGGAACACAAGCAGGAGGAGCTGGAGAGGGAAAAGCAGTCTCCCTGCTGAGCAGGGGCTCGATCCCAGGACGCTGGGATCATGACCTGAGCCCAAGGATCATGACCCGAGCCAAAGGCAGATGCTTCATGACTGAGCCACCCAGGCGCCCCACCTTGATTGCTACTCTTTAGGCATCTTCCTTTTTCTGTGATTCGCTAAGCCCATTTCTACCTCAGGGCCTTTGCACCTGCTGACCTCCTGCCTGGAGTTTTCTTCCCTCAAATCTTCACAGGGCTAGCTGTTTTTTCTTAGGATAGTGTAGTGTAGATATGACATCCTTAAAGCGCCCTTTCTTGCCATGTGAACTAATATGGCTCCTCTGCCTCAGGCCTTTCTTGTCCCATCATTCTCTCATCTTTTTCCCTGCCCTTATGATGATCTCCAGCTTCTCAATTGGTTAGCTGGTTTGTTTACCTGGGTATTATGTTTTCCCTCTTATTAGAATGTAAACTCTATGAGATAGGGATCCTGACAGTCTGGTTCGTTGCCCTATTCTGAGAACCTAGAACATCCCAACACAGAGGAGGTGCCTAATAAATATTCATTAGATGAAAATGGCGGGAGGAGGCGATAAAAGCAGTGGGAGTCATGGTCCCACCCATCAGGAAGCTCCCGGCACAATTGGAGAGCCCAGACAGGCATGAAACAAATGATGATCAAGCCACGGCAAAGGTGGGGACAGCCACGATTAAAATAGTGGTTAAAAAAAAAAATAGACTCTGGGGCTTAACTGCCTGGGTTTCAATCCTGACCCTGGTACCCAGTGATTTGGCTCTTTTGTGTCTCAGTTTCCTTATCAGTAGGTTGAGGAGTAGTAATAGTAATGCCCACCTTGTGTGACTGTGTTGAGGATTAAGTGGGGTAATGTCTATGGTGTGTACTTGGGATGCTGGCTGACACACAGTGCTCTATATGTAATCGTCAAATAGAAGTGTAATCCAGCAAAAATCTGTGACTTTAGAAATCTTGAAAAATGAAAACGTTAGTGTTGGGAAAGGCCCTGTTTCTTGGAGGAGCGTGGATTGGGTTTGATTGGGTTTAGATTGAAGGAGACGGAAGTAGGAGGGAATGTTTGCATTTGCTCTGGTCCCTGGTTTCTGTGTAGATATATATTCAAGAAAGGTTTCTGGAGCATGTGGAGAATGGTTGACAATCTCTCTCATCCCTCCGTCCTCCACCCACCAAAGTATTCTAGGAATACACTATATATAATGGGATTTTTTAGAACATTTATATTGGTTGGATTTAACAC
>CM052895.1:43028336-43106324 GCA_028534135.1 Potos flavus
AACTGATAGTTTCATAATAGAATTAGTAGTAGGATGATAATCTGAGTCTCAGCCTAGTGTTCTTCATTCTCTCCACCCTCTCTCTTTGAGTCTTGGAGTTACTGGCAGGAACAGCCTCCCTCACTCACAGCAGGTGCCTGGACACCACCCCAGGGCCAAGCTGATGGGAGAAATCCACCCACAGGTGCACAGGTGCCTCCAAATCTTCTTACAACACGTGACATCTTCCATGCCTGATTGCATCTCGACAAAGGTTTTTAATTGGCAACCTGCAGTGTGACATTTCTAAGTCGAATTGCTTCTTTGTGCCTGTAGGTCCCCTCCTAGTCTCTCAGATTTTGGCAGAGCCCTCAGAACATCAGCCTTGTAATCTACTTTCTCTTAATGAGATGCGTTCCTGGAGGGCAAGAACGGCAGAGAAAACAAATTCTCCTTTAATCATTTAGAACATAATACACTTTGCCAACAAATAAAATTTTCTTCATCCAGGTGAGATCAACGGGTTAAATGTTAGAAACCCAAGTAGATCGTATGGGGTCAGGATTGCATGGGGTTTCCATCACTTCCCAGCTGTTGGTCTGAAATTTGGGCCCAGAATACTGGAAACTCTGACTTTTCAAGAAGCTGCTTGGCATTGATATCATTGACTAAGATGGAAAATGGGAGATGCCTCAAGTCTTAATTGCATTTACATGCTTTGACTGGTGAGTCTTGTCAAGTATCAACAGTGATGAGAATAAAATTTGGGGTTACAACAATGTGGGATTGAGGTGGTCACGGAAATTTAGACTCTAGGATGGCTGATTTTGTCTCACTCCCAGATTCCATCTGAATGATGGCAACTTTATTGTTGCTCACAGAGCAGAGAATGGAATTCCTTCAGTGGAACGTGGTCTGCTCTTCTGCTTATTTGGTTCTCTCTGAATTCAGGTAGAGGGCGTCTCTGTGTGTAGGTAATTTTACAACATGGGCAAACAGACATCTCCTTTTTAGAGCTAGTAGAGTGGTCACCGGGGAAAGCCAGGAAATGCTTGGCAACTCCTGCCTAAATCAGGCGTTCTCCCAAACTTTTTACAGGGAGGGGGGCTTCGGGGGACCAATCTGGCTCAAAGGGGGACAGCTAGGGAGCTTGTCCTGCGGCAGAACTTGCCTGATAATTTACAGTGTTGTTTATTAGAAATTTACTTCATAGCAGGCGTGATTCATTTAATCCTGACGACAATCCTATGGCAGGTATTTTATTGTTAATCAGAATCAATAAAAATTGTTCTGATTCCCATGGGAGGCACTGTGACTTGCCCAAGGTCATAGGCAAGTGACAAAGAAAGGACTCAAGTCAGTGTAGTCTTACTCTAAATTCTGTGTGCCTGACGTTATACCGCCCTGCCTTTCTTTGGCAGTCATATTGCCTATTACTTAGATTATATCGTTGTTTGGATGCCTGATGGAGATTATGGGTCTCGAGTAGTTCCTCCACCCAAACCACTTGGCTGAGGGGTTTTAGCAGCCGGTATTTGGTCTGAAATGCTTTGTCTGTAACCGAAAGCAGGATGAATCGAAAGAAGTTCTGCTGGGGAACTGAGAACCCACTGGAGCTCTTGGTGATGAAAGCAAAGCAAAGCACTAAATGACCAAATTCTACTGTCTAGAATTTAGCTAGTGGGAAGATGCTGTCTACTCAAGAGGTAAAAGCTAGCTGGCAGGGAATCTGTGTTTGTCACCAAGTAGAACATATAAGGTATTTCGAGGGGACCACACAGGGGGATTCCAAAGACTAATTAAGGCTGTCTCTGTCATTGTTCTAATAGTTTTAACAGAGTGAAGAGAATATTAATGGCTAGTGCTGGAGAGGAGTCACCAAAGGCTGAAAAAAAAAATCAGTTACACAGTTTTCGATGTTGGGATCGTTGGTGAACCTGGAGCTGCAGAGAAACTTTAAGGGTGGTAACATCAAGTTAGAAGATGCATGGAGTTAATTCTATTCAAGTTCAAGGAGAGAACCCTTGGATCAATCAGTCTTTGAAATGAGTCGATTGGTGAGAAAAATACTGAATCCTACATTTGCCCTAACATTTTAATTGTTAGAATGGTACATGCTAATTTAAAGAAATTTACAAAGAAGACACTCCTTCGTTCTACAAATATTCTCCAAGTATCTGCTATATGGCAGACATGGTTTAGGCACTCGGGGATACAGCAGAACGAGCTGCCCTTGAGGGGCTTATACTGCAGCAGGGGAGACAGAGATAGTCAACATAACAACTGAGCAAAGTACCCAACTGGGATGTTGGAAGGTGATGAGTGCTGTAGGAAAACAGAGGATAGGGAAAGGAGGAAAGGGAATTGGGGCGGCTTTCTAATTTGAAAGGGTGGTTGGGATAGGCCTTTTTGAGAAATGACAGAGGAGCAGAGATTTGAAGGAGGTGAAGGAGTAGGTCTTTGGGACATCAATGAGTAGAATGTTTTAGGCAGAGGCAAGGGCCTGCACAGAAGTCCCTTGTGCCTGGAAGAGAGTGGGTAAAGGAGAGAATAGATAACATCACGAGTCTCATACTCTGGGTCTACTCCTGAAGTGTTTATCTGTATACTTTTCCTCCAAACATCCTTCTTTTTCACCACTTCTCCTGTCTTGCTCCTGCCAAATCTCTGACTACCAGTAGGAATCATGAAGCACTTGCTATAGTTCAATGTAGAATTTTTGCCTGAGGTCATATCGATTTCTGGGAAATATAAACAGAAGATGAACAATTAAAGTTTGGTACTCAGGCCATTTTTAAGGATTTTGATTCTCAGTGGACCAAAACCAATAGAGATCTATAACATTTAAGAAAGTAATGCTGAAAATTGATCAACGTCTTTTCCAGCCTTGGCCAATGCCATTAAAATGGTTTTCCTATCTTAATATCAACATCGATGTGTTTCTTTTGATACCGTCATCTTGACTCAGGGACGTTTAAATGCCCATGAAGCAAATGGTTAAGCTTGTAGCTTAAAAAAAGGACACAGCAATTGTGCTTTGTGAATTCACCCTGCAGATGTACTTGCACAGATGTCAAACGAATTTTGTACAAGCTTATTCATTGCAGCACCCTTTGTAATAACGAAAGATTGGAAGCGACACAGATGTTCCAACAGAGGACTGGTAAATCAGAGTATATCCATCCAACAAAATACTGTGCAACTATCACAACGGATATGCAGAAGAGTACATATGTATATAGCTTGCTACTTTTTGCTTAAAAAGGTTGTGGTGGGGATAATGTTCTTGTCAGATGCAGAAAGAAACTCTAGGAATTCACAAAAAAACAGTAACAGTAGTTACCTGGATGGTATAAAACAGGTGGATTGAAGACAAGTGTGGTGAGACAACTTTTCAAGGTAGACCTTTTCATTTTTTGAAGAATAGTTGAACCATAAGAATGTGCGGCCTATTTAAATTAAAAAAAATGTACGTGTAATATATACAACAGATATCGTCACCCCATCTCAGATCCCCTATTTCATGCCTAACACTACTCCAGCTGCATACTTCTCTGAACCTCATCGTATCCTGGAGGGATGTCTGTTTTGCATACTATTTTGGTGATCAAAAACATGGTGCTATTTTTATGAATGTCTAGATCAAAATGGCGGCTCCTTCTTCCACCATCTCTGTTGAGCTGTTAGATGCTCAGATTAAGAAAGCGCTCAGGGTTTGGTGCAAGATTTTATCCATTCACCTTTATTCTCAACGAGTAGACATCTACTCAGACCCTCTAACGTGTTGTCCCTTTGCTGTATTCAGATAGATCATGCTGGCCATGAGTGAGTAGGACTGATGGGAGGGGTCCCAGCCTGGTGGCAGGACATCGGTCTGGAGGTTGCTGCAGATGAGAGTCTGGATGGGGAGCAGACAGGGAAGGGGAGAAGGACAATGTGTTCCCCGATGCCCCTCTCACCGAGACAGTTCGCACTGAATGTCTAGCCACTCCTGGCGGGCTCAGAGAGGAGCCGTTCGTCTGACCTCGCATGAACCTTGTTCTCAGTTGTCTGAAATGGACTTCAGCTTCAAAGATGTCAGAAGCAGATTAAAGAACCACACCCAATCAAAAGAGCAGCAGCGACTTCTGTTTTTCCAAAAGTCACAATGCTGACTGCCAATTCTCTCTCTCATTCTCTCTCTCTCTCTCTCTCTTTTTTTTTTTTTTCCCTCTGTTGTACCCTTTCAGTTCAGAAGTGTATTACAGAGATAAAAATGAGAAGCCCCCACTGTGCTCTTAAATAGTTTGAGCTGATAAATCCCAGGGGCAGGGGGAACAGAGGGAGTTGCTGAGCACACAGGCGGGTGTTTTGTTTTTGTTTTTCATTGGTAGATCTTCTCAGGGTATCCTACAGCTGCAAAAGAGTCTTGGAAATTCAGAAGTGAAACAATGATTAGTTCCAGCCTCTTGAAATTTATTGCACCAGAGGACATTTTCTATGGGATTGGTGAAGCTGGTTTATGTATAGGAAAATTAGGTCTGAGTTTACTCTAACGTGGGGGTACATTTCTAACTCAAAACTGTTGCCTGATATTGCACAATTAGCAAAATTACCCTTTGGGGGTGATATTGCTTGTGACTCAAAAGCCATTTAGCCTGCTGTTAATTATTGACATTCAGTCAAGGCTTCGTTTCCTAGGAACCAGATGGGTGTTACAGGAGAGGTTAGAAGAGGATGAAGCCCAGCACCTGGGCAGTGATGGAGAGAGAGAGCTTTAGTTAGTGGCCCGGGGACATTAGTTAGTGGGGTGGGCGGACATTCTGACCATGGAGTTGGGGTCACCAAGCACTGAGTTCAGAGAAGAAGAGTGAACAGGGACTGTGAAAAGGTGAGAGGGAAGGGTTGCTGGAAGGAGGTGGGATGATGGAACCCACATTTAACATTCTCAATATTGTCAGGGATGAGGCCTGCCCAATATCTGGCACAGGAAAGTCTGCATCAAAGGAGGAAGGCAGAAGCTCATACAGGTTTTCACTCTGATGCCTCTCTTACAGATCCTACCGGGGGATTTTCTACAGCAACCTTGTTTACTTGGCTGACTCCTGTTGTTATCAGAGGTCTTTGAATATTGAAGGATTAGGAGCTACAGTTAAGGACACACTTAATATTCTTGAGGCACAATGCAATCTCAGAGATGCTCCCTCATTTGAGAAGTCATGTGGGTGATTCCGTTTTATCCTGGTGCGGCTCCGCTATTCTGGGGCTAAGGATTATGGTTGCAGATATCACTGAAGAACTGAAAACTAAGCCCATTAATTTCTGCGATTTGATAGTATAGTGTTAGTCTACGTGTATAAACATCATGTGTTCGTGTTTGGGAAAGACTGATCTTTTCTCATTAACAAAGGGCTTTATCGTGGCTGTGGTGACAGAGTGGCAAGCCGCTGCAGGTGTTGAGGGAGGGGGACCGGGGTCCTCAGAAAGCTTACAGTCAGTGGGGGAGAGAGATGTTGGTCAAGTAAACACAAAAATAAATGTATTGTTTTAAATATTGGTAATGTATTGTTTTAAATCTTGGTAAGTGTTATGAAAAAGGGGTGTGCAGTTGTAGGAAAGCATATACTAAGGAAAGAGATGTTGAGATGGAGATCTGAAGAATGACTAGCAGCCCCCCCCCCCCCCACAACCCCAGGAGAAAGTGCTGGCAGTGGGAGGCGCAGTGGGCGGGGACAGAGAGCATTCTAGGCATAATGGGGTCTGAGACACTGAAAGACCCAGTGTTTCCGGAGAGCAAATCTGTGCCGTTGAACCTTAGTTTGTTTATTTATTTATTTATTTATTTTTTGAGGCTATTTATGTGAAAAATTGTGTTTTAGGTTTTTTTTATTTGAAAAACAAAGGTTCTGATACTGTCTCCCTTTCGTGATTAATAGCAGCTGTCCCGTAATTAGTGAAAAATGGAGCCACCATTTTTGAGTTCTAAAATGAAAGGTGGGGGGCGCCTGGGTGGCTCAGTGGGTTAAGCCTCTGCCTTCGGCTCAGGTCATGATCTCAGGGTCCTGGGATCTAGCCCCGCATCGGGCTCTCTGCTCAGCATGGAGCCTGCTTCCCCCTCTCTCTCTGCCTGCCTCTCTGCCTACTTGTGATCTCTCTCTCTCTGTCAAATAAATAAATAAAATCTTAAAAAAAAAATAAAATGAAAGGTGGTGTAATGGCAGAAACACTGCCTCAAGCTACCTCCAAAGGGGGAAAAAATATTAACTTGGCACTCTCCTCGGCTTCGGGCATGCAAGCAGATAATGAAAGTCCTCTAATTATGTTTTGCTTTGTGATGAAATCACAATGGAATTTTTCTGCACATCAGAATTTAATTCCTCTGAAGTAGAACTGTGAGCTTCATCGGCTCATCTCCCATCTGACCGGGCTGGATGAGTCATCGCCCACTCTGGTGACGTCCATTGTATTCTAGCATACAGATGAAGATTGTGCTCTTTGAAAGATTATTGTCAGGAAACCAGAAATAGTTTGCCCCTATTGCCTTGCTTAAAAAGACTCCATTTCCTTTTAGGCTGAGATTTATCTGAACAGCTGTTTCTAGCCATGGGTAGGATATACGTGGGGCTAACTGGATTTTGCCGGGGATCTGCTCGGAAGGCCTATGGGAGGCTGGCATGGGGTCCTAGGGGACTTCTGTGAAGGCACAGTGTCCCGCAGAGTCGAGGGCCTCCTTGATTTGGGACCAGGCGAAGAAGAAGTGAAAATGAACCTAGGTGCAAAGGTTCATTTGGGTCTAGAAATAGGTCTGCGTTTCACCAAGAAGGAGCCTACAGAGTGGAAAAGAGGCCGAATTCCCTCATCAGAGCCTCACCTTGCTGTGCATATCAGGCCAATGAGACCCACTGAGGTGGCCGGCGGGGATGCCGGCTTTTTCATCCCAGCTGCTGCCGTGGAGGGATCGGGCAGGCCAGACAGCTCCCTCGGCAGGAAACGGTTAGTCTCCATCTGGATGCTGTTACCCTTCTGAAAGGTGGCCGGCCTTCCCTGCCCCCTAGAGGGGTGGGCCCCTCGCCTATGAGCGTGCTCTCGCCCCTGCAGCAGAGACGTGGGCAGCAGCCGCTTGGGTCTCCGGCCGTCCAACCAGTGAATTCTGGGAGCTCTGGGCCGTGTGAGTCAAAGGGCAGGAAACAGGCTGACCCTCCGCCGTGGAGGGAGATGAAATCGTGGCTCTTTTGAACACAGAGCACTGGTTAACCCAGGGTAATAACACAAGATATATGTTTTTATTTATTTTTTCCAACAATATTTGGCTTTGTAGTTTCTATTAGATACGACACTGGATCTTAGCCAAAAAGGCCGAGAAGTGATATATAGTCTCTGTTAGATACTAGTTCAGTCGATTATAAAGATTTGGGACTTTAAAAATAGTTTTCCTTGAGCGCTAGATTGGGAAATGTGGGTTGTTGTGGCTCAGGGCAACTTTCGAGCAGTCCTGATGCTGGATGAGGTTTATGGTAAATGAAGCCCAGTGACTGTATCAGTATTTGCCTTCCTGGGGGCTTCCCATCACGGATATGTGGACATCGCCCTTTGACTAATGAAACTGGAAGAACCGATTTCTGCCTGGACTTAGAGAAAACCCTGTAAGATTATCTCGAGCAGGAAATCTTCCCTTCTAGCCACCCATTTGCAGAGTGGCTAGGACTGTAAGCTTTGGAGTCAGAAGACGTGGGTTCAAAGCTTAGCTACACTCTGACTGTATGAACTTAGACAAATTACTTATTTAACTCCATTTTCTCACCCAAAATGAGGATAGTAGCAATTACTTCATTTTGAGAATTAAGTAATAGAATAAATGTACTTTTTCTTGTGCCCGTGTGTAATAAACAGTCCATAAAGTTCATATTATTTTTATTATTCAACCAATATTTATGAAATGTCTGCCATGTCTTACACATTTTGGTAGATACCAAGAAGTATTAACTGTAGTCGTAGAGAGAAAATATGGAAACATGAAAAAAAAAAAAAACCCATAGGTACAACCTACTAATACTAACAGGTCACAGGTAAAATATAATTAGAACTACATGGACAGGGGGCGTGGAGGGATGGGGTAGCTGGGTGATGGACACCAAGGAGGGCACGTGATGTAATGAGCACTGGGCATTTTATAAGACTGATGAATCACTGACCTCTACCTCTGAAATCAATAATACATGATATGTTAATTAATTGAATTTAAATAAAAAAATAAAACATCTGAAAGAAAAAAAAAACCTACGTGGACAGAGCAGGTGAAAATTAGTAGGAGTTCAAAGTTCCCTGAGCCCTGGAGTAGTCAGAGGAGGCTTCACGGAGGAGGAGGGCTTGGACTAGGAGCAGGGTGGGGTTTAGGGTTGCAATTCTACTCTTGCTGCCATTCCCAGGACCGTGAATACCTTGGTCTTGCAAGCTGGGTTAGAGGCAGGCCTGAGGGGGGGTCCCAGGAAGATGCCTTTCCCAGGTTACTTTTACTGTTGGCCCAACTGTCAGCTGCACAGAAGGGAGTTCTTCCACCAGGAAAATATTACATGAGACTCGAGAGAATGTAACCTTCCTATGCTGAGACAGAAATAATTCTCTTCCAGTGGTCCTTCATTCATTCGGCTCATGCTTTATTGATGATCTAATACACACCCCATGGGCAAGGTGCTGGAGACAGAGATGAGAAGACCCAAGACCCAATCTCATTTTGCTTCCTTTGGACATCTAAATGTAGAGCCCTTGGATTCCTGATAGAGCCAGTACCAGAAGTTTCCAGATGGTCAGCCTTCCACGGGCAAGGCTGCTGCATTGGTGGGGAAAGAGCAGCCATGGGTACAAAGGCCTTGCTGAGTTCCAGTAGGAGAAGGAATTTAACCTAACAAGAGCATCACAAACTGGCATTAAAAAATTACCCACTTTTTGTTAGGGGGGAAACTGTTCTCATTCTCCCTCTTCCTCCCTCCCCTTATATTTTGGCCTCCATCCACAGAGGAATAAACTTCTGCCCCATCTCTTCCCTCAAAGAAGAGGAGAGACTACTTCTGGGGTCAACTTCCATCCCTTCCTTTCATGATCTTCCTTTGCTGCCGGTCTGATTGGTCAGTGCCCGGGACGGTCAACTGACCATAGATACCTGTGCCTTAAAAGCATGGTTTGGATCCCAAATTTTCTTTTCTTCTCTTTAAACTCTACTCCATTCCTGCAGACACGAATTTAGCACAGCAACCACCTGTAGCCCCTGGCCATCCTCTCAGTTCTTTCTGTTGGGACTTCATCCAGTTGGGTGTGCCATGCCTGCTGCTGTTGTCCAAGCTGCTGGTGGAGTTGGTTCACGTTCACTGTCTCCCAAGATTTAGGTTCAGGGAAGGAGGACCAGGAAGACTGAAACCCATTGCAACCTCCAGCCTAAGATGTTTTCTGGCTCTGACTGAGTTTTGTGCTGAGGTGTTGCCCAGTCATTGATTACTGGACACTCCATTTTTATTTAGCTACTCGTCTTGGTGTAGGCAGTTCATCTGCCGGATCTCCAGAGGTGGGGGAGTGAGTGGCATCCTCAGCCCCAGCTCTACCATGTTTAAGAACTGTTCCACTCAAAACTCAAATTGGGGGTCTGATAACCAGAAACGCTCCTTTCCATCTGGTAGTTTTGGCTGTTTGGCAACTGTAGCGGAGAAAAAGCTGTATGTTCATCAAATCCATTTCTGTGTGCCTCTTTCTGGACAATTGTACTTCTCAGCTCCCTTAAACTTGGAAGGGTCCTTGTGAATAACTCTGCCGATGAACTAACATGTCACTTCCTGGCTGAGGCAGTGGAAAACTCCTCTGTGATTCTCCAGCTTCTCTTCTTCTACCATATTTACTATGGGGGTTTCATGTTCCAGATGATGCAACTACAAAACAGTGGGGCCTTTGTCCGCCTGGGACCCCAAGTTGTTTCTTGGAAAGAAGCTGCCCTAGGGAGCTGACAGACCCTCACAGAACTTTGTGTGTGTGAGAAAGAAACTTTAGTTGGGTTAAGTCCCTGAACTTTTTGTTACTGCAGCAGAATCTACCTTATTCAGATGGGTAGAGCCTGAAATCCTGAAGCCTGAAATCAGGATAGAGCCTGATTTCCGATTGCCCTTTGGGTAAAACACCAAGTCTTTATTATTTTTTTAATTTTTAAAAAAGATTTTATTTATTTGAGAGGGAGAGCAAGTGAGAGAGCACAAGCAGGGAGGAGGGGCAATGGGAGAAGGGGAGAGGGAGAGGGAGAAGGAGACTCCCTGCTGAGCAGGGAGCCTGATGGATGTGGGGCTCCATCCCAGGACCCTGGGGTCATGACCTGAGCTGAAGGCAGACGTGTAACCAACCCAGGCACCCCGAAGCACCAAGTCTTTAATATAGCTTGTCTACCATGTCTCCAGCATGTAGCAAAATGCAAGACATAGAGCACATGCCCACAGATGCTCAGTGGGCAAATCAATGATTGAATAGGCATTAGTCTCTAGTATGGGGCTTCCCTCTTTGGCCCTGAGATTAGCAGGCAGCTTGATAAAGTTGTGTGAAGGCCCTAAACCCCACGCTCTCTGGGCCATAGCTCGTCAGCTAGGTCTTCTGCTGGAAGCCCAGAGTCTTTGGCTCCGTCCAGAAATGTATGCATAGGTGGAATCCACACTGCAAGAACCTGTCAAGCCATTCCTGATGGATCTCATTGCAGATAAGATTTATAAGGATACATGGGGAACTTAATGTCTACACATCCTGAGTCTTTCTCTGCTCATAAGATATAATTAACCCAGGTACCACCATTCACCTGGTTAAAATACCCAGTTGCAAGCCAGGAATTCAAAGGAAATAACCTCTAAACTGAAGACAGATAACACTATCTTACTGCCTGTGGCTTTCTTCTTCAGATTTATTTCAAAAAATAGCATTTAAAATGTTTTGGGCTTAAGATTAAAAGAAAAATCTGAAAGTTTCTTGCTTGATGTACCCTCTTTGAGATTTACATTGGGAGACACAGTCTTTTTCTTTTTTTTTCTTAAAGGTTTATTTAGTCATTTTTAGAGAGAGAGTATGTTGAGTGTGTGTGCATGCACAAACATGAGCTGGGAGGAGGGGCAGAGGGAGAGGGAGAGAATCTTCAAGCAGGCTCCTGGCTGAGTACTGAGCCCAGAAGGGGGGGGGTGGGGGCTCCATCTCATGACCCATGAGATCATGACCTGAGCAGAAATCAAGAGTAGGGGCATCTGGGTAGCTCAGATCGTTGAGCAACTGCCTTGGTTTGGGTCATGATCCTGGGATTAAGCCCCACATTGGGCTCCCCGCTCAGTGGGGAGCCTGCTTCTCCCTCTCTCGCTCCCCCTGCTTGTGCTCTCTCACTCTCTCAGTCAAATAAATAAATAAAATCTTAAAAAAAAAAAAAAAAGAAAAGAAATCAAGAGTAAAACGTTAAACCAACCAAGCCACCCAGATGCCTCTCACACAGTCTTTTTCTTCTAAAGGTATTTGTATCATCATTTTTGTCCTGGCTACTTAAATCCTTTTGGATCTGTATTCCCAGGTAGGAGTGGAGTGGGGATAGGGATTAAGTCTGATTGGACATGGATGGAAATGATGTGTAAAATCCTGTGCCTAAGGGGAGAAGCAAAGACCTCTCCGTGGGGGTGTTGGAGGCTGGCAGCAAACATTAAAGTCCCTTTTAACCACTGGTTATCAAACAAATCCTGTCTCCCTACAGTTTGACTGGAGGGTTATCTTGAGGCCCCTTAAGATATTGACAAATTATTGCTTTTGTACTCTCTCGCTCATATCCGGGGGTTGTTTCTGGTTCTTAGTGGGTCCTCCTTCCTCTCAGGTGGCTGGTCCCAGGGAGTGGAGCAATGGACTTTCTCTTCTGATCCCAGCCCTTAGACTGCCTTGGGCTCTGTCAGCTACAGTGGCCACACTCCTTAAGGGAGCTCTTCCCTCTAGTTACTGGTTACCCTTACCGTTTACTCTTGTTACAGTAAATTCGCAAACTTCCTTTTTACGGGTTATTCCTCAGTCCTTTGTGGGTAACTCATTTATTCAGAGCTCAGGGAGATCTTTAGGAGGTAAACAGTGTTGGAGGAACAGGGAGCAAGGAGACCAAACCACAGAGCAGGTACATGTAAGATCCATGTGGTGCTGTAGGCAGCAGTAGACCCAGACATTGGTTTCAGTGTCAATTCAACCCTCGTCCCAGCTATTTACTTGTTTTTTTTTTTCTGGTTTTTTTTTTTTTAAGATTTTATTTATTTATTTGAGAGAGAGAGAGCACACACAAGCAAGGGAGAGGGGCAAAGGAGAGGGAGTAGCAGGCACCGTGCTGAGCAAGGAGCCTGATGCGGGACTTGATCCCAGGACCCTAGAATCATGACCTGAGCCGAAGGCAGATGCTTAGCCGACTGAGCCCCCAGGCACCCTTACTTGTCTTTTTC
Organism: Potos flavus; assembly: GCA_028534135.1. Lineage (NCBI taxonomy): Eukaryota > Metazoa > Chordata > Mammalia > Carnivora > Procyonidae > Potos > Potos flavus. Next base: position 43,040,762 of record CM052895.1, read on the forward strand.
TCACTCTGAAGGTTGTGATGTTAGTATTTCCATCTCTTCTGAGTTCTTCACTTCTAAAGCTCCTTGCAGCCTGAAGTCTCTATAAAGCTGGGCAGTTGGTGGAGTCTGAAGCATCTGGCTTAGACTTCTGATGTATGTATTCATTCCAGTTATTGGATAATTGCTCTTCTTTCTTTCTCCTAATCCTATCCAGTTCTAATCCCAAGTCAAGTTCCAGTGTAACTGCCGCCTCTCCCCCGCCATGAAGCCCTCTGCAGGTATTGTTACCTGTGTGGATCTCTTTGTAATGTCAGGGACTGATTTACAATCTCACTGCTCTTTCCTGGTTTCATGGAGATATGGTGTGGTAACCTCTCCTATTCCCTTGAGGAAAGGGCGATGTCTTCCTCTACTTCTCACTTCCCTGTAATAACCAGAACCATTTTATGCAAATTAGGATAGTTTGCTCAGTGGATAAATTTGTCTTCTTAGTTCTGGAGACAGTTTTTTACAGTGAAAACAGTAAGAGTATAAAAGGGCCAGTTGCAAAAATACTAATTCACAGGGATCTATGTGTCCTCATGTTTATAGCAGTATTATCTACAATTCTGTTTTGACATTTATTCATTGGGATTATTTTTTTTTTTTAGATTTCATTATTTGAGAGAAAGAGAGAGAGCAGGCAGAGAGAGAGGGAGAAACAGAGTCCCTGGTGAATGGGGAGCCCAACTCCAGGCTTGATCTCAGGACTCCGAGATCATGACCTCGGCCAAAGTCATACACTTAACTGACTGAGCCACCCAGGTGTCCTAACATTTTTTTGTTTTTGTTTTTGTTTTGTTTTTTTTTTAGAGAGGGAGCACATGGGCAAGCAGGGGGAGAGGGAGAGAGAGAGAATCCCAAGCAGACTCCCCACTGAGTGCAGAGCTCAATGCAGGGCTCCATCTCACAACCCTGAGGTCATGACCTGAGCAGAAATCAAGAGTTGGATTCGCAACTGACTTAGCCCCCCAGGCGCCCCTCATTGGAACTTTGAAAAGCAGAATTTGGGATAAACTTGGTCCATAATTATTTAAAATTTAGATTCTTAGGTCCCATCCTAGACCATATAAGGCTCGAGAGGACCTCTAGTGCACATCAAAATTAAATAAACACCGTTCTGTGGGATTTTCATTGCTAAACAAAAAGATGTAATTATGATTTGCTTTCAAAGCATTTTCCCAGACAGTATTAAGTGGAGGATTCAGGAAGATTAAATGTCTAGGTGACCCAAATGTTTTATGAAATGTGCAATGTTCTTGTTTGCTAGCCTAGCTCATTTAAAAGCTCTCATGATTCTTCAGCTCCTAGCACCTTTTGGATGCATCACACTGGATATGTGTTTGAATCTTTAAACCAATATCATCTTCTCCAGGTAAGTGTTTAGAGTCACACTGGAAGGCTTCGGAAATGCTAAAAAGGGATTTCAGTCTGGCAGAGAGGCTTCTTGGGTTTTCCAAGGTGCTTTCCTTTTGGTTTTTCCTTTCCAGCTTAAGTTAACTTTCTCTCAATTTTTATGATGTAAAGATCCCTGAGAACTGCTTCTCTCCTGCAGCTGTTGGAAATAGCTAATTAGGGTTGGTGTGCCTTGCTTATTAGCTCCCTTGGGTTTAATAGCCGCAAAGGTCAGGGCTGACTTGCTACTAGGACAGGGTCATAGTGTGAATGGCATCTGGTCAAGAAAGATAAATATGACAAGATGGTGAACAAAGCAAGGTTATAATTATAAGAAGTGTCACCCAGATGATAATGAAACTTAAACAGTGAAAAATCACTCCAATCATGACCCAGCCCCAAAGGCAAGTAACCCCCACACTTCCAGAATTTACTACAGCACTGTGATGGTTTGGCCATTAAAATGTCACTTGTAGAAATGAAATAGCTGGGAATGCTCACTTCAAATGAAATCGTTTTCTAATTTTCAAAATATTCCAAGCATCACTGAATGACCAGTTTAGGTCCCTGGAGAAATAATTATAACTTAAGGCTTCTTTGAAATGTAGACCCAGCTCTCTCTTTCTTTCTCTCTCTGTCTTTCTCTCACGTACCTCATGAATAATTTTCTTCAGAATCATTTGAGGAACCACGCTAATGAGGACTTGAGTTTCCAGTACTGTTTCTAATGCCGCTTATTACTGGCGACAGCGTATTTCTACTGTGGCTTTCCATGGAAAGATGGCCCATTCCAGGAAAATGACCTCCATGAACCTTTAGAATTCCATCTTCGCCTTCATCACTTCACTGCTTCTTGAGATGGAAAACTTCAGATCAGAATATCATGTGGCCAGAAATACCTCTGAATGTTCATTAAAATGTGTATTTTCATTAAAATATTTCTTGTACAGAAAATGAAGACAGGGAAAATATGGAAATTTAAAATGATGACAGAAGGAACACTGGGGGCAAATGCTAGAGTCTTGGAGGAATCTCTTCTCATTCTATAAAAGGCAGGTGGAGTACATTGAAGGAATGATTGTGACACACCCAGCTTTTAGATCATGCAAGAGTGACAACTCAAAAATGTGGGGAGCCGATGCATTCTCCACTCTCTACTGCTTCTAGACAGACACCCAGGGTTTGTATCCCCCAGGAAAATAGAGAAGTTGCCTAACCTTGCAGGGTTGATCATTAAGTGGCCTAAGTTCTCTTTTCCTCTCACTACCTCATTTTTCTGCACACACAAGAGAGGGCAAGCTTGGACAACAAGGAGAAAGAGATTGTCTATATTTTGATAAGTGCAGTGTCTTGTTTTAGCTTGGGTTCCCACAGAAGCATACATTGTGACAGTAGAGCAAATCATTTACTTTGAAAATGACCACAGGAAGGGGTGTTAGAGGATTAAGTAACCCAGGGAAGAGAGTGCAGTAAATAAAAGTTTTTATCAAGCAAGATAGCACAGCAGGTCACTGGAGTGTAATCCTTCTGGGGAACTCCGAACGCCTGTCTGAAATAGGGACCTCAGAGTCATCCCACCTAAGAGGCGAGGGAGCTGGGATATTTATACAACATCTTCCATCCTTCATTAAAGGTGGCTCCTGGGGGCATGGCGTAATTTCCCTGGCACATCTGGGTGTTGTACAAAGGAGTAGAGTTGCTCTGTATGCCAGAAAAAATTCCAGACAAATAAATCTAGATGCTGACAGGGAGAAGGTGATGCGCTCCAAAGCATTAAAGGCGAGGGAGTCTGGGCAGGCCACCAACAGCATCTACAGCAGTCCAGGCTTTGTCCCACACACATTTCCTGTGCCCCATGTTAGGCTACTTTACCTTATCACTGATTCTGCAAGGTCACGAGGAAAAAGAAAAAGAACCTACACCAGGAAGAACGGTGAGTCACACCATCGCTGTTACAGTTGGTGCCAAGACACTCATCTGTCATTGTCCTTCTGTTCCATCCTTTGTTAGAAGCCCCTCCATAGCCAACACTTTGGCAGGTTTAGGTTTCTTGTCTGGTGGAGTAACCTAGACTTTGACCTCTGAGAGGTCTAAGTCCCAGGTTACGATGTATTTCTTTTGTGCAGCCCTTACGAGTGGAAGTCTGATAAGACACAACCATCAAAGGTGTCTCTGGTTGTGTGGTCACTCGGTGTAACAAGCCCGGGGCTCAGTCACTGAGTGGTCTCAGAAGCATTTAGGAGCTGCTTGCTTTGTAATGAAAGGCTCCCTGCTGCCGATGGCATGGGCTTGCCCCAGACCTTCAGGGGTCTGCAGTGTGAGTCTCCTATTAAGGCTTGTCAAAGATTCTACACAGTCTAGCACCATGGGCTCCTCTGCTCCCAAAGCCTGAGCACTCGGGTTGCTTGCACCACACCTGGACCTGCTGCAGAGCTCTCCCTTGCTCCAGGCCCACTGTATTTGTTTGCTGGGGCTGCGATCACCTATCCACACAGGCTAGGTGGCTTGAATGAAACAGAAATTTATTGTCCAACAGTTCTGGAGGCTAGAAGTCTAAGATCAAGGTGTCAGTAGGTTTGCTTTCCTCTGAGGCCCCTCTCCTTGGTTTGCAGGTGGCCACCTTCTCCTGTGTCCTCACATGGCCTTTCTTCTGTGTGTGTGAGCCCCCAGTGTCTCTCTGTATGTCCACATTTCCTCTCCAGATAAACACATCAATTAGATTGCATTCAGGCGCACCCTAGTGAGTCTCATTTTAACTTAATTACCCCTTTGAAGGCCCTGTCTTCAAGTATGGCCATGTTCTCAGGTACTGAAGGTTAGGGGTTCAAAGTTGGGGGACACAGTGTAGTCCATAACACCCACTCAAAACCGACAGCCTTCTGACTCACTAATGGGTTGGAAGAATATTCAAGTGTGATGAGTGTAGGTTTCAAAATTTGAAAAATTCTGCTAAGCATTGTCTCACTTTCTTAGCGATAGGAGGTACAAAGTACATTCATGTGTTCTTTCCTTGGAGGGACATGGCACATCCCAGACCACTGTCCCACCTGAAAGCTACTGATCAAGGCAAAGCCTTGGTTGATTGTGAGGTTTACCTCCCACTCTCTGATCCACATGTGTCTGATCCTTGCATCCAGAGAGTTCACCACTTCCTGCTCCCTGAGCATAAATCGATGATGTCATTAGTATAATGAATCCATAAGACCTTTCACAGACTATCCAGATGATCAAGGTCCTGTTAAACTCTATTGTGACAAAGAGCAGAGAGGTTAACATAGCCTGGAGGACATGGAAGTGAATGTATATTTCTCTTTTTTCCAAGTGACAGCAAACTGCTCGTTTTCCTCCTTTCTAGTGGGGGTTGAAAAGAACACATTTTCCAATTCGGTAGCCTCGTACCAAGTGCCAGAGGCCACATTGATCTGTTGTCATAAATCAAGATGCTGCATCTGAACAGTGGCTATGGTTAGTGTTAGTACTTGGTCTGGGGGTATGGTAGTCCTCCATCAGCCGAATGATCCAACTGACTTTTCTAGGGGACAGACTAGTGAACTAAATGGAAATGTGATGGGGACCACGATCCCAGCCTCCTTTAAGTTTTTGAGAGCAGCCCTAATCCCTGCCATTTTACCTACCCAAGAGCAGTGCTTCTGATCATCTCAGTGGCAGATGGGGGCAATGTCAAGGTTTTCACCAGCTTTTCCTACAATGTATGTCAGGGTCCAATCAGGAGATGGATACCACACATGTTATTTTTTTTTTTCCCCCAAAATACTGTTATTTTATTTTTTCAGTGTTACAAGATTCATTGTTTATGCACCACACCCAGTGCTCCATGCAATACATGCCCTCCCCAATACCCACCACCAGGCTTGCGCATCCCCCCACCCCCACCCCTCCAAAACTCTCAGTCCCTTGTTCTGAGTTCACAGTCTCTCATGTTTCTTCACCCCTCCGATTTCCTCCAATTCATCCCTCCCTTCCCTCTCACAATGTCCTCCATGTTTTTCCTTATGCTCCACATGTAAGTGATTTTAACATGGACTGGACTGGAAGAGATTATGTTGAGTGAAATAAGTCAAGCAGAGAAAGTCAATTATCATATGGTTTCACACATGTTATTTTAACAGAGAGAATTTAATGCAAGGAACTGTTGAGTAGTTATTGAAAAACTAGAAATGCACGGGATGTCTGGGGTCCTGGGATCGAGGCCCACATTGGGCTCCTTGCTCAGCGGGGAGCCTGCTTCTCCCTCTGCCTGCCGCACCCCCTGCTTGTGTGCTGTCTCTCTCTCTCTGTCTCTCTGTCTCTCTCTCTGACAAATAAATAAAATCTTAAAAAAAAAGAAAAACTGGAAAGGCAAAGAGAGAACACTGAGGTCCCTCAGAACCTGCGGGTAGCATCTACCATTGGGATTGTTGGAGGGACAGGGGAAGAAGCTGGAACAGTTTCCACTTGAAAGGTTGGAGTAGAAGCTGAAACTCAGGTCTCCAGAAGGGGCTACTACTTATCCTTGTGCCAGTGGCTCTGAGCTCGATGGAGGGGTCCAAGAGGCTGTGGTCCAGAACAGTGAGAGGCCCTGGCCAGCTGGAGCTGGTGTGTTTGAGGACCACTGTGAGGGGGGTGCTGCAGGTATGGGACAAACCGCAGACTAGATTCAACAGCTGTGATTATAGCAAACTGCCAAGGCCAGGGTGAGGAATGAGACTAAGGTGATGCTCTTGGGAATATCCCACTAGTATCTGATATTAGCAGAGTCCTACATAGGGCATTTTTGGAAAGAAAAATGTGGTTTGCAGAATCCCAGCCCCAGCATCACAGAGCAGAACACTGAAGGAGAGTAGGGTTGAGGTTGAGAGACAGTGACTTCAACTAGCACAGGGCTCTTACTGCACAGGTCAGGCAGCCAATATGAGATTCTACCAGTGCATCATTATCCAGATTATGCACTTAAGAACTAGGAAAGTGGCCTCAGAAGGGGCCTACAAACACAGTGGATCTATAATGAGACAGACTTGGGCCGTGACTCTACTCATCGCTTGGCCTCCAATGCCTTCTCTGTAACGTGAGGGCCCTGACAGTATTTGGGGCCTCTAAGTGTTATTGTCAATTCATATCTTATATCTAGTAGCCCTTGAAAAGTCCTATGGCTATTCTCCTGTCTCTGGTGTGCCGTTGTTGGGGCCATTGGCTCTGATGCGTTAGGAAGGACTGGTCACTACTATGGATACTCACTGCGGTGTTGCAGAGTTCACGACAAGGGGACCCAGCCACTTCTTCAACTGATCGATTCTAGATCTGAGAATTAGCTCAGGTCTGGAAACTGGGTGAGTGGTAATGACTTTGCATTGGCGTAGCTGACATCAGCTTTCTGCTCATCTACTTTTAATCTCTTGCGATCGTGCAGATCAAGCAGTATATTTGTTTGCTGACCATCTAGCTTGTCCTCAGGAACACCATGGCAGCCTCAACTATCACTGTGGCCTCACTGTCCATTGCGGTAATGATGGCCCACACTCGCCTCTGGTTGGCGAAGTGCTACTTTCCCGCCTCTGCCCTTCTGAAATCTCACCATCCCTACTGACACCGGGGAGCCCAATGGCTATGTTATGTAGGTTGGTGTTGACAGTATGAGACAAGAGATACTGGAAACACCAACTCCATGACAGGTGAGGGTCTATTAACTGTTATGTGGTAACACAACTGCGGGTCATCACCACTCTGCTTGCCGGAATGCCGGGGTTCAAATCTTGGTTCTACCAGTTACTTGTAGTATGACCTTGCACAAGTTACTCAGTGTCTCCACGTCTCAGTTTCTCTCCTTGTAAAATGGGGAAAATACTAGTATTTACTTTGAAGCGCTGCTGGTTAGATTCAATGAGGTAATATCTAAATTGCTGAGAAGAGTGGGGTGCATATCAGACCTTTAAAGAATATTAGTTATCATTCTTATTAAAGCAAACATTTGCAAGAATGCTAACCATTATTGTTTGACGTCAGTCTGGGAATGATAAAAAGCAATTAGACATAAAAAAGGGAGGTCAAATATTGGAAGAGACAAAATTATCATTAACTTATGGATTAAAAAAATGGACTACTTGGAAAAATCCAAGAATACCAATGAAAAACCCTTCAGAATAAATAAGAGAATAAAGTAGCCCTAGTTAATAGTTTTCTTAACATTGAAAATAGCCATCCAAAATATAAATTACATAATTAGGGGGAACAAATCCTTATAAGAATCAAAGCATTTATATAAAGGTGCAGCAGGGCGCCTGGGTGGCTCAGTTAGTTAAGCGTCTGCCTTCGGCTCAGGTCATGATCCTGGAGTCCTGGGACTGAGTCCTGCATCGGGCTCCTTGCTCAGTGGGGAGCCCGCTTCTTCCTCTGCCCCTCATCCTACTCTTGTTCTCTATCTCTCTAAAATAAACAAAATCATTTTATTTTAAAGATTTTACTTATTTTTTTTGACAGAGAGAGAGAGAGAGAGAGATCACAAGTAGGCAGAGAGGCAGGCAGAGGGAGAGGGGGAAGCAGGCTCCCTGCTGAGCATAGAGCCCGATGCGGGGCTCGATCCCAGGACCCTGAGATCACGACCTGAGCGGAAGGCAGAGACTTTAACCCACTGAGGCACCCAGACGCCCCACAAATAAAATCTTTAAAGAAAAAAAAAAAAGGAGACTGCAAAACTCTAAAAGCACCTAGACAAATGGGGGACTTTGTTTCTGGATGATAAATCTCATGACACTAGATATATTGATTCTCTCAAAATTAATTTATAAATTTATAAATTCAGCCATACCACACAGATACTGAGGGGCTGGTTCCAGACCACATAATCAAATGAGTATTGCAATAAAGTGAGCCAATGAATTTTTGGGTTTCCTAATGCATATAAAAGTTATGTTTACACTGTATTGTAGTCCGTTAAATGTGTAATAACATTATGTCTAGAAAAACAATGTGTACATATCTTAATTAAAAAATACTTGATTTTTAAAAAATATTAATCTTCTAAGCTTTCAGTGAGTTATAATCACTGATCACAGATCATTGTTAGGAATAAAATAATGACAGTTTGAAATATTCCGAGAATTACCACAATGTGACATAGAGACATGAAGTGAGCAAATGCTGCTGGAAAAATGGGGCTGTGAGGCTTGCTCTACACGGTATTGCCACAAACCTTCACTTTGTATAAAACAGCATCTGCGAAGTACAACAAAGCGAAGTGCGGTAAAATGAGGCACGCCTGCGTATATGTGTGTGTAAAGAAAAAAGACGAGAGGGACATCCGGTGTTAACAGTGGTTACCTCTAGCATGGGATTATGGGTAATTCTTATACTACTGTTTTTCAAATTTTCTTCCCTGAACATATGTCAGTTTTGTAATTGGAAAAGAAAACAATATATAAGGAAAACATAAAGGAACTCTGAGGGCTCCATGATTTGGCTAACTTCTATTCTCGGGTCCTGGATCTCAAGTTTACCTGGAAGTTCTAGAAAAACAGAGAAAATAGCAAGTAGGTCATGCAGCCCAACCTGTGGTGCTGTCTTACACTCTAACAAAAAACTGCATAAAGTCCTGTGAGATTCTGGGCCACTCTTTTGAAAAGCTTTTTTCGATACTTTCTTACTATTAAAAAATTCATTTGGTGTCATTTGGTTGACTAGTTCCCCGTCAAAGTTTGTATTAATAGATATTTTTATTTCATGTAACCAGAAGGGAAAAATTGAGGACAACTGGCATTCTTCCCCCAGCCCCAAATTCATCCTAGTACAAGATAAACCCCAAGAAATAGTATTTAAGGGCCTCCCAGTCTTGATCCCTTTCGCTTTCCACCTCCGCTTCCTAATTCATTTTTGGTGTTAATCCAAGGCTGTACCACCAAACTCATACTTTCTCACCAAGTAAAGACACACTCCTTACCAGGGCTGGCTTTGGCAACTGGAGCCATTTTGTCAATCGTCTGAGTCTTTGGAAAACAATTTCAGTCGGCTGCAGCCTTTGATCAGGACTCTTCAATATTGGGGACTGGTGGGCCTCATGCTGGATGGTGTGTACATACCTAATTCATCACACCAGCTACATTGGAGAGAGGACCCACTATAATCTCGGAATTCTTATTGAGGAGGAAGAGGAATCTTAGAAGACGTTTAAAACAAGTACAGCTGAAGCCATACTTACAGTTAGATTTTATCTTTCCAAGGGATGGGAAAAAAAAATCAGTGACTACAGAAGCTCTTTCTCGTACAATGCAAAGAATAAAAATGCATGGCTACTACTAATTTATTATACTCAAGCAGTAAACCAGGATGACTAATATTGTTTTAATCTATGCATCCAGTGAGACCCAGGATATTGATATAGAAAAGCACTTAAACACACAGTTATTGCCCAGGGCTGTCAAGAGCTGTTTTGAATTGGGAAGAGATCTGCCCAGCAGCCCAGCACTATAAATAGTCCTGAGTGAGCCTGGCCCAAGGCCTACACTCCTCCCCGGGGAATAGTACCCAGGAGGAATAAAGCAGATATGGGATCTGAGCAATTGCCTTGTTGCTTCCCTGGTTATTATAGCTTTAGGGAAATTTTTTTTTAATTAAAAAAATACTTCATCTCCCCTCATCCCTCCTTCCCTCCTTTCTACCTCCCCTTCCATTTCTAAAAAAACAAGCACGTAAGTAAAGGACCCTATGGGACCATAGTGATGCCCGTGTTTAAATCTCACCTCGGCCACTGGTTTGGACGAGTTATTTAATCTCTCTCAGCCTTGATTTGTACTTTAACAAACTGGGAATAATAATAACACCTCATAGCATAGTTATAATACACATGGAAAGTACTCAGTACAGTTGTGGCTACGGATTGGAAATGACTGCTCTCCTAAATGGCTTGGATGCATTTCTGCCTGGAAGGGAGATAGGGAAACATCGTGAGATTATTTTGAGCGCTACGATTCCGAAGGGGTGGGAATTTCCTTCTCTCCCACCACGGTTCTTCTAGCTGGTTTAGGAATTAAATCGATATGAGACAGATTAATGGGATTTAAAAAAGTCTTATTGTATGGGCACAGAGGTCCAGTGATGAAATTGAGACCCAAAGATATGACCAAGGCAGGCAGGTTTATACATTTTGGACAAAGAGACAATACATTTGTGAGGCATGGAGAAGATCAAGAAAACAGTTGTTTGGGAGCTTTACTTACTAAGGAACTCTAAGCAGAATTTAGGCTCAGGTAGTAGATGGCAGAAAAATAACAAGGTTTGTCTGTATAGGCTTCTTGGCTTTTAAGCTCCTGTCTCCAGTGGTGAGGATGCCTTTTTACATCTTAGCACAGGGAAAGTATTTTTCATATAGGAGATTCATTTCCTCCTTTCAGGGGGATGGAGGAGAGTCTGAGAATTCTTGCATCGCCTGTTTGTCAAGTAGCTTCAATTCAAAATAATCAATATGCCATTGTCGTCCATTTTGGAGTGGCCTGCTCTGGGCCACCCTACAATTCCATAGTCCTGTAAAGACTAGTGATTATTCAGCTTTTAGGAAAGGCAAAGCCCAGTTGTCCTTTAAATTGTCCAGAAGGGGACTGAGGTAAAAGATACTTGCATTGCAACTACCTAATCATATTAGATCACTTGACATTTTTGGATGAGCCATAAGTTGATAAATGAGGAGGGCTGGCCACTGTCATGGTTATTAATGAGAAGACGTACCATCTTGATGGTAATGAATTCTGATGAGGAGGAAGAAATCACCTCTGGGTAAAACCTGCCAGTGTGCACTCACTGCCTGGTTCCCGTCTCTGCATTTTCCTGGGTTGTTGTCAAAGCAGAGACTCCGGACTTAAACCTGGATCAATGTCATGTAAAGATGAGCCCCGGAGCGATGGTGTATAGAGTGTAGCTTCGGGCGGAACATGTCAGTGTCAGCGAGCTCACTGGTGGGCTGCGTTTTCCTGCCGGCCCTCCAGAGGCAGGTCAGAACGGTAAGCCTCGCCCGGCTTTAGTAGGAAGATCCTGCACCTAAAAGGCCCACCTCTGACAGTCTTTGGACGTGAAATTTCCTGTAATTGGAAGATGCGATAAGGCTTTCTGCCCCTGGGAACGACTCTGAACATGACCAACTGTTTAAATGAGGAGGGGGTCTAAGCCAACACGCAACCTTCTCTGTTGCTCAAGACAAAGAGGAAACCACTAGTCTAATGCAGCACATGTCATGTCAGCTGGAAAGTTATCCCGGGGGTCAAGAGCTTTCGTCTCCTGCCTCCAGGCAACTTTGCTTTCAGATGAGGCCAAATATGCAAAGTTCATTTTTGTTTCTTAGTCACCCTCTCTGATAACAAAAAAAAAAAAAAAAAAAAAAAGTGGGTGCTCATATCCAGACTTCCCAAGACTAGGATTCTAGTTGCTTCTTATCTGTATTTTGTAATTTCTGAAATTTACTCTATGGGGAAAAAATACTGCCCAGGGAAATGTGGAGAGAATAGCCTCTTTGAAACCAGTCCAGGAAAATTATTTATTTATTTATTTATTTTTAAAAACTAGGGCTTAAACTCTCACGGTATTTGTAGGTTGGTGGCCTCCTCTTATTTCTTCCTCCCCCCACGTGACACAGCCGAACAGACCCTCTCTCTTCCTTCTGCCAGCCTGCTGACTCCCGGGATTTTTCTGTTTAATTCTGGGAAACTTTTCTAAGAAAGGGTGAGTCTGGAAGCAACTAGTAGGCTAAAACGGTCTGGGTAGGGGTTGTCTGAGGAGTGGGCCAAAAGGATTCATGGATCTATGGCTTGAGGGGAAGACGGAAAAGTAGAGGCAGGTCATTCTTTCCTTCCTAAAGCTACTTTGTTTTTTCCTAAAGCTCCTTTGATCCGAGAACATCGCAAATTTGGTAACTAGCTATACTTTTAGAAGACAGCCCTTCTCTTTCTGAAATGGATTTTCTACCTGCTTTAAAATCAGCATAGCAGTACCCCCAAAAAATCAATGAAAATTTCTTTGTGTGCCAATTTATGTCAGAAATGCATAGCTCCTTCGGCAGTTACCAAGGGTAAGAAAGTTGCTGACTTTCCATATCTGGAAATCAAGATTAGCTTTTAGGTCCTCCTGTCCAGCTTGAGCTCTGGCTTTGGAGTGGGGCTGTTATCTTCCTGCTTCCTTCAGTGATAGCCGTTTCTTTTTCTTTCTCTCCTTTTTAAAGATTTTATTTATTCATTTGTCAGAATGAGAGAAAGCACAATCAGGGGGAGGGGCAGACAGGGAAAAGCAGGTGCTCCGCTGAGCAAGGAACCCGATGCGGGGCTCGATCCCAGGATCCCAGGATCATGACCTGAACCGAAGGCAGATGTTTAACTGAGTGAGCCACACTGGCATCCCAGTGATAGCTGTTTCTTAGTGTAGGGAAACCCCATCCAAAACAGTATAGTTATTCATCTCCCAATCTTCACACTCCCAAACTTTGCTCCCCAGCACATTTCTGTCTGTCACAGAAGCTCACGAGGGCACTGGGCTGTATATAAGGGGTGGGGGGAGTGTGTGTGTGTGTGTGTGTGTGTGTGTGTGTGTGTGTGTATGAGAGGCAGGTGGTGTACTAGTTCCCTAGGACTGCTGTAACAGATTTCCACAAATCATTTAAAATAGCAGACATGTATTGTCTCACAGTTCTGGCAGCTGGAAGTCTGAAGCTAAGTTGTCAGCAGGGTCTTGTTCCCCCGGAAGGCTGGAGGGAAGGGTCCCTGCCTGCCTCCTCAGGGCTCTGCCAGCAGCTCTCCCCTCAGCCTGTCGATGCCTCCATCTTCCCTCGGCCTTCTGCCCTGTCCATGTCTGAATTCCTTCTTCTTATATGGACACTGTTCATTGGATTAGGACCCACTCTAATGTGGGATGAACTCATTTTAACTTGATTACATCCACCAAAACCCTGCTTCCAGGTAAAATCACCTTCGCAGGCTCCAGGGGTTAGGACTTGAACGTATCTTTTGAGAGTCACAGCTCAACCCACAAGAGGTGGGATTTTTAGGCAGCGAGCATTCATGCCTAGTTCCACCTGTGTTTTCTCTGTATTGGAGGCTGGAAGCCTGGGAACTAGATTCCTCATCCTCCCTGAGTATCAGGGTTCTCCGTGGATTTTCTGCCGGTGAGAAGCACTGTGGAGCAGCAGGGAAACCCGGAGCCCCGAGGGACGCCAGATGGGGGGTTTTGTAGTAACTTCTGGGTGTCCTCCTGCACTTCGTCTCTGTGGGTGTTGTAGGAAGCCGAGATCCTCAGCGATAGCTTTCCAAACGTCCCATAATTCCAGACTTCTAGGACGCTAATGACATCTTTCCCTGCCTTCCGCTTCCTCAGCCTTCCTGACGATTCTGCGAGCCTCCAGTTCCCTGAATTCAGTCCCTTCCTTGAAATACCTTGAGTGGTCCCCGTGTTTCTGACCAAATCCTGATTTGTGTGAGAGTTGTACATGTGGGGATATCATTCCCTCCTAGAGAAATGTCTCAGAATCTCTCAAGGCATGTGAGTTTTCAATCCAGCCTGTGGAAGAGTGCCCCTCAGATTTCTGAGGAACAGGGAAACAACTTGCCCCTCATCAACACCTGAGAATCACCGGTATAAGGATATTATACTTTCATACTAAGCTTGAAAGAGAGGCAGAAGGAGATGTCTCTGGAGGTCACAGTCTTCAAGGGCCAGCATACTTCATAACTTATAGTTCAGTAAAATAATCGCTAACCCCACCGCTCTTAGATTACATAGAAAGAGCAGCTCACCTAGCAGTCCAGACTTCTCTGGAATATTCCGCTAGAACGTGAGCTCTGCGCAGACAAGGGCTGTCACATTCCAGCCCCAGTGGCTGTGACTGCGCCTGGCGTGTAGCAAGTTTTAAGATAATTATTGTTTAATTAGTGAATGTACTTATGGTTCTAAATATTTTCTCTTCGCTCACCTACATCCCTATGAACTGCAGTCAGACTAGTTGATTTATTCATCTCAACCATCTTCCCTTTGTTTTTTTCTGCCCATGTGCTCACCTCCTTGTCTCTCTTTGTAGCTCCTTCCCTCTTCTGTATCTTCCTTTGTTGGAATCCTAACATCTTTTTTTTTTTTAAATTTTATTTATTTATTTGACAGAGAGAGAGATTACAAGTAGGCAGAGAGGCAGGCAGAGAGAGAGGGGAAAGCAGGCTCCCCGCTGAGCAGAGAGCCCGATGCGGGGCTCGATCCCAGGACCCTGAGATCATGACCTGAGCCGAAGGCAGAGGCTTTAACCCACTGAGCCACCCAGGTGCCCCGGAATCCTAACATCTTTTAAAGCTTTTCTCAGAAACTACCCTCTCCACAGGTCTCCTGAGCTTGTGCTCTTGATTAGATGGGATCTTTGAGCTCTCATATACTTTTTAAGAAAAATTAATAACTTCATTTTTTTTTTGAGAGAGGGAGAAAGAGATGTGGGGGGAGGGGCAGAAGGAGAGGGAGAGAGAGAGACTCTTAAGCAGACTCCATGCCTAGCGTGGAGCCCGATGCAAGGCTGGATCTTGCAACCCTGAGATAACGACCTGAGCCAAAATCAAGAGTCAGATACTTAACTGACCGAGCCACCCAAGTGCCCCTAACTTCATTTTTTAGAACAAGTTTAGGTTGATAGAAAAATTAAGCAGACAGTGGAGAGAGTTCGGACAGCCTCCCCACCCCTGCACAGTTTCCCTTATTATTATTATTTATTGTGGCAAAATATATATAATGTAAAGTTTACCATTTTAATAATTTTTAAGTGTGATTTTCTGTGGTATTAAGTATGCTAGTTGTATAACTCTCACCACCATCTACCTCCTGCACTTTTTCATCTTCCCAGACCGAAACTCTGTACCCATTAAACACCAACTCCCCACTCGCCCTTTTCCCAATAACCTCTCTCCTCCTTTCTGTCTCTGTGAATCTAGTACCTCATATAAGTGGGATCAAACACAGTATTTGTGTGTGCGTGTTTGCCTGGCTGATTTCACTTAGCATAACGTTCTCAAGATTCACCCATGTTGTAAAGTATGCCAGAATTCCATTTCTTTTTTGAGGTTGAATAATATCTATATCTATATCTATCTGTCTATATCTATATCTATCTATCTATATCTACATCTATCTATCTATATGGTTGTTTCCACCTTTTGACTATTGTGAATAGTGCTGTATGAACTTGGGTGTATAAATATCTGTTCACATCTGTGTTTTCCATTCTTTCAGGCATATACTCAGAATTGGGATTACTCAATCCTATGGTAGTCCTATGTTTGACTTTTTGAAGAACCTCTACACTGTTTTCCATAGTGGCCGCACCATTTTGCTTTCCAATCAGCAGTCCCCAAGGGCTCTAATTTCTCCATATCCTTGCCGACACTTATTTTTCTGTTTCCCTTTTTTTAACATCTTGTGTCACTGTGATAGGTTTGCTATAATTATTGAACAAGTATCGACACATTATTACTAACCAAAGTCCATAGTTGACATGAAGGTTTACTCTCTATATCGTACAGTTCTTTGGGTTTTGGCAAATGCATAATGTGAGGTACCGTACCACCACGATGGTATCAGAAAGAACAGTGTCTCAGCTCTAAAAATTCACTGTGCTCCACATTTTCATCCCCCTCCCTCTGAAACCCTGGCAACCACTGATCTTTTATTTTCTCTATAGTTTTGCCTTGTCTAGAATATCCTATAGTTGGCGTCCTGTAGTATGCAGGCTAAGCCCTTATCAGTATGCATTCAAGGTTCTTCCTTTTTTTTTTTTTTGATAGCTCATTTATTTTTACTTTTATTTTTTTAAAGATGACACAGACAGGCACAGTGAGAGAGGGAACAAAAGCAGAGGGAGTGGGAGAAGCAGTCTTCCCGCTGAGCAGGAGCCCAACACTGGGCTCGATCCCAGGACCCTGGAATCACGGCCTGAGCCAAAGGCAGATGCTTAACGACTGAGCCACCCAAGTGCCCCTATTTTTATTGTTCAATAATATTCCATTTTATGGGCCTGTCACTGTTTACCCATTCATTCACTGAAGGACATCTTGGTTGTTTCTAGTTTTTGGCAATTTCTCATGCACTTTTTAACCTGCTATCATACTGACAAAATTCCACCTGCTGTTACAGTTTCTTTAATGTGCAATTTCGTCAGGCCCTGCCTCCCTTACTGCATTATATGATACATTCCCTGATGACAGAGCCTAATATTTTTCGCACACGATTAAGCATAAAGCACCAACAAGGGTTCCTTGCCCATAATAGGTACTCAGCAAATGCTCTTTGAACTGAAAGAGTTTTCAATTTCTCACCCTGCTGGAGGACCTGGAGTCATTAGGGACGATTTTTCAGGCTTACGAGAGTTGCAGACCTAGTTAAGACAGCTTGTCATAGCATTGGGAAGACTTGTCATTGTTTGTCCTTCGAGGGCAGTCATGTTAACTCTGTTACGGTTCTGATTAGACTCTCACCCCAAAGAAAGGATCAAGTTCAGCTTTTGGCTGATAATTATTGTTTAATTATGTTTAATTCTGTGATATTTGTGGAGCTGGCCTGGTAGCCATGAGAGGGGCAAGGAAAAAGAAAGCTGTGTTCTATGGAGCTGGGGATTAAAGCGTGGAGCCCATTACCGCCCATGGGGACCAGGCCAAGGGTGCACACAGAGACCCCTTCTCATGCCATCCCTAGTTCCATCCAGCCCCGTGAGGCGCATTGCACATGTAGCTGGAGACATCCTCGCTTGAACATCCAACCTCTCTATCCACTGCCACAAAAGCCTATTTATTCTTGGTCACCCCGCAGATCTATGGGTGAGCACAAGAATAGCATTGCAGTTTGCCCTTGGGAGGACAGATCCAGGGAAGAGGTCTGCAGACTTCTGGAAGCAGGCTCATGGCCACTAGGGAAGGGAATCCTGCATACATGGTGGATGGGTTAGAAGGGGAGGCCTGAGGTTCTTGTGGGCACCACCCCCTCCCCCCTAAACTTCTCATCCAGTGAGGAGAGGCAAAGATGAAGCAGGGCCAAAGCAGGGGCTTCCAAAGAGTAGGGTCTAGGGCAGAGGTCGATTACCCAGGTCTAAGTCAAAACTAAAAGAGATGTCCCTGAGATGCTTGGAACAAAAAGCGGGCCAAACTCAGGATTAGTAGGTCAAAAACTAATATAGCCTTCCTTTAGAATTGGAAAGAACCTATAGCTTTGTGTTATGGGTCCCCTTTTATCATTGAAATAGAGGGTTTCCTCGTGCATTCCACGTGAGTGGGCAGTAGGGGTAAGGTGGGGGCAATGATGTGCCGGAGCAGCTTCCCACCAGCCCAGCGGAGCTAACCATTACATTTCCCTAAATCTTGGGAGCCAGCTGTGAAACCCAGCTATTATTAGAAATTGATATAAAATTATATACCTTATATAAACTGACAAATGATATTGAAATAAAGAGAATGAATATACAGAACATCACTTCTTAATTATTTCACTGCCTTCGCTATTCTCTATGCTCTTGGAGTTATTTCCATCCACTGTCCCTCTGCGGTGGAAATTCTGTAGAATGATTTACTATTGCACATCTCTTCCCAGGTCCATGTTTGGTAACATTATATTGCCAGCTTGGAATTGGCCATGGTGAGAGTATTTACACTGTAGAAACTGGCCAACACCACGGATCAGGGTTCTTTCCCTCCCTGGATAGATAGTTGTGGAACAGTGACCAGGGTACCACTGGTAGGGGGAGAGGGGGTGATGGGGGAGACACCCAGTTGGTAGTTAATCATTGTAGTCTCTCTACCTTAAAATGGTTTTTTGGGGGACAATTTAATCAATTCCAAGTACTTGCAAAGCTCTCTAAGTTGCCTTTCCCTGATTCCTTTCCTCCTCCCCTCCTCCCAGGGAGTATCTGGGTATAGCGGTCGAGTGATCCTTAGACCCAGGGGTCCTTGGATCCTCACTGGTCTCTGCTTACGTGACTGGACTGGCTGGTGAACTTGGATAACCCCTCTTGGTTGACTCTTGCATTCCTGCTTTGACTCCTGCTTACTACCATGGATCATTCTAGGGTTGATTCCTGACTCAAGAAGTGATCTGTCCTAAGGCCCTGGCTATAGTCTTCCTTCTCTCTTCCATCCCAGTCTCTGCAGTCAAGGTTACCAACTACCATCAGCTGCCCTCCAGGCAGGGAGGAACTTCTGGTTCCTTCCCTGACACATCAGACAGGCTTTGATCGTTGAAGCTTCTCTGGAGGCAAACGCAGGCTGTTTATCTGTGTACGCATGCCCCCCCTTTGTCTCTGCTACGCCCACTCTAGCTATCTTGACAACCTGGTGGCTTCTCCTCAGGGAGTTTTAGACAAACAGTGGGACACAAAGGCCCCTCTCTGCTTTTGACCAGAACTTCAACCCATCTGTTATTATTATTATTATTATTATTATTATTTTATTATTTTTGAGAGAGTGCAAGCAAGCGAGTAGGGTGGGGAGGGACAGAGGGAGAGAGATCCTCGAGCAGGATCTATGACCAGCATGCAGTCTGACACGGGGCTCGATCCCACGACCCTAAGATCATGACTTGAGCCGAAATCAAGTGTTCGATGCTTAACCTACTGAGTCACCCAGGCGCCCCCAGACTTTCAATCCACCTAAAACCACCCTTTCCCTCTGGGTTTTGTCACAGAGGTGTCCGCGTATGTAATCCTTGCCTCCTCCTTCCTCCCTTCCCTTCCCTACTCCCCAAAGGTGGCACATAGGGCCATCTTTCCTCTTCTTCCGGTCCGGCAGGGCCCTCTCTTAAGTCATGTTCTCCTCCTTCCTGTGGTGGCATTCACCTCCACCTTCCCCCAAGGCCGAAATGGCAGATAGGATGCAGAGAGAGAGAAACAACAAAGGGAAGAACCCGAACTGTCTTCCCTATGCTGCAGGCCTGAGTGTAGCTTGTGTCAAATCAGAGTCTAGGTACAGAAGGCTGTGAATGACAACTATGGCTTTTCTCTTATCACCCTTAGCTGCTGAGGCTTTTTCTTCCCTCCACCCACCCCCCGGCCCCCCTTCTCTTCTTCCTCTTCTCTGGTATCAAGGACATCCTGATCACATGGATAAACAGTCGAAAGGAAGCAGATCTTATAACAGCTCATCCTGTAGCCTCGAGATTCTCCTTCCTAAACACAGACGGCAGGAGAAGGTTTCCCCCAGGGTCTGTGCAAAAACGAGTGAGTCTGAGCGTCCAGGGTATTGGGGTTTGGACACATGTCCTACTGGAGGAGGCCACGTGCTGTGGTTCGTGCAGAAACCAGGCCTGGAGGCAGACCTGGGAGTCAAGTGCGGTGCTCAGAAGAGCCTAGAACCCGGGTTGGGAATGGTGCACGGACCTCTACGCAGGTCTGCATGAGAGCAGACTGGCCCTGAGGACTGACCCTGAGGGCCAGGAACAGCCATGGGTGTCAGGCTTTGCCTGTCTGGGGTAGTAAGGGACCGCCACCTTGTCCTGTAATTCCTGGTGCGGTGCTCTTCATGACAGTACTCTGGGCGTCTTTCCTTCTTTCCTTCTTTTTCTTTTTCAAGCTGCAGAACTCTGAAATGTAAGAGATGAAAGCAAGGCTGCTGTAGGTGTAATGGAGGTGGAAGGCAGAACCCCTGCCCTATCTCACAGTTTTAGAATCTTTCCCCCACCTCCCACTCCTCCCAGCACAGCTCAAATCACAGCAGTGAGAGGCACTGCCTCTCACTTTCCATACCTTGAACTTGTTACTATAAATAAAACAGAAACGTTACCACGGCAACCTGTCTGTTTCAATTGCCCCTTATAGACCAGATTAGCCAGGATCGATCGTGCTTCCTGAATGCAGAATGACTTTCCCTTTATAACAGACGTGGGGACAAATTATAGAATAAACCGCTGGAAAACAGGGTCTGAGTCACGCCGCTAAATTGTTAGTCCGCCGCTGCTCCTGACTGCCCCTGGGAGCGGAGGCTGTGCCTCGGTGCGGCGTGGTCCGAGCCCAGGGTCTCCGGTCCCGGTCTCCGGGCTGCTGTGTTAGTCACTGCTCCCTTCCCGGGCCTCTTCCCTGGCAAGCGCTTCCCGCTGTTCTGCATGTGTCATTAGAAAGGACACTTCTGTCTGCAGCATCCTGCCTCTCCGGGCTCAGCTGTCGTGTGACGAGAGACTGTCTTCCGAGATGGACAGATTTTAAATGACACTCCCCACGCGGGCTGGCAGAAGCAGACCCCCGAGCAGATGCAGGCCCGGGCCTCACCCCAGCAAGGAGCTGATTAAGAGGCATTAGTTAGCCCTGAAACCAGAGCCAGTCTATTGTTCCCCAGGACACAGAGCAAGGAATCCTTTCCCCCTGCAAAACCTGGCGGAGAGGCTCAGGGAGGACGGGAGGGCTGAGTGTGGCTCCATTTTTGCGTAGGGAGAGTTGAATATGGCTTCTTCCCATGACCTGAGGATCTGAACAGAGCCCTGAATCTCACATTATCTTCCCACTGAGGAGGTGCTGAAATTTGGTCTTTTACTTAAAATGCAGACACTTCTGGGAAGGGCAGCAGTTTAAACTAATTCCCACTAAGATATCAGGCTGGAGTGTTCTGGGGAAGAATGGAGAAAGAGGGGGCGCCCATACACTCCGCCACCCCAGGCCCTTCACCAACATTGTCTGTCACCTAGTCCTCCCAACAATTTTGTCAGGGCGTATGATCTGTGCCTTGTGTTCTCTTCTCATGTCCTTTGTATCATACCCCGAGGCTGAATGCCTCCGCTTTGCTATTGGAGTGACCCAGTGTTTGGGGGTTGGGCTAAGGCAGGCTTGTGTTTGCGTCCCAGCTCTGTCCCCATCTGGGAACTGAATTGTAGGACTTTGCATAAAGTATTTGGGTTTTTTTGAATGTGTCATTTATCCTCAGTCATTTGATGATTTTTATCGATTGTCTCACCAGAGAAAATTGCATAATGTATTATTTTGCCTATGATTTCAAGGGTTCAAGACGCCTCCGTATTTAGGCGCTCCTGGTAGACAGTAGATTTGGGGACCAGAGAGGGGGTTTAATGGTGGAGATCGGGGAGGGGCAGAGCAAGTGGCATCAAAGAATTGAGTGATCGTATCTGGACTAAGTGCTATTGCAAAATTGTTGAAATTTGTGCTTGAATTCCATTTCGCAGCCAGGAATAGTAGCCACAGATTGATTTCAGGTACCGTTTAAGATTTTTTAAAATAAAAATTAATTTAAATCTAAAAAAAGCACATCACATAAAATCTACCCATTTAGCCATGTTTTAAATGTACAGTTCAGGAATGTGAAGTCTATTCACATTATGCAAGAGGTTTCCAATTTTTTTCCCATCTATATCTAGTAAACAACTCCCGATTCCTCCTTCCCTCGGCCCTTGGCAGCCATCATTCTACTTCTTGTTTTTATGAATTTGGCAACTTTAGGTCCCTCCCGTATGAGGAGTCATACAGTCTTTGTGCTTTTGTGATTGGTTTATTTCACTGAGTATAATGTCCTCAAGGTTCGCTCATGTTGTACCACGTGACAGACTTTCTTTCTTTTTTAAGTTTACTAATAATATTCCGTGGTTCGTGGATACTACATTTTGTTTATCTATTCATTCACTGATGGACATTGGGGTCATTTCCACCTCATGGCTATTGTGAAGAGTGCTGCTATGAACATGAGTGTGCAAAAATCTCTTTGAGAGCCTGCTTTCCGTTCTTTTTGATATATTCAGAAATCCAGGATTGGGATTGCTGGATCCTATGGTAGTTTTATTTTGAATTTTTTCAGGAACCTCTATACTGTTTTCCATAGTGTCTGTACCATTTTACATTTCCACTAACAGTGCGAAAGTGTTCTGATTCCTACATATCCTTATAAGCACTTGTTATTTTCTGTCATCCCCCACGCCCCCATCTTTACTGAAGTATAATTGACAGATAAACTGTAATATATTTAAATTGTACAATGCAATGATTTGACATGGGTACACATCCTGAAAGCATTCCCACCATTGAGTTAATGAACACAATTATCATCTCACACATTTACCTTTTCTTTGGTGAGAACTTAAGTTCTATTCTCTTAGTAAATTGCAATTATACAATATATTATTTTCAACTAGAGTCACCATGTTATACATTAGATCCTCAGACTTTACTCATATTATAACTGAAAATTTGTACCTTTTACCAGCCTCCCTCTCTTTTCCCCATCCCCTAGCCCCTGGCAATCATCATTCTACTCTTTCTTTCTATGAGTTCAACTTTGGTTTTTGTTTTTAGATTCACAAGTAAGTGATACCATGCAGTATTTGTCTTTCTCCATCTGACTTTTTTCACTCTACATAATGCCCTCCGGGCTTATTCATGTCACATTTGGCAGAATTTCCTTCTTTTTAAGGGCTGAGTAATTTTCCAGTGTGTGTGTGTGTGTGTGTGTGTGTGTATGTATGTATGTGTATATATATGTCACTTTTTTTTAATCCATTCATCTGTCAAGAGACACGGAAGTAGATTTCATTTCTTTTGGATATATACCCAGAAATGGGATTGCTAAATCATGTGGTAGCTCTGTTTTCTTTTCTTTCTTTTTTTTTTTTTTGAGGAAACGTCATACTCTTTTTCATAGAGGTTATACCAGTTTACATTCCCACCAACAGCGCACATGAGTGTTTCCTTTTTTGTATATCCTTTTGATAACAGATATCCTAACAGAATGAGGTAATATCTCATGGCAGTTTTGATTTGCATTTCCTGGTTGATGAGTGATGCCAAACACCTTTTCATATACCTGTTGGCCATTGGTATGTCTTCTTTGGAAAAATGTGTCTTCAGGTCCTTTATCCATTTTTTTAATTGGGTTATTTGGTTTTCGCCATTGAGATGTTTTCGCCATTGAGATGTTTGAGTTCCTATATTTTGGATACTAACCCCTTATCACATTGTGGTTTTTGCAAATATTTTCTTCTATTCCATAGGTCGCCTTTTCATTTTGTTGATGGTTTCCTTTGCCATGCTGAAGATTTTTAGTTTGAAAACTCCTTCTTGTTTATTTTTGCATTTGTTGCCTTTGCTTTTGGTATCAAATCCAAAGAAATCATTGTTAAGGGTGATATTAGGGAACTTATTCCTTATGTTTTCTTCTAGGAATTTTATGGTTTTAGATTGTATGTTCAAATCTTTAATCCATTTTGAGTTGATTTTTTAATATGGCCTAAGATAGAGGTCAGTTTCATTCTTTTGCATGTGGATGTACAGTTTTCCCAATACTGTTTGTTGAAGAGACAGTGTTTTCCCCATTGCATTTTCTTGGCTTTTCTGTGAAAAATTGACATATATGTATGAATTTATTTCCGGGTTCTCTGTTCTATACCATTGATCTTTGTGTCTTTTTTTTTTTTTTTTTTTTAACTTTATTAGGGAGAGAGAGCGAGATCATGGTGGGGAGGGTCAGAGGGAGAGGTAGAGAGAAACTCCAAGCAGTCACTGTGCTGAGCATGAAGCCCTAGGTAGAGCTCAGTCCCATGACTGGAAGATCATGACCAGAGCCAAAATCAATAGTCAGATGCTTAACTCACTGTGCCACTCAGGCACCCCTGTGTCTGTTTTTATGCTACCAAGCTGTTTTGGTGACTATAACTTTGTAACATAGTTTGAAATCAGAAGTGTTACCTCCAGCTTTGTTCTTCTTTCTCAAGATTGCCTTAGTTATTTGAGGTCTTTTTTGGCTCCATAAGAATTTTAGTATTGTTTTTTTCTATTTCTGTAAAAAATGCCATTGGGATTTTGATAAGGATTCCACTGAATCTGTAGATCGCCTTGGGTAGTATGGATATTTTAACAATATTAATTCTTTCAATCTATGAACATGGAATATCTTTCCTTTTATTTTGTGTCTCCTTCAATTGCTTTCATCAATGTGTTATAGTTTTCACAGTACAGATCTTTCAGCTCCTTGGTTTTATTTATTCATAAGTATTTTATTATTTTTGATGCTATTGTAAATGGGATTGTTTTCTTAGTTTCTCTTTTTGGTGGTTTGTTATTAGTGTATGGAAACATAACTGTTTTTTGCATATTGATTTTGTATCCTGTAACTTTGCTGAAATCATTTATTAGTTCCAACAGTTTTTGGGTTGAATCTTTAAGGTGTTCTGTATTTAATATCATATCATCTTAAAACAGAGACAATTTTATTTCTTCTTTTCTGATTTAGATACCTTTTATTTCTTTTTCTTACCTAATTGCTGTGCTAAGACTTTCGGGATTATGTTAAATAGAAGTGGTTAGGAGTGGCTATCCTTGTCTTATTCCTGGCCTTAGAGGAAAATTTTTCAACTTTTCGCCATTGAGTATGATGTGCTTAAGTAGTGATTAGCTGTGGCCTCATCCTATATGGCTGTTATGACTTTGTTAAAGTAACATTTGTTAGTAAAGCAGGTGCTGGATGGTGAGCTGTGAGTCAACAACACACTGTAAGAGAAATTGAAATAGAAGAGTTTATTATCCACAGGTCCTAGAAGAAGTACATGGCATGCCTCAAGGAGTCACATGGGGAGGTTAAGGTAGAGTGTCAACAGAGAGAGAGAGAGAGAGAGAGAGAGAGAGAGAGAGGATCTGAAGCACATGCTATTGTTAGGCTCCGTGGGTGGAGTGCTTTGGGGCTCCCAGGCTAGGGCTGGATTGCTCAATTTAAACCAAAAGAGTGGGGTTTTATTAAGCCCCATGGGAATGTTATGTAAGGGACACATAGGCATTCAGGTGCTGGGAGACCAGGGAGCTTGCTGATCACGGGGCAACTTGGGAAATCATATCAGAAAATTATATTTGTTTGTCACTCTATAATTTGTCTCCCATTTCACAACTCATCAAGATAGTGTGTTTTGTTACTTTGGTTGAAAAACCATTGCCCTGAATTTTGGCAAGAGGGGAAAGAATACTGAAGATTTGGTGATTTTGAAAGTAGTGTTAAAGAAAAAATTATTCTGACACTTGTCAAAACAGTAGGAAGGCTTTATTCAGGGCTATTGTAATAGGTGTCAAGACTATTGCAGTAGAGGAGAGATGGGGCTAAAGTCCACATACAGCAAAGAGAGCTGAGGATTTATAGCCAGCAAGCAGAGTGAGGGCATCAGTGGGTGCAGGACTACCTACAGGAGACATGAGGAGAAAGGGGATTCTTGCTAAGCTGATGTAGGTTTTCATTAAAT
Organism: Potos flavus; assembly: GCA_028534135.1. Classification (NCBI taxonomy): domain Eukaryota; kingdom Metazoa; phylum Chordata; class Mammalia; order Carnivora; family Procyonidae; genus Potos; species Potos flavus. The sequence continues at coordinate 43,066,364 of CM052895.1, forward strand.
TAATTAGTTAATTTAAATTCAGTTAATTAACATATAATGTATTATTAGTTTCAGAGGTAGAGTTCACTGATTTATCAGTCTTATGTAACACCCAGTGTTCATTACATCACATGCCCTCGTTAATGTCCATCCTCCAGTTACCCCATCCCTCTCACCCCCCCTCCCCTCCAGCAACCCTCAGTTTGTTTCCTATGATTAAGAGTCTCTTATGGTTTGTCTCCCTCTCTGTTTCATCTTGTTTTATTTTTGTCTCTTCCCCTACGATCCTCTGTTTTGCTTCTCAAATTCCACATACGAGTGAAATCATATGATAATTGTCTTTCTCTGATTGATTTATTTCGCTTAGCATAATACCCTCTAGTTCCATCCACGTTGTTGTAAATGGCAAGATTTTGGGTTTTTTGATGGCTGCATTGTATTCCATTATATATATATATATAATGGAATGTATATATTGTATATATATATTATTGTATATATTGTATATATATTATATATACATTATATGTATATATATTATACATATATATAATGGAATATATATATATATTTATACACACATACACAATATATACACCCCACATCTTCTTTATCCATTTATCTGTCTATGGACATCTGGGCTCTTTCCATAGTTAGGCTATTGTGGACATTGCTGCTATAAACATTCAGGTGCATGTGCCCCTTCAGATCACTACAGTTGTATCTTTAGGGTAAATACCCAGTAGTGTGATTGCTGGGTCGTAGGGTAGCTCTATTTTCAACTTTTTGAGGAACCTCCCTACTGTTTTCCAGAGTGGCTGCACCAGCTTGCATTCCTACTAACAGCGTAGGAGGGTTCCCCTTTGTTGATGTAGGAGGTTTCTTGCTAAGGAATGGAGCCAAGTTCGAGGCCTAGTTGAGAAAGGGGCTCGGGGGGCCTGACTAAAATTTGGTCAAGGAGAAAGTCTTTGCTAGACACACAGGGACAGTTTACTTCCTCAGTACTAGTTCGACTTCTTCTTTTGCCCATTTCCTGCTGTTTTTCCGTTTCCTCACCTGTCCTCAGGACCCTGTACCTCTGATCTCTGACCCATGCATTGACGCTGAAATGTCTGGAGGTGAACTAAGTCAGCTAAGTAAATAAACAAGCTGTTATTCCTCCTCATTTGTGAGTGGTTACCGCACTCAGCTTATGGAAGGGTGTGGCCCTCCCCCCATCGTATCCTCCTTCACTGTTGGAGTCCTTTTTTCCTCCACTTGGTTTTGGGCATCAATGCAGAGTCTTCCTTTTCATCCATCAGTGTATAATCTTCAAGCGTAGGTAGTGTGCCGACCATGGCTAGCCCCATTGCAAGTGGTCATCCTTGATCGATTCACAGAATATGGCAATTTTCCATCTAAAAGATTGAGTAGACGTGCCTGGCTGCGGTGCACGGCTGCCTCATCAGTGGAACTCGAGACCCCACGAGGACACAGAGGAAAGGCATTTGGCAATCCCAGTACACATCGCGAATTTTACGAAATTCAAAATGAAGGTTATCTTACTTTGTCCAAGTGCTGACTGGAGACCCAAAATAAATGCTTTTTTAGGGTAGTTCTGACAGTTTTGACCTCTTCCAGTGGAAAGGTCTGATTCATTTTGAATTAAGTTAGAAAGAGAACCCAGAATTTTCCATGATTTGGGCCCCCTATTGGAGAGGTTAACCCAAGGAATTATTTTTGTGAATAGTGTTTTATTGGGGTGGGGTAGAGAGGTCTCAGCCAAGGGTCAAGGTCACTGTACATGTGCTCTCACGCTACGGCCCACGGGTTCCAGACGTTGCAGAAGTTGTCTGAGGCCCCTGCCTTCAAGCTCCTCCGCTGTAAAATGAGAACCTTTGGTTGATAAATAAACCACCTCCTCTCCGTAACCTGAGAGAACCCGTTTAAAGTTTCTTCAAGTTTCTGGGTTGCTGTTTTCGAGAGAGCACCTTGATTTCTGTGTTCTCAATTTTCGATTGATTTCTTATTTTTCAGTGTGTCGGGATTTTGAAAGTGTCGTAATGATAGGCATTTCCCCTCAGTGTATCATGATAAGAATTGGAGATAAGTGGTATGTTATTTCAGGAATATAATTTGCGGTACAGAGAGAGGTAGATGATAAAGCTATCAAGAGAGGGGGAAAAAATAGCAACCGAGAATGTAGCACCCACACAGAAAGGGAACAAGCACAGAGGAGACACAGCTGCTTTGGGGGAATTTCTCGCTTTGTTTAACATGACAATGGGTGAAAAAGCTGGTCAGAACAGGAAAGAAGCTGTTACTGCCCATAAGCTGGTGGCAACAGAAAAAGAAAGGCAGTTGCTCTGGAGCAAATGTTTGATCTATTCCTATGCTGCATTTGCTAGGCGTTCAGGTGTGTAGCCATCCGTTTATAAAACCTCCCTCGATAGTAAAAGTTCCATAAGAAAATGTCTTTGATGAGTTTGAAATCCTCTAGTCCGTGACCTCTTATCGTTGAAAATCGACCTCTGCTTTGGAGCCAAAATGCGACGGGAAAATATAATGGGGAAGACAGAGTTTGGGATAAAGAGGAACAATGGCTTTACTGCTTTGCCTGGCAAAGGAGGCTGCAGCAGGCTGAGGCCTTCAGACGGCAAAGCCACCCGCAGAGAGGGGCTGGGGGTGCTGATTGGGAAATACGGGATCTGGCTCGTTTTGACTAGAATTGTGGCTGTGCTGCCAGCTTCGGTCATCATGTCTCTTCTGAGTGGGACGAGGTTCCTGAAACAAAGGTTAAGACGGGAGAAGGGGAGGTTTGTGGAAGAGAGGCAAAAGGGGGCTCATTTTAAAACCAAGCTTCGCTGAAGCATTAGTGCAGCCGTTTTGATTTTTGCTTGACTTTATACTTTTAAGTGGTTTCGCTATTTCCTATGAAGCAATTTTGTTTTTAAAACAAACAACGGACATCTGCTCACAATTCTGGAGGCTGGGTAGTCTAAGATCAAGGTGTCGGCATGGTCACTTTCTGGTGAGGGTCCCTTTCTGGTTCATAGCCGGCACCTTCTAGCTGTGTCATCATGTGGTGGGATGGTCTCTGAAGGAACTTTTTTTAAAAAGATTTTATTTGTTCGTTTGTTTATTTAAAGAGACAGAGCATGAGAGTGGAGGTGGGAGCAGAGGGAGAAGGACAAGCAGACTCTACGCTGAATGCTGAGCCCAAAGGGGCTTGATTTCACAACCCTGACATCATGACCTGAGCCGAAATTAAGAGTTGGATGCTTTTTTTTTTTAAGATTTTATTTATTTATTTGACAGAGAGAAAGAGATCATAAGTAGGCAGAGAGTCAGGCAGAGAGAGAGGGGGAAGCAGGCTCCCCACTGAGCAGAGAGCCTGATGCGGGGCTTGATTCCAGGACCCTGAGATCATGACCTGAGCCGAAGGCAGAGGCTTTAACCCACTGAGCCACCCAGGCGCCCCAAGAGTTGGATGCCTAACACAGTGAGCCACCCAGGCACCCCTGAAGCAACTGTTTTTAAAATACATTGTTTTGATTGTATGCGATTTCATTAAGAATTACAGTTATTTCAATTATGACATCGTAATAGAATAGACTTCATTTCCTCAAGGCCAGCTACATAATTTGGGGGCCCCCGTACAAAATAGAAATGGGAGGGGGGTCTTTTGTTCAAAAAGCAGGAAAAAAGTGTTGTGAAAGGCATATACTAAAATATTAAGCTTTTTCTTTTCTTTCTTTTTTTTTCATAAAGAAGCTTTTTCTTTTTTCCCACAGTCTCTCTTGTCCTAGTTTTTTTTATTTGCTATTTCATGTTGTTCTAAGTGAAGAAAGATTAAAATTTTAAATTGTTAGCATGAATTTTATAGTTCATCTTTATATGGTATAGTCCTAGTTTTAAATGCAAATATAAGAACATTTAACTCACACGCAGTCCCCGAAATCACCCAAGTTGTGCTTCATAGCTCTTATGTGCATATGTATTGTGTTCTTACCAGAACAGTGGAGATGCTGCCCGAAATGAGCTCCACTGTTTTCATATGTGTGCGTTCGACCAACATTCTCCACCTTTGTCTTACTAGTGAGTAGGGAATGTCTGAAGACAAAAGAGTGATGGATTGATGATGAGTCCATCTTCTTCTTTATATGCCAGCATTTTTGGACTAAGTGGTGAATTAATATGCGGAGGTAACCCGTAAGAAAGTGAGAAAGGATGTGATCCAGTTCCTTGGTGGTTTGTGTTCCTTAGAATGCCTCTGCCTTCCTTCTGCATTGGAAGCACAAATTCTGGTTTCAAAGGAAAATGTGGCCTCTGGGGGCTGTCAGAGCCTCTGTTATTCAGTCACAGATATAGCAGTTGACACCGAAAAGGAACCATTGTGGTCCCCAAGAGCATAAGGTAATAAGGTCAGGAAAACGGTCTGTGTCTGTGTCCATGCGGGCTTGATAATTCTTGAGTCAAGGTTAAATCCCATTGCTTGATGGTGTTGGATCCAGGTATAGCAGGAGTGTGTGTGTGTGTGTGTGTGTGTGTGTGTGTGTGTGTGTGTGTGTATGTATGTACACGAGAGACAGAGAGAGAGCAAGAATGAGTGTGTGAGAGAGAGACAGATGGAGAGTGAGAATATGTGGGGGGGCAGTGACTGCAGAGAACACATTTCTCTTAAAATGTGCTCTCAGTCTGCATTGTTTCCTCCCTTTCTTCTTCCTAGGGGCTGGGCGGTTCCTTAGATACAAAGTTTAGGAATCCTGAAAGCACAGTGGTTAAGACTTAAGTGGAGTCTGGAGCCATGCTGTCTGGATTTGAATCCTGGATTTGCTACTTACTAACAACATGACTTCCTTTCTGTCAGTGTCCTCAACTGTCAGGTGGGGGAGGTAATGGAATCTTGCTCACAGGGCTGCTGTGAGGAATAAATGAATTGAATCGTGTCAAGTGCTAGAACAATGCTTGGCACTTGATAATGGCTTGGTGTTAATGTTGTTTTTCACATGGCAGGGACTCAAATGCTGGAAGTCCCTTTTTGAAGACTCGTTCTTACGTATCATGAGGTTTGGATGCGGGAGAGAAAGGGAAATGAATATCATCACAGCTTTGTTTCAGTAGAATAATACCATCAACAGATGGCATTAGAGAAAGAACAACCATCAAATCAAGGGACATGCTCTTCCAAATGCTGAGAGAGATTCCTCACTCAAGTCTCATGGGTAAAATCACATTAGAAATTTGGGCCCCTGGGTTCAGTGGGGCTGGTGGCCATGGCTCTGTCGGGTCAGGAAGGGTTTAGTGGATCTTGAAGGGTATATTGCTTTTGAGGGGTTTCCCTTCTGGAGATGGAACTGGCTGGTAGGACCCACTTTAGTCTCCCGATGTCCTCTCTTGCTTGTAGCTCTGCTTCCGGTCTGGCGCTGTTATCTCTGACGTTGGCACCTTTTTCCTTTTCTGCACTGACTCTGTGTAAGATTGGGCATCTTTCAGACTGGGTTGCATTTATGTGGCATTCCCAAGTAGGTTGGGGTTGGTGCCGAGATGGGGTTTGGGCTTGGAGGAACAAAGCCAGAGGCTGACATGTGCATGGACGCACGTGTGGCATAGGGGGTTTGGGAAGGGAAACTCCTCCTCATCCCCAACCCTTATGATATTTCTCTTTCCTCTCTCTGATGTTCGTGAACAAATCATCCACTAAAAGTTCAGGAAACGTTGACTGACATCATGAACTATTATTCCCCATCTTTGTGACCTTTAAAATGAACCCCAGGTCCCCACTGGGTGCTTAGGCTGTTTGGAGAATGAGTTCAGTCCTTATAATTATTTTACCAGATGGGAAGAACTGTCAGCCTCTCTCAGGGCCTAAGGACTGTTGATGATCTCAGAATGTTTTTTCCCCTGTGGATTATCTGTGGTCAGACATGCTCCGCTCCCCCAGCTATCTGGTCCCCTACAGACTAGGCTGGTGGCGGGAGTTTGCTAGGAGGGGATCAGAGGTGCACGGTTCTGTGTAGGCATGGGGTGACTTTCCAGACCTAGAGAAAGATGGCCTTTGAAGGATCCCTTACATGTTCTCTTTTTTCTTTGTCTTGTTTATGAAGAAGAGAAATTAATGTTATAAACTCCCTATAGGAATCTGAGAGGATATTGGAGTAAGGATAGCTGGAGAAGGCGGGGCTAATTTCGGGTATCACTTCGAACTTGAAGGCGAGAGCAAAGGAGGAGAGAGAGTGAGAGAGAGGGAACTCACATCCTCATGCTCCTTCCAGAGGCGGGGTGGGCATCTCCAGAGCTGCAGAGGGTGACGGTACCCTGCGTCCCTGGCTGAGCGTCCCTGGGCAGGCTCCGGGGTGTCCCTTGGTCTGAGCGTCCGGCTACTCTGGCTCTCTGGGAGAGAGCCTTGAGAATGGAGAGCTGGGAACTCCTCCATCAGCTGGGCTTCCCAGGTGACACCTGGCGGCCAGCTGGGGTCATTTGCATTTTCCCAGCCTGAGGGCTGCTCTCAAGATGTTCTCTGCAGATATTCAAGTTCCTGGATTCCAGAGCATCCCCGGGGCCCTCGTGGCTCTCCTCTTCCATATGGTCACGGCAGCCAACCTCACATTTCTTAATTATGAGAAGTGGGGATTTTTGGAACTTGGATGCCTGTGAGAGTTATAGTAAGAATATCAGGGCCAGTTCTTCCCCTCCCCCCTCCCTTTCCGTCTGTTCTCTTTCCATTCATTCTTTTTCTTCCTCCTTTCAAGCTTCTGAGATATGTTAGTTCCTGAAAGTAAAATAGAGCTCAGTGGCCTGGGCCAGGCTTTGCCATCCTGCTTCCAGATGCCGAAGAAGGTGGAAGGACAAGCTTTAGTGTTGTTATGTTATGTTTAGTTACGTTAAAGTAATGCGGTTGTCAGTGACATCCTATGTATCAGTTTTCTATTGTCTATTACTGTAAAAAATTACCACTTATTTAGTGGTTTAAAACAACCCCCATTTATTGACTCACAGTTCTATAGGTCGCAAGTCTGGGTACAGGAGAGCTCAGTGGGTCCTCGGCCTAGATCCTCACAGGGATCGGCAGGGCTGTGTTTCTTTCTGGAAGCTCTGGGAATGAATCTGTTTCCAAGCTCATTCGAGTTGTTGGCAGAATTCAGTTCCTTGTGGTTGTTGGACTGAGGTCTGTTTCCTTGGTGGCTGTCAGCCAGGGACTGGTCTTTTGTACTTAAAGCTGACCATTTTCCATTCCATGATTTCTGTGTGGCCCCCTCTCATGCTCAGACTCTGTCTGGCTTTTCCTTTTTGTAGCATCTCGGTGACCTCTAGCCAGAGTAAGTTCTCTGCTTTTAAGGGCTCATATGATTAGATTGGGCCAACCTGGATTAATCTAGGATATTCTCCCTATTTTTAGGTCACTGATTAAGAACCTTAATTCCACCTTTCGAAGTCCCTTTTGTGAATCATGTAACATCCACAGGTTCTAGGGATTAGGGCATGGACATGTTGGGGGGTGGGCATTATTTGGCCTGCCATACTCTATAAATAACTCATTGATTGTCTCAGCCACCCAAGTGTGAGAAACTGTTACAACCGTTGTCAGGAGGTCTGCTTACCATTTCCACTGGAGACGGGGCAAGGCTGAATAGAGAAAGTGAAGGAAATGGAAGCCAGAGGCGGGGGTGGACATAAGACCCTTTCATCCTCCAAAAGGAAACAAAGTCTTTTTATGAAGCTCAGAACTTTTGACCTGCCCGGGCTCCTGGAGATAAGCGTCTGCCTCTTCCCTCAAGAAGGGACAATAGAGGCCCAGAGAAGTGACATCGACTTGGTCAAGGTCAGTGGCCATACCAGAGCTGAAGAGTTCTGAAAGCAGCTGTTTTTCTTTTTTTAAGAGATATTTTTTATTTACTTGAGAGAGAGCACGAGTGAGGGTGGGGCCGTGGGGGCGGGGTGTGGGGGCAGAGGGAGAGGGAGAAGGTGACTCCCTACGGATCAGGAAGCCCCATGTAGGGCTCGATTCTAGGACCCCAAGGTCATGAACTGAGCGGAAGGCAGGCGCTTAATGCACTGAGTCGCTCTATTTCAGATCTGCAAGCGGCAAGTGGGCTCCATAGGGAGATGGGCTCCTTGTTCACAGGCTTTGTTCTCGGATTTTCTCTGCTCACCCAGAGCTCCTCTTTGTCAGTCTAGAGACATCCAGCTCCCCCGGGGTTTTGCATAAGGCAGAGCAAAGTGCCCTCAGGCTAAGAATATCTCCACCCCCTTCCTTGGGCGCTGTGCCTGGGAGGGGAGGAAACTGACTCACCAAGTCTCTGACTCTACGAAAAGACAAATATATGAAAAAAAAGCTACTGGATTAATATGGGGGAAAAATCTGTGTATTTAACTCAGGAAGGCAGAGTTAGCTGCTGTAAAGTCCTAGAAGGCAGAAGCTTATATATGTATTTTTTAAAGATTTTATTTATTTATTTGACAGAGAGAGAGAGATCACAAGTAGGCAGAAAGGCAGGCAGAGAGAGAGGGGGAAGTAGGCTCCCCGCTGAGCAGAGAGCCCGATGCGGGGCTCAATCCCAGGACCCTGAGATTATGACCTGAGCAGAAGGCAGAAGCTTTAACCCACTGAGCCACCCAGGCGCCCACAGAAGCTTTTATTTGAAGAAAGAGATTTTTGTCTTGAATGTTTTAGACACATTTAGCAGTGGGAGCTCTCAACTGGTAAGCGAGGCAGAGATGGGGGAATATCGTAGGGCAGGAAGCTACCCCGTGTTGATCTTATCAGCAGCAGAGTAGACTGACCCTGGGATTTGTCTGAAAAACCAGGCATGGCTGGTTTTCTCACCAGCCAAAAACTCCATTTGATTCCCAGGACGCGGTTCTGCTGGTACAAGTGAAATGCTTGGGTAGGAAGAAGCGCTAACGCTTGGCCAGCAGGTGAGCTGTGGGTGTGCGGCCGCCCATGAGAGCACTCCAGAGTCTTCCATGGAGGTCCTCAGCCTCCTGTTGTCATCCTGCCCTTGGGTGGAGGCCTGTCTATTCCGTGGAGCTCATCTCAAGGTGCTCTGATAGCCATGACGAGCATTAGTTTGGAGATTTCTCTAGGTGGAGCTGCTGTTACTGTTCCTTCCAGAAAGATCCTCAGGTTTCCTCCTGTCTGTTAAGTGGAGACACCGGTCTAGAGCCAACATGGGAGATGTTCATAAAATGGCCAGTGTCTGTCACTGATGGCTTGACGTGTACCAGTCAGGAGCTGCAACTGGGGCAATTTGCTCCCAGGGAGAAGCCCTGCTGGCTAGATATCCCATTGCCATTCTTTTCTGCCCTCCCTTGCTGGCGGAATCAACCTCTTTCTGTTGAAGATGTACAGTGAAGATTTATTCTCCAGTAATACGCATGGTGGTTGGGATCAGTGGCTTTGGATCCAGACTGCCAAAGTGTCTATCTCAGCTCCACCACTTACTCTGACTTATTTAACTTCTCCCATGCCTCAGTTTCCTCCTCTGTAAAACGGGTATAAAAATACTACCTCCGTAATAGATGGCTTTGAAGAGCAAAGGAGTTAATGTACGTAAGGTGCTTATGACAGTACCTGGCACATAGGAAATGTTCAATAGATGTTAGTGATTACTGTTGTTACTGTTGTCATTATGTCCCAGGCTGGCTGGAAGCTCAGGTATGGGCATACTACATACGCATCACTGGTCAGTTGCACCTGAGGGAAATCTACTGGGGATTTCTGGGCAATGCACGGGAGGTCATGTGCATTGTCCATTTTGGCTGCCATGGTCGGGTGATACCTGAAATTGCAGAGGCAGTTCCAGCCCTGGGACAGTCTGACTTTGGGTGTTTTGTTATTTGGGATAAAATTGTGTCATTGTTTAAGGCTTCTACCACTTACAGTCAAAAACATCCTAACGGATGTACCTGTTATGGGCACAGAGGGTCTTGCTAGAGTAGCAGGGCATTTAAGCCATCTGTGGAATTAAATGTATTTGACAGTATTGTTAGGATGGTTCTTTGCTTTAAAGTATTTTTAGAAAGTTTTTGAACAGTAATATGCTCCCATGGTGAAGACATCAAAAAGTAAGAAAAAGCTTCCCGTGAAAGTTCTCCTTCCCACATTGGTCGTTCACGTTCCCACTTCCCAGGCCCCAAAGGCTAGATAACCACTGTTTTTAGTCTTTTATTGACCCTTGCAGAGATTTTGAAAATAAATATAAAATAAATGTAACTAACAATACAAATATATTGTTTTCTCTCTTTTGCAATATAAATGTTTGCATGCTATATATACATCACTCAGTACCTTGCTTTTTCACTTAATAGAGAGTTTTGTAGAGAGTTTTCCCTATCAATACATAAAGAGCTTTCTTATTTCTTTTCATAATTACAGAATACTTCACTGAGTGTCTTTAACCAGCCCTTCACTGACAAGTACCAAGGTTCTCTCCAGTCTTTCACTGTTGACTGCAATGCAATAACAAATAAACTTTATGTATGCCATTTTGTGGATATGCAAATGTATCTGTAGGGTAAACTCCCCTGAGTGGAGTTGCCGAGTCTCAGAGTACATACATTTGGAATTTTGATAGCTATTGCTAAATTGCCCTCCATCTGGGTTGTACAAATGTATACTCCCCATCAGCAAGGTACCACAGTGCCTATTTCCTATAGCTTGGCAACAGAACATAATATCACATTTTGGATTTTTGCCAATTTTATGGTGAAAAATGTTATGTTAGGGAAGTTTTAATTTGCATGTTTCTTGGTATGAGTGAAATTGAGCATTTAAAATTATATTTGAGAACAATCCACATATTCTTTGAATCGCCTCTTTATACTATTTATCCATTTTTCTAGTGAGTTATTGGCCTTTTATCAATCTCTAGGGCTTTATACACCGTAGGAAAATTTTTCTTTGTCTCTGACAAGTTGTGATGATGTTTTCCAGTTTGTTAGTTTATTTATTTATGTATTTTTAATGGTGGGGTTTACTTTTGTCAGGCAGAGGTTAAAAATTTTTTTTTATGTAGTCGAATTTATTGGTATATTTTTGTGGTTTCTGGATTTTGGGTGATAGTTAAAAAGCTTTCCACATTCTAACATTATGAAACACTATTTCATGTATTCATTTACTACTTTCATTGATTTATTTTTTATATTTGAAGATTTGATCTATTCGGAACATATCATGGAACCCAGAGTAATATATGAGTCCAACATTAATATTTCCCAGATAGCTACCTAATTTTCCCAATATTATTCAGTAGTTCAGTTTTCAGATTTGATGTTTGTGTTCTTTTTCTGGACTTTATTTTTTATTCTCTTGGTTCATCTATTTATGAGCCAGTACTATGTTTTTAATTTTGAGCTTTGGTTAGTGTTTTATATCTGAAAATTTTCCTTCTTTGGTCCTTTTCTCAAAGGTTTCCTTGCAAATTTTGTCTGCTTATTTTCCACTATGAACTTTAGAATTCCTTTGTCTAGCTGAAACAAAGCTATTTACAGGTTTATTGAGATATTGCTAAATTTAAAAATCAAATTAAGAAGATCAGTGCAGTCTTGATACAAGAAAGGATAATGACATTGGGCCATCTTTGTCAAAAAGTATGGTTATGCTTTCCCATTTGTTTACGAGTTCTCTGTTCTTCTGGAATGTTTTAAAGATGCTTTTTAGCATATCTCCTGTGCATTTATTTTTGAATTTATTCCTAAGACAGCCATCTTTTTTTGTTGTAGCTATTACTCATGTAAATGGAATCTTTCCTTTTATTATAATCTTCTAGCTTCTAACTATTGACTCTTTATATTAGTTTTTCTACCTCACGATATTACTGACTTTTCTTATTTTCTTTGGTAGTCTTTGATTTCCTTAGATTTTAAGTAAACAATAGTATTCCCTGAAAATAGGGTTAGTTTTGTTTCTGCCTCTCCGTTTTAGGCCTTAAATTCTTTTTTTTAAATTTTTAAATTTTTAAATTTTTTAATTTAAAGATTTTATTTATTTATTTGACAGAGAGAGAAAGACCACAAGTAGGCAGAGAGGCAGGCAGAGAGAGGGGGGGAAGCAGGCTCCTTGCTGAGCAGAGAGCCCGATGCGGGGGCGATCCCAGGACCCTGAGATCATGACCTGATCCGAAGGCAGAGGCTTTAACCCACTGAGCCACCCAGGCATCCCAGGCCTCTTAAATTCTTATTTGCCTTTTTTTTTGGCTAGAGTGCAGTAAAAATTGACAAAAGCAAAGGAACTAGACAAATCCACAGTCATAGTGGGCAATTTTAGCTCCTCTTTCTCAGTAACTGATGGAACAAGTACACAAAAAATTTAATAAGCAGCATGATTGACGATCTTAATGTAATTGATGTGTATAGAATCCGGCACCCAACAACTACAGTATGTACATTATTTTCAAGTGCAGGTAAAACATGTATCAAAATTGATTATATGCTGAGCAGTAAATCAAGTCTCAGTAAAACCACAGAGAATAAAAGTAATATCAACTATGTTCTCTGGCCTCACTGAAACTTAGCTAGAAAGCAATTAAAAAAGATAACTAGAAAAATCCCTGAATAGTTGGAGGTTAAGCAGTATACTTCTAATTGACTAATGGGTCAAAGAAAAAATTAGTAGAGGGAGTAAGAAACTATGTTTACTGGAATGATAATTAAAACATGACGTATTGGAATGTGTGATGCAGTTAAAGTATGCTTAGGGGAAAAAAAATTTTTTTTTTTTTGAGAGAATGATAGAGTGAATGGGGGGAGGGCAGAGGGAGAGAGAATCCTAAGTAGGCTCCACACCTGATGCAGAGCCCATGGCTGCGCTCAGTCTCATGACCTTGAGACCATGACCCTGAGATCTTGACCTGAGCTGAAATCAAGAGTCAGTCGCCTAACCAACTGAGCAACCCAAGCACTCCATGCTTCCGGAAAAATCTTTCACATTAAGTGTATATATTTGGAAAAAAGACCGAAAAATCAATCATCTCAATCCATCTTAATAAGTAGGAACATAATAGCAAGTTAAGCCCCAGGAATACAGAAGGAAGAATGTATAAAAGTTAAGAGCAGCAATGAATGATGTAGGAAAAAAATATCTGAAAGAAGGTTGACAAAGCCTGGTTAAAAAAAATGATAAAATTGATAAACTCTTGGCAAGGCCAGTCACAAAGAAAGAAGGCCCAGTGTAGTACTATCAGAAATGAAAAAGAGGATAAAACTACATATATTACAGACATTCAAAAGATAATAGAGGATCTCATGAACAACCTTATACGATTAAATTTGACAACTTGTTGAAATTGATAAATTGTTAGAAAAAAACATAACCAAAAGTGACACAGAAGAAATAAAATATCTGAGTAGTCCTAAAACTCTAAAAGAAATTGAATCCATAAAGAAAAACTTACCGCAAAGAAAACTCTAAGCCCAAATGGCTGTATCAGAAAAATTCTAAATTACTTTAAAAGAAAAAAAATTAATGCTTCTCTTACATAAATTCTTCTAGGGAATAGAAGAAAACCTTTTTGACTTATTTTAAGATACGAAAACCTGACAATTTCTTTACAAAAAAATAAAAATTACAATGTAATCCTTCTCAGGAATAGAAATGCAAAAATCCTAAACAAAATATCTGCGAAGTAAATTCAGTGGTATATAAAAAGGATAATATAGGGTTGCCTGGGTATCTCAGCCAGCTTAAAATCTTTAAAAAATTTTAGAAAGGATAATAGATCATGACTGTACTTTATTAATATGGTGCTGATTTTGCATTAAAAAAATCAATGTAATTCATGTCATTAACAAAATAGAACAATTGTATAGTTATCTGATAGACATAAAAATAATCTGATATAATTCAATATCCATTTATACTTATAATAATAGTAACTTTTGAGAAAACTAAGAGTGGAAGAAAATATTTTTAACCTGACAAAAGGTATGTACAAAAACCTGTAGCAAACAGTATACTTCAGGAATTGGGAACGAGACAAGTATGTTTGCTATGACCATATCTATTCAACATTGTATTGGAAATCCTAGGTAGTGCAATAAGGCGACACAATTTTTTTTAAGATTTTATTTATTTATTTGAGAGAGAGAGAGCACAAGTTGGGGGAGGGAGGAATAGAGGAAGAGGGAGAAGCAGACTCCCCACTGAGCAGGGAGCCCAACATGGGGCTTGATCCAGGACCCTGAGATCATGACCTGAGCCAAAGGCAGAGGCTTAACTGATTGAGCCACCCATGTTCTCCAAGGTAATATAATGTTTAACCAAGGGTCTATGGATTAGAACTATCATTACAGATGACATAATTATGTATGTAGAAAACACAAAAGAATCTACATATAAACTATTAGCATTAAGAAATGAATTTAGCAAGATTTGATAAATATGTAAAAATATATTGTTTCCAAGAACAAAGAGTTAGAAAATTAATTTTAAAAATTATGTCATTTATAATAACATTGAAATGTATTAAATACATAGTAATCTAATAAAAGATGTGTAAGACTTCACCAATGAAAACCACAAAACATTGTTGACGGAAATTAATTAAAGCCTCAATAAGTGGAAGGATAGACTATGTTTATGAACTAAATAACTCAACTTAATAAAGATGTCAATTCTCTGCTCATTCATCTATAAATTCACTGTAGTCTCATTCAGTATTCCAGCAGCTGTTCAGGTAGAAATGACAAACTTGAGTCTAAAATTTATATGGAATTGTAAAGGGCCAGGAATAACCAATACGATTTTGAAGAAGAAGGTTGGAGGACTTACTTTAATGGATGTCAAGTCTTATTTTAAAGTGTCAGTAATTTGGGGCGCCTGGGTGGCTCAGTGGGTTAAAGCCTCCGCCTTCCTCTCAGGTCATGATCTCAGGGTCCTGGGATCGACCCCCGCATCGGGCTCTCTGCTCAGCAGGGAGCCTGCTTCCCCCTCTCTCTCTGCCTGCCTCTCTGCCTACTTGTATATGTGCTGCCTAAGCGAGAACACTCTCTGCCTACTTGTGATCGCTCTCTCTCTGTCAAATAAATAAACAAAACCTTTAAAAGAAAAATAAAGTGTCAGTAATTTAAAAAGCAGTGTTTTAGTGCAAGGGTAATCTACAACCTCCCCACCCCCCAGCTTAAAAAAGGCAAATGGAATAGAATACACTTTAGAAATAGACCTACATGCATACGGACACTTGATTTAGGACAAAGGTGGAACTCTAGAACAATAGGAAAAAGATGGTGTTTTGAATAAACAGTGCTGGGTCAATTAGATATTCATTAAAGAAATAAATTTTTAACCCCTACTCCACATAACAAAGAAATTGCAGATGGATTGTAACTTGAACGTGAAAATAAAACAATCATCTTTCTGAAGATTACATTTAAGAGTGTTCCCATGATCTTGGGAAGACAAAAATATACAGAACACAGAAACATTAATTGGGAAATAAGGATTAATAAATTGAACCACATTAACATGAGGATCTTTTTTGTTTTTGTTTTCGTTTTTTCACTTGCAGGATCAGGCTTTAATGAATTTGCACACAAGACAAGGTTTCCATGTGTGTGTAAACTCATCTCCATTTCACGATTGCTTTTTGCTTCTTCCATCTTTAATCCTTTTAGTCAGGAATGAAAATGTTTGAGCTCTCCTAGTCAAGAACATTAGGATCTTCTGTTCATCAAAAGATACCATTAACAGTTACAAAGGCAAGTCTCAAAATGGGAGAAGATATTTGCCGTGTATGTAGCAAATGTATCATTTGCACGGTATAAAAAGATGTATATGTAGGAAAAAGACAATCTAAAAAAATGGGCAACAGGAATTTGCAAATGAGAATATTCAATCTCCATTAAACACATGAAAAGCTGCTCAGTTATTTTAGTGGTTGGAGATGTTTAAATTAAAAACCACAATGAAATACTTTGCACTTGCCAGAATGACTAATAACTAAAAAGATTGACAATACAATGTTAAGGATGTACAATATAATGTACAATGTACAATACAATGACAATACAGTGTTAAGGATGTAGAACCACTGGAACTCTCATATACTCGAGGTGGGAGTGCAAATTGATACGACCACTTTGGAAAAGCTTGGCAACTTTCAATAAATTTAAATCTGCATATACTCTGGGACCTAGGGATTCATTCCTAGATATACACCCAACAAATGTGTGCGTATATGCACCTAAAGACATGCAAGAGAATGCTCATTGCTGCATTATTTGTAATAGCCCGAGGTTGAAACACTCCCAGGGTCTTCGAGTAGTAGAAGAGCTACTTGCGTGTATCATGATATATGCACTCAATTGAATACATAGGTAAAAGTTGAGTCACCTACAACTGTATTCCTCAACATGGATGAGTTTCACAAACATGTATGCTGAGCATTGCATGTATATAAAGCTCAAACACATGCAAATCCAAATTACGGTGTTAGAATAAACATTTGTGTCCCATGGGTGAGGTGCCTTGGCTATAAAACTAATAAACAATGGGGTTTAGACATAAGAACAGTGTTCGCCTTTGGGGAGGAAAGAAGGTAGTGATTACAGGGGGAAGCTTCTGGGTTTCTTTTTCTTTTTCTTTTGATAAGGCCTTCCAGGTCAATTTTTAAAAATTAATTAATTGATTTTGATTATTTTTTTAAATTAACATGTAATGTAGTATTTGTTTCAGGGGTACAGGTCCGTGATTCATCAGTCTTACACAATTCATAGCACTCCCCATAGCACATACCCTCCCCAATGTCCATCCCCCAGCCACCCCAGCCCTCCCACCCCGCTCCCCTCCAGCAACCCTCAGTTTGTTTCCTGAGATTAAGAGTCTCTTATGGTTTGTTTCCCTCTCTGGTTTAGTCTTGTTTCATTTTTCCCTCCCTTCCCCTATGATCCCCTGTCTTGTTTCTCATATCAGTGAGAACATGTCAGTGAGATCATATCATATCAGTGAGATCCTATATCCTCATATCAGTGAGATCATACGATGATTGTCTTTCGCTGACTGAGTTATTTCGTTTAGCATAATACACTCTAGTTCCATCCATGTCGTTGCAAATGGCAAGGTTTCATTTTTTTGATGGCTACGTAGTATTCCATTGTGTGTGTGTATATATATATATATATATATGAATGACCATTCATATATATATATATATATATCATTCATCATTCATCTCTTTCTGATGATGTTCTGTTTCTTGGTTGAATTGTGGTGACTGGGATGTCATTATTTTGGAATAATTTATTGAATTTACTGATTGTGTACTTTCCTCCATGTACATCAACAAGCACACGTGTGTTCTACACCCCTTGTATGTATGTAAGGTTGTGTCGAGCACTGTGTTCTCTCTTCCTTTCATCCCTTTGTCAGTATCACGCAGATGGAGGGAGTCCCTTCTTACTAATTGGCTCAAGGGACAGCCCCGGTACCTGAGTGCAGCCAGGCTCTGCAAGTGGGGCCCCACCAGGCTTTGGCCAGGGCTTCAATCACTTTGATTGGCAGAGTCCACTTTAGTCCTCCCCATTCACAACAGTTTTCTGTGCACATTTAAATTTCCAAAGAATTGCACGGATGATGGTCCGGAGGCTCCTGCTCCAAAGCTCGAGTGTTCAGGTGTCTGAATCTGCCCTCTGGAAGCGGCAGTTGGTAGGGAGCGAGAGGGAGAGCTTGCTAAGATCCCACGATGCTTAGGTGGGTGGGAGGCAGGGTCAAGCCTGAGCTTACGGAGAATCATACTCGCTCCACACTAGCCATATTACTTATTTTCTCAGCCACAAAGCTATGAGAATGGTAATACACATAGTAATAATCAAGGAGGATTGTTTGCATAATTAAATGATTAATGACGTCAATTGTGTGTGACAGCCTTGCCTCAATCTGGATTGAAGTTTCAGTTATAAGGTTAAAGGAGTAAAAACATTTCAATTTGCAGAGGTGGTGAAATTGTGAGCAGATTTTTCTTTTAACGTTGTTATAATGCTTTTGTTTATGTAACTAATAGTAATAATAAAAACAAACCAAAGAACTTTTCCCCAAAGAACAAAAGATTTATTTTCATCGTGCGTATATTTGTTTGGACAAAAGAAAAAAATACTAAATCAGCATTTTAGACAAATTATGTGGAAATATTTCTCAACCGATCTGAAAATTTAACCAGGGAATTCGGTCAAATTTAAGTGTGACATTTGATTATTTTCATGTGGCAGAAACAGAAAAATAACCTTCCATTTATAAATATGACACTGAATTTAGATGAAGTTTTAGAACTCATCATTTTGACAGGTTTAGATGTAAGAAGCTGACATTTACTACTGAAAATATTTCTTTAAATTTATTTAACATACGGCCTCCAGCTATTGGGAAGCTTTTTGTTGTTAGAGCAAAAGGTGGCTTCTGACTTGATGGAGGAAACTTTAATCCCAGTCTGGTCTAAATATGGCCACTCAACAAACCAGGATGCATTTGGATTGCTTCTTTGTGATGGAATATACTCCTATTCAAGGATGTTAACACCTTATTTATTTATTTCCTATAGACTAGTATTTATTGAGCTGTACTATGGGCAAGGCTCTGCAGACCAAACTCTCTGTATAGGCAGTTGCCAGCTAAGCCAGTTGTTGCTTGGGGTTAAAAACCCATTTTCTTACCATGATAATAATATATACAGCGGTGGTTTCCCAGGACAGTCCGAAAAAGCCTATTTAACTCAGTATGTAGCTGAGACGCATTGCTGCACATACAAGTTTGGTTCCTGGTTACTGGGAGGAGGAAGCCCTTAGAGGAGGCAAGTGGGGAAGACAAGAGGAGGAGATGTGAAAGGGAGGACGGATAAAGGGGAAGATGGGGGAGGAAGAGGAGAAAGGACAAGTAGGAGAAGAAAACCAGCAAGGATGTAAAGGAGGAAAAAGTGGCCTGTGCTTGCTTTTCTACCGCAAGACTACGCTCCCGGACATTTCCTTGCCAGCTTCTCCTCTATTTCTGTGCCCCTTCCATTTCCTGATGCCCCCGTCCCAGATTCCCCAGTGCTCCCAAGTTGCTGTCAGCTCCCCAGGGAGGCACCAGACCCAAGTTTGGTCACCCCCAGGATGTGCTTTATGCCCCAGAGTTAGAGTTTCATTTCTGAAAGATCTTGAATTCGCTGTTAATTGCACTTAGGTGTTAAAAGGAAAGCCATCTGATCAAATTATCTCTAAGATGTGAATGATTAATATTCTTGTGTCCATAGAAGTTGTTTGAATTGTTGAAATAGAACAGAGGCATCTGTCATTGGTAGCACCAAAGCCAAGTAGGGGATCGGGGTGGTTGAATTGGTTGGACATCCGGCTCTTGATTTCCGCTCAGGTCATGATCTCAGGGTCGTGAATGAGCCCCATGTCGAGCTGTGCACTGGGCATGCAGCCTGCTTGGGGTTTTCTCTCTCCGTCTCCCTCTGCCCCCTCCCCTGCTCTCTCAAAAAAAAAAAAAAAAAAACAAAGCGGGACATTCTGACCTGTTGGAATGAGGGGTTGAGATGTTTGGTCAGGGTAAAACCTTACAGGCAAGCCAGTCTTGCTGGCGACACCGTGACACTATCTGGAATCCTCCATGGTCAGCTCTTACAGGCTGGCCTCATTCTTCCATTTATCTTTTTCCCATTGCTGAATCATAGACTCTCTAAAAGCTTCACAGCAGAAGTAGGCACCTGTTGTATACATTTTTTTGTTGTTGTTAAGTTGGCTCTTGGTGCGTTGGTAATGACCTACATACATGCTCTATGTTATTGGCCCCAAACTGACCGTGAGGAAACTGAGGCACTTAGGGACTAAAACTGTGCCCTTTTTAGTACAAGGAGCCCATGGACATGACTTTTGTGGTGCAGGCCTGCACTGTCCAGTACGGTAGCCACTCACCCCATGTGGTGACTGAGCACCTGAAGGGGGGCTAGGGCCATCGAGGAACTGAATTTTAAGTTTTATAAACTCAATTGAAGTTTCAAAACTGACATGCAATTTAGTTGTTGGACAACTTTTAAGTATGTTTGGAACAGTGTGGGTATATGAATCTACTTTGTAAATTGTTACACTTTATAAAATCTGAATATAGATCGATTATTTCCAATGAAAATTTATTGTTAGAAGGCCGGGCACTGTGTGCTCCAGCTGAGGACGACTCTGAAAGGCCCTTTTGGCTGCTCAGTTTCCCTGCGGGGTCGCCGAAGCCTTTACTGATTCTGTATCACAGTCCACGTGTACCTTCGGCCTAATCCTGCATCTTTCTCTTCCCTTCCAGAAGTGTCCATTCTAAGGGTTTTCCTAATGAATCTTCTGCCCGCCAATACACATCTCAGAATCTGCTTCCTGGGCACCCAACCTGCTATAATATATTTATTTTTAAATAGTGTAGTAAACATTGGGAGGCCTCTGGAACCTCCAAAATCTGGGGCCATGAATACTCATCTTTTCAGGTCAGCCGGTCAGCAACCTCATGGGTGCCCAGTATGTGAGTAACTCAACTGAGGGCTGTCCGTAGTCGTGAAGGAAAGAATGGTCAGAGGAACTCCAAGGTCTTTTTCTGAGTCTCTATAAATATGTTTATCTCCATCAAGGGGGATCTTTTCCCTAGTGCTCAGGGACTGGACCCGAGACCGAAAAAATGATAGAAGTTACCTTCCAGGTTCTGTGTGGCTGCAGGAGGGAGGGAAAGGTGTTTAGCAAGTGTGGAGAACTGAGCACTAACGGGATAGCTCAGTGCCCTCATGTCCGACAGACGTAGCCTGGAGCCGCAGCTTCACTTGGGGTCGCTTGAAGGACATTGTGGGAGAGAAATCCTCCTCGTGGGCAGAGTTCTGAATAGTAGAACATCTCATTGTCCTTTTGCATGGAGGGAGAGTGGCCCAAGGAAAGAATGTACACTGCTCCATGGCTGGTACACGGTGTTTTGGCCCCTGGTTCGGTTCCAAAAGGAGCGACATGGGAGGGCAAGAGGGCAGAGGGTTTGGCGAAGAGTTATATGTGTTGACCTTCTCCGCGTGAAGCTTAGGTTTATTTTTTTCTACCTATGATGTACCCTACTATCACTAGCAGCTGAAGAGGAATAAGGTTCACATGGCCTTGTGATTAGTTGTAGCAATGGAGACTGTAATATTGACCCAAGCTTCATATATGGGGTTGTGTGTGTTTGTTTGTTTGTTTGTTTGTTTATTTAAATTGTTTTTCCCCACCTCTCTTTGTCTCGCTGTCCTATACCAGGTATGTTAGTCCAAAAGTTGTACAGATATTAGGGATTATGATAGAGCTAGAAGGAAGATGGCCATCGTGTAGCAAGCTTGGGGTCATGAGCAGATGCACCAACTCATGAGACTTTGGTTTCCCGAAGGGAGTGAATGTGAAGATAATTGCATGTGGTAGACATGCAGTTTTTCCCATCCCTGAACCATAGACTGTCTAAAAGATTTACAGCAGAAGTAGGCACCTGTTGTATACTTTTTTTTTTGGTTAAAAAAAAACCCTCCAACTTGCATTGGAGTTTTGGTTTTAAGTATGGAGAGAGGCATATACAAAGATGGTGAAGCCAGAGGGATGAGCTCGGGCGCACATTTACAGTTAAGGGTGTTGTTAACTGCTTAGCCTCTGAACCTCTTCTGAAGCTTCAGGAACCTACTTTGCGTGAGTCTCGGTGGGGTGCAGGGTTCCAAGTTTCTTGCAGGAGGCCAAGCAGTTTTCTCTGACTTCTAAAAACCAGGGTACTGACATATGCCCAAGCTGAGCCCATCAGATGCTCCCCTATGGGACTTTGAATCTGGAGGGAATGGTGCAAAATTTTATTTTGCCGGCGGGGGGAGTGTTCGGAGTTCAGTGGTAGTGGGCGTGACCTTGGAATTGGCATGCAGGGCCCAGCAAGGGTGGCAGCTCCGCAGGAACCAGGATGTTTCTGTAGCACGACCTTGACTCTCTGCGTGTTTTTTGGCCTTTGTTTCTGCCTATTTTCTGAGCCTCTTTCCACAGCTCTTCCATCAATAGATAGGTGCTCAACATTCTTCCCGTGCACTTCTCTTCTGTGTAAGTTAGCATATTGATCATTTTGTGTTGTTTCTCTTGCAGCCAAGAGCATCTTCTCTTTTTCTCTGGAGGCATTTAGGATTTTAGGCTCGTCCTTTGTGTTCCAAAATGTCACAGCGATGTGATTGAACAGAGGACTTTTTAAAATGGCCTGTTCTGAACGTTAAAGGAGACCTTTCAACATAAACGCTTGCATCCTTGTTCAGCTTTGGGAAATTGTCTTCTGGTTATTCCACTGATTATCTCCGTCCTTACATGACCTCTCTTTTCTCTTTCTGGGAAAGAGTTATTAGTTGGATCGATCCTAGGTACCTTCTTTCTCTCTCTCTCCTTCTCTCTTTTTTGCCTCTTTAGCTTCACGTTGAACATTCTGGGATATTTTCAAGAATTTAATCTTTCAATTCTTACTAACTTTATAAAGAATTTTAGCAGTCAAATTCTTGTTTTCTGAGAATTCTTCTCTGATGGTCTCTTTTCTGCGTTTATATTTGATGGATTCATCATCTTCTCATCTGTCTCTGGAAATATTAGAGTTTTTTTCCACTTCAATTCTCTTCATTTTTCCTCCAGGATTCTTTCATCTTTTGTTTGTCTTGGTCTTTCTACTTCACATTTTGGGCTTTTCTTATCAGTGTGGTGATGATGGCTGCTTAAGAATGAGACAGTAGGGGGCGCCTGGGTGGCTCAGTGGGTTAACGCCTCTGCCTTCCGCTCAGGTCATGATCTCAGGGTCCTGGGATCGAGCCCCACATCGGGCTCTCTGCTCGGCAGGGAGCCTGCTTCCCCCTCTCCCTCTGCCTGCCTCTCTGCCTACTTGTGATCTCTCTGTCTCTGTCAAATAAATAAATAAAATCTTTAAAAAAAGAAAAAAAAAGAATGAAACAGTGGCAGGGCTGCCCGGGAGCCCTGGGCTCATGGCTGAGACTCATGGACTGTGATGGGCTCTCCTTTAGTCAGTGGGAAGGCAGCCACTTGCTCCTCTGAAGGCTTCCTAAATGTCAGAACGAGAGGGTTTACTGCACACACGGTAATCCCACACTTGGTGCCCTACTTCTTCCCAGAACGCTCATTCATATTCCTTGTGGAGACAAAATTTCAGCTCTAATTTTAGGCATCTTTTCTTCTGGGCTTTTATGTAGATGCCTGGCTACCATATGTTTTGTAAGCAGGGACGGCAGAGAGACATGTCAGGGTGTTAGTCTCTATGCAGACTTTCAATCAGTTTCTACCCTCATTTCTCACTCCCGCCCTCCATTTTCTGTATCTTCTCGGCAACCTCTGTGCTCAGCCTACCTAATGCTCCTCCATGCTTTACATGTTACAGAAACATTTTGAAATCTTAAATCTTCCGATGGCTCTCTCTTAGCTACTTTGTTGAGAGAGGATATAAACCTATGGGTTGAGCCTGTCACTTTGAGCTAGAAGCCCTGTGTCCTTTGGGATCGATTGATTGATAGATTTTCTTTCTTTATTTATTTATTTTTAGTAATTATTTGACATTTATTTATTATTTGTTTTATTCTTTATTTGATGGAGAGCGAGAGAGTGCACACAAGTGCACAGGCAGGGGGAGCAGCAGGCAGAGGGAGATGTGGGGCTCGATCCCAGGACCCCAGAGATCATGACCTGAGCCGAAGGCAGACACTTAACGACTGAGCCACCCAGGTGCCCCTCCTTTGGGTTTTAAATGTGTCTTTAACGTGCTCAAAGTTTAGGGTCAGCCATGACACAGGGCAGTGTATCAGTGGAATGCTCCAGGGTTTATAGTGCCCTTTCTCGTTTGATCCTCACACCTCTGGGATCATTGGAGAGGCTGGAGTGAAGGGAACTGGAGAATTCTTCTGGAAGGCTTCACTAGGTAAGGAGCCCTTGGTCAGAAAGACAAGAAGACACCTGTACTCCTGGTCAGAAAGCTGATGGAGAAGGATTCCGGGCTGGGTTAAGTCTCAGATTAGGGCTTGGAATTGGAAACAGGTGAGTAGCATTGTAGGCACAGCTGTCTCTGCTCAGTTGTTGTTGAATATAAGTCAGTAGGAGGAGGAGAGGAGCGAGGCGCAGAGCGGGAAGCCAGTGGTGGAGCTTAAAGAGTCTGTAAGGCGATGTGGGCCCTCCGTTCTCTAAGAAATTCGAGCCGAAGTCCTGCTGATGAGGGTAAGTTTGGAGCCAGAAAATAACACCGTCGGCAGCGTCACCGGCACACACAAAGGACAGCGATAGATTGCACAGTTCCCCTCTCACATTTCCAGGCTAATGGACGCCACGGAAGTATGGCTGAATGGAAGCCGCAGCTTGCCCATTAGTTTCAGCTTCCTTCCCCAAAGGCTTTCCACTGGAACTTGCAAAATGTGCATTTCTCCTCTGTCCTTCCCTTCCCAGCCTGCTGGGAGAGACTAATGGGACTGAAGCGGCAAGTCCCTGGCGGCGCTGCTGGAGCCCAGGCTGTGGTGCACGTGCCGCTCCCCGTCTGACTTCTAGATGGGGCAAAAGCGGGGTGCTGGCCTTGGGTCCCTTGTTTGCAAGGTCCCCTAGGGCTGTGGGGTCCGTGCCCTCCCTCTCAGCTCTTCTCCAGCGCAGGGGACTCGCAGGGCAACGGCCAAGCCGGCCCACGCTGGGCTGCGGTCTTCCTGAGCGGCGCTTGCCCCTGTGCCCCCCAGGAGAGCCTCTCAAAGGCAACCGTGGGCTTCGCCCTGCTGAGCAGAGGAATTCTATCTGCTCCATAAGGTTTGCACCCTTGCTTTTACCTCTTTGGAGGACGTTTTCTGGAACAAGTGCTTTTTTTTTTCTTCCTCCCTCCTTGCTAAGCATGTTTGTAATAGCCTCGTCTGCCCGTGAGTTTGTAGCTTTACCAGTGCTCAGTGTCTCTCTCTCCCCCCGTTTCTCTGTTTCTCTCTGCCTCTCCACCATACACTTGGTTCACTGTTCCAGAGCTCTTAACAGTTCTCTGGCTTCAGGGAAGCAGCCTCAGTCGCACTCATTCTGTACCCAGTAACAGGGCTCGATGCTTACTCCCCACCAAAAGGCACACAAAAGTCTCCTGGTCCCCTAAACAGAAATCCCCCATCGCCGTTTCTCCTGTGACCAGAGGGCGCCGTTTCTACCCAGAGGCACCCCCTCCTTCAGGGCGAGCCCCAAAGCAGACAAATACTCATTCATTTATGAAAATGAAAGATTCATGAGGGACTCTTCCTGCGCGGCCAGCAGAGTTCAGGCAGGTTCTGATCTTACTTTAATTTAATTAAGCTTTGTTTATTTAATCAGCCCAGAGATATGTATCCTCAGGCAGGAATATGCTACCTGCCTCTCAACTGTGTTTTTGTTTGTGGGAGGGTGAGGGCTGTGACTGGCCCCGCATTTTGGATTTGGGGCCCCGGAGGCAGGCTGGCTGGTGGTCTAGGTTCAGGCTAGGTGCTGCGCAGGGGGACTGCATTCAGCAGCTGTGTGTGCGTGTGTGTGTGCACGCGAACGTGCACGTATGCACGTGGGCGTGCAGAACCGCTCTTGCTCAGTGTTCCAGGATCTGATTCTGCAGCATGTGTCTGAGAAACCAGGCCAGCCGGCAGCCCGTGTTCTCAGCCATGCCAGGAGGAAAGCATTAGAAAAGACACTGCACGGTGGCTCGAAGTCCCCACAAATGTCTTCTGGGTGCTGGGCAGGCATGCTGATTCCCAGGCACCACGCCGAGACTTGCTGAATCACACTGAAGTTTAAGAGCAGTTGTGTTGTCAAGTGTTGAGTTCCTCGAGAGTATTTACATTTTAAGGAGGGAGGCGGGGTGGGCAGAGGGCAATGCAGGAGCCCATTCGGAAGGAATCATTACAGCGGACTTCAGGCACAGGGTGAGGACATTTGGGAACAGAAGTGTTTCTCGAGCCTCCTAAATCAGAGGACTCTGTCTGTCTTCTACATGTAAGGGAGAGATGTGAGGGGACAGCTGGGGTGTGGTGGGTCTAAACCAAGATGGTGGGAATGGAAGTCTGAGCCAATGGTGTAGGTCCCAGTCCTGGTCCAAAGGCCTGAATAAGGAGTTCTATTGTCCGAGGGCAGGAGAAGTCAATGTCTCAGCTCAGGCAGAGAGGAAATTTGCCCTCCCTCTACCTTTTGGTTTTTTTCAGACCCTCAATGGATAATCTATCTATCTCTTTAAATATATTCTTTTTGGTTCTGTTTCTCTGGAGGACCGTGACAGTGTCCCCCACCTAACTCCTCCTGTTCAAGAGGGACACTAGCAGTAGGAGTCACATAGGATTCATTCATTGACCAAAAAGATGTGTCCTCCTCCTTCTTTTTGCCTTATTTTGCTGAATGATAGAAAAGAGTAGCAGAGGGAGAGCTGGAATGTCATGAGTGAGGGAAAGCATGAATGTAAGAGGAGGAGAATAAAGAAGAAGATGGGAGGAGGACAGCTGTAGCTGAGGGGACAGCTTTGTCAGACAAGGACAAAAGTGGCATTTGTTTCCACCACATAGCCTTTGCTGGTGGCAAATTTCTTTTCACAGTGCTTCAAACTAGAGACGAGAAAGGGAATTTGGCATCAGCTTTCCCCAAACTCCGAGTCCTCTCCTTTCTTCCCATTCATTTTCCTTTTTTATTTTCTCAGGATAAAAATACTGGTCTTGCCCTCCCCCTGGGGTTGTCTTGAGGATGAGAGGAAAGCTGTGGTGTGACGTGTGGAGCTTCGGGAGAGGGAGGCCCAATGTCCCATACTCAGGAAAGACTAACTATCGTTATCGAGACTGTTAGTGTAGCAGTCCGGTTGGTTTTATCGATTTCCAGGCCTCGACGAAAGATCTCAATTATGATTTTGAAAAGTCTTTCTTTTCCAAACATACTGATTAACTGTAGGGTGTTTTTTTTTTTTGTTTTTTTTTCTTCTTGTCAAAGCAGGTGCTTGGATATTTTTAGAAGATTCCCCTTTGTCAAAGATCCCTGGGGCTTGGTGTTGAGTGGTATGAGTTTTACCCAGTGGAACATTTAGACTATTAGTTGGGTGAGAATTTTGTTCTTTGCACTCCTTTAGAAGGTATATGTGGTTATAATTGTACCTAATAGCATTTTCTGAATTTCTTTTCATGCCAACCTGGACACAGCCCATTTAAAAAATTGTGGCAGCTGAGCAAACTCTGTTTCTTTGTGTGTGCCATATGCTTTTCCTAGATAGCTTTCACAACTTGGCTTAGCACAGGGCTTTGGAGCCATTTTGCAGGGTTACTCTTTCCATTCCTGGGGGATGAGGAGTCAAGAGACGGGTGTGGGCAGAGGGCTTCTTTAACCCCAGTCTCATCTGGGTCTCTGTCATCTACCTATTCATTGGTATCTGCCCACCTTTCCACTCATCTTCCACTGAACATCTTCTGTATACCGACTTCCATAGTCGTACGAGGCACTGCAAAGTCAAAGATGAAAAAGACAGGGCATCCTCTTAAGGACCTTCAAGTCTAATAGGGGAGATAACATGTATGGTATTAGAGAGCAGTGTGCTAGATGTTGTGAGAAAGGAACATCTGGAAAGGATGGGAGCCCAGAGGACAACTCGTAACCCAAGACTCGAGGTCGAGGGAAGTCTTCCTAGAAGGGATTACACCTGAACTACATCTAGAATGATAAAAGGAGGAAAGGAGGACTTTCCAAGTAGCAGGACTAGCAAGCGCAGAGGTTTACACTGGGGTGGACAACTTGGCATGGTACCAGAACTACACCGATTTTAATATAGTTAGAGCATCGGTGGGAGTGGGGAGTGCCTGATGATGCTAGAAGGTCATCATCAGGCCGTAGGCCATGATAATGAGTTTGAGTCAAGGAGGAATCCAGTAAAACAATTTCGAGCAGGGGAGTCATGAGCAGACTTGAAATTTCTGGAAAGCTCCTCCAGCTCAGGGTGGAGGATGGACTGAAGGAGGCAAGACACACTAAGGAAAATGAGGCCAGCGGCTAGCTGTTGAAGTGATGGCGGTGAGGCCCTGCAGGTAGGTAGTGGCCCTGGGAGACCGAAGGAGACAATTAAAGACATTACTGAGGAGTAGAGTCAACAGGGTTTGGTGCCAACTGGGGCTGAGGGCAAAGGAGGAGGTTTCAGTGTCAGGATGAAAGGGATGCCATTCATTCTTTCACGTAACACGGGCAGGGGGACAGCTTTGTGGGAGGGAGCGTTGAAGGCAGTTTCCAACAATGTGAGGAGAGAGCCACTGGCTAAATCTCAGGTGAAAGCTCTGGGCAGGAGAGGGAGTGTGAGTGTGGAGCTGGGCTGGAACCCTGGGGATGCCCACATTTCCTGAAGAGCCCTAGTGGAGTAATTACGAAGGAGCCATGGAGGAATAGCCAGAGAAGAAGGAGGAAAACTGGAGTCCCAGCAGCCAAGGCAGCGACATTTCAAGGAGTCACATGCTGCTGAAGGGACAAGTGACATGGGCATGGGTTTGATGGCAGCATTATGGACTGGCTTGCAGAGAGCATTTTTGGTAGGGGGTGGAGGCAGGACCAGAAAGGACTGAAGAGTGAATGGCATGTGAGGAAGCTGACAGAGACAGAGGAGGTTATCCTTTAAAATTTTAGCTGTGAAAAACAAGTGTTGGTAGGGATGTGGAGAAAAAGGGAACTTGGTGCACTTTTGGTTGGAATGTAAATTGGTGCAGCTGTTACGGAAAACTGTGAAGGGTCCTCAAAAATTAAAAATAGAAATACCATATGATGCAATTTACCCAGGGGAAATGAAAACACTAGCTCAAAAGATACTTCACTGTTACATTTATTGCAGCATTATTTATAAAAGCCAAGATATGGAAGCAACCCAAGTGTCCATCAGTAAAAGGATAAGAAAAATGTGATGTATATACACAACGGAATATTATACAGCCATAAAAAGGAACACATGCCATTTGAGACAACATGGATAGACTTAAAGGGTATTATACTAAGTGAAATAAGTCAGACTGAGAAAGACATACCATATGATTTCACTCATAAATGAAATAGAAAAATGAACAAATAAAAAGCAGAATGAGAACTATAAATATAGAGAACAAACTGACGGTTGCCAGAGAGGCGGAAGGTGGGGTTTGGGCAAAACAGATGAAAGGGAGAAGGAGATACAGGCCTCCAATTATGGAATGACTAAGTCACAGGGATAAAACGCGGAACGTAAGGAATACAGTCACTGATATTCTAATAGTGATGTAATGGGACAGAGAGTAGCTATACTTGTGGTGAGCATAGCATCATGTACAAACCTATCAATTCCCTAGGAATTCCCAACTCTTGAAACTAACATAACATTGTGCGTCAACTCTATGCAAGTTAGAAAGGAAAAAGGTATGCTAATTGCCATAAGATGAATAAGTTCCGGGGTTGTAATGCATAGCGCAGTAGTACCCTTAGTTAACAATACTGTATTACAGACTACTTGAAAGTTGCTAGAAGAGTAGATCTTAAAAGTTCTTACTACCAAAAAAAATGGTCATTATGTCAGGTGATACTAACCTTACTGTTAATAATTTTGTAACATATACGTGTATCAAATCATTACCTTGTATTCCTTAAACTTACACAATATTATATGTCAATTGTATGTCAATAAAGTTAGAAAAAAAATTTGGCTGTGGAGAGAGAGGTGACTAGGGAGAAGACAAAGGGTAGGTGAGTCCAGGGGTTGGAAGTGAGATAATTCATTAAATTAATTCGTTCCCCCGTTCATTGGGCATCTCTTATGTAACCGATGCTATGCTAGGCATCATGCAAGTACAAAGAAATGTAAAGCATCCTTTCCAGTGTGGACAGGGTATTTGGTGAAGCCTCAGAAGTGCAGAGCCGAGGGGGGCGACTGGGTGGCTCAGTGGGTTAAAGCCTCTGCCTTCGGCTCAGGTCATGATCTCAGGGTCCTGGGATCAAGCCCCGCATCGGGCTCTCTGCTCAGCAGGGAGCCTGCTTCCCCCCTCTCTCTGCCTGCCTCTCTGCCTGCTTGTGATCTCTCTCTGTCAAATAAATAAATAAAATCTTAAAAAAAAGTGCAGAGCCGAGGGAGCTATTCTCCCTTTGCTAAGAAATGATGCAGGTGGTAGAAAGTACACTTTGGAGTTCAAATGGATCTGGGTTCAAATCTTGGCTCTGTTCCTTCTGGGCTGTGTGACCTTGGGCTAGTTGTTTAATCCCTCTAAGCCTCAGTTTTCCCAAGTAAAACAAATAATATCAACTGTGCAGTTTCCTTGAGAGGATTGGAAACAAAGTCTATAATTCCACACTGGTCCCAGTTTTGTCTGTATCACTCGATATTGTATCCTCAGCACCAAGCTTAGCATCATGCCTGGTCTGTAGCAGGAAGTCAGCAGATATTTGCTGAATGCACAAATGACGGAAGGTATATAAAGATTCTGGGATATTGGGAATGCTCTCTAATTGGGGGCCATTCTTTGGCACTGCCTGGGGACCAGTGCAGATCTTTCCCTAGATTTGCGAGGATGTGATTACGAGTTAACAAGCAAAATGCTCAAGGCTCTGGTTGGCAGTAAGCCATAGGGTGGATGTCCTGTCTTGATGCTCTAGACAAGTGTGAATGGCTAAGCATGGGGGGCCCTGGAGAGCAGCTCAGACCTGGCCAGAGGCAGGCCACAGACGGTCCTATCCAGGGAGCAGGGAGGTGAGGAGAAGGAATGACTTGATCTACAGGTGACCGCGGTCAGGGGGACAGGCTCTCCCACTTATCTGAGTGGTCCCTGGCTCTGTCCAGCTTCTTAGGCTCTGTCCTGTGTGTCCACGGGCACCGGGTGTCTCTGGTCCCCCTTCCTTGCCCGCAACTTAGATTCACCTGGCAGCCACAAAGACAAAAGCTAGAAGCTGAGGCAGTTCACCTCTTCATGAGTTCCTGCCTGGAGAAACCTAAAAAACTGGCATAGACTCTTTCTCTTTGGAAAACTAGTAGCTATTTGCTATTAGAAAAAAATCATGGGCAGGATGCTTGGGGGCTCAGTGGGTTAAGTGTCTGCCTTTGGCTTGGGTCATGATCCCAGGGTCTTGGGATCCAGCCCCGCATCGGGCTCCCTGCTCAGCGGGAAGCCCGCTTCTCCCTCTGCCTGCTGCTCCACCGGCTTGTGCTCTCTCTCTCTGTCAAAGAAATAAATAAAATCTTTAGGAAAAAAATCACGGGGCAGCACAAAGAAAAAAATCACTCAGAAGTAATTAATAGAAATATTTCGATGTGGTTTCAGGGTCTATTTTTTCCTGCCTGGTTTTTAATAAGCGCCCTGGCTAGTTTCCTTTTGTTCTTAGGCTTAGAGGACAGCCAGAGCCACTCTTTCTGGGAGAATGCAGCAGCTCTGTGACAGGCAGAACCAGTGAGCGAGACACAGGGGCCGGCCACAAACAAGCCAGAGACTCGTTAGTGGCTATTTACCACCTTGCAGAATGCTCCAGAGAAGAACTTGAGACAGGAACTGGAACAGGCTCCCCAGAGCTTCGTAGCTCAGGATGTGTATAATGAGTGTGGGCAGCCTGGGCCACGGAGGGGAAGGTCCCAAAGGCAGCCTCATCTTTTCACGGCTCCGTGGAGAGCCAGGCACGGTGGGGAGGGTGGGCTAATTTACTGTCTCTTCTGCTTGGGCTCACCCTGGCCGCCAGGGAGACAGGAGGCTGCTCTGCACCAGCTTGGACGGAGTACTCACACGCTGAGCTGCCTGGGGGGCTGCGGGAGACCTAGCGGCCACTTGTCCGTCCCCCGGTCTAGGGGCAGAAACCGAGGCACAGGAAGAAACTGAGGCCTGCTGCAAGTCCATGGGTGGCCTGTGCGGGAGCAGAGGGAGCGACTCCGACTCTTGATCCTGTGCTCTTGCCGTTGATTGTTTCTGATCCATTGGTTTTATGGCTTCAAGGCAAGTCAGCTCTCTTGGTCCTGAGTTTCCTGTCCGGAAAATAGGGTGATACCGCGTGCTTCGTCCTGCATCCAAGAAAGGTTCTCAACACAATGTGTGAAAAAATTTAAGATCGGGAGCCAGCAGACCTTGGTTTTAGACCTATCCTTGTGGGATCTTGGGCGAGTCACTGTCCCTGTTTGAGCCTCAGTTTACCCTCTGTAACATGAGATGAGAGCGACAATAACAAGAAAGCTAGCCTCCTTGAACTCTTCACTGTGAGCCCAGAAGTGTGCCAAGTGCTAGGGTTATCTCATTGGATCCTCTCAACGGTCTTGTGAGGGAGGCACCATTATCCCCATTCTAAGGATGAAGCGGTTGAGGCTCAGAGTTTAACTTGCCCAAAACCTCACAGCTAGGTGAGACTCTCTACTTCCTAAGATTTGTGTCAGGAATTGTATGACCGTTTGTAAATGTTTTCACCTGCGTGCCTATGAGACACACGTACACACACACATATGTACTTATTGACCACCGTCAAAATAGGTTGAGTTTTATTTATTTTTTATTTACTACTTTTTTATGTTGAGCTTTTTTTTAAAAAAAAAAAAAAAAAAGTCCTGAATTCTAAGTGATGACTATTTGATTTTATTCACCAAACATTATTTGACTTGCTGCCGCATGTCAAGAAGCGTGCCAAGCCCTGGGGAGGAGAGGACCACGCACTCCGTGCTGTCAGGGAGGCCACAAGCCAGCAGACAGCACAGCCATCCAAGTAACCAAGATGGCGGGGACGTTTGTGAAACTGCATCAGGGTGGGATGTGGGCGTGGGGGTGGTAAGGGCTGAGCTTTGTTGAACGGTGGTCTCCAACACTGGCCTCTTGGGCCAAGGCCACAAATACTGATTCCCCACGAAAGGGATGGGGCCCAGGCATTTTTTTTTTTTTTAAAGTTCTCCCAGGGGGTTCTGTGGGCCCCCGGGGTTGAGAACTACTGGCCCAGGCAGTCGAAGACACCTCTAAAGGAGGTAACATTCAAATCAGAGGCTGCTGGAGCGTGCAGACGGTTCATTCTAACTGTGGCTGACAGCTTTGCCCAGTGGAAGTTTCTATCTTCTGCCGGGGAGGGCTGGAGGCCATCCTGAGGCTCCCAGGTGAGCTGGACCTCCCGACAGAAACTTGGGCCTCCAAGATCTGTCTCCTCTCGGCCTCGGGCTTCGGCTGAGAGAGGTGGTTTCCTTGGGAACCTGACGGCTCCACTTCTCTGCTCAGCTAGCGGCTACCAAGCCAGAGACACGTGAGGAGATGAAAGCTCCTTGGAGACAGGTTTCTCCCTTCATCCATCAGGCGGCTGATGGGGGCCGCTCCCCAGACAGGCTGCATCCCGTGGTCTCCTTTCCTGTCACACAGCTGGGCCTCGAAGACACGACCTGAAAAGGCACATTCACAAAAAGCTCACACAATTCTTACATGAACCCCGTGGGGTAGACAGTGTTGCCCAACCATGAGAGTGGGGACAAGTGAATTAAACTCTGAGTCTCAGTCTCTTCGTCTAGGAAATGGGGATCATGGTGCTTCTTCCCCAAAGTTGTTTTATAAAAGAATCAATGGGACAGGGGCACTCCTTCTGATGCGGGCGTGTGGGCTGATGGCCGATGCCCCCCCACACACTCAGCTATGAAATGGAGCCGCACCCAGGCCAGGTTTAAGGACGTATCGTTAGGAACGTAACCAAGAGGACCCACCGGTGCTGGGGTCCTGAGTGAGGATCACTTACTGTGTCCCAGGGAGCACTGGATGGATGCACGGTCCCCCGGGGAGGGCGGGGGCAGCACCGAGAGCGGCGGTGGAGCTCAGCCGCTGGCCCCCTGTGCCAACCAGGAAGGATGGAGTTGACCTTGGCTGTTACTAGCCATTTAGGGCCCCACTTTCACAGACATAGTATGAGTCAAGGGGTAAAGAGCCCAGAAGTGTCCCGCTGGGGCAGTTTCCTCTATCCAGACACATCTCGAGTGGGGAAGAAGCAGGCCCTGCCCTCTGCACACATTTAACATGTTAGACCCTGCGTGGGGAGAGGGGGTGCTCTCCACCCCTCGCCTTGCTGCTTTTCTCTGGTTAAACAGCTCCTGAATAAATGAGACGAGCTGATCCAGGCAGCATGTCCTCTTGATCATTTATAACATGCATAACTATTCATCAATATATGGCTTTTACTATGCGTCTGTTAAGGAAATGTCTATTCTTTACACATACTCGTCTTTATATTGAATGCATAACTGGAGGCAAACAGGAAAAACCAGCCCTGGACTGTTGCTTTCCCACTAGATCTGACCCCTTCCTGTGCAGCTTCTGCCTTGTATGACTCAGGCTTTACCTTTGGCACCACGCCCAGGACAATGCCTCTCCCAATTTGACTCAGTTCTCAGCACCTGCCTAATTCTGGCCACGTGGGAGCCTTTCTCGTCCTAAAATGTCAGAACTAGAAGGGAACTTACATATTATCTGGTCCAGTGATTTTTAAAGTTCTCATTTCCTTAATGAAAGTCTTTAAAACAAAATCTTCAGCGGAATTCTGAAGGTAGAAGAGCTTGGGCTGAAGCCTGGCTGCCGGCCTAGAGGCATACCCACTCGGCTCTCCTCTGCCCTGCTCCCTGCCCCCCCCCCTCCCCGTTAAGGGGCAAAGCGATGAACGAAGTGAGTCCTCCCAGAAAGTGAAATCTCATAGTCGGTGAGCAGTCTTCTGAACCTAGATTCTAGAATTCCTTAACAAGTGGCTTATAAAAAATAAGACTTGCTTTTTTGTTTTTGTTTATTAAAAATCGGATACTTTTTGGCATTAAATTAGTGAATAAAATGAACTTTTTTTTTTTTTTTTTTTTTTTTTACTAATGGGCTTAGTCTTTTAACTAGTTTGTCAAACATTTTTCAAGCGTATGGTCTTACTAGGTGCTTCAAAATTCATGATTTGAATGCAGACAAACAAAATCAGCCTCTGTCGCTAATCAGAATCAGAGTGTCTATGTTAAGATCAGATTCCATTGTACGTAGCAGGCATCCCAAGTAATCACGGCTTACACACGCTGGAAGTGTGTTTCTTTCTCACTGTGAGGTCTGGAGGTAGACCGTTCAGGGCCAGTATGGCGGCTCTATTCCATAGAGTTCTCTGTACCATCTAGGGCATGGCTTTAGACTTCTTGTACCAAGATGGTGGCTAGAGCTCTAGCCATATCTACCAGATAGCCAGATGGAGAAAAGGACAAAGAAGAAAGGGGGCCAAAAAAAAAAAAATAAAAAAGAAAGGGGGCAAAGGGCCCCAGCCTGCTCCATTTTAATGGCTTTTCCCAAACATTGCCAAGAAGAAACCTTTGTTTACATGCCGTGCCTTGCTCGAACTAGTCCTATATCATTCCTAAGTATATTCCAGGCAGCCATGTGTCCAGTTAAAAATCAAAGATTGTACTGTAATAGGAGATGGGGACAGTGAATATTGGGGGACACTCTGCCACAGAGTGAACTTCTCACATTTATTTTCCCCTCTTCTTTGGTTTTCATAAGCAGATTTTGAGGGAGCCTGCAGGTATGGAGTGTGTAGGGAGTGTGGGGGTGGGGGAAGAAGGATGCCCTCCAGAGAGGGAGGGTCCGGTTGGTAGTGGCCGATGGAGGCGGACGTGGGCCGAATGAAGTATGATGGTTCAGTGGTCTGGAAGTCCAAGTCAAGTGCACACAAATTTTGTGCTCGTGAGGGTTCACCTATCTCAGCCCCTAGGCAAGGCTGCTTAGGCACACTGTTTATTAACTGAACAATAATAATGTTGCTTAGCACAATAGAACATTATCTGGAGTTTATGGCAAAAAAATATTAAAATCGAACCAAGCAAAACAGGAAAATTTATGGGAACATTTAATACCGAGTAGTCAAGAGATGCCGAAGACCAAAAATACATTGCACAAAATGATGACAAAGCCAATGTGGGGGAAAAACAAGCTAAGGTGAGACGGGGGTGTATGAAACCTCATGATTTCATTTGGGAGCTAATGTGAGCAGCTGTGGACAGTTGGGCTGCTTTCAATAATAGCAATTATTGAATTATGTTATCAACAATGACAGGATTTCTTTTTAAAATTTAAGATCGGGTTATAAAGCACTTGGGTCTTATCTCTGTGTACAGTGTACAAAGTGTGGGTAATTTCCCAGCCGCTAGAGTACATCCCTGCATCTAGGTGGGAATGCATTTAATAGACTGCATCAGTGCAGCTTTCTTTGGGGAAATTTCAATTTCACTGCCAGCAATTTACATAGAGAGTCGCGGCTTGAATTCATAGTTCCTATCTTGGTTGCTTTGGAGATAGCTTCTCTGTTGGAAAGGCAATTACTATCTGCAGGAGAAGCCTGTCTACCATTAGTCTCCAGTTTTAAACGTTGACAGGGGGAGATGGAAGTGGGGGTGGGGAGAGGGGGTGATTCATAAAAGGCTTTGTCTTTCTAGTCCCACAGAAGAAAAGGGATTTAAGAGTTACGATTTCCTGGTCTCCAGAGATAATTTTTTTTTCCGGAACATTTCTAGCTTTTGACCAAGATGAGAACATGAGTCTTTTTGTAATTAGTGAGCTTTGTCTCATTAAGAATGTAGGGATGAACATGAAACGACGCAAAGTCGGTCCTTCGAAGTTTTACCAAGCCAAAGAAAAGAAATCCAGTGATTCGGTCAAACTGGTCCCTAGCCCCTGGATGTGGACAGCTTTGAAATCTATAGGGTGGTTTTTGCTATAATCTTTGTTCTTAGGGAAAATGGAGTCACATTCTGCTTAGTGTCACTGCTGCAACAGCAGTCTTTATGATGGTGTCCACGAGCTAGCTTTTCCCCTCCACAGCGAATGTGTTGAAGTGTGTAAAATTGTTGTGTCCACATTTGAGATCATGGTTCAGCCAAACAAATGTGTATTTTATGAGTGACTTATTCTCTGCGCATTCAAATCAGAGGCCTGAGCCAAGCATTTCCATCTAACTGACTTAGGTGTGGGGACCCCGATTCCTTCTCCTTTAATCATCACCTCATATTCAAGGCTAAAAGGCTATAATTATTTGAAGTAGCTGAAATCTGAGTGACCTAGATAATTATCTCAGCAAGATGGGCTTAAAGTTTATTGACACAAATGCCAGTTTCATTCAAGGTTTGGTACAAAAGGCAAGTCCATGAGACAGCTGGTTGGCCGAGGTGAACTAACAATGAGTGGCACCAGAGACATCGCAATCACCAGGGACTTTGAGGTAATTATGATCATTTCCATAATACAGTTAGCAGAGTATTATGGGAGGCCAGAAAAACCTCTAGAGCTGCTTAGAATCAGAAGGATTCTTCCCTCATCATTCCTCAATGTGGAAACCAGAACACTATGGCTCAGACTCTGCCCAGCCGTATACTCAGTCTAAACACTGGTTGGTGAGTCAAAACAAATGAAAACCGTATTTCTCCCTAGATTGTGGGTAGCCAAAGCTAAT
This sequence comes from Potos flavus, assembly GCA_028534135.1. Classification (NCBI taxonomy): domain Eukaryota; kingdom Metazoa; phylum Chordata; class Mammalia; order Carnivora; family Procyonidae; genus Potos; species Potos flavus. The sequence goes on from CM052895.1 coordinate 43,103,687, forward strand.
GCTGTGATAATAGTAAATTTTGCACAGGTATAGATTTTTAAGTCTTACCTTATGCATCTATTTCTTTTGTATGTTTCATGGATAAAGATAAGCACAATGCCTCCCTAAAAATAGTACAATACCTCCCTGCTATAAAGTTAAAAAAATTTTTTAACAATCACTATCTAAATTTAGACACACAATCAAACCCTCAATGCTGTATTTTAGGGTTTATTACTTATTAAAGAGTGAGAAACCTACATGTAGGTTAATCATAGATCACTTTGGGTATTAAACATTTTTATACCATTTGTCAAATGCTACTTCCTACTCTTGGCTAACGTGTAGTAGGCATGTTGGGTTTCTCCAACTAGAGTATAAGCTACTAAGGTGGGTGCCTCTAGTAACAATATTACGGCAAACTTAGTGGCTTAAAAACACATTAGTTATTTGACAGTTTCTGTGGGTCGGGAATCCAGGCATGACTTAATTGAGGGCTCTGCGTCAAGATTTCTCATGAGACTGTAATTAATATGTCATCAGAGCTGAGGTCTCATCTGAAAGCTTGAAGGGGGAAGAATCCACTTCTTTAGATTTTTAAAATTTTTTTTTATTTGACAGATCACAAGTAGGCAGAGAGGCAGGCGGGGGGTGGGGTGGGAGCACGGGAGGGGGAAAGCAGGCTTCCTGGTGAGCAGAGAGCCTGATGCGGGGCTCGATCCTAGGACCCTGAGATCATGACCTGAGCCGAAGGCAGAGGCTTGAACCCACTGAGCCACCTAGGCGCCCCAAGAATCCACTTCTAAGTACGCAAGAGTTATGTGTTTTTTTCTCCCCTATCACTAGGTACTGTGCTTTGTATATGCAATAGGTACTTGTTAAGAAAAATGGGGATTTAAAAAAAAAAAAAAGGGATTTTGACTTCTATGCATGGAAATACATGGATGGGTAATGAATGAGTAAAGCCACGATCTTGGGCTTGACTTCCTCTTTGAGGGAATGGATGGGGATAGAGTAATAGTTTTCCAATCTGAGTGGACTGTAACTGAGTTTGTGAATATGCGCCTGGACCAATGACACTTTAGAGTGGAAAAGTATGAATAACAATGATAATAGCTCCTATTTCTTGAATACTGTGCCTGGTACTGTGGTGAGCAGATGAGAAAGCAGAGGCCTACCGTGGTTAAGTATCTTGCCCAAGAGAGGTGAAGCTAGTAAAAGACAGAGCTGGGAAACCTTGTTCCACTGATACCAAAGCGCACGTTCCCGTCTGCTCTGCTTTACTGCCTCTGACAGGTGGCACTGTGGATAGGGCACAGAGCAGTTTAGCTCTGTGGGAAGGGAGGGACACTGCTGCCTTAATTTTAGGGTTCCTTTGTTCAAGGGAAGGGATAAGAAGGGATAAAAACTCTCGCAGCAAGGCACTGTTCAAATTGCTTTCCTTTTTATAAAGGCCAATTTTCACAGCAAACAAGTAATAAATCAATGTCTAACCTCTAGCATAGTTTAGCAGCCAGGGTCAGAGGGAGGAGGCGATGATCATTCATAGTCAGCGGTAGTGTCTGGAGACCAGCAGTAAGGTTGGTGTTCTTGGGTGTGTGTGTGTGTGTGTGCGTGTGTGTGCGCGTGTGTGTGTGTGATCAGCAGAGCACGAGCTGATGGAGCAGAGCATGAAGACGATTGCACACATGTAAGCTCTGTTCCTTGTCAGCTGTCCCCCTGGCCTCTAGCCAGGGCAGGATTTTCTTCCTCAAGTCAGGTTATTGTGCCCTTGTGGTTTGGGGGCCTCAAGGTCCCAAACCATTAACATAATAAGCACATTGCTCTGGGCAGATTTCTGCCCAGTGTCCTCTGTGTTATATTGCAAAGACAAATCAGAAACACATTTATCAGTCAGAACAAGTTAGCCACCAGTCATTTTAACTAGTAAAAAGAACTTAACAATTGATATTTCTGTAAATTATACTCAGACATGCACAGACATATGCCCTTAAATATAGACACTGAGGAAGTGACAGTCACTATGTGGTGTTTTATCAAGGCTCTGGTTTTCTCCCCCAAATTTCAGACCTACCATTTACTATATATATTTACTATGGTGGCTCTTACTCTATTACTTATTATACTTATAAGCTAGAATATTTGATGGTTTCTTGCAGCTTCTTAAACAGTGCCAGGATGTGTCACTAATAGATCACAAATGTTATGCTCCATCCCAGATTTCCTACTCCTCATTCCCTCCTGACAGACTCTGCCATCCTACACTTCCCCAGCTGGGCACCGTTATCATTAGGTCAAGGTGCAGAAGTACAGAGACCTACTTATCCCTTTTCTGAGTGCCCCTGTCTCTGGACAGTCTACGCCTGCTTGGGTTTGCCACTGCTATTTGACCGGAACAAAGTATTAACGAATGAGTATGTACAAGAGAAGAAGTGATCGCGTCTACCCAGGCAGACCAAAAAGTCTGAAGGGAGTATGAAGTCGGGTGGTTTGTAGGAGAAAATCTCAGAATGCAGAAAAGTGACAGTTGAAAAAGGAGGGAAACATGAAATAACCAGCTTTGCAGTGGTTTTCAAATTTTGTAGTATAATCGAGTAATTTAGTAGATTTAAAAAATTCTAGTATCTAGGTCACAGCTCAGAGCAATTAAATAAAATAT
>CM052895.1:43106824-43136964 GCA_028534135.1 Potos flavus
TACATGTAGCTAGTGAGGCCAAGCTTGGAATACTCACAGGAGAGGTGAAGGGTGATCCTTTTTCCAAAAGCCTCAAAGGGGGCGCGAGGTGCTCACCAGTAGCTGTGTAGTAGGAGGACAGATGGTCTTGCCTTTGGACCACCAGCCAGGAAGACATGTTGGACACAAACCTGAGGGTATGCCTGGCCCAACGGGGACCAAAAGCTGCTTCCTGTGGGAAGTGCTGAGCAGAATTCGCCAATCCAACTTGCCTGGAATTTCTGGTGTGGGTCTCTGCTCCCATCTCCTGATTTTGGCCCAAGTGCTCAACTAGGTGTTGAATTCCCTATGGGAAGTTAAGGTCATCCCACAAAGATTACGAAAGTGCTTGCAGAGTCTAGGGGTCTGCATTGTCCTTGTTAGGGTTTCAAACGGTTTTGGGAAAGTGTGCTAAGTAAATCATAGAGTTTTTAGGTTCCACGCTCAGGGCAAGGACAGTAGATTGGAGGAACAAATGAGGTTTCAGGAAGGCCAGCCACAGCCAGGCCCAACAGGCCTTGATAGATATATCCTCTTACTGTTTAAGTGTTTGGCTCGTATTTTAGATATGCTCATCCCATAGTTGTCGGCATTTCTTTCAAAGTCAGTTAAAAAAAAAATCTCACTTAGGTCCAAAATACTTATAAGAATATTTAAACCTGCTTCACTGATTCAGGAAATGGTGCCTGGTAAAAACTAAAAATAAACCAGAAAGGCTCAAGCAAGGTTTCAGTGGCAGAATCCAAGGAGTTCGAGGGATTTCCAAACTTGGCCAAAGGCTTTCCTGATTTTCTTTTCTTTTTTTTTTTTCCTGATTTTCTATTTCGAGTTCATCCACGTGTGGATTTTCAAAATCTGAGGATCATTTCTTCCTTTTCCTGATGTTGAAAATAGAAGAACCCTGGCTTAACTTTGGAGCAGATTGCAATTTACATTTTGGTCCTTCTGTGATGTGATGATGAATCAGGCAGTAAAGGGCTTGGCCGTCAGAGTTAGACAGCCTGGGTTCAAATCCCAGCTGTCACTGAGTGTGTCACTGAGACATCGGGCAGGTCACTTGCCCTCTCTCAGCCTGTCATCTTTGTCTGCAAAGTCAGGGTTGATATGAGGATTAAATGAGATAATATGTGAATTTAACATGGGTCCTAGAACATAGTGTTCAGTAAACAGTAGCTCTTACTCTACTCCTATTGTAGTAAACATAACCATCTTTTGACTTCCTGTAATGGTCCTAGAAATGAAGCACTAATATTCCAGATTTGAGGAGGGATAGGGGGTATAAATATACATACCTTCTATGTCAGAGGCTGCTAATCATTGATTAACTTGTTTCCTCATATTCCTGGGCATTCAGCTAAGACCACATTCCCCAGCCTCCCTTGCAGTTACGTGATGCCATGTGACTAAGTTTTAGCCAACTGAATGTGAACAGAAGTCATATGTCCCCTTTCTAGGCCTGGTCTATAGAAATCTCCCGTAAACACTTCTCTGTGCTCTTTACCTTGGGAGGGAGAGGGTTACGATGACCTTAGAAACCGTATAATGAAGGTGGCAGAGTTGTTGTTGGTTTGAAACTTTGAATGGCAGCTGGGGAAGGGAGACAAGCCAACCTCCACTGAGGAGGAATGCCCACCTTATTTACTCTGAGGTAAATAAACCTCCGTGGTTTTCTTACTTGTCACAGCAGCTAGTTCCAAATACCTAGCATTGTCTTGGTTACCGCCTTCCTTTTTTTTTTTCTTTAAAGATTTTATTTATTTATTTGACAGAGAGATCACAAGTAGGCAGAGAGGCAGGCAGAGAGAGAGGGGGAAGCAGGCTCCCCGCTGAGCAGAGAGCCTGATGCGGGGCTCGATCCCAGGACCCTGAGACCATGACCCGAGCCGAAGGCAGAGGCTTTAACCCACTGAGCCACCCAGGCGCCCCAGTTACCGCCTTCCTTAACTAATACTCCTTTCTTGCTTTCTATTTCCTATTTGAAATTCCTGAATTAAGTAAAAGAGTTACAGTATAAATGTTGAGGGACCCCACTAACCAACATGTACTATTGATTTTATGGATCATTTCTGCTTTTTATTTTCTAAGACCCAGGAATCTTGGGAAGTAAGCCTCATTAAGACAGAATTTTGAGAATGGATGTGAGAGGGCTCAGATTACTTAGATTTTACTGTTCTTGACGTCAGAGCCTTAACTAACAAGTAGTGTTCACCTAGCCATGTACTTTCCTCTGAACATACGCAAAAGGGTTCATGAAAATAAAGACATAGTAGGAATGACTGAAATCATTAATAGAAATTAGATACAATTTGGCCCACACGGTCAATTGCAAGACCTTTAAAGAACATGTAGTGAGTTTTCATGTCAGTCTCCAGTCCTGCTCCCCACAGAACATTCAATCACCCTTAACAAAGGAGGTTGAGGAGTGAGTCTCTGCTCTGAGGTAATCTGTGTCCTCTTCTGTGAGTCCCCTGTTGCTCTTGTCCCCAGGTCACTTGGTGCCAGACCAACTGTCCTTCCTACCTCCCTGTATCCCTTCCTTTCTCTCTCTCCCTCCTTTTCCTTTTTACCTCCCTCCCTTCCTCCTTTCCTTCCTTCCTCTCTCCCTCCCTCCCCCAGCTTCTCTTTCTTTTCATGTATTTGCTTTATATACTGAATCTTACTAATGAATGTTTCCAGACAGCTCTGCTCTTCTCCAATGTACCTGGCAAATGTTGGCCTCTTCCTTTACCTGTTGATAAAATGGTTGACTGTTAATGGAAATGACTCACTTACCAGAGCCCTCTGGCTGCCCTTTCTGTACAGTAGTGATAAGAATAAAGTTTTTAAGTCTCCACTTTGGAAAAGAATGTCATGTCGTGCTTGGAGTCTGAAAAAGAGCTCCACACTTAGACGGCACCTTGATACTTCCTTAACTCTGTGTCACTTCATTAGCCATCCCTCCAGCAACAGGCACTGAAAAAGTTAAGTTCCAGGCCTTGTTTTTCATACAAGAGGGCTTGGCTGCAAGCTCCATTCTGAGATTCTATTCTTGGGGCTTACCATCAAAGACGTCATTATGTAAATATAAGATATGGCCATAAACCAAAACTCCCTGTTGGATTTCTTAAATGCAGGAGGGCGTCCCCATAAGGGATCTGGGGACAGTTCTGGCGATCTGGAAACAAGTGTCAGAGGCCTACTAAGGGTTGTTGGAGCTTGAGGGGAGGATCTATCAAGTAAACTAGATGCTATGTAGCTCATAAATAGATGTGTAGATGGACAGAGAAAGGCCTGGATTGTCAGCGGGTCAGCATTGCTAGTTAAAAAGAACAGAACCCTAATCATAGATACAGTCTCCCAGGACTCACACTGTAGTTACAAAGATCACATATTATTCAAAAGAAAGGAATTTGTATGAGGGAGAATTCCAAAATCCCCTAGCCTTCATATTCCAAAAATATTTTCTCATGAAGAGAATTCCAAGATGCGTTGTAAAACGGAGATAAAATGGAGGTTTCTAATTTTTTAGATCTTTATTAGGAAAACTCTCTCTGAAATTATGATAGAGCAACAATAAATTTGAACAGGTAATGAGTAATTAATTGAAGACAAGTCTTAAATTAGAACAGCATTTAACGCATATTCAGTCCATCTTGTCCTGGAACTTTTGACTGTTTGCAGCAGTCTCATACTGCACTCAATTGGATGGGAAGTTTTTTTAAAGAATTCTCCATGGAGGGGCGCCTTTGTGGCTCAGTAGGCTAAAGCGTCTGCCTTCAGCTCAGGTCACGATCCCAGAGCCCGGGGATCAAGCCCTGCATCAGGCTCCCTGTTCAGTGGGGGGTCTGCTTTTCCCTCAGTCCGCTGCTCCCTCTGCTTGTGTTCACTCTCTGGCTTGCTCTTAATTAATTAAAATAAATAATAAATAAAAAACAAAATATAATAAAAATGAAAAAGAATTCTCCATGGAATGGGTAGAATAGTTCCTATCTGGGCACACATCTTCCTAAGGGAAGAAGAGAAAGGAATCTAGATTGAACAGTTGATATGCAGTAGGTGCTTTGCAGCTGTCGTATTTACTCATTGATACAGTCCTTCCTCTCAAAACTCGGCATGAGTCTTACTATCCCCGTTTTGCATCTGTGGGTAAGCAACTTGAATAACTCAACTATTAAATGGAAAACAGTGCTCCAATGCAGGTGTCCCAGGCCCAGGTCCCAGGCCCCAAACTCACGTGTTTCCACTTTCCAGTGCCCTGATATATATATATATATATGTTTTTGGGGTTTTTTTGAGATTTTATTTATTTATTTGACAGAGAGAGACATAGCGAGAGAGGGAACACAAGCAGGGAGAGTGGGAGAGGGAGAAGCAGGCTTCCCGCTGAGCAGAGAGCCCGATGTGGGACTTGATCCCAGGACCCTGGGATCATGACCTGAGCTGAAGGCAGACACGTAACGACTGAACCACCCAGGCGCCCTCCAGTGCCCTGATATTTATGAGAGTTTGCGCATACCAAGTTTCTTGTCCAACTGAATGGGGATGATTTAAGAAGACCGCTAATGGAAGAATTAGTGACTATTCTAATGTCCACGTGAAATTCTAGTTCTATAATTGGCCCCTACAACTTTCTCAACTCTCCACAACTTTAAAACTCAAGTGAAGGTCTTGTTTCTTCCAATGTTCAACTCCTTCTGACCCAGGCTGAAATATCCCTTTGAAATTAGTAGAGTTTCAGTTCATAGTGATGTGAGTATGCAGAGAAATGGGTAGGCTTTGATTTTCCAATACATGTCTCAACCATCAAAGCTTACTCTATTCTTCTTTCTTTAGCCTCCACTGAAGTGATTGTCCAACTGTGATGTATATAAGAAACATCTGAAAAAAATTGTTTAAAAATGAGTGCCTTGGTGGGGCGCCTGGGTGGCTCAGTTATCAAGTGTCGGACGCTTGATTTTGGCTCAGGTCATGATCTCAGAGTTGTGGGATCAAGCCCTGCATCAGGCACCATGCTGGACATGGAGCCCACTTAGGATTTTTTTCTCTTTCCCTCTCCCTCTGCACCTCCACCTCCTCTCTCCCTCTCTCTTAGAGAGAAAAGAAAAGAAAAAAAGAATGCCTTGGCTTCCACCATAGGGATTCAGGGGATCCAAGGTGAGGCCAAGAGTCTGCATTTTTCACAAGCATTCCAGGTGGTCAGGGCAATTTGAGTTTTTAAGTACCCTAATTTTCCTAGTTACTCTGATTTTCCTTTTCTGTTGTGTGTTTTGAAATCTCACAACCCTTTGGGGTTGGGCTTTCTTTGACAAGTCATGCTCTCTGGTTCTCCGCCCTTCTAGAACTGCTCTGCAGTTATATGGCCTGGGCTTATGCAGGCTCAGCATTAAAGCCAGAAAAACAGCTTAAGGTCTCATAGCCAGACACTCTAAGATGGAAAATGCCTCAGGAGAGACGGAAGAGGCTGCTAAATAAAATATTAGTGGTAACATATTATTCTGTTGAAGATAAAATGGGCATATAGTCAAAGACAAACTCAAAGGAGTGACACAGATCCGAAGGAATCGTGCCAGAGAGGTGAGATCCCAGAGCAAGCCGAGGCTCGCGGAAAATGCTAAGGGCAAAGCAAGGGCTTTTGGAAGCTACTCAGGGATCAAAAACAATGAAGAAATAAAGGCCAGGAGCAGATGATGTAATGTTGACCGGTGACAGGGCAAGCAGCACGGCTTCTTTCCTGTTTTTCTTCCCTAATCCGGAGATCTTGGGATCTCCAAGCTGAAATTTTGCAGAATAAACATGGCTTAGAGAAAACATCATCCAAAGATAGGAGCGGGGGTGGGAAAGAGGACCCTACCGGCACAAAGTGAGTGCAACTTATAAGAACAGATGAGTCAGATCGCAGGCTACCAAAACTTGGCATTGGAGTCACAAACCTGTTCTTGATTCTCTTTAAAGAGAAAGAGGTGCCAAATGACTACAGGCAAGAAAATCTCCTGAAATTTGTTTCTAGAAACAACAGATGTTAACCCCCTGCAAAATCCTAGAAGAGATAACAAATCAGACCATTCGGCAGAACTTAGAGAAAAGAGTGGTGGTCACCAGGGTCCAGCACAGGCTCTGCAGAAATCCACTGTGGACGTCAGACTCTTTATCCTTAGCATCTGCTCAGTGAGCCACTTGTAAGGAAAGAGGACCCCACCCTTGGAACAGGGCTTTTCAGAAACCCAACCACTTAGCTCAGCCTCTGGATGCAGGTGGTTTCTCTTGCTCTCCATGCCTCTTTTACATCGTGTGCATTGATGTCATTCCTTATGTATTCCATAGAAGTTGCCATGGGGACAAGTTTCCGTCTGGCTTCAGATCCTGGCGCTGAGATCTGTCCTGTCTCATTGATTTGCACTGGGCATTCAGCTCCGTGGCTAACCTCAGGTTCCCATTTGACTCCACCTTCTCGAACAGCCTGCCGCTGCCTAACCCGTCCAGATTCTGATGGCTCAGCCACCTTTCCCAGCTCAGTTCTTACCATAGTAACTTTTGGATCCCACTGCATGCTCCAAGAAATAAGCTCACAGAGTTCCTCAAGTTCTCCTGTATCAAAGATTTAAATGATGCCTCACTGGCCCAAAGCTTCTAAGAATGCATAGCTGCCTGAATGATCACGCCCAAGACTACTCTCTTGTGGACTGATATCTCTGGTAGATAATTAAAAATGGACTGCCATCCTAGTCAATATTTTTATTGGAAAATTAGTAAAATATTAATTATGGGTGAAGGCATAGAAGGTTGGATTTTCATGTATACAGATCACATAGATCTTGGATGAGAATATATTGGAAGGGGAAACTGAGATTCAAAAATATGGATAGCAAAGAAGGTAACACTCAATAGAGACAAATGTAAAGTCTGGTCCTTAGGTTAAAAAAAAAATTAACTGCACGTGCCTGGCCTTGTGACCATTGACCACATTAACAGGAGTCAATGTGAAAATCACCTTAACACTTCCATTAACTATAAGCTCACTGTGGGTCCATGCTAGGATGTGCCTACCAGGAAGCTGATGTCTTTATCAGCTGTGTTGATAAAAATACAGACTCAGCATTAAGAGAAATAATTATCCCACCAGTGAAGGACATGGGGACAAATCCTAATGTCCCAATGTTGACACAAACCTGAAGTAATTCTATAAGGGCAGTTATGTCATAGAATGAGCTGAAGCTGGCAAAAAAAAAAAAAAATGCTTTTTTAGGCTTTTGATCACATAGGTTGCTGGAATTAATTGCAATAGAGGAATGGTAAAAAAAAAAAATAATGTGTGGATTTCATTCTGAGCATATTTCTTTTGAGGGGACACTGGCAAAGAAACACGTCCGGGCTAGTGCTATGTTTGCAAGTCATAGCCCGAGATTGATACTCGGTCTGTGTGATATTTAGCTATTTAGCCTGTGGAAGCAAAGAACTGAGAGGCGTGATCATGCATCAGATGTTTCGATGGGCTCTCATACAGAAGGAGAATTGGTCTCATTCTCACAGGGGTAGATTTGGGACCCAAGGGTAGAAGCTATCAGGCTCTAAGCACCAACACCTCTGACCTGTGGTTGTGTCCCAGATGCCTTGTGAGCTGGTGAGAACTCAGGTCGAGGCTGTGGGCTGCTGGTGAGGCGTCGCCCTTCCTGTGTGTCCCCGCTCCCAGCGCTCTCTGCTTTGAAGGAACGAATCGCTCCTGGTACTTCCCTCGTGGGGCTTGCTCAGTGTTGACATCAGGAGAGCTTCTGTGGGCAGAGCCTGAGGGCGTGGGGAAGGGAATCGGGTCCCTCTGCAGGCTTAAGAACCTCTCGAAGGCAGTGCCTAGACCCTGGGCCCTTGGCGCCTGCCAGCCTGGAGCTGGGGGACGGGTCATTGGCTCTCCTCAGGCTCCACGCAGAGGAAGGGCCTGCTAGGAAGCAGTGTGCCCAGGAATGCAGACAGTTTCCTGGCAACAGCATCTCTCCTGCTCGGCCAGGCGTCTGATGAAGAAGAGGTGGGGTGTGTGGGGGAGAATAGGAGAAAGAATGAGAGTCAGGGAGAAGGGATGGAAGGAAAAAGGGAGGAGGGAGGGAGAAAAGGCCAGCCCTTGTGCTTTCCTCTGGCATTCGGCACCTGCTGGCATCTGAGTGCCACCAGTTTCTGAGTTGGTAAGAGTCTAAAGTGAAGGAATGGACCAACAAAAGGAAAAAAGTGAGTTTGTTATACCATCCAGATCCCTCCTTGATCTTCCCAGCTGGCGATGTTACCAGTAAGAGGAGAGGGACCTCTGGGGAAGGAGATGCCGATCACCACGACCTCTGTAAAAAATTTACTTCAGGGCGACGATAGTATTACTGTAATATGGAGGTTCTTGTTGGGGGGCAAAAAGGGGGGCGGTAGAGCAAGATCATCCCCCCTGGGATATTTGGCAGTGTCTGGAGACATTGCTAGTTGTCACATCATGGGGAAGGAGGTCTGCTTGGCATCCATTGGACAGAGGCCAGGGATGCTGCTAAAATCCCTGTGTTGTATAAGATGGCCCCCATAACAAAGAATTGTCCAGCCCCAAATATCAGTGATGCTGAGGTTGGGACTAAAAGGGACTTAATACTGGAGGCCTCCATGCCTAGAGCCACCCATTGGAGCCAAAGATTTTCACAGCTTTCTGCTCTTAGGAGCAAGGAGTTCAAGGCTCAGAGAGTAAAGAGACTTGTCCAAGGACTCTGGTCTTGGATTGAGATGAGTAAGAGCATTGGAGTAAGACAGAATAGCTTTAAATCCCAGTTAGTAAGTTAATATCTGTGCAGCTTGGGCAAATTACTTTACCTCTTAGAGCCTTTTTCTTTTTTTTAACTTGTTAAATCAGCATCACATGATAACTCCCTTACAGTATCAGTTTAAGGAATATGAGAGATAATGCATGTAAAGTGCTTCACATAGCACATACATATAATAAATGGCACTTCTAATAAGTAGCAGAGCTAGAGGTAAAATCTTGGCTCCCACCCCCAAGGTCTGTTCTCTTTCCATTGTATCACTTTAATGAGTCCCAACCAAAGCTAGGCATCAGTTCTGAGAGGCTGGCAGGGCAGTGGTTGTGAGTTCTGGTATGTGACCCAAGTGGGCCTGGATTCAGAGTCCAGCTCTGCCACTTTCAAGCTGAGAAATTACTTCCTCTCCCTCTAAGTCTCAGTTTTGTCGTCTATAAAACGGGACAGGGCTAATACCCACTTTATAGGTTTGTCGTGGGATTTAAAATGTGAATTCATACCACTTTACCCCAGAGTGTAGAATATAGTGAGGAATCATCGTATATTAGTTGTAGTTAATTTTTATGGCAGGTTGTCTTTCCCCAAAATGGCAGTCATAGTCTCTCTCATTGAATGTGCCCTTCTTCTGGTGCAGTAGTAATTCCTTTTCCACAAGAGGTGGGTTTTTTTTTTTTTCATGAGTGTGGGTGGACTGATGGCTCTAGGGGGGAGTGATGTTTTGTGACTTCTGAGGCTAGGCCATAAGAAAGTGATATAGCTTCACCTTGCTTCTCTTGGGCTGCTCCCACTGAAATCACCCAGCCTCCATGCTGTCAGGAAGCCCAAGTCACCCCATGGAAACAGCCCCTTGAGGAGGACCTGACAGACTGTGTGAACCTTGCCAGACATCTGAATGAGTGATTGTAGGAGTGGAACCTCCCATTCCATTGATGCTGCCCAGTTGATACTGAATGGAGGGAAATGAGCTGGTGTCACTGAACCCTGGCCAAATGACAGATTCATGAGCAAAATCATTGATCAGTACTGTTTGAAACCATTGAATTTTGGGGGACAGCTTCTTATTCAGCAAGAGTAACTGGAACAATCCTATTTTTATTAATTTCTGAAAAAAGAAATTTTCCTTCTGCCCATTTAACCTTCTCAGTCTCAACATCAACACCAGGAAGAAAAGTAGATGTAGTAGGAAATGTTGCTGCTTCTCCCCAGATCCGTGTTCCTTCTGGAACACCAGCATGCTTGGCGCAGGTGTCCAAATCTGAGATCCCAGGTTGGGGGAAGGGCAGACAGTTACTTGTTGGTTTCTGGAAAATTGACAATATGTTAGAAACACAACTTCCTTTTGTGTCAAGTGAGAATTATACAGTTCCGAAAGGCTCACGTGCCTTGTCCTCTGCCTCCTCCACCTACATGTCTCCTCCTTTCTTGGAGGACCCTTGGAAGAGGTCTGGGTTCCACTCTAGGATGTTCTCCAAAAAAACTAGTGGGAAGTGGATTTGAGACCCCCTTGGTATTTCCCACTGACCCTGGCATTGGAGTCCTACTTTGGAAACGGCTGGGAGAAAATATTAGAGTGTGGCTGAAAGGTGCTTTTATTTTCAACAGGAAACAACTGTGGGCTTCTCAGTGCCTTTCCAGGCCCGATTGGTATGAAGACTCAGCCTAACACCTTTACCAAGTGGTATTTGAGCGATTTATAATGAAGACGCACCTAAGGTAGGAGTTTTTTCCTTGTCTTCCCTACTCAGTTCATCCTGTGTAAAAAAAATTTGGCATGTTGCCTAATGATATTAACTTCAGAGGGCATGATTTCTAGCATGTTACACACATGGGTTATGGAAGTCAGGAGTCTCGCCTCTACAAGGTATCCAGCGAGGCTGTTTACTGAAAGTGGTACGATTTGATATTTTAAAAGGTGGCTGAATGGTTTGCGAGATGAATGGGGCAGTGTGGTGGGAAAGAGTGGCCTCTCTCACATGTCTCTGGGGGAGGAAGATGGTGTTAAGAGAATCCACTGCGGGGAGACCGGGCCATGAATCACACCAACACGAGTGGGCTCATTGGCGGAGAAAGTACTCAGAGCGCTCAGTGGCGTTCGTTGGCTTTCCTGGGGGAGGAAGTAGTGTCTGCCTCTCTTTGCTGGGTCATGATGATTTCATTTTTTTGGCTTTTCATAGTTGGCTGTGAAAATAGCCTTTCACCTCCAAAGAATCAGTTAAATCAGACAAGGAGTACAGAGCGCAGTGTGAGTCATCAGCTTCCTTTTAGACTTCCTAGGGAGCGTGAGGGACAAATTTGTGAGGCCCCCCCAGCAACGCCACTTTGTGGATCCCTGGGCAGAACTGCTAGCGAAGCAAATAGCTCTGAGGAAGGCGAGAGGGGAAACAGGAGGAGGAGAACCCTCCTCACCCCACCCGAAAGCTGTCCGTCACTCACTGCTCCCTGGTCAGACCGAGCTTGAGCTGAGAAATGGTTTGCTGAAAAGCTCGGCAAAATGCCCTTCTAGGTTGAGCGCCCCCCTACCTTCTCTGGTGGTCACAAGGGAATGGACTTTACCAGGGAGTGAGGTTAGACTCCAGTATGACCGAAGGCTCCTTAACTGGCCCTTACTGGGGATCTTGGGGCAGCTCCAGGCTGCCCTCACCATGTGACTGGCGACAGCAGTGACTCAGCTGGAAGGAAGAAGGAGCTGGTGTCATCAGCTGTTGTTAGGAAAATGCAGAGGAGCCTGGGGGAAGCTCTGCAGTCCTGAGAGGACGGGAGGGCCAGCACCTCTCTTCACCCGCCTTTCAGGCTGCTGGCGCCTCTTGTCAGCTCCGACTTCTCATTTTTTTCCCTTCAGAGCTGCCCTCCACATACCTTTGAAGCAGATTTTACCTTGGCTAAAAATGCTCCTGGGGCTGTGGGATGTGGGTCGGGGGCAGCCACAGTACATTTTCTTCTGGATCCTGGACCGTCTCCGAGAGTTCTGCCCTGGCTCGGTCTTCCTGAGGGGAGGACAGTGATCGTGCAGAACTCACACGCCGCACCCAGCTCTGGGTTCAGATCCGGAGCCAGCCCCTAGGAGATGTGTAATCTTGGGCACGTTTCTTCATTCCTCAATGTTTTAGTTTCTCTTTCTATAAAACAGGGAGAATAATAGTGTCTACCTCAAGTGAGGCAACGTGAAGATTTAGTGTGGATAGTTAAATAGATAGGAGGTAGATAGACAGACAAATTTAGAATAGTGCTTCATGTGTAGAAAGTCTGCATATTTGTCCATTATTAATAGTCCTGGAGGACAGCCAGACACAAAAACTTGCTGTCAGGTATCTGGGGAAGGAGCCCCAGAGCTCTGGTTTCTCAATGGTGTGTCTGGTGTTCGGAGATCTGGCTCCAGGCCTGGTTCTAACAGTGGCTTGCTGTGGGGTCTCGAGCCAGTAGTAACTTTCCTTGTCTGCCCTCAGTCTCTTCATTTGTGAGATCAGAGGACAGGACTGGGAGGACCTGAATTTACTCACGTTCTTGCTTGCCTTACAACATCGGGACATGGATTGAATTATGAACACCTCTGTTGCACGGTTATGGGAGAAATTAGAATATGAGGCAGTGAGCGGAGCTTCTCGTTGAGCCCAGAGTGATGGTTTGGGGGAGCCGTGGGGACAGTCATTCCCTGTAGCCTCAGGTAGGAGAACCATCTAGGTCAGACGTGCCGAGGGGTCAGGCAGCCCCACTCACGGCTAGATCTCTTCATATTTATTCCTGGTCGTTGCCCTAGGGATTACAATATGCATACCTAACTTTTCACATTGTATTTAAATTTAATATTTGACCATTTCAGGTAGAATATAGAAATCCCACAACTATATATGTTCCTTTACCCTTCCTCCTTTGTGTTATGCATGTCATAAATGTTTCATCTGCAGACATTAAGAGCCCCCCACCCCCCAGCGATGGTACAACTTTGGCTTTTATTTTATTTTATTTTTTAATTTTTTTTACAACTTTGGCTTTTAATAGTCATACACATTTTGAAAACCTAAGAGGAAAAAAGTAGTTTTTATTCAGATGTTTACCATTTCCGTTGCTCTTCGTTCTCCAAAGTTCTCATTTTCCCTCTGGGTTCATTTCCTTCCGTCCGAAGAACTTCCTTTAACATTTATTTGACAGCAGGTCTGTTGGCAATGAAAGCTTTTAGTCTTCCTTTATCTGAGAATGTCTTTATTTTATTCCTGAAGGATATTTTCATGGGATGTAGAATTCTGAGTTGACAGTTCTTCTGGTGTGCATGTTTGCTGTCAGAAATCTGCAGTGACATTTTTATTCTCCTACTTGTAATGAATCGTTTTTCTCTGTAGATTTCCTTATTTCCTTTGGTTTTTACAGTTCGAGTATGATGGTTCCATTTGGATTTGTCCTGCTTGATGTTCCCTGAGCTTCTTACATCTGTAAATTTATGTCTTTCACCGAATTTGGGAAATTTATTGTCATTATTTCTTCAAAAACTTTTTTCCATACCAGTATCTTTTGCTTCTCCTTAGGGGCTCTGAGCACATGGACATTACACCTTTTTATATTGTTCCACAGGTCCTGAGGCTCTGTTAATTTTTCAATCTATTTCCTGTCCTTTTTATTTTGTAATTTTTGAAAAATTTTTTGGAGAGAGAGTGTGCATACACAGACGTGTGAGTGGAAGGGGGCAGGGGTTGAGGGAGAGAGAGAGAATTCTAAGTAGGTTCCACACCTAGCATGGAGCCCCATGTGTGGCCCAGTCTCGTGATCCTGAGGTCATGACCTGAGCCAAAATAAAGATTGGACACTTAACCAACTGAGCACCGAGGTGCCCCTTTATTTTTTAATTTTTATTTTATTTGAGTACACTTGATGCGCAATGTTCTATTAATTTCAGGGTAGTATGTAGTCATTCAACTTCTCTATATGTTGTACTATGCTCACCACAAGTGTAGTTACCATCTATCATAATACATTGCTATTATAATATCATTGCCTATATTCTCTATGCTGTGTCTTTTATTTTTATTACTCATTTCATAATTGTATCTCTCCCTACCCATCATCTATTTTGCCCATCCCTCCACTCTCTCCTTGGTAACCATCCGTTTGTTCTCTGTATTTATAGATCTCATTCTGCTTTTTGTGTACTCATTGGCTTTGTTTTTAAAATTCCACATATAAGTTAAATCGTATAGTATTTGTCCTTCTCAATCTGATTATTTCACTTAGCATAATACCCTCTAGGTTCATCCATGTTGTTGCACAAACCATGATCTCTTTTTAATGGCTGCATGATATTCCATCATATATATATATGAGGAAAATATATAGCAATACAGGCCTACTTGAAGAAACAAGAAAAAACTCAAAGAATCTAACCTTACACCTAGAGGAACTAGGAAAAAAGAACAAAGCACAAGGTGACTAGAAGGAAATAATACAGATCACAACGGAAGTAAATGACATAGAGTCTACAATAACAGTAGAAAAATCAATGAAATCATGAGCTGGTTATTTGAAAAGATACACAAAACTTAGTTGGAAAAAGAGGAAGGACCCAAATAAATAAAATCAGAAATGAAAGAGGAGCAGTAGCAACTGACAACACAGAAATACAAGGGATTATAAGAGACTACTATGAAATTTTATATGCTAACAAATTGGACAATCTAGAAGAAATGAATAAATTCCTAGAAACATAAAATCTTCCAAAACTGAATCAGGAAGAAATAGAAAATCTGAACAGACCAATTACTAGTAATGAAATTGAATCAGTAATTAAAAAATTACCAAAAAGTAAAAGTTCAGGACATCATGGTAGGAATCACAGGTAAATTCTACCAAACATTTAAAAAAAAAAAAAAATGTTAGTATCTATTCTTCTCAAACTCTTCAAAAAAATAGAAGAGGAAAGAAAGCTGCCAAATACATTCCACAAGGCCAGCATGACCCTGATCCCAAAACCAGACAGACACCATAAAAAAAAAAATACAGGCCAGTATCCCTGAGGAATATGGATGTAGAAATTCTGAACAAAATATTAGTAAAGTGCATTTAACATTACATTAAAAGGATCATTCACCAAGGCTAAGTAGCGTTTATTTCAGGGATGAAAGGATGCTTCATTGTTCACAAATCAATTGACATGATACAACATATCAACAAAACAAAGGACAAAAATCATATGATAATATAAATATGCATAAAAAACATATGACAAAATTCAATATCCATTCATAATAAAAACTCTCATAAAGTAGGTTTAGAGGGAGCATACCTCAATGTAATAAAACCCATACCCTATATCATACTCATTGGTGAAAAACAGAGTTTTTCCTTGAAGATCAGGAATAAGATGTCCACTCTCACCACTTTTATTTGACATAGTACTGGCAGTCCTAGCCACAACCATCAGACAAGAAAAAGAAATGAGGTATCCATATCGGTAAAAAAGAAGTTAAACTCACTCTTTGCAAATGACATAATACTATACCTAGAAAATCCTAAGGACTCCACCAAAAAACTACTAGAATTAGTAACATATGTGTTCAATAAAGTTGTAAGATACAAAATTAATACCCAGAAATTGGTAGCATTTCTGTCTGTTCTTTAGATCAGAGAATTTCTGTTTATGTATCCTCAGGTTAAGGAATGCTTTTTTTTTGGTTCTTTTTACTTTTTTGAAGACAGACTCCAATTATTTGAGTCTCTCTGGTGAACGTTTTATTTTGGATAATGAATTTCTCATCTAAAATTCCATTTAGTTCTTTTGTTATGGTTTCTGTTTGTCGTGAACTTTTCATTCCTTTCAAGAGCATTCACTTTTGCCTCATGGAGAGTGATTATAATAGATGCTGTAAGGTCTTTGCTCCTCCCAATGTCTGGGTCACCTTAGAGTTGGCATCTGTTGGTTGTCTCCTCCTTTGAGAATTGGTCAGATTTTCCTGGTTGTTGATATGTTGGGTAATTTTGGATGATATCCGAGACAGTTTGTACATTAAGTAGTCAGACTCTGGGTCATGCTAAAATCCTCCAAAGAATGTGGAGCATTTTGTTTTAGCAGGCAATCATGCCAGTTATGTTTAGACTGCAAGTTCTGAGAATGAGGTTCCATTGCCCATACAGTTTTCAAGGCTTTGCTGTGCTTCTTGGGATGTGTTCCAACATGCACACTTGGCTGTGAGCTCAGGATTTGTGTTGGCTTACCCACAGAAATCTATACCCTTCCTTACCTAGCTTCTGTTTATGCTAGCATCTTATATAACCATGGTACATTAATCAGAACTAAGAAATTGATGTTGATAAAATACTATTAATAAACTGTAGACTTTATTCCAATTTCCTAGTTTTTCCATTTGTCTTTTTTCTGTTTCAGGATCCAATCTGGGGTACCACGTTACATTTAGTCATTATGTTCTCTTAGTCTCCCCCAAACCTCAACAGCTCCTCGATCTTTCTTTGGCTTTCATGACTTCGATCCTTTTGAAGAGTAGTGGTCAGACATTTTATAAAATGGCCCTCAGTTTAGGCTTATCTGGTGTGTTTTCATTAATAGGCTGAGGTTATGGATTTTTGGAAAAATATCACAGAGGGGGGAAGTACTCTTGCCATCCCCTGCTATCAGTGGGCACATGCTATCAACATGATTTATCACTGATGATGTTAACCTTGATCATTTTCTTAACCTCGATATTTTCCAAGTTTTTCCACAGTACTGTTACTGTTTTTCTCCTTACACACATAATGCGTTAGAACTACGTCTGCACCTCTAGCCTCTACCAAAGGGGACGGAGCACGCTCCCTGGAGGGCTAGGTATCAAAGAATTTGTGATCATATATTAAAACCATCATAACAATTAGAAAATCTATAGACAAACATTGTGAAGGTATATTTTCCCTTAAAGTTTGTCCCATTAATTTTAGTATTCATCGATGGATCCTACTTAGAAACCAAGATCTGGGCGTTGGTATGCTTGTGGCTGCTGGGCTGTCGGTTTCTAGGCTCTCCCAGCAGAGCGAGGAAATAGACAGATGTATACTCATCAATGTAGCCTCATAGCCTCTGGTTCAGATCGCTCCTAAAAGCAGTCTCCCGTGATATGGCGTCATCTCCCTTGTTTTATGGCTGCTCCCGTACGGCTTATATCCTCTACCACCTCACAAGCTTTTACAGAGCACACTTCATGCCTGAGGAATCTATATAACCACTCTGGTGCCTAGCACGTAATAGGAACCTGGTCCGTGTTCATTGGTTGTATGAACGAGTCGTTGGGATCACAGGCTTCATGCCTCTCTCTCTCTCTCTCTCTCTCTCTCTCTCTCTCTCTCTCTAATGGCAAGAGCCACAGGTGTTGATCAGAGGATTAGTATTTAAAGTCATTAAAATCACGTTTTGCCATTTGAGGGGAGATCCACTCATGTGGAACACCGCGGTCCTTGGCGATGCTGGAAGCGGGGGAAAGGTTCCTACACTGTTGTTGAAACAGCTGTTGTTCCGAGAGCTCTGATCGGTTGCCTGGCAGGGGACAAGCTGTGCTCGGGTTTGAAGTGCCCATATTTAGCTCTCCCACAGATGCCCGAGGCTGGTGCTTTATCTGCCCTGCCCCCAGTGGGCCCGGTCCCAGCACCTCAGTCCCGCTTAGCCAGTGGCTCTCAAACACATGAGAACAAATATTTTGTGCATTCACCAGCCTGCTCCTTCAGGGCTCCGCGAACCCAGGGACCGTGGTCGTCATTGCACGACTCCGGGAGCTTGTCCACCTGTCAGCTTGGTTGCTTATTTGCAAGCCTAACTGTTGCTAGCTTCTGGCTGTCTCTAAGGCCTTCTGGGTAGGCATCTCGACTGTTTCTGGTTGTTGCCAATTCCTCTCCTGGGCCCCGCCTGCTCCTCCCGCCCCCTCCTTACCTCGCTCTCAGGTTAGAAGGGCAGGCTGTCCATAAGCAGATGCGCAGCCAACACCTGGGGATGACTGGAGGGAGTGTGTGGGGGGGATGTGGGGGGCTTGGCTTGCTGGGGAAGCCTGCAGTTGGGGCTTCCGGGGCCCAGACAGTGGTTTTCCCCTCTTGCTGGACTGTGTCCTCCCTACCAAGAGGCCAAGTGGCCTGAGGTTCCCCAGTGCCTGGGTTGGGCTCCACAGCCTGGAGCCCAGAGTCGGCGCTTGTCTGAGCCGCCTGAACCTGGCTCAGCGGCTGGCAGGGAGCCCGCGGCCGCAGTTGCTTCTTGCGGGCCGGCCGGCGGTGGCGGCTCAGATTCACATGGGCTGCTGTGAACTGCGACCTGGTATTTACTTTGGCTGTTTGCTAGAGGGATGCTTGTGAGAAGCCAAAGCCGATTTTCCAGGGAGGCAGCGGGGGAATGGAGAGTAAGAGTGGGCCTAGGGAGAGCGGGGTCAGACTGGACTAGGAGACGGGAGGAGGCATGAGCTTCTTCCCAGGACCTCAGGGCCAGCAGGAGCTGAGAGTTCTGCCCAGAGCAGCAGTGGTGACCCGGAGTCTTTGTTCTCACGTCTGTGCACACACTGTCTCATTTCTCGCTCTCAGAGGACTGCAAGACAGACTGAGAGCAGCACCCTCTTCATACCCTGAAAGTCACCAGTGGAAACCGGAGGGACTCCTTGGACCATTTCCTGTCCCTCTAAGGCGCAGAGCTGATAGGTCCCTGGACCGTGTGGCACAGCTGGCCTTCTCCGTGCCCCCCCCCCCCCCCCCCCCCCCCGCCTCCGCCCTCCCCAGGGGCTGTTGCCTGGGCGGTCTCTTAGGAGCTCCGCACGGGAAGGTCTGCATCTGCTTCTGCCACACCCCGGGCCTCCTGGTCCCTCGGGCCCAGCCCATCTGTTTTGTCCAGCTGAGGGAAGGCCAGCAGACAAAGGCTGCCCGGGGGCAGGGGCGGTGCTGTGTGTCTGAGTACTTAACTCACTTTAATGGCTCCAGACTGCCTTCCTTTTCCCCTCCGTTAGGAGGTCATTCCGTAGCATTAATTTCCTTTGTAGTATTTTCTCCCTGTGTCTGGTTCACAGGCCCTTGTCCTGAGAACACAGACAGGGAGCGTCATACCTCCACTCAGATTTAGCAAACTCCTTCATGCTGGCAGGAGAGGATTTCCTAAGGCGAATTAATTTTAGAAGTTTCCAAGAAATAGGGGAATGTAGGAACCACTGGGAAATTGTCTGATGGCTCTGGTGGCGGCCAACGTGATTCTGGATTCAGGAGGAAAAAAAAACAACAACAATACCTCAGAAAGCATCTCGTAGTGAACCTTCTAGAAGAGACAGATGTATTCCGGCAAATGCTAAACCTTAAAAACACCACAGATGGTATTTTTAAGGGGACAGATAGACACATATCTTTAGTTTTCTTGAATAGTAGCCATTGAACCTGATGTACTTTTTCTTATTTGGCAGGCTAAGTATCACAGGCTGCTAATACTGTGGTGTGGTCATTGTATTTTGAGACGTGCGGTGCTGCTCGCCCCTAACCCTGATGGTCCTGGACTACTGGGTCTCTGGAGTGCTTGTGTTTTTTTTCCCCCCTACTTTTTCCCTTCTGTCTTACTTACTGTTAGGCTGTATGTCATAAAAATGATTAGTTAATAATCCTAAGGAATGCACACATACGCATTAGAATTAATAAACAAGTTCAGCAAAGTCAGAGGAGACAAAAATCAATTGTATTGCTATATATGAACAACGAACAGTAGAAAAATAAAACAGTTCCATTCATGTTATCATTAAAAAGATTAGGAATAATCTGAGGCGCCTGGGTGGCTCAGTCAGTTAGGCGTCTGCCTTCGGCTCAAGTCATGATCCCAGGGTCTTGGGATCGAACCCCACATTGGGCTCCCTGCTTGGCGGGAAGCCTGCTTCTCCCTCTCCGTCTGTCTGCTGCTTCCCTGCTTGTACTCTGTGTCAAATAAATAAATAAAATCTTTAAAAAAAAAAAAAAGATTAGGAATAAATTTAACAAAAGTGCCAGATTGTACACTGAAAATTACAAAATGCTTCTGCGGGAAATTAGAGATCTAAATAAATGGAAACATATGTTTATGGATTGGAGACTCAATATTGTTAAGATGGCAGTTTTCTCCAACTCTGATAATTCCTGCAAAAATTCCAGCCCTTTTTTTTTTTAAATATAGAAAGTATCAGGCTATTCCTAAAATCTATATGGAAAGCCAAAACTTAGAATAACCAATTTTGTGAAGAAAAAAAATTAAAAAAGTTGGAGGATTTTCACTTCCCAATTTCAAAACGTCCTGTAAAGCTATAATTATTAAGACAGTGTAATACTGGCATATGGATAGGCATATAACTCAATTAGAACTGAACCGGGAGTCCATTAATAAATCCTTATCCTTAAAGTCAGTTGATTTTGCTAAAGGTGTAAGGCAATTCAGTGGGGGAAAGAAGATACATGAATTGTCACTAAGGACGTCAGTAGTCATGAAGGAAATGCTAGTTCAAAGCACAGAAGATGCCACTTCACCCCATTAGAATGGCTCTCATCAGAAGACCGCTAATAACACATGCTGGCTAAGATGGGGGGACACGGGAGCCCTGCTGCATTGCTATGCACCTGCAACATGGTCCGGCCACTTGGAAAAACAGTTTGACACTTTCTTGAAAAGTTAAACATAAGTTTACCATACAGCGTAGCAAATCTGCTACTAGCTCTCTCCCCAGGAGAAATGGAAACGTAGGTCCCCACAGAGAATTGCACACAAAGATTCATAGCAGCATTATCCATGCGGCCAAACTCTGGAAATAATCCCTATGTCCATCAGCTGGCGAGGAGATAAAACGTGCTGTATCCATACAGTGGAATATCATTCAGTTATAACAAGGGGGGAAGGACTGATACAGGCTACCACGTGGTTGAACCTCAGAGTCTTTATGCGACACGGGAGAGGCCAGACACAACTGTGCGTCGTATGACTGCGTACAGGGAATGTCTAGTCAAGGCGGGTGTGGGGATAGAAAGTAGCCATGCGGTTGGCTTAGGGATGGAAGGAGATGAACCGCCCACTAGAGGGAGGGATTTTGTGGAGATGATGAAACTGTTGTAAACCTGGATGATGGCGACGGCACATCTCCGTAGACTTATGTAAAGTACTTGAACTTCAGTCATCAATAGATTGTCAGCTTCTCTATCGGGAGGAGTGTCTGGGAGGGCAGGGTCCTGTTCTATTCATCTTCTTATCTTCCCTTCTGGAGCATGGTAGCTCTCATTGGAGAGTCTTATTAGAAGAAAGGCAGGAGTGAACCATGAGACTATTAGTTGGGTTGCTTGAGGCAACGTTCTCTTTCTTTCTCGGCTGGCTCCTGGGGTGTTACGGATAGCTGGTGTTCCCTCTACCTCTGCCGGCTCTCCTGACCTCCTTCCTCTGAGCTGCTGGAGAGCTGGTGATTATCCCACAAAGTCAGTACTTACTTGATTGACGTGTGCTGGTCAGGAGGACAAAGTTCTTGTCCTGCCGTCCCCTGGTCCCTCGGAAAGCCCAGAAGATCATCTCATAGGACCTTATGCTCTGCAGGATGCCTCTGCTCATAACCCTGATGGTGTCAAGTCACGGGGAAGGCAGAGCCAGGGAGGGAGGCCTTCAGATGTGCTTCTCACAGAGGCCAGTGGCTGAGAGGTACACCGGCCAGGTGTAAGTGAGGGAGCCAAGCCAGGGGTCTGCAAACTGGGTCTTTGGAGCAGAAGGCCGGATGTTCCAGTCTGTGCAAACCAAACTTTCATTTCTTGCACACTCTATTTATTTTTCCCCTCCATTGGTAAAGACCACACATTTCCAAAATGGGGCAAATGTTCTTGATCCACAGAAATAAGATGTTGCCCTTTTCATAAACAGGGAGGAGAAAAGACAAAAAGGATTGTATTAAAATAGATGTGTTTAAAAACCTTTATCTTTTTTTTTCTTTCATACCATAGAAACCACCTAGGCTAACCCTGTGTATTTTACAGATAAGGGAATGGGAGCCAGAAAGGGTAAAAAACACAACAAAAACAACAAGACCCAAAACCCTCACACAGCTTGGCATGGTTTGAAAGAGGCACAGGTGAAAAGATTGCAGCTCAGTTCAGACACTACCGAGGTCAGTCGGCTCCCACCACCAGAGCCAGCACCGTGTGGGAAGGACGGGCAGGAAGGCAATGCGGAATAACTTAATTTCTACATCTGAGTAAAAATAATTCCTTAGTTTGCAGACACCTAGGAGATCTCAGGCTCGAGGGTAAAAATAAAACTTGCTTTCTGACAGTGCAAATCTTGTCAGACTCCTCTAATTTCTGCTCGCCTCAGGAGCTGGGCTTGGTTGTTCAGGAGGAAGCAGACTGCTGGGCGGGGCCTCTCGGCTGCCGGAGACCCCTTGTCATCTCTGGCCGCGTGTCTCTGGAATCTGCCGCCGGGTTGGATGGAGCTTCTCCAGCCTCCGCCATCCCAGGAGGGGAGTTCCGTCCAAGGGGGATATGGATCAGGATAGGATGTGTCAAGAAGTTGGGTCTGATCAAAGGGCTGCGGTTGCTCTTTATTCCCTTTTATTTAATGGCAGATATTCCCCACATCATGTAAGCCCCCTCCTTCAAAGTAGGATCGTTTAATCCTTCACAATTGTCTCAAAACCCTCAAGCTGGCGTCTCACTTGGTGGCAGGGACAGACCGCAGGAGGCTTTGCAACAACAAGGTCTGCTGATGAGCTGTGAGTTCGCAACAATTGACCCTGCAATCGGGTTCTGAGGGGAGGGAATGTTCTGACCCAGTTTTTGTTTCACCGAGGGCAGAAATCGAGAGCCACAGTGACATCTACTCTCCGTCATCTTTCACCTTATTTGGACGCACACGGACATGGTGTCCCCTCATTTTTCCTTTAAAAAACGTGTGGGTGTGTGGGTTGTAGCAGAGGAGCAAGCTCTCGTGATTTCTAAACAAAAGGACCGTGAACAAGGGATTTTCAGAGAGTCTCTGTTTTCTCTTTTGCCGCAGATAACGCGGTTCAGCTCTTGGAAGGGCTTCAGCCAGTCCTTGGCAGCGTGTGCTGCTTCTGTCTGCTTTCCAGGAGGGGGAAAGAATCTGGCGTCACGGGACCTCGAGGCCACGTAGCGCACGTGGCACGGGTGGCCCTCCCGTGCAGGACTGGCGAGCCGCCCCATGCCCAGCTGAGGGGGACCAGCCGAGGAAGGGCAAGTTGAGGAATGCGGCTGGCTGTACGTCCTCTCAGGGGTATCCCTGGGAAAGCTAGGAAGCAGCATTTAGTTTTTCCTTCCTCATTCCCTTTCTTTGATGCCTCTATGTCCTTCACCAAACTGGCGCCCTCGCAGTGACACATCTGCCTCACTTCTCCAGTTCCATGGTTCCGTCCCTTTAGACCTCATAATTACCAACAGTGTTGTTGCTGGCCTTCCTGCAAGGCTGGCTTCTCTGCTCTCGAGCGAATTTTCTAGAACAGGACTTCTATTCTAGCATGTCCCATGGCCTGGCCCAGCGCTGGCCTGGTCTCCCATGGCCATCGTCGGGCCCAGACTCTTCTGCAAAGCTCTCAGGTGCTTCCGAGGTCTGGCCCCAGCCCCACCGATCTGGACATTTTTTTCTTGCTCCCTAGGCCATGCCACGCTTCCCCCCGGGCAGGGCCGCCTGTCCCTCTTGGGGCTGGGGCCACACTCACCTTTCCTTGTGCGGTTGCTTCCCCTAGGATGTCTTCTCTTCTTCACACTTAACTACCTTACTCTGGCCTTAAGGCCCAGATGCAACTCTTGATGGAAACTTTGCCACATAGTCTAGCCCCCGCTGGTGATGGAGATACTGGTGGTCGTGGGGAAGATGGTGGTTCTAATAGGAACAGTGGTAGATGGTTAAGCACCTCCTGGGTCAGCCAGTATGGTAAGTGGGTAAGATGGCTTCTCACAGTCCGTGTAGGTCCCAATTCTGGTTCTGTCTCCTGTTAGCTACTGACCTTGGGCAAGTCATTTACACCTTAGTGACTCAGTTTCCCGCATACATAATGGGGATGATAATAGTACCTACCTCATAGAGCTAACCTATGTAACGGTACCTGGTATATGATAAATATTGTAAGAATGTTATCACTATATAGTAATTTATGTATATTATCTATAATCTCTAAGCCCATAAAGGGGAATGTTCTTCTTCCCATTTTATATATAAGGAAAGCAGGGCTCAGAAAGATTAAGTCACTCAGCTAACATGCAGTGGGAATGGAATTTCGACTCTGGTCTCACTGCCCCTACTGACCAATACCTACCCGTAATTTCGACAGTACTTAAGGCTGATGCCATAAAGCTTAATGTTCGAACATCCTCAGATTCTTCTCTGCACGTGTGCTCGTTTATGTGCTCTGATTGTAAGCCAGGATGGTTTCCTACACATGGTGTCCTTGTACAGTGATTGGATGGAAAGGGATCAAGGACACAGTACACCCTCTGTGAATAAAGGACACAAACATTAAACGGTGGGCAGACCACTGTGCATAGCTACAGACCCAGCGGGATTCTCTCCCTGGAAGGGCTGGGTCCTCTGCCTTCTGGTCCCCATGGCGCTGTCCAGCAATCAGCGAGAGCACCGGCCAGGGAGAGAACTCTGTCCAGTCCTCTGAAACATCCTTGCTGTCAGGGTCATGGAGTCGCCCGGGGCGGGCTCCTCTCCAGGCAACCCATTGCCTACAGCTCTTTCCCTCTGGGTCGGCTAAGTGCTCCTTCTCCTCAGGGCTCTGGGTCTCGCGATACCAGGCTTGGCCACTGCACTGCCTCTGTGGGCTCCCTACTGCCGCCACACCTTTGTAAATCGTTCCTTTGTGAAACCCTCCTCGAGTCAGCCTAATTTGAGTGTGCCCTCCATTTCCCAATGGGACCTGAGTCCCACAGGCCTCACAAGCTTCCTCCCTCCCTCGAAACTTCCTTTTACATTCACAGGCCAGGGCTGGGTCGCGTGGTCACCTCCAGCTGCAGAGGGAGGCCAGGGAAGCAAGGACTTAACTCTTGCAACCTCTGTAAGGGAAGATGGCAAAGAGGAAGGGGATTGGGTACCAAAATACTGGCCACAAACAATAAAGATGTGGGAATAATTTTAAAAACAAAGACATCCAGGCCCAAGATAGACTCCCGGGTGCCAGCTGCCTCTTGGCTCAGCACTGCCCTCTTACAATTAGGAGGCTGAGCAAATCTGGTCAGACGGCAGGGTCAAAGCTTCAAGTTCACCTGATGGGAGCCCATCCACATGATTGAAGCCCATTTGTGACAGTCCTGCTAGTTGGCCGTCCAGACTCAACTTGAAACTGACAGGGACGGGAAGCTCACTGCCCCGGAGCTCCAATCGTTAAAGGATGCTTCCTCACATAGAACTCAAATGTTACCGCCTGCTCTGCTCTGCCCTACGGGGGACACAGACAGGTCCCTTGTCCTCAGGCCGCCCCTTACATGAGGGAAGACATCCCCTGCCTAGGCCTTTTCTTTTCCAGGTTCTGCCTTCTCAGTTCCTGTGGTTTCTTCTTATTCCTGCAACACAGAGCTTTTTGCAAATGAGCCTCAGGGTGGCTTTTCCTCCCCATTTTAAAGACAAATTTAAATAATTTCCTCCCATGTATATCAGATTCAGAAACCAGAATTCCCTTGTTGTTGCTGGCTCCGTTGCTATCCCTGCTTTCACCTGCTTCTGGCTGAAGAGATTCACATGGAATGTGAAGCAGAAAGGGCATTTTTTCTGTCTGAAGCGCTCTACACCTGCCTTTCCAGCTGCCTGCCTGTGTGCCCTGGGCGGTAACTGAGTGACCTTCTGATCTAGTCCACAGACTGCCCTTATGCTCTCTTACCAAGGCTCCTTGATGGGAATTGTGCCCAATTAAGAGTGTGCATGCTAGAACGGCATTAATTAGTAAGACGAGTATTGCAGCATGTCCTCCACGCTGTTGGCTCAAATTCATTAATAATACCTCACGTGGCAAATTAGATGCAAGCTCTTCATGAATATCTCCTGACCTGCCACACAGGTCTAGGGATTCATTTTAAGATGGCGACTGACATTGTCATTAGAGGCGTCGAAGTTTCCGAGTGGGTCCTACACACAGGGTGGACCGATAGAGGGAGTGTTACCTTGAGGACCGGCTCTGTAGGAAGAGATGAGTGAGTAGTGAAGGAGGAAGTTGAATTAGAAAGAGCCTAAAATAAGGATCAAACCAAAGGAATGTGGTAGACATGTTGGCACCTGGGCAGAGAAGTAGCCGGGGGACTGGGGAGCAGGGCGGTAGTGGCGCGGAGCTGGAAGTAAGTCCTTGAACTCTGGGTCTGAGGATGGGCTTTTCCTCACGCTGAACATGAAGCATCTCACCCGAGCAGGTTGCTTCACGGAACACGAACTCAGATAATGTCAGCATTTGGATACGATCTTGAGGAACTCAAGTCCAACTGCTCTGATTTGTAGACAAGACAACAGAAGCCAAGAAAGGCTAAGTGACGTGAGAAAGGCACACAGCTAGCAGATAAGGGAGCCAGACTTGAGGGCAGGTTTTCCAGTTTTTCATCTGGCGCTCTCTCCATTGCATAAAGCTGCTCCACTCTTATTTTGTTATAAAATTTACTCAGGAAATGTATTAGGTCATTCGTTCATTCATTCGATAAACATTGACTATGTATCAGACGTTGTGCTCCGAACGCTCCTTCCCCCACCCCAGGTTACCCACAGTGTTACAGGAAAGGTGGATTGAATAAATAGTTGCAAGTAAATGCATTGTGAGCCACGGGTCAGTTGTGGGTGTGCTGTGAGCAGAGGGGAGGGACTGGGGTGAGGGATGGCTTCATGATGAAGGACCAGTAAAAACATGTCATTTTCGTAATTATCAAGCTTGCATCCAATTCCGTCTATGCCAAAGACTGAAATAGCCCAATATCCAAAGTACGGGAAGCTAGGAGGGGGAGTCTGGCACGCTGATGGAGACCATGATGGATGGGCTTTGGTTCAGACATACCTGTCTGAACTTTGTCTCCACCATGTCCTGTGAAAGTGACCTCAGCAGTAACATTTCCTCACTGGTAAGGGGGAGCTAATGAGCGCGTTGAGTTGTTGGGAGGATGAAACGAGGGAATGTGGGAAATGAATTTAGCACGGGGCCTGGCACACATAAACAGTCATTACAGGCTGTGTGATGCTCGGCCCATGTGAATTCCAGGTTATGTGGCTGGAGGTGTAAATGATTACTTTGCCCCACATGGCAGCCAGCTTCCATCTGAAGCAGTCAGAGGTCCTTCTCTGAATTCACAGAATCCGAGAGCATTAGCCCACAGTCTCCCTGAGAAGAGCCTGCTGTTGGGAGAACAGCTACCTTAAAAAAAAAAAAAAAAATCCAATGTGCTTTCCTTCTCAGTCTGGGTATGCAGTGTTAATTAGGAAGACTGCATGCGTGAACGCTTGGCTTCTCTTTTTTTCTAATCTCTCAAAAAAGCTCTTTTGATCAGCACGGTGAGTAGATGCGCAAGGTCTCGAGTCTTGCAAAGGCTCTGTTAAGAATACGCAGGAGGGGCCGCCTCCTTTGACACCTGCCTCTGCACACATCGTCTTCTGTTCCCGGCTCCCAGATGGCCTGCACGACTGTTCCTTCCACTTAGAACAGCTTTCCTACTTCCTGCTCCCACCCGAGCCCAGGCCTACAGAGTCTGTGCAAAATTGGAAAGGACAGGCCTCGCCAGCCCTCTCTGAATCACCGACAAGCAGTGGCCGGACTGACGGCATCCGGCTCCACGGCAGCCTGGGCTCACGTGGGGGCCCTGGCTTTGCCTCCCATTCCTGGGCACTGTCCCTGAGAATGATCATGTGGGTGGCCTTCCCTTGGGAGAGGGGAGTGGGGAGGTGGGTACGGAACAGAGGCCGGGGCAGCTGAGTGGTGTAGAGGAATGTGGTGTCACGGTCGCAGACTCTGGTCTTTCCTCACCCCCATCCCATTACACCAACCACCTTTTGTGACTGTAAGACTCAAGCCAGTGTGCATGTAGCTGGTCTTTAGCTTTCCCTCGTGCCTCTCCAAGGCAAGATTGGATGTGTTCTTGTATCTCTTAAAAAGGAAACTCACTGCACAAGGGGTTAGTGGAAATGTAGACTTAACTAATGGTTTATAAAGGGCCAGAGAGGGTCCGCATTGCCTAGCACACAGATTTTCATAAAGAGAGGGAGAGAGGAGGAAAGAAGGGGAAGGGAGAGAAACCTCCATTAGGGTCTTGCTTTTGCCAAGTCTTACTTGTCAGTGTTTGGCCATAGGCCCGCCCTCCCTCTCCAGTCCTTCTGCACAAAGCGTTCATCCTCCCCTAAGTCCCGTCTCTAACACTTCCCGGACGACCTCTCTCTTTCTTCTAATTGGGGCATTTGGCTCAGGCCTTGTTCCTTCAGCTTGTGTCTTCTCTCTCGTCACTAGCTCACCAACATTAGCCTCCCCCCTCCCCGGAGCCACTCCAAAGCTGTGGGGAACACACACAGCCAACATTTCTTGTCACCAACAATGAAACTTGTAAGAGTTTCGAACAGCACAGAAGTGTGTGATGTAGAAAGTGAATGACCCCGCTTGACCTTTCCCCCAGCCCTCAGGCCAGTACCTGCTTTCTCCGGGGTCCTCCAGTCCCCTTCCCTGCCCTCTGAATTCCGGTCAGGGTGACCTGTGGATGACTCAGGACTCTCTTCCTCTCAAGGCACATGAGCATTTCTATTTCCTAGGACCCAGAAGGGATCCATGGTTGCATTCAGATCAATTTTTTGCTAGAGATTTTGGAGAGGCACCCTCGGCACACACAGGAAAATCACCAGAAGGGACTCTAACCTGCCTTCCAAATAAATTGAGTGACAGTCTCACAAATGTAGTGGAACTAATCATAGCAAATTAGCTTTTCTGGTACAAAACATTCTTTCAAAATGTGCTAGAGGCCTTGTGCTGTCCAGACTCTTCTTCCCCGTAGTGAAGCAAAAGGCACGGCTGACCCAGTCTGTTCTCTCCACGTCTGGCGCAGCGGCCCCTGCCGCTGGTCACACTAATGGGATCACGTAGTGATCAGAATAAACACGCATGCCTTCCCACGAAGCACGGCACTGGCAGAGGTGGCCTTCCATGCCAGCCTTACGTATCTGTCCCCCTCCTGTCTGGGGTCGGTGCTGCGATCTGTTCCCAGACCCTCCCGGAGCACGTTCGGGCACGAGTCAGAGAAGTGGGGTCGAGTTTGTCAACGGCAGAAATTCACCACATTCCCACGCTGGGGTCTGTCGGCGACACACACGCACTAGCCATCAGCCAGGAAAATAAAATGCTTGAAGTAGTCCCTGGAAATTTCGGTTGAAACAAAAGGGGGCATTGACTGAAATTTTCAAGAGTTATATTTTGTTTTCCTTTGGAGAAAACGACAGATCTAGTTTTTCATCGACCTGACAGGATCAAAGCATATGACCCACTTATTTCAGGGATTTATTTCCAATATATAGAGACTTTTATACTCTAATTCTATATATTTATAATACGTATAAGATATGACGACCTATGTCTCTCTACATGGGCCGACACACATCCGTCATATCTTTAATACATATATGAGCCCACTGCATAATGAGCGTATATGTATGTGTATATATGTATGTGCGTGTATAAAATGTCAATGACACTTGGCTTTAAAAATATCCATCCTCTCCCCAGCTATCTATAGGTGCTTAAGAGCATGTGTCATGGGACAATAAACAGAAAAGTTGGCAGACCAAGGATCAACCCCAAACAGCAGTCGCTTGGGGAAGAGGACAGAGGTATTGATCTCACGAAGTTTCAGCCGATTAGAGCCAAGCGGCGTGTCTCCCACTGCCCTTTCCCCAGGTGGCCTTCTGCATTCCTCTTGTTCCAGCTGCGCAGGGCTGCGTGTCCACGCCCGATGAAAGGGAACACGGAGGGCCTGACACCCGGGCTCTGCTTCCCTCCCCCCCACTCCCCCCCGCCGCCCCCACGGCGCAGGCAAGCACTCCCATGAACCCAGCCACCTGAGTGAGCAAAGTGCCTCAGCCAACCAGGGGTTCTCTGGCGGAGACCTGTGATGGAGGTGATGCAGGGCAGGGACTGGGGAGCCCTCCCTTTGTCTACACTGCTGGAAAACAGGGTGGCTGTCCCCCACGTGACTCCCCCGCTTTAAGGCTGCTTCTCCTTGTGGGGTTAATTACGCCAACCTGAGTCTCAGGGAGGGTGAGTTAATTGCCAAACACTTACAATTATCAGGAGCTCATGAGGTGCTTCACGATTGTAAAGCATTACATCTAATTATTGTTCATAATCATAGAGGTTCAGAAATGCCAAGGGCTCCCATGGCAACCTTAACTCTCTCTCTCTCTCTCTCTCACGTGTGCACACACACACACACACACACACA
>CM052895.1:43137464-43155044 GCA_028534135.1 Potos flavus
CTCCAAGAAACAGAGAAACTGCAGAGCGGGAGAAAGATGATTGATATTTAAAGTCAGATTTCAATTTACCATTTCTGAAGGGCCTCAAAGGCATACACAAAATGTTTGAAGCACATGGTAAAAATCCCTGATAAATCTGCCCATTCCATCTCTCACCTCACACCATAGTTCTTTGTCCGTTGACCTTCCAGGGAACATCTGAAGTTTAAAAATGAAGTTGGAACTAGGACTGCCAGCAATGCTATGATGCCTGGTGCAGAGTCATTTTTCTTCCAAACCAAGCAGAAGTTATCTTTTCTGTATTATCTTGACACCAACCAAACCTTAGGGAGATTCCTCAACCGGGCTACCCTGACCTTTATCATTTACTATCTAAAGAATGGTTTGTTATTTATATTAAGTAGGCCGATAGCATTCTCCTCTTTATACGGAGAGCTCTGTGAAATCAGAATGTAAATCTCAATAGCAGCTGAGAAGAGATGAGAGTGACTAATAGATCTAAAGGAAAATAGTGTTGAAAGAATCAAGATTTATAATCCACATAAATTGAATTACTCATTAATGGCTTGGTCTGAAGAACTGTGATATTGCTCCGCATATTAAGCATCTTTTAAATAAGATTAATTTTTAGAATGACAGGTAATGCCACTCACGAGGGGAAAATAACAATTTACTTCTCATTCTCGAGTACTTATTAAAAAGCATTTCATTGCAGTTTAATCTGGTGAGTCAGAATCTTCACCCAGAGATCAGTTGTCACTGGTGAGAAGCTCATTAACTGGGGGAAATGTGGAAGAAGCAAAGACAATGGGGAGGACCAGATATACAGGGGGCCCATGGGCGTCGTGTACGCCTGTCTATGGATCCCCTCTCTGGGCTGCATGAGGAGCCTGCACGGGGGACAAGGCAGCTTTTTTACAATGCATTTAAGCAACAGAAGCGTCCTTTGTGATCTTGATTTCAATTTAAATCATATTTATTTTCTGATTATAAAAGAGATACTTAGCATTTATTGAAAATATTTAGAAAAATGTTAAAAGCATAAAGGAGAAAATAATAGCTTTTAAAGATGCACTGAAGACACACGCTGGTAACATCTTCTTTTGTCTGATGAGTTTATACCTACAGTGTTTTGAAAGAGGGACGGTGCTTGCTGGGAAGTGCAAAGGCCCTGTGGTAAGAGTAGGTTGGTGTGTCCAAGGAGGAGCAAGGAGGCTAGTCTGGCTGGAACAGAGTAAACCAACAGCAAGAGGGTGATGTTAGAAGAGGTGATCAGAGAGCTAAATGGGGGCTGGAACTTATAGGCTCTTGTAGGCTAGAGTAAGGATTTGGGGTTTTATTCTGAATGAGATAGGAAGCCATTGAAGGGTATAATATGGATCATCTTCTAGAAGCATCTATCTTCTTGGGAGAGGAGAGGAGGGTTGCACAAAGACGGAAACAGGAAGCCACGCCAGCAATTCAGGAGAGAGATGACGCTGGCTCAGACAAAGATGCAGGTGGTAGAGTTGTTAAGCAAACAAAGGTTGGATTCTGGATGTAATTTGCAAATGGAGCCTACAGGATTACTGACAAATTGCATATAGAGTATAAGAAAGGAGCCGGGATGGTCCCTATATTTTTGTGTCAAGTACGAGAACAGAGTTGCTATTTACTGAGGAGGGGCAGGTTAAAGTCAGAACAAGAGGAGCTCAGCTTTGGATACATCACCTTCGAGATGTCACAAGACATGCAAGTGGAGGTGCTAAGTGGGCAGGGGGATTTGTAGCTCCAGAGTTTAGGGGTGATGTCTGGGCTACAGAATTAAATCTTAGAGTTGTCAACATGGAGATGGTATGTGAGGCCGCTGGGCTGAATGAGATCACCCAGAGAGTGTGTGTACACAGAGAGGAGAAGAGATCTGGGGACTAGGCCTCTAACATTGAGAAGGTGACAAAGGAGCTCAAAAAGGAGCCACTGGGCGGGGAGGAGGAGAACCAAGAGGCTGGTGTTCTAAAGGTCAAATGAAGAAAGGCTTTCAAGAGGGAGGCAGTAATCAGGTACTAAAAGAAGACTGCTGATAGGTTCAGTAAGATTTGCTGAGCCATGACCATTGGGTTTGGCAATGCTGAACTCATCAGTGACCTTGACAAGAGCAGCTGCAGTGGAATACTGGAAGTGCAGGGGGTTGACTAGGGCCTGGGAATAGAGAAAGCGGAGGTTGGCATTGGCCACACAGTAGCACAAAGTAAATATTAGACAATAATCTCAAGACATTCATTGTCAGCGTGTGGAATTATGAAAAGCCCAAGTATTTACTCAGGAACGAGGGACACACTTCCTTCTGTGGTCTTCTGTGAGGACCAGCTTGCTGGGTGTCTGCTACGTTAGAAACGATGATGATCTGCAGAACCAAGAGCTTCAGAGAAATGCATATGTTACTGGCACATCTCTCAAGATGAAATAGCAATGTCCAGCAGAGAATTCCTTCACCATCCATTCGTTGTCACCAGAGAAGCAAGGCAAAAATGGAATAATTTGATAAAAGCAGCTCACATTTTTCTGACGGTTTTCACTTTGCAAAAGTGCCTTCACACATGTCACCTGATCCTCACACCAGCAGGGGAGGGAGCCATGATTTCATAAGCGAGAAAACAGGGACTTGGTCAAGGTCATAGGTGGTATGAGTAGAGGAGTTGGGACTTAACACAAGGTTTTTTTTTTTTTGATTCCAAAACCCAGCTCTTTCCACTTTATCATCCTGCTTCTCTTAAAAGGCAGATGTTGCTATTTTTTTTTTTAAAGCTTGCTTGCAACAGTTAAATACTTATCACGGTTCAGGCCCTCCTTGATGGGCTTTCCTGCGAATACACCACATAATCCTCAGAACAATCCCATCACACAGTCGCTATTATTACCCTCACTTTGTAGATGAGGAAATTGAAACAGAGAGGCTAAGCAACTTGCCAAAGGTCATACAGCTAGGCGTTGTGAGTTGTGAGTAGAACCCGGGTTCTTAACTACATTTTGCCATTCTTATCTTCTTCATACCCAGCCCTTCAAGCAGAGAATATATTAATGGACTTGACCATAGTCACATGTTGATTGATGCTGACCTTAGTCCGGAACTCTGATAATTTGATTAAAGGGAGTTTTATTGAGCACCTTCTGAGAGTGATACGTAGGGTTAGGTACTTTGAAGTTGGGCACAGAAGAAGTTGAGATGCAGTTTCTTCTTTCGAGGAGGTTGCTGGGTCAGCCAGTGTGCCATCGACTGTCTTGTTTGACAGTTTCTCCAAGCCATGGGACAAGTGTACTTCCCTTTCCGTGTTGGGCGTGGCCAGCACCGTAGGGGCAGATACAATAGGAGCAGAGGCTTGGGTTGTGCCTGTGGAGTGTGGCTTGGTCTCTGGTAGTCCCTCCGTCCACCATGAGAGGAACATGTCCCCAGAGCTCCTTTAGCCTGGGTCCCAGCATGGGAGACACAGGGAGCCAACTGGACCCCGACCAGCAGCCTAGGGTCACGCCTAGGTGACTCCAGCCAAATTCAGCTGAGCTCAATGTAACTGCAACTCAGATCCATGAGAGAGAAATGAGTATTTGTTGTTTCATTCATTCAGGTTGTCGGGGAGTTGCTACGCAGCGTCATTACAGAATAGTTGATTGACCCACGCGGGAGATGTAGATCGAAAATCCACAGCGTAGTTTGAAAATTTGGTTGCCACCTTATAGTAATAAATTGGAAGGCAGTGTCTCTCTGCGAGTTAGAGAACAGATCTGTTCACAGCAGTCCCACTTAACAGCCACTGTCTGTCCCCTGGAAACTCTACTTTGGAACTAATCTCTGAAGAAGAGAAAGCCAACTGCTTATCCACCTCTCTCTCTCTCTTTTTTTTGTTGTTGTTTATATTAGACATGTTAACCATGATGACTGTCACACCTGTAGCACCATTTAGGAGAAAGCGCATGGCAGCCTCTGGTGAGGCGTCAGACTTAGACAGCCACCTGAAGTCCCGTAGATGTGACCCAGCCTCTCCCAGTGACATCTGATTGGACTAGAGCCAGGGTGACCTCAGAGCAGCTGACTCACAGGCTGGCTTGAAAAAAGTGATTAGCTCAGCCAGTCAAATCCCTCTCTAATCTGAATTAGGAGATACAGAAACTTAGAAGGTTGTGTAAGTAGAGATGCAGAGAAAAACTGGGTAGAAACAGAGGAGAGGCACAGACTCCTTAGGGCATGACTTAGGCGGCTATAAAGTGAAGATCCAAGAGGCCCTCCTGCAGGGAGCCCCATGCTCTCTTGGGTCTGGAATTGCCCTCCCGCCCCACTGTTTGTGAAGCTTGGCCCCCTGGCACTTCTTGTTTGAAGTTCTTGACGCTTTCTCTCCATGACAGCTCAGTAGGCCATCTCCAGCTGAGCCCCAAACTAACCTAGAGATATTCTGTTCTTTGCACACTTATCATCCACCGTAGAAAAGCCCTCGGTTCTTCCTCCCCCTCATGTCTCCCATGTCCCTCCCCCAGTCTCATGGCTCCGAGAGGAAAGGCAGCAGCTCCTTCTTGTGTTGTTTTGATGACCTTCCGTGATATTGAACACACTGTTGAAATGCAAAGAGAATCAATTGAAATAAAACACCGAGTGTGTCCCTTTCAAAGTGAAGGACAGAGATGGTTTGCGTGCTGTTGACTGGGACGCACAACCACAGAAGCAAGCTCAAGATTTGGTGCTCATGGCAGACACCACACAGGAGGTGGGAGGACATGGCGGCCTGAAGGACGAAGATGCAGAGGCATAGGGGGCGGAAAGGGACGTGAGACTCAGGGAAATACTGTCTCGTGCGGTAAGACGACTATCACCAACATTTTCTCATTTAGAGGGGATGTCTAATTTCTTCTGACAGTGATAAGAACAAATGAGGTTACTAATATGCCCCATTTTGAAAAACCATTTCATCATTCTTAAAAGCAAAATGAGTCATTTGTTTTTCTATCTCTGAACAGTAAAAGGAGACGTTTCAAGTGGTTCCATTATATGTGCTTGTCCTCTACACCTGACGTGAAGTCAGGGGGCCTTGCGGACTGTAGCCCATGACTGAGGCCATAATCACGACTTGGAGGACGGGAGTCTGTGGTGCTCTCCCCCTGCTCCACCAGATGTGGGCAATAGATGGGGACTTTCCATTTGGCCTGGACATTTAAAACCCAGGGAATGATCGCTCCCTTGTTTTATCTAAGTAAGATGAGAATCTCTTTATAGTAACAAAAAGTGGATCCCTTATCAAACATAAAGAGATTGCTCAAATAAGGCAAAGTAGCAAAGTAACATAATTTTCTAAATACAAAAAAGGGCTTGGATAGATTTCAAGGGTATTATGCTGAATGAAAAAAAGCCAGTATTGTAAGGTCGTATACATTGTTTACTGCACCATTCCATTTGTACAATGTTCCTGAAATGACTGACAGAGGGGAACAGATTAGTGATTGCCAGAGGTTAGAGATGGTGGGGGGACAAGGGGGTGAGTACAAGGGGGTAGCACGAAGGAGATCTTTGGGGTGATGAGGAGCTCTGTGTCTTGATTGCAGTGGCCGTTCCACAGCCCAAAGCCTGTGATGAGATGGTGTAGAACTATACACACGTTGGCCAATGTCAAATTCCTGGTTTTTCTGGACTATACCTATGTAAGGTGTAACCTTTGGGGGAAACCGAGTGACTTCTCTGTGCTGTCTTTGCAATACCCTGTGAATCCATGTATCTATAATTATTCCAAAATAAAAAGGGTTTTGTTTTTTATTTTTATAAAACCAGCATACTGTGATTAAGAAAGTGAAAAGACCATAGATGGGGAAAATTCTTTTGCAATACACTTATGTGACAGAGAGTTTGCTTCCAAATTTGTAATGCATTCCTGTAAGTCAATAAGGACAAAGAACTCAATAAAAATGGGCAAAAGGAGATAACTAAACATCCGATGACCATTTAAAAAGGTGTTCAACATCGTTATTCATTAGGAATAGATAATTGAAACCACAATAAGATAGCACTGCATACACTCATTAGGATGGCAAAAATTTAAAGGAGCGACGACACTGAGCTTGATGAGGATAAGGAACAATTCGAATTTGCATATATTGCAGATGGGAATGTAAATTGGATCAGCCGCTATGGAAGACTCTGGAGATTCAAACTCTGTGATGAGGATTAGCATGTTGGAAGTTAATTAGGGAGTACTGTCGGGACCAGCGCCTGGGAAAGGAAAGAAAAAGGACGTGCAGGGAAAGGAGGTTTGGGCGGAGGGCAAAGCTGGCTCCAAGGCAGTCTCAGGGAAGATGTCATGAGGAGATGTAAAGCTGGGATGGCCATTCAGAGTTGCTCTGGGCTGGGGTAAGGGGGCTCGACTGATCAGTCATTGGATGCGGGCTGGCCTGGGAAGGAGTTGTGACCTTGGGTGAGGCACGTCTCCCCAGCCCAGGCAGTCCCTGGACTGGCCAGCAGTCATATTCCCGGAAGCGGGAAATGCCCGTCAGTCCCAACAGAGGATTGGAGGGGCACAGCAGAGCCCCACCCCAGTTCATCCCTTGTACTACTCAGATTCGCTTCCTCATAAAGTTTCGAGAGTAGCTCCTCTAAACATTCTGATGGGCTTTTTGTGGATAAACTGTAGTCTCTACCATCTCAGCTGGGACTGTTACTCACTTTCCCCATCTACTATGACCCAGGCTGAATTTCCTTCATCCTCAGTTACCAACCCTTTTGGTCTCAGACAGTTACCTGATGGTATGAACCAGACCCTCATTCCTGAGAGCTGAGTCCTTCTCAGGCCAGCGTCCTTTTACCACCAAAATTTGGCACAGGAGTATGAGGAGGCACCCAAATGGGTCACCTAGATGTCAATTATATTTCTCCCTCCCCTCCTCCTGATGATCTGGGTCAATTATTTCTGCCAGGATAGTGGTTCCTTTTCTTGCCATTAAGTCTCTTGGCAGAAAGAGCACAAAATGCCCAGGCAGCAGGAATATTTCGGTAGTACTCTTGCTATGTGAAAGGGTTCCCCTTCTGGGAACCAGAACCTCTAAACCCACAGAACCCAGACTTCCAGGGATGGGATGCACAAAATTTCTTAGTCATTGGAAGTCGTGTTATTGTGAA
Organism: Potos flavus; assembly: GCA_028534135.1. Lineage (NCBI taxonomy): Eukaryota > Metazoa > Chordata > Mammalia > Carnivora > Procyonidae > Potos > Potos flavus. The sequence continues at coordinate 43,144,591 of CM052895.1, forward strand.
GCCTTTCCTCCTTCTATTGCTTGGCTCTTGGACCAAAGTATTCAATCTACTGGGGACACAGCACCATAAATGTACTGATTTAGAGTGTACATTATGTCTTGGATGATGGCACTCTATCCTGCAAGGTACCACCTCCAAATTGGCACGGTAGCTGTTCCTTCGACAGGATAGTCCATTACTCATATCATTCCTGATAGCCTAGCTGCTTCTGGGTTTTGTGGCATTTGATATAACTAGTGAATCCCATAGTCATGTGCCCAATCACAGAGATGTTTTCCTGGAAAGTGGTGGCTTACCCTATAAACTTCAGATAGTAGAGCTGGCTTAAATTCTGTGGGCAGGAGAGATAAATCAATATCCAAATATGTCTCAACTATTGTCAAATGAAGCACTGTCTCTCTCTAGGATGGCAGAGGTCTAAAGTCATCAACCGGCCACCAAGTAATTGGTTGACCTATGTGAGGGATGGTGCTATATCGCGCCTTATCCTTGATCACTGTTGCTAGCAGGTTGGACATGTAACAGCAGCATGGGCAAGATCTGCCTCTGTAAGTGGGAGTCATACTGCCGGGATCATAGAGAGTCTCCGTCCCCACCATGATTATTCCATTCATACGTCCATTGGGCCAGCACTGGCACGACCAGTGATAGGGGTTGGCTGATGTCAACTGGATTTTTAATGGTTCTTCCAGGGTAGGATATTAACACGAAATACTAAGGTCTCCACACTGCAAGCTCATTCCCACATGTCCATCTGCATCTTTCTACCGCAGACTTCGTCTCTGACCTCCCTATCTGTCTCCTTCCAAACTTTTGATCAGCTACATAAGCCATTTGCTACTGTCCATGAATCTGTATATTTCAACCCCTGACCACTTCTTTTGACACACAAAGTGGATAAGCAGATTCAAAGCCAGAGCTCTGCCCATTGAGAGGATCCCTCCTCACATCTTCAGGTTCCCCCTTGAGTATGAACTCTCCTCTGTTTTTGGCTTGTACTCACATTCAGACCAACCCATCTATGAACTGAACTTAAGCTTTTTTCTTTTTTTCTCTTCTGTCATCTGGTCACCAGGGATCCCCCAGGTGGCCACAGGTGTGAGCTGAAGGAAAAGCACTTAGCTGAAGCCCAAAGAGGGCTGACAGCTGGCAGCAGTCCCAGCAGCTAGGAGGGATGTCTTAAAGGAGAATCTGAGGGAGCTATTATAGTGCCCACCAAAAGTATCAAGTGAAGCTAGACATAGACCTACCCTGTCACCCGACATTACACTCTAAGGGATAGATGGGAAAAAAACGAGTGCCTTTATCCAGTAACAACAAAAAAATGATATAAAAAAATCCAAAGCAGCTTTTCTCACAATAGCCCCAAGCTGGCAACACCACATGTGTCCATTAATAGGAGAAGAGCTAAATAAATTAGGAGTAGAGTCATACAAGGAATATGAAACCATAATATAAAAGAACAAACTAATGATATATACGATAATGTGGATGAATCTTAAAGACATTATGCTGAGTGAAAAAGCCAGAGCCAAGAGTATATATTGTCTGATATCCTTTCTATCATTTGTCAAGGACAGGCAAAATTAATGGAATTTGAAGTAAGAATAGTCTCTACTTCTGGTGGAGGTTGGTGGGAATTGCCTAGGAGCTTTCTTGGGTGGTAGAAATACTTTCTATCTAGATCCAGACTTTGATTACATCAATGTGTATGTGTGTGTGTATATATATGTAAAAATTCATGAATCTATACACATAATATTTGTTTACTTTGCACATTTCACTTTTTTTGTATTTTATATCTCAGTTAAAAAAAAAATCAACAAAACAGCATATTCAAGGGAAAGAGGAAATGAAGGTATACAATAAAAAAAGACATGTAGTTCCTTAATATGTGACCCCTCTGCTTTGACCTTCTTGCTTCTTTTTAAGAGGCAAAGCCTCAAAGCATAAAAACTATGTAAATCCCACTTTGCTATTGATACATTAGAGTCACAGTGTCCTGAATTTACCTGATCTGATTCTTCTCTGGGTCTTGGGGTTTCTGCCCAACTGTCCTTTATATCTACAGCAGCGTCTTCTCTCTGACTTTCCTGGAATGATTTCCATTTCTGGAGTAAACTGCATTCTACAAAATATAAACATGCTCCAGTTCCCTTCCCTACACCTGTAAATCTTCTCTTGCAGCTGGTGTCCCTCTGTCTTTTATATGGGAAGCATTTGATGTCACTGTCCCTCAGCTGTTTTCGATTATGCTGTCATTTCCCTTTCCCCATCCCCCATGGCTTTCTGTGTGTGGATGATTTAGCAGGATTCAGTAATCAGATACTTAAAGGGACCAGCTTCTTTTGAAACAAGACAATTTTTTCTGCACTAAAGTAGCCCAGTTACCACTGTGATATGAGTTATGAAATGAGTTATATGCTATGGTACACTCTTGTTCCCATGGTGAATATGCCAGGCAATGTCTATCAGTGTTGGGGGTAGACAGGTGTGAGAGGAGCATTCTGATCAAATTACTTAGCCCTTTTTTTCAGCTGTAAAATAGAAAAATAATAGGAGGTAATAGAATTGCTGTGGGAATTATGTCAACATGCATAAAGCACAAGAACAGTTCCCGACAATGGTGAGTATCTTCAGGAGAATTCTGATCAGAACCATGCTGCTCACTGAGCATGTGCAGAACACATCCATGGAAACCAACAGCAGCCGGAAAATGTCTCCTGTGCAAGTAAATGCTCCTCACTTGGGAAGGACAAGTCTCAAACAGGAAATGATCTCCTGCTGTTAACAGGCAACAGAGAGAGAATGATTTGTTACGTAGAGAGAATTTCTTTAAAGACTGAGCTGAATTAATTATTAAAGACGTACGTGATGAGTAGGCAGGATAATATCAAGGAGTTCTAAATTATTTACACTTTATTGCTCTTAGTCTGTGGGCGTCTTTGACATGGCTCATCTTCTGCTGGGGGATTCTGCAGAGTGTTCTTGGCCCAGAATAATTTTCTGATAATACATCTCCCTAAGAAGTTCTTGAACCATCTCATTCATTTAAAATAACCAGTTTCTTGAATTCCTTGTCACAAAAATTCTGCTCTTAGCAATATCTTCAGGTCGCAGATTGTAGCTTCTACTTTATGGTGCATGAGAAGGAAGAGATGTTTCCAAGAAACATGTCAGTTTTGAATGTATAATCAACTCCCTGCCATTTCTGAAAATCTTGATGTGACGGTAAGAATGATGTTAGGAAGGTCTCACCCTTCAGATCCGCCTTACCCCTTCTACTTGGGTCATCTCCTGGGGCTTTGGAGCTCCAAATGGTCTACATATGCCCATGTGCTCTCGTGTATTAATTTAAGTTAAGCAGCTCTTGTGACATGCCCACACATTTCCTGAGACAGATACAGGTGTTATGAGACGGGAGCTGAGAAGTTCCCATAATACTGAACTGCACAAAAAAGAGAGGAGAGAGAGAATATTTCTGAACAGCTGTGGAGAGAATTCTGACAAGGGGTGAGGGCTCGCTCTCACTGACTAATCTGGAACTCTTTCTCATCTTTAACCATAAGAGAATCAGGCATAGAAGTCCTGTGCAAATTAGTTGTCACAGGTATTATCTTGAGCATTCCCGACTCCCACGCTTGCTCTTCCTCCCCCAGGATAGATGATTATGGGGTCCCAGCAAAGGTCAGATGTTCAGGATAGGTTCTACGAATCCAGTCTACCCATTACTTTTTTAAAAAATTTCCCCCAAATCTACAGACCCCTGGCTGTAAGAAATGACCTAAAGTCGTGATACGGGGTGGATGTGGGGCAGTGGGGGTGCAGGGAGCAGGAAATAGGGAGGCTATATTGGGTTTCTCTTTGACCACAGTATCCTGATACAGAGGTTTCTACTCTGGGAATCTCTATGCCAAGATGCTTACCTTGACTGACATCCTTAGAATTAAGTTAGAAGCTAGGAATTTGGGAGAGATGATTAAAAACCTTCATTGGGGCCATTGATAGCATTTATTTATTTTTCTTTTGTAACCCTACCATCCTATGCGGGCGTCTAACTTCTTGACATTTTGGCCAGCTTCTTTTGGGTCGACCAATTCTAATGGGGTCTTCAGATTACCGGAGATAGAAGAGGAGGGCAGAAGTTCTTAGTCCCAACCCTCAGGGAGACCTGGTAAGACCTTGTGAAGGCAAACCAACCCCGTCTTCCTTCCCTTTGGGGTGTTGGAACAGCCAGGTGGTACCACAGAGCTCTGCTTGGGCAGGTCTCGGCAGTGCTGCGGAGGTGAAGGGTCTATTCTCTGGAATGGGGTGGGGACAGAAGATAATGGACTGAGGCGCTCCACCTGAGTTACTTCTTACATTGCCACTGCAGTCCTTTGTTGGACATCCATTTCCAGACCCTCGGGGAGATCCTTCTTCAAATGAATTAATTCAAAAGAATATCCCCAGGTTAATTAGTGTGGACTGTTTTTACAGGTCCTCTGGATCGGAGTGGATGTTCTCACTGCCATTGTCCCTGCCCACCTTGACCCCTGCAGGACGATAATCCGGGTCTGCCATTTACCACGCGTTCTCCCTGTCTTCTCATTTTTGGCCTGCATTTCTGAACACTTTCCAGGTCCTCTGCATTTCTTTTCATGACATCGCTGATGTTCCTAATTCTGCATTCCAGACAATTCCTGACCTGCTGCTGTTGGGTCCTGACGGGAACTCTGGGTGTATTCTTGCCGGGATCCACGCCCTCAGCCCCTGTCGGCCAGTAAACTGGCTGACCCCTTAGTCGGTCTGAAGGCCTTTTCATTTTTTTTTTTTTTTTAAAGATTTTATTTATTTATTTGAGAGAGAAAGAGAGTGAGAGAGCATGGGGGGGGGGGGGCGTGGAAGGACAAGCAAACTCTGCGCCCGGCACAGAGCCTGATATGGGGCTCGATCCCAGGACCCTGAGATCATGACCTGAGCCGAAGTCAGATGCTAAACTGACCCACCCAGGTGCTCTGGCCTTTTCATTCTTAAACCTCAGTTTCCCCTTCCCACAGAGACCTTAGGAAGTCTCTTTGCCCTTGTTCTATGATGGAGTGTTAGATCTGTAGAAGTGTTTTCTTTCTAGCTCCCAGCCTTCTCTTCCCCCATACTACCCAGAACCCTTTTTGTTCAGAAGACGACTTCCTGACTGCTTTTCTTTCCTTCCTCCCTGTCTGCAGCATCCTTGAAGCTTGTCTGCAAATCTGTGTGCGGGTCTGGGGAAGGGGTGGGTCTTTGGGGAATGTTCAGGGAAGACCCAGGAGTAAACATTCACTGTTTCTTGCTTAATTAGTGTGGCTCCAGGAGAAAGCACTCGGGCAGGTGAGCACCCCGCAGCGGAGGGCACACAATTCCCTTCCCTGGCTTGTTTCTGCCTTGTCTAAAAACTGCAGCTCTGTATCCCATCGACACCCGGGGCCAGCACTGTCTTCCCGTGGCTGGGGCGCAGACGTCCAAGAGCTCTGGGCCCTGGGGGTCCCAGACACACCAGATCTGGCCACTCGCCCCTTGACAGAACCCAGAGGCAGAGAGACGAGCGATGGTGAAACACAGAAGGAATGAATTTAGGGAGGCCAGCACTCTGAAGACCGAGGGCTCATGTCTCAAAGACTGTCTCCAAAGTGCTGAAAACACTCCCTGGTTTATAGAAGGCAGATGTGGGCCAGAGGTGGGTGGGTACGTGCAGGTGGGCAATGACAGGTCGATCACTGTCTTAGGGTCAATCATGGGCAGGGTCTTGCTGGCTCAGGGCTGTCCTTATCGCTTGAGGGGACCGTTTCGGTTCCCAGCACGGGAGGCTTTGCCAGCAGTCTTTAGCCTGAGTTAAGAGATAGGCTGGAAAGAACTTATTCAACTAGAAAGTTTGCGGTCAAAATGAAGGTAGTGGGAAGTTCTCTCTCATTCCCAGACACCAGATGGGAAAGAACCCTTTATTGTTGGTAACCATAATGGCTCATGCACGTGGACTGCTTGTGGTGTGCTGAGCTCAGGACAGCAATTATTTTATTTAATCCTTGCTCTGAGCAATTCTGAGAGGTGGGTCCTCTTTCTCAGAAGAGGACCTGGAGGCCCAAGAAATGGCAGAGCTCTGCTAGAAACCCAAATCTTAACCCCAGAACTGGAGCCCTGGCCTTTGCCCCGAGCTGAAAGCAGCCCAGTTCTGTGACTGTCCCGACAGTGCCTTCCTAGCTGTCACATTACTTGGGACACTGCATCGGCGCTCTCAAGAGAAAGGGACACCTTGGAGGAAATCAACGTTGACAGGCCCTGGCAGAATGGCAGTGTGTTCTGCCCGGTCAGGCTAATCCTTCTCCTGGGTGAGAAAGCCCCGTCTCCCTGTCACGTCGGGGCATTACGTTTAGTCTCCAACAGCGTGCCCACTGCAAGAGGCTTACCCCGTGAGTCTATCTGGTGTGGATTGTTTGGGTTCAGTTTGGAGTGTTTCATTTCTTTTTATCCCCGGACAGAATCAGATCCAGCCCTCTCCTTCATCCCTTTCTGAAGGCACTGCTCTTCTTTCCAAAAGGGATCAGCCAGTCAGGGCCGAGCCTGGCCAGGGTCGTCTTTTGCTTCCACTCCCCTACCATGCTGGTCCTCTGTGCTTCGGAAGCCCCTCAGGCACACTCCTCTGCTTGCAACTTTGCACCCGGGTGCCTTCTGTCGCCTCTCATGGACCAGCAGCGCCTGGGGCATAGTGGACAGCCAATAAATGTTTGTCGAATGAATGAGTAATTGAAACTTTCAATATGTAGAGCTATGGTATTCTGACGGAACTGCCGTCAGGGTCCCCTTGGAAAAGAGCCACATGTTTATCTAGGATAGAAGGATTGGGGCAACCCTGTTATACTGACTTTTGTCTCTCGTGATCACGTCTGGTTCACTGTAGACTCTCCCATGCCTGCCAGAGAGATGCCCACACTCTGTCCCCACGCACTAGCTAAGCGAGATGTAGCCTGGTGAATATAGGGCTCTTCCCAGCCCAGCCTCCCATTTCCATTTAGGTGCTCGAAAGTAAGCTGACCCTCGTCCTTTTGTTTTGTTAGAGTCATTGTGATATCATCACGTTCCTATTAAGCCACTGGGCCAGAGCGGTTAGGTGGAACACTGAATCATATGCTGTGTTCTTACAGAGATGTAAAACTTCAATTTCCAACTTTGAAGGGGAGAATACAGTCTTATCAAGATTGCCTGGCAGAGTGTTATTTATAAACCCTCCCAGTTTATCACCGACAAGAATGTAATCTCATTCAGAGAGGCTTTTTAAAGATTTCTCTGTTAATATTTGCTTCATCATTTCAGAAAATCTTTAGCTAGGCCTGATCAGACAGTTATTTCTGGCTCGGTATAAATTCCATTTTCAGAATATTGCTTGGCTCTTTGTTCCTTTCCCCTCCACTACCCACCCCTTAGCCTGACTCATCTCTTCTAGAACCTTCTCTTTCCTTCTCAAACCACTGGGAGTGATTTACTAAGTGCATTTCCCAGCCAGCTCTACTGGCTGGAAAGACCAATTTACAGGAACAAAGTGTCCCCAAGTTATCACTGGGTCATGCTCCAAAATTCATTTGAGAATCAGCTGTTGGAATTAACAACATTTTTTTTTTCCTAATAGAAACAATAGTGGTGGAGGGTATATCCCTCTGAAGCCATTTTATCTGTAATAAATCTGAACTGTAATGCAAGTGAGGTGTCTAGGAACAGTAAGAATATCTGTGTGATCCGGAAGAGAGAGTATGAGGGAAAGGAGGAAGAGAAATGGGAGAAGGGGGATTTTCCCCTATGTCTTTCTTAATGCAGTTCTAGACCAGGGCGACAGTTCATAATAATCACGTCCTACGCACACCAGCTTCTTGTGGTCTTAGAGCAAGAAAGAATTGAAATTTGGGGTTTGACCTATGTTAAACAAACTTATATGAGCTTAATGTACCAACCAGAATGTCAGGTTACCCACCAACATTGCTGGCTATTAAACCCCCTGGATAAGCACTTTTTTACCAGTGCATTTCCTCCTTGGAAGGAAATCTGCAAAGAAAGTTAGAGAGCAATCAGAAAGCTATGTGCTGAGCCTTCTGTAGATCAGGGCATCAACTGTTGTAGGACAGGAAAAAAAACATCTTTAGGCCCCACCAATCTCTCCTCTAGCCATGACATGCATAATCAAGGCTCAGCGATTGCTTCTTTCATTCTCCCTTTTCTAGACTTCCCGACCCTTTGTTCTAACTGTGGTGATATCTCCAATCAGATTGGAGGCAACAGTGGCAGGCCTGGGAACCATTCTTATCCTTTAAAATTGATGTAGTACCACTTATTCTTTTCTAACATGTATGGATTTTGTGTTTAACTAGCAGGAAACAATTTAATTTCTGTTATCAGGGACCATTTAATGTTTCCAACCTCCTCCTTACCATGTTCCAATTATACTTTCAACTAGACAGCATCACTGTTTTATGTGTATATGGGAGAAGAGGAGAGAGCAGAATCTGTGTATCTTATTCCATAAAATAGATCCTCAAAATTAAAAATATTTGCTGCCTCAAATCCCTTTTAGAAGTAGCAGTAATGTAAAGTAGAACAAAATATGAATAAATAGAGTCACATTTTTTTTTTTTTGAGAGAGAGAATGAGGGAGAGCAAGCAGAGGAGGAACAGAGAGAGAATTCTAAGCAGGGTCTGTGCCCACACGGGGCTTGATCCCATGACCCTGAGATCATGACCTGAGCCAAAATCAAGAGTCAGATGCTTCACCAACTCAGCCACCCAGGTGCCCCATTAACTTTAATCCGTGATTAAGACCTCCTACCTTATAGTAAATGATCTCAGCTAGATGTTAGAAAGAAAAGTGTATGGACTAATTTATACTAATGTGTGAATGACTAGCTAATACCTCTACTAACACCCTGGGAGTTTTTGGTCTTTTGAAAAGAAGGTATACAGTGATATATATGCATCTTTAGCCAGTAGAATTTCAGGGAGTATAAGCAGCTATTTCACAGAGTAGAAAAGTTCAGGGAGTGTTGTAGGAAAAATTTCAGGTTCAGGCTAGTCTTTTGCTCTAGAGTTCAGCTTCCCTAAGCTAGTAAGAGCAATTTTTTTTTTTTCCTGAACATCAATCTCAGAGATTCACAAGGCTCTAAAACTTATCACAAGAATTTTCATGGCAGGGGCGCCTGGGTGGCTCAGTGGGTTAAAGCCTCTGCCTTCGGCTCAGGTCATGATCTCAGGGTCCTGGGATCCAGCCCTACATCAGGCTCTCTGCTTAGTGGGGAGCCTGCTTCTCCCTCTCCCTCTGCCTGCCGCTCCCCCTGCTTGTGCTTGCACACTCTCTCCCTCTCTCTCTCTGTCAAATAAATACATAAAATATTAAAAAAAAATTTTTTTTCATGGCAGGGCTATCAGGAGCTCTGGTTTGGGAGTGAGAAGGGGTAGGCTTCTCAGAGAGTGAAGGCAGTTGTTGGCCCCTTTGTACAGTGGAAGACCCTTCTACTAGCTTAACTTGACCTTTCATTTCTGTTTTTCATGTTTCTTATCTCTTTCCAAATGCCCCACTTCATTTCATTATTTGGTCTTGCTTTTAAAAGTGAGCTAGACACCTTAATAATTTAAGCATTTATCTTTTATTTTCCTGAAATCATTAATGTTTTCTCTCCTCTCCTGCATTTCTCCTATTTCACCTAGCCTTAATTCTCAGGATCCCACCGTAGGGAAATTTTCTTGTTTCCTAGCAACTCAGTTTGATGCTGACTTTGCTGGGTTGGTCTCTTCCTCCTTCACCAGCTTCCAGATTTCCCCCCAGCTTGGGAAGAACTTTTCCGCCAGCTATGTGAATACCTGAGACGTACCTCACCCTCAATCCCATAATTCCCTGTACTCTGCCTCCCATTGCCGGACACTCAGAGAGACCCCCCATGGCTGCTCCTGACCATAGAGAGATGAACTGAATAGTATCTCTATTGGATGATTTAGTGACATCATGTATCCTATAGCCACATCTAAACCAATCCCCGACTCTGCATCTGGACTAAGAATAATGGTCCTGAGCCAGGGTAGGGCTGGGAAATTATATAGGACAAGTTTTGTTTTTGATGTTTTAACCTTCACATTGAGAGATCTCCTAATACAAACATGCCATTGGGTAAGAGTTGGCCTGGGTGACCTCTGAAGGCCTGCTATCCTTTTGTTCTATGAATCTCGGCCTCAAACCAAGCAAACCAGCTGGGGACACCAGTGCAAGGGACCGTGAGGTATAATTAGGATATATGTCACAAGGAACCTTGCCACCCTCGTTCAGAGGGCAACTGATAGTTCTTTAAAGAGATTGTCCTCAGTTTCCAAGAATCCTGGTGACCTACCTAAACATTCAATGAATTGGCTCTATGAATACCTAAAAAATAATTTTTATTTGTGTCTCGAAGCTTAGGAAACTAATATGA
>CM052895.1:43155544-43176755 GCA_028534135.1 Potos flavus
ACTGGCTCTAAATGTCTACCAGACAGCAGATGTAATGTTCGCCTTTACTAAGAGGGTTGGATCCCAACGAATTTGGAGGCATCTGAACAACAAAAAGATTTATTTTGTTCCTTAAATACAGAACTCTGGACTCTTGAGAGTAAACAGTAGTTTGGTAGGAATCGGTGGTCGAAAAAGACCCACTCGTTCTGTTTTTCAGAGTCGATCCCTTTCTTCCCTGTAACACTTGGATCCCTTGGACTGCTCTGTCCTTCCCTCCACACAGGGAAGCAGGAAGGGGATGTAACCAGAGCCCTCCCTTGGGACTGGCCCGTGTGAGCCAAGACAGTCCGATCCTCCCAGCTGGCCGGCTAGAGGGGTGTCTGCCAATGGCGTTCCAGCATCAGGGCTGTGCAGATGGGATACTCATCTCTTTTGGGATCTCGTCCCTTACAGTGCATCGCTTTTGGAGGCCGAAATGATTGGCATCCTTCCCTCCTGCCTGTTTCACATGCTCGTTTCCCTCATCACTCCTCATCATAGCATCCCGTCCTTCTCCCAAACACACTGTTGTTGATTTTCATCAGCTCTGAAACAAAGAAAATGCGCTGCTCCCCGAGCGGAGGGTATTACACCAGGGAAGCAACAGTTCAAAGCTTAATTACTTGTCTCCTGAAAGGGGCTCTCTAAATTAAACCAGTGTGTGTCCCTGTCTCGAACACGTTTTCTTTCTGTGGGAAGATGGAGACAATCTCCTATGAGATTGCAAACAAGGAGGCAGCAGCCATCTTTCTCTTGTCTGCGGAGGGAAGGAGGCAGGAGGTGCCGGCCCTGACATCAAGGGCCACTGAGACCACTGGGGTCCTCTGCTGAGAGGGATGGGTTTCCCTCTGTGTCTGTACTTTGTTTTCTCCGGGCTGAGTTCATAGACTTCCTTCTACATTGTTGTACACAGTTTCTTTAGTTTCACCATTCACATTGCAGTCTTAAATCATGTGGATTTGAATTCTGTGTATGGTATGAGGCAAGGATCAGATTTCATTTTTCTCTGTGAAAAATGAAGTGTCTAAATCCCATTTGTTAAATAGCTCATCCTTTCCCTGCTGACGTACAATGTCTGTTGTTATAAATCCAGTTTGTGTGTATACTCCCGTATACACAGAGTCTGTTTTCAGGCTCTCTGGTCTTCTCCAGCCATCTATTTGTCTGACGGGATTTGCACTGATGTTAGAGATGCATTTTTTAAGAGAATGGACATCTTTATGAAACTGAGTCTTCCTATCCACACTAGCATGGAAGAATGCTTCTTTTATTTAGGTATTCTTTTTCAGTAAACTTTTATAATTATAATTTTGTTCCAAAAGAGCTTGTACATACATACTTATGTATGTATGTACGTACATATACATACATACACACATACATATACATACATACATATCTTATCTTTAAAAAGAATTTTTAAATTTCTTTTTAGGTATTGTTATTGTAAGTAACATCTTTAAATAAATTACATCTTTTAATTTGACTAACACGTAGAAATGCCATTGATTCTGGAATATTGATTTTTTAAAAATCTAGCAACCTTGCTACAAATTCTGATAATTATCCACACATTCTTGGGATTTCTTTATGAATAATCATAGTCCCTACAATAGTGACAGTTATCTATATTTTTCAAATACTTACCCCTATTTCCCTTTTCAGTCTGAACGGAGAGGATCTCTAGTCCAGTGTTGAAAAGGAGTAGTGAAAGCAGATCTCCTTGTATGTTTCCTGAGCTTAAGCATTCTTCCATTAAGTATGTTGTTTATTGTTGCTTATGTTTAGGAAGTTTCTTTTTATTCCAAATTTAATAAAGAGTTGTATTTTTTGTTAAAGCTTAGTGGATGTTATGTTTTATCAGATGCTCTTGCTTCATCTCTTGTGATGATCATGTGTGTTTACTCTTATAATTTATTAACAAGATGAATTGCTTTACCCAGCTTTTTAAGGTTAAGCCAGTTTTCCATTCTTGGGACACGTCCAACTTGGTCAGGATGTTTTCTCTTTCTTTACACATTGCTGAACTCAGTTTGTAAATAGTTTGTTTAGGATTTTTCATCTACTTTTATCAGTTATATTGTCTGCTATCTATCTTCCTTTCTCTCCCCACCTTAACTAGATATATTATGGTAGAGATTCCAGGCTCATGGAATGTGTTGGAATGTATCTTCTTTTATAGCATTATTTAGATAGAATTTATACATAGTAACATTCAGCCTTTTTAAGTTTGATCAATTTTGGAAAAATGTGTATGTTTTCCAATAATCACCACAGTCAAGTTCTACAATACTTCTATCATCCTGAAAAACTGTGGACAATATATATTTGGATCTTCATTTTTTATCCAGGCTATCAACCTGTGGCTTTTGATTGGAGTGTTTGTTTAGTACATTCACATTAATACAGTAATTGGTATGTTTGTATTTAGATATACGTTTTTGCTGTTTGGTATCTATTTGTCTCATTTCTCTCCTGTTCTGTAACTACAGCAATGTCATTTGCACTCGATGTGTTCTCGTTGGAGACCCTTGTTAGAGTGCATTAGCGAGGCTTCAGACACATGGCAGAAGGTCCGTGGCTTTGTGAATGTTCTTTTCTATTCAGATCAGAAAAGAAGATTAGAAAGAGTTCATATTTATATGGAATGGACAGTGACTATTCATTTGCAGGGCTAGGTTAACTTTCCCACCCTCTGACATAATATATTCCCAAGAGATCTGGACCATCTAGATGTCCTGTAGAACATCATGGTGATCTATTATGTCATGCTGATTGGGAAAAATGAGCAGGAGGAGGTAGTACACTGAAGTCCATTTAAGACCCATGGGCTCCAGATAGTGGGAGAAAATCTCTGTGACAATTCAGGAACCTGCCACTTTGGTAAAGTTTTTAGGGTGTAGCGGTCAGGGATGTACTAAGCAATCTCTACAAAGTAAAAGAAAAATGTTGGCATCTAGCATTCCCTACCGCAAAGAAGGAAGCACAGTGCCTGGTAGGCCACTTTGGGATCTAGAGACAACACATTCCACATCTAGGAATATTGCTCAGGCCCATATACACAGAAGGCCATCAGCTTTGTGGGGGGCCCTGAATAGGAAAGAGCTATGTGGTGAGTTCAGGCCATGGTGCAAGCAGTGTGGCCATGTAGGTCATGCAGTCTAACAGGCCCCCTGGTGTCAGCGGGATCTGTGGTGGGAAAAGATGCAGAGTGAAATGTATAGCAAGCCTCCGTGGGAGAATGACAATGTAGGCCTCTGGGGTTCTGGAGCAAGGTCATGACTTTGCAGCGGAGAAATACCTGCCTTTTGGAAAATAACTCTTGTCGTGCTTTTGGGACCCGGTAGAGATCGAATGCTTGGTTATTTGGAGCATCAAAGGATCTTGCACCTGGATTTATCCCTGCTGATCTGGGGTCCATCAGATCTGTCAGGTCATAACGCTGGGCAAGCCCGGCATTGGTCTGTCATGAATGGAAATGTTACAGGCTCAAGCGTAAGCCTAGGAGAGCACAAATTACTAGCACGAGCAGGTGGCCCACACTTCCACGTCACTCACTATGGTTGCAGCAGCACCCATCTCCCAGGCCACACCGGTGGTTGTAGGGAGGCTCACACATGATCAGCTGAGGGAGGAGGAAACAGGCCGAACTTGGTGTACAGTTGAGTGGACTCAGTATATGGAAGGGAGCTGAACACATTCAGTGCTGCATCATGTCCACATTCAAGGGTGAACTTGAAAAGCAAAGTGAAAATCTTCCCAGGAGGCAGAGCTGCCAGTGACATACCTGGTCATTCACTTTGAGTGGAAAGAGAAGTAGCTCATGGTAAGAATACATATATGCAGATTCCCAGACAAGGTCCAGTGGCCTGGCTGGTTGCTTGGAGGCCTGGAAGGAAACAGACTGTCCCACTGACCTCTCTCTACTGAGTTTCTACTGAAAGAGGCCCACAGGAAGCACGAGGAGTGGCCTCCTGAACACCCAGGGAGAAGAGGATGTGTACAGCACAGGGGGTGGTCAGTGGCGGCATGGAGCTGAGCTGCTCCAGCCGCCTTTAGGAGAGCCTCCTGGGCTCTTCAGTGGACTGACAGCTCCTAGCTGCTGCCCCTTTCTATCTACGGTGGTTTTCATGCGAAGGTCCTCTTTCCCTGGCTGCTCCCAGCCACCGACTCAGCATCGTGAGGAGTACTAAACGCAGTCCGTTTTGGCCTAATGCCAGACATATCCAGAGGACCACCTTTGTTTAGGGACTCCTCTTCAGCTTTCCCAAGACTTTCTTAGAACTGTGTTGCAATCTGAGATTCTACCTCCACACTTCTTCCTCTCCATTCTCCTTTCACGGCCTGAAGGATGTCTCCACCTCCTCCACTCTCTCCCCCTTTATCCTTCACGGATGTTCCCCACAGTATTGTATGTATGTAATCCCATCTTGGTGTCTGCTTTTCAGAGAAACCAAACTAGCACTGTTAAAATGTCTTTCATTATATATGAAGTGACAGAACATTAATCGAGACAAAATGGGGTAAGGATGGATATTGTGTTTCCTAGAGCAACCACTAACAAAATAAAACAAAGATAGATAGCTGAAAAGCCAATAGGGGAGGTAAAATGAAATATAAAAAATTCTCAGTCAAGAGAAGGCAAATGAAAGAAAAACAAAGGAACCAAGAAAGAAGGAATATATAAGTAGCAAGATGTTAAAATTAAACCCAGCCACACAATTAAATGTAAGTGGACTAAATCCTCCAATTAAAAGGTAGAAATTGTTAGATGGAATTAAAAGGAAAGATCCACTTGTATATTGTTTGAGAGATACATTTTTAAATATAAAGTCACCAAAAAAGTTGAAACAAAGGGATGGGAGAACTATACCATGCAAACACTAACTGTAAGAAAGCTGATGCTGTTTTATTCATAGCAGGCAAAATAAACTTCAAGTCAGAAAGCAATAAAAAGAATAAAAAGGAGACATTTCCTAATAGAACTGTCAGTTCATTAAGAACGCAGGATTAAGAACTAAACAAATCCGTAATTGTAAGTTTTTGAGTTGCAACATATTTCCCTGATGCCAATCCCTTGGCATCAGGGAAAGAGAAATCAAAACCACAATGAGATACCACATCACACCAGTCAGAACAATTAAAATTAACAAGTCAGGAAACAACAAATGTTGGCCAGGATGTGGAGAAAGGAGAATCCTCGGGCACTGGGGCGCTCCATTGGTTAAGCATCTGCCTTTGGTTCAGGTCATGATCCCAGGGTCCTGGGATCCGGAGTCCCACATCGGACTCCCTGCTCAGTGGGGAGTCTGCTTCTCTCTCTCCCTCTCCCTCTCCTCCCTCTTGTGCGCTGGCACACTCTCTCTCTCCTTCTAATAAATAAATAAATTCTTAAAAAAAAAAGAAAGGATGAAAGAAAGGGGAACCCTCTTACAATGCTGCTGGGAATGCAAGCTGGTACCATCACTCTGGAAAATAGTATGGAGGTTCCTCAAAAAGTTAAAAATAGAGCTACCCTATGACACATCTTCTGATAAACTTATACCTCAGTATTTTATGCTTTGTAATGCTGTCGTAAGTGGACACTTTTATATTTCATCTGCCAATTTTATTCCTGGTATGTAGAAATACAATTGATTTTTAGATACTGACTTTGTATCCTGTGTCCTTGCTAAATTCACTTAGTTTTAACAGTTTTCGGTAGATTCCTTTGGAATCAGATTATTTGTGTATACATCTTCTGTGAAAAAAGATGGTTTTACTTCTCCTTTCCAATCCTTTTTTTAAATCTTTCCTTTTGCCCTAGCTAATATCTCCAGTACAGTGCTGAATACAAGTAATGAAACAGATATCCTTGCCTTGTGATGATAGGGGGAATGCATTCAGTATTTTACTTATTGTTGTATGATGTTAGCTATGGTTATTTTATAGATAGCTTTTATCAGGGCGAGGAAGTTTTCTTTTATGCTTGGTTTGTTGAGAGTTTCTACTTTTGTCATGAATGGATGTTGGAATTTGGTCAAATGCTTTTTCTGCATCTCTTGAGCTAACCATAATTTTTCTCCTGTTTCTGTTAATGTGCTTTTATTGATTTCCTAATATTAAGCCAATCTTGCCTTCCTGAAATAATCCCCCACTTGGTCTTGATATATTATCCTCTCTATATATTATTTGATTCAATTTGCTAATGTCGTTAAGGATTTTTGCATCTAGGCTTAGGAAGGATATTGGTCTATATTTTTTCAATGTCCTTGTCCTTTTGATATCAGGGTTATGCTGACCTCATAAAATTGGTTAGGAAGTACTCCCCTTTTCCTCTCTATTCTAAAAGATTGTGTAGGATTGATATTATGTCCTACTCAGAAATGTTGGACAGAGCTCACCAGTGCAACCATGTAGACTGGAGTTTTCTTTGTGTGAAAGTTTTAATTATAAATTTAATTTCTTTAACAGGTATGTGGCTATTCAGATTTTGTATTTCTTGAGCTGGTTTTGCTAAGCTTTATCTTTCAATTAAGTGTGTCTAGTTTATCTTAATTACCAAATTTATTGCCATTAAAATTCATAATATTTTCTTATCCCTTCAATGTCTATAAGAGCTGTAGTGATGTCCTCTCTCATTACTAATACTATTAATTTGTATTTTCCTTCTGTTGTTCACTATCTATCTTGCTCTGGATTCATCAATTTCATTAATCTTTTTCAATGAAGCAATTTTTGGTTTTGTTGATTTTGCCAGTGGTTTGCAGGCTTATTGTTTTTCTGATTTCCACTCTTTATGTTTTTATATTCTACTTATTTTGGTTTAATTTGCTCTTATTTTCCTAGCTTTTTAGGTAAAAGTTTAGATTATTGATTTTATACCTTTCTTATCTACTCTAAGTGGTTAATGTTATAAATTTCTAAGGATTTCTATGGCTGCATCCCACAAATTTTGACGTTTTGCTCTCATTTCCATTCAGTTCAAAATATCTTTTATTAAGTTTTAAATTTTAATTCCAGTATAGTTAAGATACAGTATTATTAGTTTCAGGTATACAATATAGTGATCGAACAATTCTATACATAACTCAGTGCTTATCATGTTAAGTGTTCTCTTTAATTCCATTCACCTATTTTGCCCATCTCCCCACCTACCTCCCCTTAGGTGACCATCAGTTTGCTCTTTATAGGTAAGAGCCTATTTCTTGGTTTGTCTCTTTTTTTTCCTTTGCTCATTTCTTTTAATTCCACATGAGTGAAATCATATGGTATTTATCTTTCTCTGATTCACTTATTTTGCTTAGCATATTACTTTCTAGCTCCATCCATGTCATTGCAAATGGCAAAATTTTATTCTTTTTATGGCTGAATAGTATTCCACTGAATAAATATATCACATCATCTTTATTCATCTACTGATGGACACTTGGGCTGCTTCCAATAATTTGGCTATTGTAAATAATGCTATGATAAATATAGGGATACATGTATCCCTTTGAATTAGTGTTTTTGTATTCTTGGGGTAAATACCCAGTAGTGCCCTTACTGGGTCGTAAGGTAGTTCTATTTTAAACTTTTTGAGGAACCCCATACTCTTTTCCACAATGGCTGCACCAGTTTGCATTCCCACCAACAGTGCAAAAGGTTCCTTTTTCTCCATATCCTTGCCAACATCTGTTGTTTCTTGTGTTGTTGATTTTGGCCATTCTGACGTGTGTGAAGTCATCGTTGATTGTAGTTTTGATTTTGTATTTCCCTGATGATGAGGGATGTTGAGCATCTTTTCATGTGGCTGTTGGCCATCTGGAGGTGGTCTTTGGAGAAATGTCTTTATGTCTTCTGCTTATTTTTAATTGGATTATTTGGGTTTGGGGTGTTGAGTTTTATAAGTTCTTTGTATATTTTGGACACTCACCCTTTATCAGAGAAGTCATCTGCAAATTTCTGCTCACATTCTATAGGTTGCCTTTTAGTTTTGTTGCTGGTTTCCTTTGCTGTGCAGAGACTTTGTATTTTGAGGTAGTCCCAGTAGTTTATTTCTGCCTGTGAAATTTCTCTTGACTCAGGAGACATATCTAGAAAAATGTTGAGGCAGTTAATGTCAGAGACATTACTGCTTGTGTTCTCTTCTAGGATTTCTATGGTTTCAGGTCTCATATTTAGGTCTTTAATCCATTTTGAGTTTATTTTTGTGTATGGTGTAAGAAAGCAGTCCAGTTTCATTCTTTTGCATGTAGCTGTCCAATTTTCCCAACACCATTTGTTCCCATTCGATACTCTTTCCCGGTTTTCACAGATTAATTGACCATATAGTTGTGGGTTCATTTCTGGGTTTTTTATTCTGTCTTATTGATCTATGTGTCTATTTTTGTGCCAATACCATACGGTTTTGATTACTACAGCTTTGTAATATAACTTGAAGTCAGGCATTGTGATACGTCCAGTTTTTTCTTTTTCATCATCATCATTCCATACAAATTTTAGGATTGTTCTTTCTACTTCTGTGAAAAATGCTATTGGTATTTTGATATGGATTGCATTAAATATGTAGATTGCTTTGGGTAGTATGGACATTTTTTTCCTTCTTTTAAATTTTTATGGTTTTTACTGTGTTCAGTTATCTATCATATAGTATACATCCTAAATTTTTGTTGTAGTGTTCAACAATTCATTAATTGCATATAACACCCAGTGCTCATTCCAACATGTTCTCTCCTTAATACCCATTACTAGGTCACCTAATCCCCCCACTCCCCTCTTTTCTGTAACCCTTAGTTTGTTTCCCGGAGTCCAGAGTCTCTCATGGTTTGTCTCCCTCTCTGATTTCTTCCCATTTATTTTTCCCTCCCTTCCCTTGTGGTCCTCTGCTCTATTCCTTATGTTTCACATTTGAGTGAAACCATATAATTGTCTTTCTCTGCTTGATTTATTTTATTTAGCATAATCCCCTCCAGGATGGAACTGGAGGGGAGTATGGACATTTCAATAATATTTGTTCTTCCAACCCATGAGCGTGGAGTGCCTTTCCCTTTGTGTCATCTTCAATTTCTAGCAGCATTTTATACTTTTCAGAGTACAGCTGTTTCACCTCTGGTTGTTTATTCCAAGATATTTTATTGTTTGGGTGCAATTAAAAATGGGATTGTTTTCTTAATTTAACTTTCTGCTGCTTCATTATTAGTGTATAGTAATGCCACAGATTTCTGTACATTGATTTTTGTATCCTACAAATTTACTGAATTCATATATCAGTTCTAGTAGTTTTTTGTTGGGATCTTTGGGTTTTCTATATACAGTATTATGTCATCTGCAAATAGTGAAGTTGTACTTCATCCTTACCATTTTCAATGCCTTTTATTCCTTTTTGTTGTCTCATTGCTGAGGCCAAGACTTCCCAGTACTATGTTGAATAAAAGTAAGTATCTTTGTCATGTTCCTGACTTTAGAAGAAAAGCTCTCAGTTTTTCCCCATTGAGTATGATGTTAGCTGTGGTTTTCTCATATAAGAAAATGCTTTTTTTTTTTTTTTGAACCACCCTTGCATCCTGGGAATAAATGCCACTCGATCATAGTGAAAAATTTTTGTTAATGTATTGTTGAACTCAGTTTGCTAGTATTTTGTGGAGAATATTTGCACCTATGTTCATCACAAATACTGGCTTGTAGTTCTCTTTTTTTGTGGTCCTTTTGGAAATTTTCCTTTGTGCTTTATTTGTTGGAAAGGTTTGAGAAGAAGAGGTATTAACTCTTTAAATATTTGGTAGAATTCATCTGTGAAGTTCTCTGGTCCTGGAATTTTTCTTTTTTTTAAGATTTATTTATTTGACAGAGTAAGAAAGCACAGGTAGGCAGAGCTGCAGGCAGGGGCAGAGGGAGAAGCAGGCTACCCACTGAGCAGGGAGCCCAATGCGGGGCTCGATCCAGGATCCTGGGATCATGACCTGAGCCGAAGGCAGATGCTTAACGGACTGAGCCACCCAGGTGGCTCCTGGTTTCATTGATCCATTTCATTATTTCCTTCCTTCTGCTAGTTTTGAGTTTTCTTTGTTCTTCTTTTTCTTGCTCCTTTAGGTATAAGGTTAGGTTTATTTGAGGGTTTTTCTTGCTTCTTGACGTAGGCCTATATTGCTATAAACTTCCCTCTTAGAACTGATTTTGCTGCTTTACAAAGATTTTGGAGCATTGTGTTTTCAATTTCTTCCCCAATTTCTTTACTGACCCATTCATTGTTTAATAGCATGTTATTTAATCTCCATGTATTTGTGCTCTTTCTCGATTTTTTTTGTGATTGAGATTCTAGTTACATAGCTTTGTGGTTAAAAAAAAAGTGACTTGTTTGTGGCCTAGTATGTGATCTATTCTGGAGAATGTTCAATGTGCACTTGAAAAGAATGTATATTCTGCTTTTTTAGGATGGAATGTTCAGAATATATCTGTTAAATCCATCTGGGTCACTGTTATCTGAAGCCACTGGTTCCTTGTTGATTTTCTGCCTGGATGATCTGTCCATCAGTGTAAATGGGGTGTTAAAGTCACCTATTATTTTTTGAGTGTTGAGTTTGATAAGTTCGTTATAGATTTTGGATACTAGCCCTTTATCTGATAGGTCATTTGTGACTACCTTTCCCCATTCCATAGGTTGCCTTTTAGTTTTGTTGATTGTTTCCCTTATGAAGAGACATTTCTTCCAAGAAGACATACAAATGTCTAACAGACACATGAAAAAAAAAAGTTCAACATCACTAGCATCAGGGAAATACAAATCAAAACCACAGTGAGATACTACCTCACACCGGTCAGAATGGCTAAAATTAACAAGTCAGGAAATGACAGGTGTTGGCGAGGATGCAGAGAAAGGGGAACCCTCCTACATTGTTGGTGGGAATGCAAGCTGGTGCAGCCACTCTGGAAACAGTATGGAGGTTCTTCAAAAGATTAAAAATAGAACTACCCTATAACCCAACAATTGTACTACTAGATATTTAACCGAAAGATACTAAAATAGTAATTTGAAGGGGCACCTCCACCCCAATGTTTATAGCAGCAGTGTCCACAATAGCCAAACTAGGGAAAGAGCCCAGATGTCTGTTGATAGATGAATGGGCAAAGAAGATGTAGTTTAGGGGCGCCTGGGTAGCTCAGTGTGTTAGGCATCCAACTCTTGGGGCGCCTGGGTGGCTCAGTGGGTTAAAGCCTCTGCCTTCGGCTCAGGTCTTGATCTCAGGGTCCTGGGATCAGCCAGGCATCAGGCTCTCTGCTTAGCGGGGAGCTGGATTCCTCCTCTCTCTCTGCCTACGTGTGATCTCTCTCTGTCAAATAAATCAATCTTTAAAAATGTGGTTTATATATACAATAGTATATTACTCAGCCATTGAAAAGGATGAAATCTTGCCATTTTCAATGACATGGATGGCACTAGAGGGTATTATGCTAAGCAAAATAAGTCAATCAGAGAAAGACAATTATATGATTTCACTCAAATATGGAATTTAAGAAAAAAACAGATGAATATAGGGGAAGGGAAGGAAAAATGAAACAAGACGACACCAGAGAGGGAGGCAAACTGTAAGAGACTCTTAACTATAGGAAACAAACAGGATTGCTGGAGGGGAGGTGAGAGGGGGGACAGGGTGATGGACATTACAGAAGGCATGTGATGTAATGAGCACTGGGTGTTATATGCAACTGTTGAATCACTAAACTCTACCCCTGAAATTAATAATACACTATATGTTAATTAATTTAAAATAAAAGATGTATAACACTCCTATGTTGAAAACTAAAAACTACAACACATTGTGAAATAAACGAAGACCTAAATAAATGGAGATACACCCTATTCATGGTTGATAAGACCCAATATTGTTAAGATGTCTTTTTTCCCCAGTTTTTGCTAAAGATTCAATTTAATCCCCCCAAGCAATCTACAATTTAATGCAATCCCTATCGAAATACTAACAGCATTTTTAAACAGAACTAAAACAAACTCCTAAAATTTATGTGGAATCCCAAAAGACCCTGAAAAAGAGCAAAAAAATTGGAGGCAGAAAACTCCCAGATTTCAAGTTATACTACAAAGCTGTAGCAAGGAAAACAACATGGTACTGGCACAAAAACAGACACACAAATCAATGGAACAGAGTCGAGAGTACAGAGATAAGCCCATACTTATATGGTCAATTTATGACAAAGGAGGCAAGAACACACAAGGGGAGAAAGTCTCTTCAACAAATGGTGCTGGGAAAATTGGACCATTTTTTACACCATAAAAATAAGCTCAAAATGAATTAAAGACCTAAATGTGAAACCTGAAACCATAAAACACCTAGAAGAAAACATAGGCAGTAATCTCTCTGACATCAGCCATAGAAACATTTTTCTAGATATGTCTCCTGAGGCAAGGGAAACAAAAGCAAAATGAAACTACTGGGACTACACCGAAACAAGACAACTCACCAAATACGAGAATATATTTGCAAATGCTATATCTCATAAGTGGTTAATATCCAAAATATATAAAGAACTTATACAACTCAGCACCAAAAAAACAATCAATTAAAAATGGGCAGAAGACATGAACAGATGCCAACGGACAAATGAAGGGAGGCTCAACATCACTCATCATCAGAGAAATGCAAATCAACACTTCAATGAGATACCACCTCACACTTGTCAAAATAGAATGGCTAATGAGATGTCCTTCGACAGATGAATGGATAAAGTTGGGTGTATATATTATACACACACACACACTGGAATATTACTCAACCATCAGAAATGATGAATACTTACCATTTACAGCAATGTGGATGGAACTGGAAGATATGATGCTAAGTACAATAAGCCAATTGGAGAAAGACAATTATCATATAGTTGCACTGATATGTGGAACATGAAAAACAGTGCAGAAGACCATAAGGGAAGGGAGGGAAAACTGGATGGGAAGAAATCAAAGAGGGAAACAAACCATGAGAGACTCTTAACTATGGGAAAAAACCTGAGGGTTGATGAAGGGGAAGTGGGTGGGAATGGAGTAACTGGGTGATGGACATTAAGGAGGGCAGAAGATGTGATGAACACTGGGTGCTTTATGTAAATGACAAATTGTAGAACATCTGAAACTAATGATGTATTATGTGTTAGCTAATTGAATTTAAAAAATAGAATGGCTAAAATAGAAAACACAAGAAATAACAAGTATTGGTGAGGATGTGGAGAAAAGGTCTCCCTCATGTGCTGTTGGTGGGAATGCAAACTGGCATAGCCACTGTAGAAAATAGTATGGATGTTCCTCAAAAATTGAAAATAGAATTACCATATGATCCAGTAATTCTACTACTGGATATTTGTGCAAAGAATATGAAAACACTAATTTGAAAAGATATATGCACCCCTATGTCTGTTGCAGCATTATTTATAACAGCCAAGATTGGGAAACAACACAAGTGTCCATCCACACATGAATATATATACATGTATATATATAATGGAATGTATATACTTTATAGAGTATATAAAATACACTATAACATACGATGGAATATCAGTCACGGAAAAAATGAAATCTTTTTTTTTTTTTTAAAGATTTTATTTATTTGACAAAGAGAGAGAGGTCACAAGTAGGCAGAGAGGCAGACAGAGAGCAAGGGGGAAGCAGGCTCCCCGCTGAGCAGAGAGCCCGATGCGGGGCTCGATCCCAGGACCCTGAGATCATGACCCGAGCCGAAGGCAGAGGCTTAACCCACTGAGCCACCCAGGTGCCCCGAAAAAATGGAATCTTGCCATTTGTAACAACATAGATGGATCTAGAGTATACTGCTAAGTGAAATAAGAGGAAGACATACCATATGATTTCACTCACATGTGGAATTTAAGAAACAAAACAAATGAACAAAGAAAAAGACTTAAATATAGAAAAATCGGTGGTAGGTGGGAGGATGGGTAAAATAGGTGAAGGGATTTAAGAGTGAACTTATCCTAGTGAGCACTGTGTAATGTAGACAATAGTTAAATTGCTACATTGTATACCTAAAACTAATATAGCACTGTACTTAATTATACTGGAATAAACAAATATTTTTAAATGCAGTAAGAAGAAAAAAAAGATTCATTGTAATCCCAGTTAAAATCCCAGCAGTGTTGTTTTTTTTTGTAGAAATTGTCAAGCAGATAGGAAAGTTTAGATAAAAATAAGAAGGAACTAGAATAGTGAAAACAACCTTGAAAAACATAACGAAGTTGGAGAACTTACATTCCCTACTTTCAAGAATAAATTTAAAGCTGTAGTAATTAAGACAGTTGGTAGCGACATAAGGATAGACAAATAGATCAACTGCGCAGAAGTAAGATTCCAGATATAGAGTCAGTTGGTTTTCTATAAAGACACCAGAGCAAATCAACAGGGAAAGGAAAGCCTCTTCTCCAAGTAATGCTGAAATAACTATACAGCAAAAAGTGAACCCCAGTTACTGCTTTATACCATACACTGGACTTACCTTGAGATGAATCATACACCTGGAGGTAAAGGTTTTTTAAATCTCTTAAAGAAAGTTAGAGTATCTGTGAGCTTAGGATAGGCTAAGATCTTTTTTAAAGACAGGAGATAGTCAGCAGTAACCATAAGAAAAGTATTTGTTAATTGGACTCTTCTCCATTAGCAAAAACTGCTCAGCTTTCTCCCAGTCTGAGGCAGACTTATTTTCTGACAAATGATTTATAACCAGAATATTTAAAGAACTCCTTAGTATTCATAATAAAAACAACCCAGTATAAAGATTGAACAAGGAGTTGAACAGACACTTCATAGAAGATATGCAAATGATCTGCATGCACACGAAAATATCCTTATTATTAGCCATGAGAGAAATGCGAATTAAAACCACAGTGAGATTCTATTTCACTCCCTAGGGTTGCTAAAATGGAAAAGATTAACGCCAAATATTAGAGTGTATACTGCTGACACAATCCTTTCAGAAAAATGTTTGGCTCTTTCTCACCAAGTTAAACATATATCTATCCTATGACCCAGAAATCTATTCCTAGGTATTTACCCAGAGAAATGAAAACATGTCCACAAAAATGCTTCTATAAGAATATTCATCGCTGCTTAAGTCATGATTATCAAAATCTGGCAAGGACTCCAACATCTACCAAGAGGAGAATAGATAAACATGTTATGGTACATTCCTAAGTGTAATGTACTCAGCAATAAAAGGAAATCAATTACTGAAACCTGTAAGGAAATGGATGAATCTCAACATATTAAGTGGAACAAAAGTCGGACATCAGAGAGTACAAACTGTATTATGGTATCATGGCCTCCGTTTTACAAAGAGAGAGGCAGCTGGGACGCAGAGGGGTTCAGCAGCTTCATCAAGGATAAACTGTGGTTGGAGAGTTGGGACTTCTGACCCCGGAGCTCATTCTTACTATGCTGTTCTGCGTTGTGTTTCTTAATTCCCTTAGCTACATACTAAACAAAAGAGGCATTTTCCTTCATTTTATACATAAGAAAATGGAGGCTCACAGGCATCAGACAACTTGCCCACAATCTTCCCATGAGCTGGAAGGAGAGTCCAGCCTGCTCTCTGAAGCCCACATATATCCTGAAAATACACTGCCTGACTCTGCGCTTGACATTCCTCGTTTGCCTACCTCCTCACTAAGGACTGTGGTTTTTCTTCTGCTCTAGTCTTTAGAGGGTTTTATTTATAACTCCCTCAAAATGGGCTTCCCAAAAAACCCATCCTTCCACACAGCAATGTTTAGAGCTAATTGCCCGGGCAGCCTCTTTGATCAGCGTCATCTTGGGGAGAATTTACTTGATTTACTTGCTTTCAATTTCTAAGCCTTCATTTGTTTGCTTCCTTAATCAAACAAATTAGACCTCGAGTCTTTGAAGTTGGACTATCAGAGAGAATACATCATGTGTTCAACATAAAAATTAAGTGAACTCTAAGATGGGTGTTTAGAAAGAGACAGTTTGGTCAGATTTGATCACAATGAGCCAACCTTTTTCTGGGCTTGGATTTTCCCTTTGAACTCAGAGGACAAATACCTTCTTGAGCCTCCAAGATAACTTGGTTTGGCCCTAGCATTCCTACAGATGTCTGAGCCACAGGTGGTTAGCCGACAGGAAGATCTTACTCTACATACAGAAGATGGCCTGTAGGGGTTAGAATTCTGACAGGGCCAAAGAAATCAGGAGACACTATAGTGTAGTATTGCCAAAAAATGGCCCAAGGAAGGCTTCATCCATGGCTTTAACTCTTCCATATAACCGGAGAACTAATTTAGTTTTCCACGTGTCTTTACACTGGAGATGAGCCATTGGCCTTACTTCCATAAACCTGGCTTCTCCCTCTGTGAGGATATGTGTCACCCATGGCGGTACACTGCTGAGCTAGCCTTTCAAGAGAACCTGCTGCAAGGAGGGTAGCTGGCAGCTATCTTCCAGATGCTACAAATTTGGATCTCCAGCAGAGTTCACATTGAGGCCATGCGCTCTCTGGTTTGACACCAGCCAGCCTGACCCTAGCAGGGACACTAGAGCCATGACATTCCTGTTAGACATAAGACTCCTATGATGGGAGATCTTTGCTCTGGGGATACTCATCAGCCTGGGCCTTTTCAGATCTGCTCTGCAGTCTGCGGTTCTCCTTCCTGTCCTCCTTTCTTAACTCTCCTTTTAAACATCGCATTCGGAAGACAATTGCCACCAACTTCCACTCTGTCTTCACAAACATAACCCCAGTGAATCTCTAACACATCTAATCCCATCTTGGTGCCCACCCTTGGAGCACTCAAACTTATATAGTTGGTACACAAAATGGGGTTTTGCATACTAGCTCACTCACCTCATAGCTAGCAAAGAGAACACTAGCCCAACTGACATGTGGGGCATGGAAAGTTCCTGGAATAAGACAGTATGCCTCAGCTGCTGAAGATTTCATGGGTGGTGACCTAGAAGAATGTCCCCCTGGAAGAGAACATCTTTGCCAATGAAGTGATTCAGGCATTTGAAATATATGAGGAAAACAGTAACTCCAAGGCCAAATTGTACTGACACACTGGGGAGGGATAATTACAAACCGAGGGCCATTAACAAACAATTCAGGACTAAGCTGAGAGCCAGACAACCTCCCTGGACACTTACGAAGAGTCTCTTACCTCTGCAGTGGAATAAGGATCATAGTTGAGGGGAAGACTTAGGATCTAATAGTTCCTTAGAGCTCTTGAGATATTTAAATGCTCAACCAAGACAGGGCTGTTATGCTAAGGTTTGGCCCCTAGCTGGGAAAACCTTGGACCATGAAAGCTTGGATGGGGAATCTGGGTGAATGCCCCCAAGAGTTTTACTTTTCCCTGGCAGATGGTAAAGGAAGGAATTTTAAAACTCAGTGAGGAAAGAGTACTAGAGTCAGTATTTTCTGTGAGATCAGAAGACCTACCTGAGGACTCTGTTGCCCTGGACAGTCCAGAGCACACAGCAGTCACCAGGGCCATCAGGAATAGGCCGCCAAGTGCAGGAGTGGCAGGGCCAAGCTGGGCTTACTAATAGCCATGGGAAATGGAGCTTGGCTGTAATAGAGGCCAGTTGGCAGAGCTTGACTACTAGAAGCTAGGGGGCTGCAATTCCCATAATGACTGGCAGTGTCAGAGAGGCAGCCCTTGGCTTGACCACAGGGAATGGTGGAGATGGTTCAGGGGAACAGGACCGAATGGATGAGAGGCCCAGCGTGCTGCTTAATACGATCAGGAGAAGAACAGAACAGAGGAGAGAGAGACTGAAGGCAGTCATCTCAGTAAGAGGTCAGTATCATTTGTTCAGTTAATAGACGAGCCAGTTTTTGGATTTGAAATCCAATGACAAGAGGTGGCCAGATCTCCAAGAGAAGGGCCCGGCCACGTGATAGCAAGTAAGTACTATAATGACTCCCTCAGTCCTTCCTTAAAAAGACCTATGGCCATTTACTTGGGTGACTGCACAGTGGGAAGATGAATACCGAGATCTTTCAAGAAGTGTTGGACACAGAGTCTTAGTTGACACTGACAGCCAAAGACCCTAAATATTTTCATAATCCTTTGGTGGAGGAAGACCTGGCTAGTCTACTTTACAGTAGGTTTAAGGGCCCATGGATCCATACACAGCAACTGGAGTACTGAGCTCCTGGCCTGTGGGTAAGAGTGAGCATGGTGGGGAAAGGTCAACTGGAAGCCTCTAAAGTAAATAAAAACAATACATCCCAAGTTGTTTTTTTTTTAGAAGGGGGGCGGATGGATGACTGCAGACTACCACAGACTCAGTCAAATAGCAGCTCTTATTACAATGTTCTTTCAGACACCATGTCTTTGTTACAGCTGATTGATTAGGTCTCAGAAGCAGACAGTATGTGGCTATTGACTTGGTATCTTCATTATTTCTACTCCAGTCAAAAAAATCAGAAGATCAGAAACCGTCTGTATTTACATAAAACGGACAACAGTGTTTATCTCATGTTGCCCCAGGGCTACGTTAACTTTCCCATTTGCTGCCATAATATTACGGCAATAGTTCTGAACCAGCTAGACACTAAGGGGGTGAGAGCAAGAGTAACCCCACTTACGGTTACACTCAATGAGCCACATGGGGATTTTGTGCCTCCCATCACCACAGTTCTGGGCTTTGCAGGGTATGAGGTCCTACTCACCAAAGAGGAGACCCTCTTGTCAGGGGACAAGTGACTGTTTCCACCCAGCCACTCCGGCCTTCTGGTGTCCAAGGACCAGCAGGTAAGAAAGGGAGTCATCATTTTGGCAGGGGTAACTGCTTCCTGCTGAGGAGGGAGAACTACTATTCCACAATGGGGACAGAGAGGAATATGTCTGAAATGCAGTGGAGCCCATCAGGCACTTTTAGTAGTCTTTGCCCGGTTATACTGGGGGCTCAGATCGCTTAGTGATGAGAGATTGCAGTCTACCATTGGGTAAGCCACAAAGACCTGCCCAGGTGACACTGAAATAAAGAGAATTTAGAATGGACAGAGGAGGAGGGAGACGAACTAAATACAGAAATGGAGCTGTTAGTTCATCCAACTAACCTCTTCTAGGTGTCTCCTCTAGAAAAGATGCCCATGTGAAGCAGGGACATGCTGCTTGCCAAACACATGTAGAACAGAGCTCTCTGGCAAAAGCTGTGGAAATGGCAGCCATGGAAGTACTGCACTCAGATCTCCCTTCAAGAGAAGCACCTATAAACAGAATAATCCCTGGGCAGCTTCCAGCTATTCACTTGGGATCTAATGCAGCTTTTGTTCTGAGGCCTTGCTCTCCACGCGTTTCTCCTAGCCAGTGGCCGACCACGAGAAGAAGATGAGAGCTGGCTCTACCAGCCCAGTGTGGGACTCCTGTAATGGGCAGTCTTTGCACTGGGGCTCCCTGTTGGCCTGGCTGAGATGTTATCAGAGTTTCACTGCCACTGATATCTCCTCCCATTCAGTTTTCCTCTCTTCCCTCTCCTTGCACAGCTGTTAGCCCTGCATAGGGGTCTGAAGGCTCTCCCTGCCCACTGAAGGCTCCTGCTTCCTCTCTCCTATACCCTTAACAAACATTTCCCTTTTTCATGTTTTATTCTGGTTGGCATCTACTTCTCAGAGGACCCACAGTGGAACGGGAGGCCTCAGAAAAAGGCAAATAAAACTCTACTAAAAAAAAATAACAAACCATGCAATGCTGGATGGAGAAGTGATTGGGCAGGGCTTTCAGATATACACTTTCTGGACATTTTCAAAATTGCAAACAAATAACTGTCATGGAGAAAATCTTTAGTCTCAAGCTATTTTCAAACATCTCCGTAATTCCAAGTTCTATTAACTTGTGTGGAAACTCCTACACTTGTCAGATCAAATTCTTGTTCTCTTCCTAATTTGGGAGTTTCCCTTCCGGGCAGCAAAAGACAATAATTGAACTTGTGATCCTGACTCTTGATTGGAAGAAGATTGGACCAAATCTTATTTCTCCCCAGTATCTCTAGGATCACTAAGGGCAGCACTCCTCCTGACTTTCAGAGGAGGTTGTGGAAAAGCATTAACATTTTGTACTTTACAGCTTGTCATGATGGACTGCAGAGAACTTCCTTACCCATCAGCTTATTTTCAATTGTGCACCCACCAGGTGAAGGAGAGTCTTGGCTAATACCTCTTTTAAAACAATTGGATGAGGTTACATTTTAGCAAGCCAGCTACTGCAGCTGATTTCATGCTCTCCATTAACCCCAACAGTACCTGGCACTGCTCTATAGTGGATCCTTCCTGTGGCACCAAGAAAGCACTCTCTAGGCTCTGAATGGAGGGAAAGACCAGCACCAGCTCTTCACTGGCACATACTCAGAGCTCCATGCCTGCACCGCTCCCTGAGGTGGCTGGCTCAGGAGAAGTGACAAAGAAATGTGTGTACAACTGGGGTGCACCTTGCTAGATCATGATATATTCAGCTATACATCCCCTCAACCACCTCTCACCAAAATGACTAGGAGGAGGAACACCCAACAGAGGAAAAATTCAGACTGTGCCCTCTGCCACAGAACTACTGGATATGGATATAAACAGTATATCGGAAAGGGAATTCAGGGTAACAATTATCCAGGCAGTGGCTAGGTTGGAGGAGACAACAACATAGAAACTCTAAGGGCTGAGGTGAGGGCTGATCTGGCAGTACTAAAAAATGCTATCAGTGAGATCCAATCTGATCCAAATACTCTAACAGCTAGGGTAACTGAGGCAGAAGATTGAATTAGTGATCTAGAAGACAAAATGATAGAAAAGAAGGAACAGGAGGAGGCCTGGAACAAATAGCTTAGAAGCCACAAAAACAGAATTAGGGAAATAAATGATGCCATGAAACATCAGTCAGAATTATTGGGATCCCTGAAGGGGTGGAGAAAGAGAGAAGACTAGAAGATATAGTTGAACAAATTCTGGATGAAAATTTCCCTAGTCTGGGGAATGGAACAAGTGTTCGTGTCCTGGAGGCAGAAAGGACACCCTCCCAAAATCAATGAATCTAGAAAGACCTCCAGACACTTAATTGTGAAATTCATGAATCGTAATTTTAGACAGGAGGTCTTAAGGGCAGCTAGGGGGAAGAGATTCCTTACATACAGAGGAAGGACCATCAGAATAACATCAGACCTGTCCACAGAAACCTGGCAAGCCAGAAAGGGCTGGCAAGA
>CM052895.1:43177255-43222817 GCA_028534135.1 Potos flavus
TTAAGTGATCTCTGTACCTTGGGTATAGAGATCAAGAGTTGCATCATTTTCCAACTGAGCCAGCCAGGTACCCCTTGTATCAACTTTTTAACATTCACATGTTCTTGCCCACCACCAAAACATGGTCCAGTCATCGTCCTAAATCTGATCAACTGGACTTGTAATTCCTCCTGGGACGGTGGGAGTGAACTGTCCCCCTTCCTCTGGAGCCCAGACTTTATAAGATTTCCCACTTCCTTATCTTTGTTCATATCCTTGACCCTGCCTTGAATATTCTCCCATTTCTGCTGACTGAAATTCTACTCAACCTTCTAGATCCAGGATAACATGATGCTTCTTGATCACCTTACTTCAAACTCATATCTTCTAAATTCTAACAGCACTGACTGTACTTCTAATTTGATCCTTAATATTTCCTGCTTTGCATTCTTAGCTGTTTCCTTGGATATATATATTTACTCCTCCTTGCACTGATAATTCCTTAAGCTATAGACCACGTCCCTATGCAAGTCAGGGGCTAATTAAGATTCTCTAACCTAATTTTTTACCCTAATACCAACTAGGCTTAATAAATATGTGTTGATGAGTTACGTGTTTTATGCATTAGGCTTCAAGCTATACATTTCAGCGTGAAAGATATCTAAAATTGTGGAGCACATACAAGGGTGTTCATGGCTATCACACATATGATGGCAAAAAAAAATGAAAACTAAGTGGCCGTTAACAAAGTAATGGATAAATTAAATCTCTTCTATGTATATGTTGAAACTCTGAATGTAGACAATGAAATAGATCTACACGTTCATCATAGATAAATCTAAAAAAATAACATTCAATGAAAAGAGCAAGTTTTTGAACTATAGTATAACCTACCATGTAAGTAAATCTTTAAAACACAGATAAAATAATATATTCTATTCATGGATTCAAGAAGAAAAAAAGGCTGTAAAAATAACAATGAAACCCAATCATATTTATATTCATCAGCTGAAAGACGAGAATGGTCAAAGAGTCTTCAAAATGTCTTCTGTAATTTTTACTATATTAAATGAAGTAAACACAACATGAGTGTTTGTTATATTGTTCTTTATCTTTTTCTGTATTTTCAAAGCTTCTCAACATGAAGAGAAACAAACAAAAAGATACCATCTGGTCTAGACCCCTGTCTTCTGGGTGTCACGCTATTATTCTTTCTATTGTATGAATATAAAGATCAAGGGAAGGGGGAGGGCCTGGAGCTGTACTGAGACTGGGGCACAGCTTGGGAATTGCTGCTGATGAAAGTTCACTAAATCCTTTCAATCAGCTAGTATTCTTAGTTATTTTCCTGTAAGTGAAAAGTGAGGTAGGGGGTGGGAACAAGAGGGGGAAAGAAACCTTTCCTGTCGCCTGGTTATAATAGATTACTCTATGTTGTTTTTAAACCTCCTATAAAGAGTATCTCATTCTTTGTACCACTTTTGAATTGATGCTGTTTCCTTTCTGTGTCTTACACACTGTAATAAATAATAATTTTTAACAAGAGCTAACGGTTTTCAAGAGCTTACTATGTGCCAGGCATTTTGCTAAGCACTTTACATATAACTTTGTAACGGTATGGATGCTTCTAGCTTCACGTATCATAAGACTCTGTCCCAATGGAGTCAAACAACAAGGAAATGTGTTAGATACACCCTGTCTCTTCTGAGAAGAAAAACGAGAATTAACAGCCTTCCGGACTGGTTTGTGTAGAAGCTTATCATTATCAGCCAACTCCTGGAGTGCCTTTGGTCTTTCTGTCCTACTGTTTGCAGGTGCCATGAGAAAAATACTGTAGAGTTTGGTCTGTGTGCTTCTATATTTGCATCCAGTAGGAGAGACACAAGTTGGCTCAAGCCTGCCCATTCCTAAGAAATCACTATGGACGTGATGGGTTCTATAAATTGCTTAGAGACTGAATGAAGCAGCGGGGGTGGAATGGATGTTGGCAAAGGGACACCATGCCCACCACAGTGATTTTCTAGGTTACATGGCTGGTAAGCAGCATGCCCTCCACAACTACACTGCACTGCCTTCCAGTTCTTGTGGTGCTGATGAGTCTCCTGGGATGGGAACTGTGATGTCAGCCACATAGTCCTCCTACCACGTGAACCCTGAAGCGATGGTCCGGAGGTGACCATCTCCAGGCCTCTGAGCTTCCCTTGTTTCACCTCCTGATTCCTCTTCTCCTTTTTGCCACACTAACACCATCTTTTCTGCTCTGGAGGCTCCTTTCTCCGCAAGCGTGGCTGTGAGTGATAGACTCGCTACTTCCTCGACTACCTGCTGTCTGTGGGAAGTCAGTCCCTCAAGTGGTTTTGCTACTATTAATCTTTTTAAAAACAAATTATAGGAACAAATAGAAACTAAGAACAATAACAACAAGCTTTGGAAATTTACAAGGGATCCAGAATCTAAGAGTTCTCTTAGTCATTGAGCTGGATCTCATCCCAGCAAGTCAGCCTGAGGGCCTATACCAGAGGAAGGGCGGAATGCTCCCTGAAGCTTGTGTCTCCCAGTCTTGGGGGTACATTTCAGGGTTCCTCCCTAAGGTCACCTCCTCAAGGGGACGTCCTCAAAGCACACACCTGATATCTCTGTCATCCTTCAAAGTACCCTCCTTAAAAGAACTCCCTCCTCTGTAGAAGTCCAGACTTCCTCATTGGGGTCACTGCTCCCCACCAAGGTTCTGGGGCCCCAAGTCAGGCACATGGGTCAGAGTCAGCTGGCGCTCTTCATAAGCCACGTGGACAAGTGAGGATGTGCATATGAATGTGTAGACAAATGATCTGCTCAATGGATCTTGTCAAAATGTAGATTCTGGGGTGACTGGGTGACTCAGTCGGTTAAGCATCTGCCTTTGGCTCAGGTCATGATCCCAGAGCCCTGGGATTGAGCCCCACATCAGGCTCCCTGCTTAGTGGGGAGTCTGCTTCTCCCTTTGCCCCCCCTCCTACTCATGCTCTCTCTTTGGCTCTCTCTATCTCAAACAAATGACTACGATCTTTTAAAAAAAAAAAAAAAAACACATACACAATAAAAACACAGATTCTGATTCATTAGGTCAGGGGTAGGGACTCCAGATTCTTCATTTCTAATAAGCTCCAAGGGATACTGATGTCACCGGTGAAGGTTCCACACTGGGAAGGGTGGGGGTGTAGGCAAGGCTAATGTTGGCAGTAGATCAGCCTCCCCACTGTGGACAGCACTGTGCTGGGGGCTTAGGGCCAAGGAATTGGTGTGTCCTCCTGGGAGTCTGGTAAGTAGAAAGGCCATCCATTCTGGCCTGACTTGATGTTTGGTCATCACAGGCTGCCAAAAATGAGTAATCCCAATCTACTCAAAGCTCTGAGAGACCAGTCTCAAAGGGCAGAAGCTAGAGGAAGACAGATTTCCTTTCACACAAAGCCTAGCTCTAACAGCACTGAGCTTCTTGGGCCTGGGTGCTACCAGAGAGGAAAAGATGCTTCCTGAGGGTGGAAGGGAAGGGAAGACTGGGCCAGAGGGAATTGTACTGGCCATTCTTAAGGTTCCCCTTCAGGGCTAAGATCGTATAAACCATAATTCAAGGAGAGAAAACGGTGATGAGTCAGAAGTTTCTTGCCTTCTCATCAACCTCCCATTCAGCCAGATTTTTTCAAGTGTGAGACCCAGCCTGTCAATCTAGGCCTATTTCTTCTGCATTTGTGTTACTCTCCCCAAATAAAGCCCTGCCTCCTTCTCTTAAGGGTCACAATGGGTTAATATGAATGGGTTAATGAAGAGAGAGTGTGGTTTTAACATGAGAAGAAAAATACTGACAGGTTTGTACAAGAGACATAATTAACTCTATGCTCTGGTGATCTGCCAACACATATTCTCTCCCTGCAACCTTCTTGCTCTTCCACAAGTCTTAAAAATCTGACTTTAGCCCATAAAGGCAAAAAAAATATATAGGATTTGGCTCTGAAAATATCCTGCTCTTATGCAATTTAGATTTGGTATCGCTTTTAAATGATAACCCAGTACAAATGCCAGGGGTAGAAAGCACTCTGTGCCGACGCCAGCCCCCAGGTCATCCGTCCTTTCCTTCTGACAGCCCAGCTTTCTCAAAAGCTTTCTGTCTTAGCAAAGGTCAGATATGAAAAGTCAGAGGGCTCAGAAACACAAATGAACACCATCTAAGCCACAGTGACAGAGGCAGGAGGGGGACTCTGTCAGAAAAGCAACGCAAATAGCAAAGAGTGCAAGTGAAAGCATGAAAGAAAGGGCATGATTGGTAATCAGGAGCAGGTTCTAAAGCCTGTCTGCCCCTTTTGGACGCTTCACAGTATTTTTAATACGCCAGTGACAGAAGAGCTGGGTGAGGAGGGCCATCTTTCATCTCTGATCCTCTCCCTGACAACGAAAATAGGGTGAGCACATTTGCATAACAGAAGAAAGGGACAGATTGCCAGTCCAGAAGGACCCGCAGGACACCTGTCAGAAATATTAAAAAGCAGGATAATCTCACAAAATGTGAAATGTTTTATGTACTAGTCTTGAAATAGTTGCTAGGAAAGGCTACAGTGGAAAGGAAAAAAATGTGGGCCATATCCCATCTACAAACCCTCATTTTTTGAATGACTTCAGGATCCCACACAAGTCCTATTCCCCTGCCCTATGTCCCTCATGGAAAGTACCTTTAGGCTGCAAGCTCCTGTTAGGGAGCACAGGGAATGATGGAGTTACTGGAGCTCAGGAGCAATTTTCTTGGCTCCCCTCCCCACCTGAGCCAGGGCACACCTCCCCAGACCCCCCTTCCACCCGCCTCCTGAGCCTCACCCACCCCACCTACCCCCACCACCAGTGGGAACATCCTGCCCCACTCCTAGGGCTCAGGGACAGGTGTTCCTGTTCTCAAGTCACACTCAGACCACATAAAAACATTTTTTTTCAGTAGACAGAACTGAAACAGTGCAGTTAAAAGAGTACCTCAATTCAGGCCCATTAGAGGTCAAAAAAGATATTCGTGGCTGCCTGTGTTTTACATTGTTTCTTGAAAAATGTAATCCCAGTAAACAAACCAATTTGGGAACATGTCTCCATGGGTCCATTTCACCACAGAAAGGTAAAGTTGTGCCTCCCCCAAAGACTCTACGATCTGAAGGAAACAGAGCAGGGAGATGGTGGAGCAACAGGGGGTTATTTGGGCATGGGCAAGAGGAAACACACACCTTAACGTTTTGTTGTGTTGTATTGGCTGTGGTCCATGGCCCTGGCTGCTGAGCAGAAAGACAATGGGTTTGGGATTAAATTTCCTGTACCCACACTCAGAGAGGGGCTAGTCTGCCACGCACCAAAGATGTTTTGGACAAAGAATTAGAGAGAAAATGGCAGAACTTGGAGGGGGGTGGCGGGGAGAGGTGTGTAGGAGACAGGGGCTTTAAAAGGGATACCCCCCCCCCAAGCGATTGGAAAGAAAGATCAGTCCCCAGCCAGCTTCAGCAGCTCTACATGGGCAGTCAGAAGGAGGAGGGCAGCTCCGGCTCCTCAAAGCCTGAGGAGCCGGAGCTGCCCGGAACTGCCTGCCTGTGACTCAGGGTGGAATTTTCCTCCCAATGAAAATAGGTTGAGGTTTTTGTTGTTATGGTCACTCACATTGATCTTCTATTGTTCTCTCTCTCTCTCTCCCTCATGCACATGCACACACACGAATATAATAATTTAGGACATACTAGACTAAGCCCCCCAAGATAGAGGTTCCAAGCATAAGACTCTTGATTGAAAGAAGGGAATGGTAACCTTTATCCCGCTGCCGTATCTCTAGGGCAGCTCCCTAACTTCAGGGAGCATAGAAACCACCTGTGAAGCTTGATAGAGATGCGAGTCCGCCTCAGGGATCCTGACTCAAAGGGTCTAAAACCATTAGTACTAATCACAGTGTTCAGCATTATGCTCTGTGGAAAACAGACAAGACTGTATATGCGAGGTCTCTCTACGCAAAAAAACAGGAAAACGTATTCAGAAACATGTGGCTCCCGCATGCACCCACGGTCAAGGGTGCTGGAGCTCAGATGCCACCTGGCCCCCAGGGGTTAGATATTTACATTAGGTCATATTTCAAGTTGGGGGTCATGTTGTGGGACCTAAGGGATCACCATGGTGGGGGGCTTGGTGGTGTGTTGCTACAGGTGCTGGAGAGGAGTCAATCTCCAACTATCTGGAGCAGTGTCCTCTCAAGGGCACCTGCAGGCAAGGTCCAGTTATTGACTGTTGAGGTTTGGATGGGCCAACCTCAGGGAGTCCGCACGTGAGCAGATGTCTCATTTCTTTCAAAGAAGGCAGGATGTGAGGCTCTACACAACAAATATTTTGGAAATGTATAGCCCTTTATCACCATTAGGCAGGTGTTTCAAATCAGTTTTCCATTCTCAAAAGAATGAGCCCAGAGGGACTTTAGATTCAAATGTAATCACTGGTCTCTCGAATATTCTCTAGAACAGTGCTATCCAATTGAAATATAACATATGATGGGAGTTAAGCATGTAATTTTAAATTTCATGTTGGTCATATTAAGAAAGTAGAGAAAGGTATGACATTAATTTTCATAAATTTTACTCAACCCGGTGTATCTAAAATATCATTTCAACATGCAATCAATATTTTAAAAATTACCCATGAAATGCTTTACTTTTTTTGTACTAAATCTTCAAAATATAGTATTTTACATTTAAAGCATCTCTCAGTTCAAACTAGCTACATTTAAGTGCCCAGCAGCCACAAGGGGCTGGTGGCTGTGGTGCTGGACAGCACTGACCCAGACCATGGGCCAACCTGGGACAGAGAGGGGGCTGAGTCACTACTCACACCAGTGAGGAGCAGGTGTGGAAAAAGAGAAACGGAGTCATGTTGATCTGGGCCCCTAACCAATCCATAAGGAAGTTCTGTTGGTTCTCCCTTCAGAATATATCCAGTCCTGTCTCTTCTCACCACTTCTGCTGCTGCCATCCTGGTCCAAGCCACCACTGTCTCTCCTGGATCACTTCTCACTGGCCTCCCTGTTTCCACCCTTTCTCCCTATAGTCTCGCCCCAAAAGACCACCAGATTAATCCTATTAAAGCATAAGTTAGATTATGTAACTTCTCAAACTCTTCAGTGACTTCAAAGTTCTTATAATGAATCACCAGATCCTGTGTGGTCTGCCTCCTCCTCCCCCAGTTACCTCTTCTGTTTACTCTCCCCTTTGTTTTCTCTGCTCCATTCCTACTGACCTCTTTGCTGTTCATCCAATGGTCCCCAATCCTCCCATCTTAGGAGCATACTGCTTGTTCTCTCTGCTGGAATGTTCTTCCCCCAGACATAAGACATCTGCAAGGCTATCACCTTCGCCTGCTTCAAATTTTTGATCAAATAATGCCTTCTCTTTGAGATCTGCCCTATGAAATAATGCAGACTGCCTTCTTTCCTCGGTCTTGCTCCTCTCCTCCCCAGGGGAAGACCGCTTTACCCTGCTCCACTATGTGATATACTCATGTTATGTTTATTACTTGTTTCTGCCACTGCCCACCCCCCAACACGTATACAGGGCACACAGGCAGGAATCTTTATCTGTTTTGTTCACTGCTCTGTCTGCAATGCCGGGAATAGTGTCTGACACACAATAGGTGTTAATTAAGTATTTGCTGAACAAATCAATGAATGAATCAGGGTGGAGCCATCCTGCACTTCCGTCCCTGTAGCTCAGCCCTTTGTCAGCGGAGAGGGCTCTGTCCCACCCTCCCCAGCCATCTGCCTCATCTTCTCACCAAATTGCAAAGGTCCGAGAAGGAATATTCAGGATTAGTCATCCCCACTGAACTAATTCTTCCCTTGGAGCAATGATTCTTTAATGGTTTTCTTTTTCTTTTTGTCTTTTAATTATAGACTCCCTTGTGAAGTTGATGGCAGCTATGAATGTTCTCTCCCTAATATGCACATCATAGGCCTGTGATGCCCCCCAGTTAATGGCTGGGGACCTCATGTAAAAATTCCTGCACCAGAGGTTCACCGACATGCAGTTTTCCTATCCGTCTTTGAAATCAAATCTTTCCGCTCTTCCAAAAATAGAAACCATGTCCAGGAAGAAATTACAGAGCTCTACAGCCAGAAGCAAACTTGAAATGGTGATATAGTTCATCTTCCCACCTCCAGACAGCATTGAACTGCCTATTCATCCTAGGAA
Source organism: Potos flavus (assembly GCA_028534135.1). Taxonomy (NCBI): domain Eukaryota; kingdom Metazoa; phylum Chordata; class Mammalia; order Carnivora; family Procyonidae; genus Potos; species Potos flavus. Next base: position 43,185,457 of record CM052895.1, read on the forward strand.
AACTCCACTTCCCTGGGGTAGGCAGGTCAGTATCTCACACACACAAGTTCTTTTTAACACTTCAGCGGAATTGCTACTGTTTTTGGATTAACCTTCCCTCTCTGCTCAGACCTCCTGGGAAAACAAAAAAAATCAAATGCTTGTCTTAAAAATGTATTAGGATGCCCCTGTTCCCTCTCCCGATTTCCTTCAAGCAAAATGAACAGACCTTTTGGTCTCTTATCCAAGCCAGTATTTATTAAAAATGCTTTTGCTCGGGAAGGCTAAAGCCCAAGTCACAGCCAGCCTAGGGAAGTCCAAAGGAGCAAAGACTGAAGGAAAAAGAGATACCCTATGCTCCCGTCAGACCTTTAGTGAAGAGAGTCACATTTTCCAGCCAACTCTTCTCCTTTGCCGAGAAATGAGGCATGATCACATGACTGAGGAAGATACAAAGCAGAGGCTCTTTATACTCTCTTTCCAGACGTGGCTGCCAGATTCACAGGGCTGGCCCCAGTCTTAGTTTGGGGACAATTAATGTGTTTTTACCTCAGTCAATCGAGGTAAATCAAGTTACCAATCAGATGGTAATCTTCAAACCAGCCTTTGGTCAATGGAATGAGATGAAACATAAGTTTGCATTATCGTGAATTTCAGCTTTTCATTGATGATAGCCTGAAAGCTTTAAAAATGCTTTACAAAATAAATTCACAGAGCTCCTTTTCCTGAAGCATGACTCAGTCAGGGAATAGTAAAACTCTCTGAGCCAGCACTGAAAATGCTTCAGAATTCTTGAAATCAAATCAAAGAATGACAGTCTGTGTCTTCCCGAAGCAAACTCTATTCATTAGGCAATAAAAAGCAGGCTAGAATAAAACACAGAGTTTATATCAGAGCCTGATCAGGAGGTCCGGACTGAAATCGTTCCATCAATATTTTTTTGTTGGGATTGCAGTTGATTTATAAGACATTGCCAAGAGGCATTGATAAATTATGAGATTTCCAAAGGAACCAGAACTACACAATCAATGAAACTGAAGAAAAACACTGTAAATTCCCTGAAGAACTTAAGACAGTGAACAGAAATATGATTGTTTATATCTGTCTTTCTTTTGCTACCTGAGGCTAACTAGAGCCTCATGGAAGGGTGGGGTTTCAGAAAATTTTGGACATTAGCTAGCTGCACAGTCCCCTGTGCTGTGCCCACTAAGTATAGACACATACTACCTCCATGAACACCTCAAGTGGAGGCTGCTTGAGGCTCATTCATTCCCTGAACTAACAACACTCTACTGCTGGCACGTTGACTACCTCCCAGAGACCAAATTCTACTCAAAGGGCAGCTCTAACTGAACATGGTTCATACTTTTCTGGACCCAAAACTATTGAGGAATGATGTTAATAAGCATGAAGAATCCAAATAATCCTTTCAAGGGGTTTAATAACTCAGCCAAGCAAAAATTATCAAATACTCTATCTTCCCTCATTATCTGACTTTAATTTCTCACAGCAAGAAGGTATTGACCAAGTACAATTGGCGACAGATTTGTGTATTGGCATCCTTTTCGTTTTTGTATTATTCATATAACTGCTTTTATTTTACAATGGGGTGAAGAAAAAACTACGAAAGACTTGAGAAAATATTATCATTTAATAATCTGTAAAGATTTTTAGAAGGAGACTTTCTGCCTCCTATGTCACAAGGGACAATAATTTCTGTATTCCTTTACATTACTCTAGAGGGCCTCTAATGAGCCACAACTACCAAAGCAAGTCTGGCAAATTCTGAGAGCCATACATTTTGGACTGAGTTATGACAGAGTAACTCAGACTGAGGCAGAAAAATCTGGACATGCGTGTGGCATTCAAAAAATTTTAAAGGACTCATCCTCAGGGATGAGACCCTGTGGAGAGATTCAAGTCACTATATGAATCATATTATTAAAAAATCACCAGGGGAGGGACGCCTGGGTGGCTCAGTCAGTTAAGCGTCTGCCTTCAGCTCAGGTCATGATCTCAGGGTCCTGGGATCGAGTCCCACATCGGGCTCCTTGCTCGGCGGGGAGCCTGCTTCTCCCTCTGCGTCTGCCTGCCTCTCTGCCTGCTTGTGCTCTCTCTCTGACAAATAAATAAATAAAATCTTAAAAAAAAAAAATCACCAGGGGAGGCTTTTTTAGAGACTCACAAATTGGACATGGCTTTGTACAGGTGCTACACTGCCTGTAACAAATGCTCAGAATCCAGACTGAAGACATTTTGGACAAAAAAACACCTTTTCCTCTACCCTCTTAGGTTCTGTGTTTAGAGGTCTGTGAATTAAACTAACAGAAGACAGGTTACCAAAGAAAAGGTGTATGACTCTTATAGTATTTTAAGTACATGGGAGTTCACAAAAAAAGTGGCTAGACTTTTCCATTTTAACAAAGGAAAAGGGATTTGGGCTTCAAGGGACAATAGATTGTGAGGAAGTGAGTAGGAAATATTTCGGGGGATTAATGGAAGATAAGGGTTATTTTACTAACGTCTATTTACACAAACCTGTCTTGATGTTGGCTTTCTGTCTCCAGTGATAAGAGTGCTCTCTGCTTCTCGGTACAGTGGTAGGAAGAGGTGAGGAAAGACTGACACAAAGGAAAATTTGTACCCTACTTTCAGACAGAGAAGAGAAAGGTAGAGATTCTTCCTGCACCTGTTGCTTTTTAATGCTTTCAGGTAAAAAAAAAACCCCTCATATCAAATTGGCATATTTGTGGGTGGCATATACTGACCTCCTTCAGAATCATCCTTTGGGCTGCAAATAGGTGAAAGTTAAACCCCTCTCATAAACTATCTTTTGCTTATGGGTGGAGGGATAAAATTTTTTTCTTATTAAGGGGGAGCAAGATTATATCGAAAAATTAGAGTTTGTTCCCTCCCTTAGCAGTACTCACAAAAGTCTCTACTTCCAGAGATGTTGGAAAAGAGAAACTGTTAATAACCAACCTCATTCCTTGAATGAGCTAATTAAAGAAATATGGGCTTTGGGGACAGCACATCCTTTTTGATGGGAAGAACTGGTCTCTGGAGAACTGCTGGAATCCCACCTCTTAGAACATACCTGCTGACTACTTGAAATGGAAATCTGAAGGGGAGGGACCTGGGATGAGATCAGGCTTGGGGTTCGTGCACGGGCTTTTCCTCAACTTTTGGAGCCTTGTCTATAAATGTGTCCAACCTCCTCCTTTCACACATAGGTGGGAACCCTTAAGAATTATCCTTAAGGTTATAGGGAAAAGTGGTTTTTTGGTTTAGAGAATGTTAAGGATCCTTCCTAAAGAAAAAAGGTCAATAAGGGTGCCTTGGTGGTTCAGTCGGTTAAGCATCTGCCTTCGACTCAGGTCATCCTGGGATAGAGCCCCGGGTCACATTGGGCTCCCTGCTCAGCCGGGAGTCTGCTTCTCCTTCTCCCTCTGCCCCTCCCCTCACTCATGTTCTCACTCTGCTCTATCTCTCTCTCTCAAATAATTTAAAAAATCTTAAAATAAGAAAAAAAGCTTAGTAATTATGCTCATTTTGAGGAATTTATTGCTTTTTGTGTATGCATATATGTACATGCTGAGGCTAGAAATAAAAAAAAAATCGGTCTTTCCATTAGCTATTGGAGTCCAATTACCTGAAGTATCAAGGTCATTAAGCTTACCAATTGGATATTATGAACTAGGTTTTCATTAAAATAAACGGAAATCTCACCTTTCTTTGTAGGAAATATAAAGTGTGATTATGTACTATATTCTGAGATCTGAATAAAAGGGGGAAATTTTTTATGCCATTTTAATAGAGGTATCGCTCAGTTGTACACTTACTTCAGGTTTAAATGAGTGATTTTTTCTTTTTTTTCCTTTCTAAAGTAGAATCGAATCTTCTGCTCCCAACCATCAGTGTTGGGATAATCCAAGATACTTAGTTAGCTAAAGATTTAACTGTTGGGGAAGATGTGGCTGGTTTTACCTACTGGCTATCCCTATCTGGCATCTGATTTTCCCATCTAAAAATTCTATGTTTCCATGTCCTAAAAAGAGACCTTTATACTATGCCTCACAAGAATGGGGCCAAAGCAGTTGGCTGGAGATTGTAGGACAGAATGAAAAGAAGTTGATTAGAACATTCTAATAGTTGGAAAGCAGCCTGAAATACAATATTTTAAATAGGTATGTTGGTGGATTCTACAAAGCCTTCCGGAGAATAGCAAGTAATTTGGTACTGGACATTGTTGCAAAAGAATGGGCAGGGGCAGACATGAAGGAAGATATCGAGAAGGAAATAGGTTCAAATAATGGCTCTCCGATGGAAGAATCTGGACCTTTCTGACATTTTTTTAGTCTACTGGAAAGAAGAGATAAGATGAGATTTTAGACAAGCCCCTTAAAAGACTATCATATATGAATGTTCATACCACTATTATTCACTAGAGGCAAAAAGTGGAAATGGCCTATATGTCCATCAGTTGATGAATGGATGAAAAAACATGGTATGTCCACACAACGGAATAGTATTTGGGGATAAGCAGCAATGATGTACTGGCACATGTTACAGCATGGATGAACTTCAAAAATTTTATGCTCCATGGAAGAAGTCAGAGTAGAAGAACACGTATGTATGATTCCATTTATAGGGAGTGTCTAGAACAGGCCAACCCACAGAGACAGAAAGGAGATTAGAGGTTGCCTAGCATTAGGGGTGGGAATGGGGAGTGGCAGTAAATGGACGCAAGGTTTCTTTTGAGGGCACTGGAAATGACATGAAGTCAGACTATGGTGATGGCTGCAAATTCTGTAACCTTACCGAAAATCATGGTAGATTTAGTCTGGGTGATTTTGTGGTATGAAAATTATGCTTCAGTAAGGTTATTAATAAAAATTATTATCTGACTATAGTCTCCTTTACTATTATTATAATTGTTATTATTAAGTGTTCAAGGATTCTACGTATGAGTTTGTGATCATTATGACTTTAAATAAATTCCTTGACTTTTCCTTAAGGGAGAGGTTTCACGTTTATCTTTTTAGGCAGCCAGAGCTGAGCTCAGGTACTGGCCACACAGAAGAACACCTGGCCTCCTGGGGTCTCAGGACACTAGACCAAATGTCAGCAAGAGGGCCCACCTTCTCCATCACTATACCATCCTCGTAAGAGGGCTACCTCTTCTCCTCTTATTGAAAGTTCATGACTGTTCCTCTCTGTCCCAAGGGCCATTGGTAGGATGCTGGATGTGGAGGATCTCTGTGTTTCAAGGATGGGTTTGTAGGAAATACAAAGTGAAGCAGAGACACGAGAGACTTCCAATGGGAGAGAAAGTGTGCGGGAGTGTTGGAAAATAACATCAATAATCGTAGAGGCCTGATCGTCATGGAAAGGACAGATAATAACTCAGAGTGGAGGAAAATTTTCACACCCCCTCAGCTGAGATGATTTCTTCAAGGCAGGTGGTTTTGAATGGGTATGAATAGCCTCGTATTTGCATGACTTTCTTATTTTTTTTTAATTAACCCCAACAAATTGCTTTAGAACAACACTGTTATTTCCAGTAGGCCCCTCCCCTTAGGAACTAGTCCAAGCATATCTAATATTTGTTATTTTTGCTTCTTCAAAGCATGGTGCTAAGCCTCCTACTACTGTTACAAATCTTTGGTTGTCAAGGCCTGAGGCAGAGCCCGGGACAAGCTGGGATTAGAGATGCCTCTGGACTCTTCTGTCACAGGTCACAGCATGGAAGGGGGGCAGGACTGTGAGCACAGTTCAGTTGCGTAGCTTGTAAAACCTTGGTGAAATCTTTGTGGTCTGATTTGGGTTAGAACAAAGGTATGACCTGGTTTTCGTGTCCCCAAAATTTTCAAACAACAGTGTCAGTACTCTCTTAGTTAGCCCAGGATTCCTGAGAACCACACTACTGAAGAAGGTAGACTGAAGTAGACTGAAAAATAATTTCTGTACTCCTTTTACTCACTGCGCCTACTTCCATCTTTTGGGGCCCAAACAGAACAAGACAAATTCCTCTGCAACATGACAGCCCTGTAGAGGGTTGAAGATATCTTTCAAACGCCTCTCTCCTAAGATTTCATTACTCCAGACTAAACATCCCCAGCACACGAGTGATTCTGCAGAAAATGTGATTTGCAGTCTCAGCCGGACAAATTTTGTTATTGTCTCACTTACAGTGTGCTGCCCTTTTTAAGGTATGATCTCAAAGAGGTGTGCACAGTGTGACTATCATCTTCCTCATTAGTGACCGTTATTCATGGGAAATGTAAGTAGTGCAGAGAAAGGCCTCTGTAAGGGATAGGAGAGGAAGCTATTATCTGTGGTGTTTACTATAAGCAGTCTGTGTGAAGTGCTTTATAAACATCAGACCGTTTAGCAGGATGGGGGAAATAAGAGGGCATTTCTGCTCAACTACTGAGGCTCACTCTAGAGATAATAAGTTTGACTAAAATCATCCATTCCAGATATCACTGTGAAGGGTCTCTTTCATTTAAAAGCTTACAAATGTGGGGGCACCTGGGTGGCTCAGTCAGTTGAACATCTGACTCTTGGTTTTGGCTCAGGTCATGATCTGATGATTCATGAAATGGGCCTGCACGAGAGGCTCCAGGTTCAGCGGGGAGTCTGCTTGAGATTCTCTCCTCCTGCCCCTCCCCTCACTTGCTCTCATGCTCTCTCTAAAATAAATAAATAAATCTAAAAAAAATAAAAAAGCTTACAAAGGTGAAAAAGGTGATTAATTGAAATCACTGGCCCTACACTATGAAAGAAAGAAGTGAATGTAGTTTTGCTCAAGAGTTGTTTACAAAGCATAATTATCTCTAATAGTAAAGTAACAAGTAATTCAGCTGCGATGTTAACTTCAAATCCCTTTTCACTGGGGAATCGCTAGACGCCTTCCCCATGGGTGAGAAAAGAGACAGCCTGTGTCCTGGGGCTTTCTTCATCCTCGGTCTGCATCTCCCACCCGTTCTCTTCCCGACCACACAGCTCTGAATCTGGGTCACAGTGGCTTTGATTACATAATCACTGAGAACTCGTAAGCATTCTGTTTTCCACTCCTTCAAGTTTACAACTTAAGTCCAACCTTCAGGAAATGTATTTCTGAGCATGTTTGGGTTCCTCTAATGAACCCTCCGCCACAGCTGCCCTCTGTGATCAGCAGGCTCACCCTGGCTCTGGGCAGCAGCCGTGGGGATGGCCTTAAGTGGAAAGAGAGGAGCTTGCTTGGTCAGTCTTTTCCAAATCAGGGGCATTCATTTAGATGTTTGCAGGTGATCCTGGGATAAAAAATCAAGGCCAGCAGATTGTCTTCTAAAATGTATTTCATATTGAAAACTCATGAAAAATAACAAGTGTATTATATAGTTATTCCTGGTATAATGTGATAACCAACCTTTTGGAAGTAGCCTGTCATACCCAAGAATGTCAAGAAATCATCAGCACAAGAGCATGTGGCTTCATCTTGACAGCACTAACCAAGCAAACAATGCACTGACACGTGTCATTGGGTGCCTTGGCTTACAAATTTAACATACACATTTGTGAAAGGAAACGTGATTAACACTGGCTTATGCAATTAAAAATTTGATTTCCTTACCTAATGAGTAGTTGGGAGGGAGGCAGTGGCAGGCTTGGTTCAGCTTCAGGGGATCCAGGCCCTTCTAGCTTTCTGCTCAGTTGTCTTTAGCATGTTGCCTGATGGTCACCAGATGAAGCTTGTCTTTCCAGGCAATATGTTCACATAAGTGAGTGGAAACGAGACAAGGTGTGGCACCAGTAAGCTTTTCTTCTTGTGTCTGTTGTATTATCTGAAAATAAAAACCTTCTTAAAATCCTCTTAACAGATTTCACCCATACATATATCTCATTGATAAAGATTGGATCCCATGGCCACCACTAACTGCAAGGGAGATTGGGATAGTGGGTAACTGACAAAAGGGAAGGATTACTGTAACTGGTTTAAGGGAATGGAGATCTACAGAGTAGAGCTAAGCAGTGTAAGTCAGTGATAGAGCACTATGATCTATTGTACACTGAGCATATGTACCACAAAAATCACTTCCCATGCGTCAGATTCTGAGAAAATAAAGTCTTAAATGAAAGTTCAGGTCTTGTTCTTAAACTCTCCCTTTTTAAAAAGATTTTATTTATTTTGCAGAGAGAGAGAGAGAGACAGAGAGAGAGAGAGAGAGAAAGCGGAAGGGAGAGGGAGACAGAATCCAGAGCAGATTCTGTGCTGAGACAGATCACGACCTGAGCCAAAATCAAGAGCTGGATGCTTAACTGACCAAGCCACCCAGGCAGCCCTATTAAACTCTTTCTGAATTAAATCAACACAAAGTCAGAATTCTACAAAGAAAAAATAACTGTGGACTCAGATTTAAAAAAAAAAAAAAATTGAGACTGCAGTATACAATATGAGATAATTAATGGTCTTTAGAGAAAACTATATTAAGAGTGTTAAAAAGTTGGGGCGCCTGGGTGGCTCAGTGGGTTAAAGCCTCTGCCTTCAGCTCAGGTCATGATCTCAGGGTCCTGGGATCGAGCCCCGCATCGGGCTCTCTGCTCAGCAGGGAGCCTGCTTCCCCCTCTCTCTCTGCCTGCCTCTCTGCCAACTTGTGATCTCTCTCTCTCTGTCAAATAAATAAATAAAATCTTAAAAAAGAAAAAGTGTTAAAAAGCAAACTTTCAATGAAGTACATTTAAAGATCAAAATGGCTTTATTCAACAATTCATGAATTGGGCAGCACCCCATCTAGCAAATAGAAGACTGCTGAGCTGTAGAAAAGGAAGAGCTTTTAAAGGCAGAAAGGGGGAAAGGAAATTAGCAAACAACACAGTGTTTCATTCTTTTTTATGGCTGAGTAATAGTCCAGTGTGTGTGTGTGCGTGCGTGCGTGTGTGTGTGTGTGTGTGTGTGTGTGTGTACGTACACTACATCCTCTTTATCCATTCATCTACTGATGGATACTCGGGTTCCTTCTGTATCTTGGCTATTGTAAATAATGTTACAGTAAATGTAGAGACGCATGTGTGTTTTTGAATTACTGTTTTTATTTTCTTTGGGTAAATACCCAGTAGTGGAACTGCTGGATCACATAAGGTCTTGCCATTTGTGACAACATAGATGGACCTAGAGGGTATTATTCTAAGTGAAATAACTCAGACAGAGAAAGATGAATAACATATGAGTTCACTTATATGCAGACTCTAAAAAAAAGATGAGAGAAACAAAAGAAACAAACAAAAAAACCAGAAACAGATTCATAAATACAGAGAACTGTTGGTTGCCAGAAGGGAGGGAGGTGGGGATATGGGTACAGTAGGTGAAGAGGATGAAGAGGTACAAACTCCCAGTCATTCAATAAATAAGTCACGGAGATGAGAAGTACAACATAGGGAATATGGTCAATAATACAATAGCGACAGATGGTGGATAGATGGTGACTATGCTTATCACAGAGAGTAGTAATATATGGAATTGCCAAATCACTGTACTGTACACCTGAAAATAATATAACATTGTATGTCGACCATGCTTTGATAAGAAAGATAACAAATTATTTAAAAATAAATGAATGCATTGTTTCAGGCAAGGTCACCCTCGTACGGGGAACAGAGAGGGTGTATCAGGTGGCCCAACTATGTCACTACAGCTGACCAGGTAATTCCAGGTTGACCGGGTAATGGTTATACTCCCGGAAGAGGTTGAAGCTACAGTTAGGTTAGGTATCAGGCCTGGGGTTTGCTGACATGGGACTTAGTACGAGACTGCATTTTGGACCTGATGTTTTCTTTTTAACAAGAATATCAGACTGTTACTAAATATGGAGGTGCTGCTTGTCATTACTTTTCTGGAACGTAGCTTTGAAAACAGAATTTCTCCTGTTAAGCTAAAAGCAAGCAAACAAAAAGGCTCTAGACCTGATGCTTTACCCAAAGGAAATATACGCCAATGTTTTCTATACTACACAAATATTTGATTAAAATACACTTATCATGTCTAAAAAGTTGATGGTGTTCACATCATTATTTAGAACAATAAATTTTACTTGCAAGAGACGGTATTAGTTAATGGCATCGAGAGTAAGCTCTGGAGCCAGGCAAACCTGGATTCATATTCTGACCTAGCCTTGGTCGAGATTCAGTGTCCTCCCTGCAAAATGGGGATAATAATAGCACTGACATCATGGATTGCTGTGAGTCTTAAAGGAACCAGTGCATGTTTAATACTTGGCATATCTCCAGGCATATAAATAAGCCCTCAAATATTACCCACCTCAGTATTTTTCTTACTTGTGTTCTGAATAAAAGAAAATCATTTGGACCTAATTTAATTGTCAATTATAACGATTTATTTATGCGATCATGTTTGCTGTGATAGAATCACAACAGACACGCATTATATCCCGTGACCTCTCCCTGTTGGCATTCTGTCAAAAAACTATAACTTAAAAAAAGTATTCTGCGGTGTGTTTTGATAACAACTTTCTAATTAGACAGTGAGTTAAGAAGTCTACGGTTGTGTATCAGACCCCATCTAATGGTGTCACTGGCATTTCTTAGGTGGCGCTTGCAGATCTCCCTGGACCACTGTGTCCCTGGCTGCAGGATCTCCTGTTTGCTGGGAACTGTCTGTACCGTGGGCTCGGGATGCAGCAGATTTGGGCTGTCTTGGAGAAGTGCTGAGTCATGCTAGCTTTTCTTTCTCAGACCCTCCAAGTCTCTTCCAAGAAATCTGTTGGCCTGCATGTCCTCATTGTCTTTGTTGTTGAACAGCTCATTTTTTGGACCCGAGTATAAAATGAGACTATACTATTATCCAGCCCACATCATTCCATTTTGCCTTCAAGAAAATCATGAGACCCGTTGTCAAGTACTTTGTTAAATCCATACATAGCATATTTGCCTAGACTAGCGGTCTGGCAAAGGCACTGAGGTTAGTTAGGTTGAAGGCTTGTTTGTATTATTGTCTCTCTACTCAGTTAGAGCCAACATGATAGAAACTGTGTTTGTTTTGGTCATAACTGGAAACAAACTGGAACATAACTGGAAACAAACAAGTAATTTCTGAGTAACTTACTGACTGATAAACTGAACTTATCTGACTGATAACTAATTGTTACATGCTCCCATGTCTGTCCTTTCATTATTGTTTTCTAGAAAAATGGCCATGGTGGTTGTGAAAGTCAGTTACCTCGTGGAGCGCCACCCTGACTTCTCCAGCCCAGCTCTTCCTTGCTAGTATCATGCTTCAAGGAGGATCCACACATTTGTAACATGTCTGACCACAGCCAGGACTAAAGGAGGACATCATTCTTTCTGTAAGGCAGTCTAAGCAAAGCTAAAACCGAGCACAAATAAAGTTACGTTGAAACCAACTGGGGCTGAGTAGTACATCTGTATAAGCTCATCTAAGAACAATGGGTTGTTTTAGCTTTTTTAACTCCAGGCTCTAATATCTCTGATATGGTTGAGGCGGTATCAACTAAAAGTTCTACTTGTTCCTCTGGGGTAGGTGTTTTTAAATAAATCCTTTACCAAACATGAAGCAAGGGGAGGGTAGATTCTGGGAACCAATGCCACTGGAATGAATGTTGTTTTCTGGCTTACTCAGTCATCCAAACAGCCTCTTCGCCCAAAGGACTTTGTCGCAGGACTGACTTTACATCAGTGACTGGACAATGCCAGGGTAGACATTCATTGCAACTGCCATTTCCATTCTTCTCGCATATTAGGAAACGTGATTAAGAACGAAGACTAAAAATTCCAGATGTCTAATCCGAGTAATGGAGAAGAAAGGGGAGTTTGTGCTCCTGAGAGGCATCACGTGTGACCCACTGCTGCTGCTGAAATGTCCAGGGGAGACTGCTTCCCAGAAACAACTAAGGCTACTGCCCAAGACAGAGGTTGTAGCAATGGAAATGGAAGCTTGGTGCAGGTGAGAGGCTTCCTCAAGGTCAACAGTGATATATTATGCAACCATGAAATTGTACCACTCAGATCTCCTGCTATGGGAGACTGATATCTCTAGCTGCTGCCCCTGTGGACCCACTTCTACACTCATGCCAAGGCCATGCTTACCCCTTCCTGTTCCCAGGCACCAGGGCGGGGGTACTAAGGCAAGGATAGTCTATGAGATGCAGAACTCGTCCAAGGATAACTGTGTGTAAAAGATTCTCCATAGGCTTGAAACTTTAGTCTAAGACTCTTCTTACCCACTTTTCCCTGTTCTCTCTCCTTTTACAGGTATTACACCTCTACTGCAGTCTGAAAGCTCTCCTTGACTTTTCTGTTCTCCTGACCCCAAGAAATCTTTTGCACATCTAATCCCATCTTGACATCTGCTCATTGGTAGACCCAAACTAATGTATGTAGCATTCCTTTGTCCAATCAACTGAATATCATAACGAAAGTGATCATACATAGAGACTGTCTTGATCAGGGTGAGAAGAGGAACCAAATATATTTCTATTCCCTACACAAGCCTGGAGTAAGTTTTTTTCTTTTCCCATTGGCCATCATAAAATACTTGTGTCTCCTACAACTTATTTGTAAGCTAAGGACATAATACTATATTAGGAGTCGACAATACTTTTAGCCATTTGGGATACTGGAAAGGAAAAAAAAAAAAAGAGAGAGAGGATCACCGATGTTGGCAGGTATGTGTGCTCAATAAATATCTGCCCCCAGAACAAGCCAGTGTGTCCTTTATTTTGTCCTGGGCAATGTTTCCTGCTAAACTATGGAAGTTACCTGGGAGACAATAGAGAGGAGAAGGCATCAGGTATTTTTGCCTTATAGTTGTCCCATAACTGAGAAATAAATGACCAGCAGCTGCTTGTCACTGGGTCTGTGACTATTTGTATGACTGTTCTTCTTTTTTTCAAAGATGTATTTATTTTACAGAGAGAGCATGAGCAAGGGGAGGGGCAGAAGGGGAGGGCGAGAGAGAGAAGCAGACTTTGCTGAGCACAGAGCCTTACATGGGGCTCCATCTCACAAATCTGAGATCATGATCTGAGCTGAAAGCACGATTCAGATGCTTAACTGGCTGAGCCATCCAGGTGCCCTGACTGTTCTATTTTTTAAACAAATCCTGAATTGTTTTTCAGTACCAGAGGATAATATTGAAGTCTCTACATAAAGGTTGTGAAGGAGCTAGTTGACAAAAGTTAAAAAAAAATCTCTTAATAAAAGTGCTGAATTTTGTAATACATTTACATTGTAAAACCCACGGTGTGAAAAATAAGTCCAAAATCAGTGCTTAAAAAATAACTGCAATAGCTCAGTTCTCTTTTTAAAAATGGAACTGAGCATCTTATTCAGGGCTATTTTTTATTTGTATTAGATGATTGAAAGTAAACATTCTGAATGATAGAAAAAGAGTTGCAATAACATTAAAATTTATTTTCAGCTTTTGTGTATTAACTCATTAGTCATACCCTTCACTGAAACACAATTTACAAGCTCATATCCATTTGTTTGTGAGCACATTATGAATATAAAGGCGCTTTACTAATTTGGTAATTATGAGCCATTATTTGGCTGTAGAGGACCAATTAAGCAAGAAAAATTTCTCCTCCTTTCTCTCCCTCAGTCTGTCTCTGTATCTCTGCCTCTCTCTGAGATAAAGACAGTGAGAGACTCACTAAGCTTGGGGGAGCATAAAAGAATTAAACTAATCACATTGTATTCAAACTGGTAGTAGATTTTAGACATGATCTGACCCAGAACTCTTAACCTAGAGGCCACGAATATCTAGGGAATCAATGAGTTGGCTTCATGGGAACAATTATGGTGGGGTCTTGATGACCCTGTTAGATGGTCCTGGAAATGGAGAATAGTCCAACTGCACGTCTCAGGGATGAGGAGGATTCAGTGGTTCCCAGAGCTCTCAAAGGCAGGAGTATGTAATGTAGGCAGGCCAAATAAAGGAGCAATGGACAGTTCCTGATAAACTCACCTATCTATGAGCATTCCTATGTCCTCATGGACTATGGAAGTAAATTATCCCAAGACATAATAATCCTATCATCCTGAAGGGTCAGCACCACTGGGAGTACAAGTGTATAACAAAGAACAAGAAGTCAAAGATGGGGAGTATTGAGGTCCTATGAAAAGAAGCAGAAAAATCAACAAACATTGGTTTGGGAGGGTAGACAAGGGTTTGGTTAAGATATGGCATTCACGGTGTGGACAGAATATCCAGGTTTAGGTGATCTAAAAGCAGCTGGAAACAGAGAAGTGAAGGTGAATGCTCCCTATTACTATAGTAAAAGTCCTCCTCCGTGAGTTTTTCTTTCCTTTGGTGTTCTCCTGAATCAACCCCATGGTCACCACTGCACTAGACCCATGAATGTGCTGTGTCCTCCTTTACCTGAAGTAGAGTGCTGAGCTGGCTGTAACAGATGAAGAAAGTGATTTGCTAGCCATTCCCAACTTCGCCTTCAGTGACTTTACACTGGTAGCTTGAAGTTGGCGATTGTGGGAGTATTTACATCATAGAAATCAGGCAATGCTATCAATCAGGACCCCCCTCCACTGCAGGTTGTTAAACTTTCACCAGCATTTACAAATGAATCACTGACTGAAATAGGGATAGGGAGTATGTGGGGCCTTAAATAGGATGGTTAAGGAAAACCTTCATATAAAAGTGGCATTTGGGGCAAAGAAGAGCTTTCCTGTTATAGAAAACAGCAAATGCAAAGCACCTGATACAGGAATGTGCTTATTCAAGGCACAGCAAAAAAAGGCTAAACTGGCTGAAGCAAAGAGAGGGAAGGAGAGAGTAGCAGGGGATTAAGTCAGAGATGGAAGATGTGGGGAGAGGCAAATCATGAAAGACCTTCTAAATGATCATAAGGAATTTGACTTTTACTTTGAGAAGAATGGTGAGCCAGTTGAGAATATAAAGCAGTGAAATGACATGAGTATAGCTTACACTTTAAAGGAATTTATCTTTTTAAAAGGAATGCTTTATGAAGAATAGACTGCAAGGAGATCAAGGTGGCTGTGGAAAGACCAGTTAAGAGGCTACTGCAACAACCCAGATGAAACGTGCTGGTGACCAGGACCAGAGGGCTAGTGGTAGAAATGGAAGAAGTGGTCATGCTCTGGATGGATGCAGTAGGACTGTAATTAGCAAGCAGCCCTCAGCTCAGTGAGACTTCTTTCTCTTCTTTCTCTCTTTCTTTGTCTCTCTCTCTTTCAGAAAGACTTTCTAATAGATTTTTTACTCCCCAATAAAGCATGAACCTTTCTGTGCCTGGAAATAATCAGGAAGAAACCTGAGAGCCACTCATCATTGATACTGTAGAAGACTTGCCTATGTTGGGAAGAAACACCTACTGGCCTCTAATATTCTACAGTGTCATAGGAGCTTGGCTGCACAAGAATATGTTTCTGCTTAAGTGTGATAACTGAGTTAAGGCTAAGGGAACAAATAGAGTTGGATGTTATCTATTAAAATGACTTCATTTCTGTGAGTGGTTTTCATATATATATTATATATGCATAACATAAAAATCGTACATAAAATAAACATATTCCTATATATTAATACATAATTATAAATATTAATACTTGAGGGGGCCTAATATAATTGTATGTGTGTGTGCATTCTGTGAAACCGGCATATCACCTCAAAGTGAAGGTAAAATGGGATGGGGGTGGCTTAGTGCCTGCGTCACTCTCCGTGGTGCTGAAATACCAATGGTCAAGGGATACTCTCTCAACCGGCTGACTCATCGTCCATGGAGGTGAGGCTACAGGGCTTGAGCAATCACATGAAGCAGAGATGGGGCGATGGGGAGGGGGGAGGGTCAGAGAATAAGTAAAGAAAAGATGCCTGAGGTTTCAGGATATTATAGTCAGAAAGGATTTCAGGGAATCTCTAGTCCAACCCCTTAATTCTGCAACTAAGGTCCATTTGTCCTAAGTAAGCAGAGATTCAAGAACCGCTGTAATCTGGGATAGTATTAAACTGAGAGAGGGCTAGTCCTATGGGATTGCTCTTAACATTTCTGACAGAGTGTTCTACCAGTTGAATTCTCGCTCATCATGTGACCCCATTAACCATTCCAGTAAAAAAGCTTGCTCAAGAACATGTTTTGATTTGTGCATGAATTTTCCTGTGCAGTGAGTTTACCCTTGGCACCCCCAGCCTGAACTTTATAGCAGAATGGAACCGCTGGTTGGTGTCACCACAGCTTCCCAGGCCTCTGCAAATGACCACTACTTTTTATTAATTTTACTATTAATTATACTTCTAATTGATGTCTCATGATTTCTGAAAGATTAGGACTTGAATAAGCTTGATATGCATTTACATGTTATTTTTGTCCTTGTGTGGCTGACTTTATGCTCAATGAGGCTATAGATGGGCTGTTTGGTAGAAAAAAATTAACAAGCGTACAGGATCGGGAAAAGAACAGAGGGGTAAAGCACCTAGTGACCGGTCACAGAGATGTTCAGTGAATGAGAGCTTGTGTTATGATTTATTTAACTTTTACAAAAGAAAAGAAAGGACAAGAGTCTGCTGAGATAGATAATCACACTGATTAAGGTGGCCTGAGTTTTCTTGCCTGAATTATCTAGGTAGACACAGACGTGCCTTAAGATTTATATATGCAAGGAAGCTACATTACATCTTCATTTTAAAACTTTGTTAATTCTAATTAAGTCTGTATTTTTTAAACTAGGATGATAGACATTATTAACTGCTGAACTAGTGAATTGCAAAATGCCACTGACTCCTGATCTGTAAATAGAACAAAGCCATCTGTGCAGTGGAGAGCATGGAAGTTCCTGCCTCACCCTCCCAGAGGCTCACTGTAACCTTGGGTCACAGATGGAGGCAGCTCAGCTGCCCTGAGCACCAACTTCATCTGGCCTCAGGGCCCCAGAGCCAAGAGCAGGTGTGGGCCACACGCTTAGTATCCCCAGGGGTGATGAAGACAAGCCTTGAGACCCATGTTACAAACAAAAGCTAGTAAACAGGACTTTTCTAAGCTGTTTCAGCCTGAGTCAGAAATGCAGGGCTCCAAGGGGAGGGAAAATCCAGCCTCCTTTACTTAAGCACCCCCTACCTGCCTATGTCCAACAGCACTTCGGAAAGCATCTAACTCCAAGCCTGACTCCCAAGGTTTTCACCAATATGCTATTTAAAATCTGCACAGGTGTCCGCTGAGACCAGAATGGCATGGCCAGAGAACTGTCTGGATTGCCTATCTTCCTCTACAACCCTCACCACAAAAACTGACTCACTCAACCTTTAAAATGAAGAAGGTCTTCCTCTAAAAAAATACATTTACCATTCCTACCATGCCTTTCTCCCATACTAGATCACTTATTTTTCTTCTCAATTTTTCTTTGTCACTAGAGTGAATGTATTAGTTCCTTCCTGGCTGTAAGAAAATAATTCCCTCTTATGAATGTATTGCAACAAAAGAAGAAAATGTACTGACAAGGATAGGGCCTCCACCTTACATTATGCAATCCAAAGAGAGTCTTGTGAGCTATGGTTTACCCTGGAGAACCCCTGTTTGGATGTGGGGGTTTAGAATACAGCTAAGGGAGGACCTCTGCCCAGGTCTTCAGATTTCCCTGGCTCACATGTTTCTGACAGTGGGGAGGTTTGCATGGGGTGAGGGACAGAGACTAAATAAATGGCTGGGGGGCGGAGGAAGTCCTGAAGGGCTGAGACGTATTCCTGTAGGGGCCTCAGGAGGCCACTGTGCAGGGCCTGATCCTGTACTACAGGCTGAAGCGAGCTGAACTGCTGGTAATTAAAGCAGGATCTATAGTTTCTGGGCATGCCTGGTGGGGGAGGGCTGGGTTTCTGGCCTTGGATGAGCTGCCGGAAAGCCAGTGGCGGCTCCACTGAGCTCACAGCTCCACCATTCCCAGCGGGGCCTGTTGCTGGGCAGTTTTCAGTGGAGGAGTCTTTGCAAACCTGCTCTTCAAGAATGGAGGACTGTCTTTTCAAAGGAAATCAATGGAGAATAGAAGTAATCTTGATGGGAAGTTAACTATAGGTTAGGCATTGTTCTAAGCACATTTAATTCTCAAACACATTTTTCATTGATGATAATGATACAAAGATTAGATCATTTACTCAAGATGTACAGTTAGCACAAAATACAAATTTAGTTCACTGAATCCTGAGCTTGTGTTTTCCAGGCCCATGCTGTTTTTACAGAGGTTGCAAGCAGGCAGCCTATGAGGCTGCATCAACCCTTCAAACGGCCGGGTCCCCATGCAACTTTAGAATACAGAAATGTCCAGTAAAATTCAGGATGGCTGGATTTCTTTAAAAAACGGTAAGATCTGCCAACACCGGCCCAATTTTTGCAAGGAAACAATGAACTGGTGCTCAGCAGCTGCTGCCCCTTCAAGAGAAAGAATCCCTAGCTTGCCTGGAGATTTTTTTTTTTTTTTCCAGTTTATACGGCTCCCTTTTGCCTAAGTCATGGCCCATTTCCATCACTTATGGAACTTTCCTGGGCCTTGTTGGCATTTTGAGATTGTGGCACTGCTTTCTTTAATGCAAAATAAAGACATAAAATAAGAGTCAGAGCTGGAATAAACGAATGAGTTGGTGAGACCTAGCTATACGAGCAGCAAGTGTCCTCTCACTCAGTTACACACTCAAAGAGCAAAAGCTCATCACTGAAGCCAGTTTATCCCGCGTCTCATTTCCAAAGTCACAGATAAGCAGACAAAAGCTGGCTCAGGGAGGGAAGCACAGAAAATTCAAGAAGCATTGTAGTCTTAGACAAACAACTTCCCTTGTCTGCTTTTAACAGATTGTTTTTCATAAAGCTTTCCTCTAGCTCTGCTTTATCATCCCTGCCTGAGCTTCCAGCTGGACAGGATCCGAAAGCTAAAAGCCTGCAACTTGCAGAGAAGGAGGGCATTTGGCTGCCACCACGGCTGTATGGCCACGCCAGCCTGCTTGCTTCTGGGTAATCAGGTGGGGAATTTCATCTGAGTCTAGAGTTTCCTGCTGTATCAGTGTCTCCGGGCTCCTGCGGAGTTCAGATTCACGTGTCCACACTGGCAATCCTGCCTTGACAAGGCTGAGGTCACTTTGGACAGGAGGGTACAATTAATTTATTGGTTTTCTTTAACCAGAACATCAGCCACTCTGATCAAGGCAAGAGCCATCAATGTTCAATGTCGTGGTCCAGTTTTTTAAGTCCCTGGGGTAAGTAAAGAATGACCTCACAACAAACACTTGGAAACAAAGCACTGTGACCCCCATGGTGAGGCCATGAGACTCCGAAAGGCTTTGTCCTGGAGTGTGTCTTCGATGCTAAGAGTGACAGTTAAGCTTGAATTACTGACAACAGGGGTGATTAGGCTTTTCCTAATGAACTAGGGCAGCTGGCATTTCCACACTTTCAGGAGATTCTGGCCCTATATGTATGTGTGTGTGTGTTTTTTTTTTTTTGTTTTGTTTTTTTTAATTTATTTGACAGAGAGAGAGATCACAAGTAGGCAGAGAGAGAGGGGGAAGCAGGCTCCCTGCTGAGCAGAGAACCCAGTCTGGGGCTCGATCCCAGGACCCTGAGATCATGATCTGAGCCGAAGGCAGAGGCTTTAACCCACTAAGCCACCCAGGCACCCCTTTGTATGTGCTCTTGTCTGTTTCTTCCAGACTAGCTCTTCTAGGATTCTTGACTAAAATATCTCAGTGAAGGCCACTCTTGCCTAAATCTAAACCTCACAGGTTCCTTGACTCCAGTTTTGAGCAGAGGCAATGTAGCAGGTCCATAAAAGCAGGGTGTAGACTTACCAGCCCTGGGGTTGTGCCCCAGCTCTGCCACCTGCTAGCTGGGTAGGCCTACTAATTGCCTAACCTCTCTGAGCTACAGTCTCCTCATTCAAGAAATGCATGTTGACCCTACCTCCCATGGTTGGAATGAACATTCTATGAAAAAAATACAGCTTATGGGGGATGCCTAAGTGGCTGAGTCAGTTAAACATCTGCTTTGGCTCGGGTCATGATCGCAAGGTTCTGCGACTGAGCCCCAAGTCTGGCTCCCTGCTCAGCAGGGAGTCTGCTTCTCTCTCTGCCTCTCCTCCCCTTGTTCTCTCTCTCAAGTGAATAAATAAAATCTTTAAAAAAAAAAAAGAAAAAGAAAAGAAAAAAGAAAAAATACAGCTTACGATACTTGGCATGTAGGAAGTGCTTAATAAAGGTTCTTGCTCTTTCTGTCCCCTGCCCTCCTCTATTTTCATGTCTTCCAGTTCCCCTTTCTCACGATCAGTACGATTTCTTCTGACAAGAGCTTTCTTTCCATCCTTCACTGCATATTTGCCTATCTCCCAATTCCTCCCCCTCAGATCACTGCCTTCCCTGGCCTTCCAGACTGGATCAGGCACCCAGGCTGAACTCTTTGAAACACCTTTTATTTCCTCTTTGTAGCACTTCTTGCCGTTTGTGAGATAACGGCACTCAATGTCTCTCCCACTACATTAAGGACTGAGTAACAGCAAGGTTCGACTGTTTTGCCTGTTTTTGTGCCAAATATATGGCACTTAGTAGTCTCTCAATAAATATTCTTTGAATGATTAATAAATGATACAACTCAGCTTGAATTTTCTTTCGATTATATAATAAATGTATACTTATAAGTTATGTGTTCAGAGATCATTATAACCACACACAAAAATTAAACCAAAATAGATCAAAGATCTAAATGTAAGAGCTAAAACTGTAAAACTCCTAGGAGAAAACATAAGGGTAAATCTTATGGCCATGAATTTGGCAATGGAATCTTATGAAACGACATCAAAAACACACTCGACAGAAGAAAAAAATAGATTAATTGGACGTCATCAAAATTAAAAACTTTTGTGCTTCTAAGTACACTATCAAGAAAATGAGAAGACAACCTACAGACTGGGAGAAAATACTCACAAAATCTGATAACGGACTTGTAAATCAAATATACAAAGTCCTCTTACAACTTAATAATAAAAAGATAAACAATCCAGTTAGAAAATGGGCAAAGTATTTGAACAAATACTTCTCCAAGGAAGGTATACAAATGGCCTTGAAGCACACAAAAAGAAACTCAATATCCTTAGCCATGGGGGAAATTTATTATTATTTTTTAAATTTAAAATCAATTAACATATAGTATAGTATCAGTTTCAGAGATAGAGATTAGTGATTCATTAGTTATGTATAACACCCAGTGCTCATTACATCATGTGCCTCCTTAATGCCCGTCACCCAGTTACCCCATCCCTCCCACCCCCCAGCAACCCTCAGTTTGTTTCCTATAGCTAGGAGTCTCTTATGGTTTGCCTCCCTCTGATTTCATCTCAATTTATTTTTCCATCCCTTCCCTATGTTCATCTGTTTTGTTTCTTAAATCCCATGTATGAGTGAGATCATATATTTTTCTTTCTCTGACTTATTTCGCTTAGCATAATACCCCCTAGTTCCATCCACATTATTGCAAATGGCAAGATTTCATTCTTTTTGATGGCTGAGTAATATTCCATTGTGTATGTATGTGTCTACACACACACACCCCGCATCTTCTTTATCATTGGGGAAATTTAAATCAAAACCACAACAAGATACTACTTAACACCCACCAGAATGGCTAGAATCAAAAAATAACAATTGTTGGCAAGGATGTGGAGAAGTCAGAACCTCATGCACAGCAGATAGGAGTGTAAAATGATGCAGCCACTTTGAAAAATAGTCTGACGGTTCCTCAAAAGGTTAAACATAGAGTTACCATTTGACCAGCAATTCCACTCCTAGCTATACGCTGAAGAGAAATGAATGTATATATCTACACAAAGACTTGCTTGCAACCATTTATAACAGCATTATCCATAACAGAAAATAATCCAAATGTCCACCACTTAATAAAACATGATATAGTCACGCAATGGAATATTATTTAGCTATAAAAGGAAATGAAATACTGCATGCTACACATGCATGCTACAACATGCATGAACTTTGAAAACATAATTGAAAGAAATCAAACACAAAGGACCACGTATTGTATGGTTCTAATTATATGAAATGTTCAGAATAGGCAAATCTAGAGAGACAAAGTAGATGAGTGGTTGCCTAGGGCTGGGAAGTTGGGGGTTAAAAGTTAAAGAGGACAGTGTTTTGTTTTTTGGTTTTTTTTTTAAGATTTTATTTATTTATTTGACAAAGAGATAGAGAACACAAGTAGGTAGAGCAGCAGGCAGAGGGAGAGGGAGAAGTAGGTTCTCCGCTGAGCAGGGAGCCCAATGAGGGTCTCGATCCCAGAACCCTGAGATCATGACCTGAGCCGAAGGCAAACGCTTAACCAACTGAGCCACCCAGGTGCCCGAGTACAGTGTTTCTAAAATTGATTATGGTGATGGTTTCATAACTCTGTGGATATACTAAAAATGAAATATACTAAAAATTGAATTGTATACTGTAAATGGATGAATGTATGGTATATGCATTACACTTCAAAGATGAAAAAAAAGATATGTCCATGAATTGTTAAATATTAAGAGAAACGTGTGATTCTCTCCCACAAAGAGTTAACACACCAGTGAAGACAAGTGTGTATGAAACAATAAGCAATACCAAGTGGGCTGAAATGAAATGCTACCTTGAGGACAAGAGCTGCAGTCCTGATAAGGCACACAATCTGGGGAGGCAGGAAATCGGGTTTAGGATATATTTTAAACTCCAAGTACAGATAATATATTCTGTGACGTTTGGTAGTGACACTAGTTAATTTCCAGTACTGTTGTCTGATTTTTTTCATGGTTTAGTCACTTCTGCCCAGTGAGATTGACTGTTTCATCTTTGTTTTCCCCCTTGCAAGCACGAGCCTGACACCCAGCTTGGGGTGATTGGGTTGTGACCGGGGATGGAGCCAGAGTCAGGATTTAGAGCTTCCTGTCTGAGCTGACCTGTCTCTTTTAATCATGCCTGTGTCACCAAGGGCTTCCTTTTTGCAAAAGGCTTTCCCATGTTTTCATTCACTAGCCTACCCCACAGCCCACGAAGGCAGAAGAGCATGCTAATGTTATTATCTCCAGAAGCAAGTGGAGAATAGGAAGAGCAGGGAGGCTGGCCTTACTTCAAGGTCACGCAGGGGGCAAGCACCTGGCTGATCAGGGATTAGCATAGATGTTACTGTCTTGCTAAACCCACAGAGCTACATTGTTTATTTCTGCAATAGGTTTATAGCCAGTTAAGGGAGAGAAAAAAAATCACTCTGAATCAATCTTTATTTTAGGACTAAAATAAGTGTGTGTGTGTGTGTGTGTGTGTGTGTGTGTGTTTGAGGGAGGGGAGCAGGTCACATCTTTAAGAGGAAAAACATGCAAATAATAAAGTTACCAAAAAAAATTGTTCTTTCCCTGAGTCCCCTCTAATAACTTCATCCTAAAATGGTGACGATTACCTTAAGCCAGCCTCAGTGCTCCTTTGGTGAGTTTGTTCTATTTAATATATTGTTTAATGTATTTGTTCATTTAGACCATGACTCATTGCTTTTCTGAATTCTATTTTTAGCTGTTGCTTCTCAGTTGGATTTTTCCACATATCAGACGTTCAACTATGTGTCTGAGGGGCACTGTCTGCCCTGGGGATGAAAAACTGACCATACAGTTTTATTATTTGTAAATTGTAAAAGGTGGTAAAAATGTCTTTCGTCTCCCCAGGAACTTGTTACCATTGAGGTGTCATCCTACAGAGACTATATGACGAGATGCAAATTGTTTGAGGTATATATGAGGGATAATGACACCCACAGGAAGATGGTGGCCACCTGCATGTTACTGCCTGATATTTGAACATCTGACTCTTGACTCCCTCCTTAGAAAGGCATCTGGTAGTGACATGAATAGGAACAGATCACTCCAATGTGCTGATATGGCAGAATCACGGGTTTATGAAAAGCTAAGAAGACTTTAGGGAGAAGCAGTGGCTTTGAAGAAGGATGGAGGATGGTCAGGATAATGGTTCCAGAGAAAGGCAATGGGGCCCTGAGAAGGCAGAGAGGGAACTTTAAAAGGGAATCTCAGGACACACAGATTATGATGGACACTAACCAAGATGGTGGACCACACGGTTGCCCAGAGATAATAACCATTTGTTAACCTGCATATTTTTCCCCTGAGTTTATAACTGATATATGCATATATTTATTGGTAAATGCATAGAAAACTTCTGGGATGATATACACCAAAGGGATAACAAATTCTGGAGAGGATAAATTGGGGGTTGGGGGAAGTGGCATGGTTGCCTTCTACTCTACCTCTATTGTTTTTTTCCAATAACAAAAATGTATTCATATATTCCTTATGTAATTAAAGAAAAAGACAAAGGGGACAGTGTGTAAATGTGTAAGACTGTGTGTGCCCATTGTTAAAAAATAAAGTTAGAATCATGTAACTAGGAGAAAATAAAAACCATCTGTAATCCTGCCACTCAGTGATAACCACAGTAGGGGAACATTTCTCACCCAATCCCTCAACAGTGGATTTGGAGTCCAGGCATAAAAAGCCTCCACTGGTAGAGAAAAGGGGTGTCACACCAACAGGGCAAGCAGGCAGAAGCAAGACGCAAGCAGCTCGTCAAGTAGTGGGGCTAGGGCCAGAGGTGAGAGATGAGGGCAAAGAGGGAACAGCACCAGAAAGAGGGACTTGGGGGTGCGGATAATATAGTCAGACATTTGTCCTCGGTCCCTTTCTTTTTTTATTCTGTGCCCATAAATAATGTCATCAGGAAGAAATCAGGAGTTATAGATGGATCTTCCCCAAATTGGAGGCTGGGATTATACACAGAGTCAACATTACCCACAAAGAGCTTACCTAGACCTCTGGTGGAAATGGGGCTGGGGGGAACTTCTAAAGAGAGGGGCCAGCAGCCTTACAGGTCAGTCTTAGGAAGGAGAGGCCTATGACTGAAAGAAGAATGACTCAGAGTCTAGAAGAGGGGCACCTGGGTGGCTTAGTTGGTTCAGCATCTGATTTCAACTTGGGTCATGATCTCAGGGCTGTGAGATCAAGCTCCAAGACAGGCTCCACGCTGAGCCTGCTTAAGAGGCTCTCTTTCCCCTCCCTCGTCCCCCACCCCTGCTTACATGCTCTCTCTCTCTCAAAAAAAAAAAAAAAAAAAAAAGAGTCGAGAAGAGTTAAGAAGCAATGGGGATGCTACTGGCATTGGGAGGGCCCTTTGCTGTGTGAACTTTCCACACACTGCAGGAGGCTGGGCACTCCTGACCTTCTGTCCCTGAAGAAGATGACCCAAATGCCACCACACATCCAAACATCTCTATGGCTTCAGAACGCATCCTTGTCTGGAAAGCACTCCATCTGATGCCCAACTAAAGGAGCCTCAGGAGGCTATAACCTCCCAATTCTCTCCTGCTGCAGGGAAGTTGAACTGTGGCTTCCAAATGACTCTGGACCACAGGGAATAGGGTGGGCTGGAGGGGTCCTAAGTAACAAGAGAAACAGGGGAAAGGCATGAAACCCAGAAGCGTAGTTGGTAGGAGAGAAACATTCCCCACTTCAACCTCTGATGAAGAGAGCTAAAGATCTCCTACTAGGAACCACAGGGGAGACCATGAGAAAGGTTCTTTCATACCACCAGTTAGGAAACAAGGCATCCAACTCAGTCTTTGGCCTTCAGGACTTTAGCTTTGGATATCATGCATTTTTTAAGGAAGCTGTAGAAAGGCAGTTATTGGATCTGCTGTGAACACTGAACGAAATGTGCTCTTAATCTATCACAGCATTAAACGCCTCTTGAGAAAGAGATTGTCACATCAATTAGACGTGAAACTCCATCTTCGCGTCTCTCCATATTTAACTACTCGGAGGGAAGGAAAACTTTCGTATTTAGATAGGATATAGAGAGTAATCATGCAAAAAACATTGGTTCTATTTTTAGATTCATGTTTGTAGGCTTTTCCATAACTGGACGACAATGCTGTATTTGCAATGTTGAATTAAAATCAGTTCCTCATCTTAAGTGGGAAAATGCACCGCATTTCCAGGTTTGCTCATATCCATTTCCACAAGCAAGTCAATTGCCTGGGAATATATATGTATGCACTTTTCCCCCCTTAATGCTGTCCTACATAAAACTGCTCAAAGAATAAATACCCAGCTTAAAACATTTTCCCCCCCAACTTGTGAGACATAAAACAGTAAAGCCTAACACGGCAGACTGCAAATGCAGGGCTTTGAAAGAACCAACAGATATTCCAGCCCTTGGAGGCTTCCAAGTCTAATTGGAAGGGAGCTCCCAAGTTCTTCTACCCTTTTGTAGAGGAATTGAGGCAGATCAGCAAGGGTGTCTGACGAGGGCTTATTTTCTCCATTCTTTGGGTCTCCATCAGCTCTAGATGAAGCCTTACATCATCAGCCCAGAGAGACCCAATGACAGCGGCAGGACCATTTTGTGAATGGTCACCTCATGCCAAGCATCATACTTTACACATATTGCCTCATTTAATCATCACAACAGCTCAGAGAGGTGGATCCCATTCATTTTACAGATGA
The DNA here is from genome assembly GCA_028534135.1 of Potos flavus. Taxonomy (NCBI): domain Eukaryota; kingdom Metazoa; phylum Chordata; class Mammalia; order Carnivora; family Procyonidae; genus Potos; species Potos flavus. The sequence goes on from CM052895.1 coordinate 43,212,004, forward strand.
GAAAACTGAGATATCGGTAGGGAAATGGTGAACAGCAACACACGGAAGTCCTTAGAATGTCCACCTTCCAACGGTTTCTGGCTATGGGAAAACAAAGGCAAGAGAGCACTCCCTGGGATCCCAGGGCAAGAGGAAGGGAAAAGTGCAGGGCCTGAATCAGGGTCTGATACTGGGGACCCCCAGTATAATCCCCCTATGGGGTATCAAGCACTGACTTTTCCAATATTCTCCTGCAGGCAGGCTTGCCCTGCAGTTTTGGCTGTGGCTGCGGCTGACCATCACATAAGCTTACCGGGTGAACAGAAACGGACTAGTCCCCTAAGCCTGTCCCTCTCCTTTGCTTATCCCGCATCTTCTCCCTGTTGTTGGGAGCAGCTGGGGTTAGTGAGCTGGAACCCAAGCAGATCAATACCATGTGCGTACGAAGACACAGTTAGCGCAGGACTAATGCTCACTGTGGATACATCCAGGAGGTCAATCCTGGTCTAGAGGTTAAGTAGATTTTTTTGTCTACTGTCAGGCAGTCCATCTTATTGGAACATGGGGTATTTTCCTGCCTTGCTCACTCACTGAAGCTTTGGAAAAGGGAAATAATGTGTTAAACATTTGTAATGATGCTTTGTAAGCAGCGTTTGCATAAAAAAATAAAAATTCCATCTATCAATATATACATACAACATGTATATAACATGTATATATTTGAAGTTCTGGACAATGTTTTACAGTGTGTGTGAAACAGGTTTTAAAAATTCGATGCAGTCTTCATTGTGCTGTAAGGTACCCAGATGCCAAATTCTTTTGCAAAACAAAAAATACAGGGTAATGTAGTATTTGCCTGCATGTTTGCAACATCAGTTTTTGTCTTTTGCTTTTTTGTCATCTTTTTCTTAAATGAAGGCACAGCACTGTTGCAATTAATAACAACTTAGGCAAACTCATATTCCCCTTCCCAGTGTTGCTCCCCCCTCCACATGCAGAAGGGCCTTTCCACGGTGGTGAGCAGAGGTGGAGGTCTAAACCACATATGCCACCTTTCCCTCCAGACAGTGCCTCCCGTGTCTGAGCTGTGCTGGAGGGCATGATTCTCTGCTCAAGCTAAAAAATTTTTGTACCCCTTTAAAAGCCACGGAAAAAAAACAGGGAGACATGCTCAGTAACATGGAGAAAGGAGGACGAATACATTTTTTTTTTCCTGACAGAAAATTTCTAGCAATACCTGTCCTCAAAATTAGATGTATTTCACCAAATTGGGCTCAAGCCATTCTTACAAAAATAATAGCTCTGTGATAGACCATGGATTATGTCTCCCCTGAAAGACGTTACATTTTCCAGAACACTCCTGCACAAATGCAAATGCACAGAGCGTCATTTTGTCAGAGGTCTAGCCACTCAGATAAGACTGCCCTGCTAATCGGGGCTTCTCACCTACGTTCCTAACAGAGAGGGAGGAATCCTAAGTTCCTACTGCCAAAGTCATCCCTAGGCCCTGGAACTCAATGCCATAAGAAGCAAAAAGCCAACAATGACGATCCCTAACTATTTGGAAAGATGGAACTATGTGGCCACCCCAGGACTACAGACCTTTAAACCAAAGACCCCTGTGAGCTAGAAGGCTGGAGTCAGGGAGATTGTACAAGACACTGGCCCTTAAAAGGAGCCCACAGATCTGAACGCCTTGCCAAGCCGATCAACAAGAAGTGCGGTACGAAGCCAAAATCCTGAAGCAGCCGGAGCAATGCTGGGGGAGGGGAGGCAGGACTCACTCCGGTGTGACAGATTTCTTTACACCAGTGTTATCTTTCCGGGGCATGGCTGACCAGAGAACGATCAGAATCTGTTCACCTCGTTATACTGGCCTTTTGCTGGATTAACTTAAAACAGCTTATTAAATGAACTACAAGACTCTTTAGACACCTTTAAAGGGCGTCAATCACATCAGCTCTCTTAGAAGAGGACTGCTCAAGACACAAAGCAGTGATGGAAAAGCCGGTGAAATCAACATTGCTGCCAGGTTATCTTAGCAGGCCTTTAAAAGTCCAGACAGAACCTTCTCCCTCTCTGGTCCAGTGCCTGTTTGCATATGGTCGAGGCCCAAAAATCCGCCCCCCCCAACATGTCACAGAGTTCAGGCCTCACTTTTCTCATGAGAAGAAATCTGCAGCCTGTGAAACTGACAGCAACAATCTTCTGCCCCGAAGGGTGTTTTAAGAAATTATTTACCTGAAATCCATCCTTATTCTCACTATACATGAGATCCTAAATAGTTGCCAGGAACAGCTCTTTTCACTGTTGTCATGGGAGACAACAAAAAGAGAATCCCCGCCTCAGATAAACGAAGGCCCACAGGCTGCCAGGAAGGGAAGCAAGTCATCACATAAAAAGGTGATGTGTTGCTTGAGTTTATGTGTTTTCCTATAACTGTTTTTTTTCTTTTTATCAAGATGATTTGTATTATTTTCATTGGATGTAATAGATTCTTTAGCCCATCTTTACCTTTATGTGACCTTGGGTTTTATGGTATGATAACTGTGTCGATTACAGTCGAGTTGGATACAAATCAACTCCGGAATAACCTGGATGACAGCAGGGCAGTGGGCTGCAGATAAACAACGCAGGCTGCTGTAAGGAGGTGGGGGCAGGGAGCTCTCCTGGGGGGGGGGGTCGGCCTGGGGGTGGGGACAACCTTTCTGAGAGCTGGTGGGCTGGGCTGAGAGCTGCACGATCATCCTTCTGCTGAGGTTTCCATTTGGGTTCCAGGCCCTCTCTTGCAAATACAAAATGTGATCTCGTCCCTGATCTAATCGTACTTTGCTTCTTCCCCCATTTCCACATATTAATAACTGCTTCCACTTTTTGAAAACTGGCTCTGTGCCATGCAATGTGTGTGTGCTTTAGAGACGCTGACTACCTCATTTAACTCTCACCACATACTTTCATCCCCTTTTACAAATGAGGTGCCTGAGGTACAGAAATTGAATGCTTTGCTCAAGAAGTGGCTGGGACGCAAATGGACGCTTGATGCTCATGTTAAGCAGAATATTGGAGCTTTTCTTTTCTTCTTTCTTATCTAACATTCTTTTTCTTCCCCTGAGGCATTGCCTTCATCGTCAGCCCTCTCAACTGCAAATTTTCAAAGCTGGTGTTTAAATTCTCACTGAAAGAAATGACAAGGAAGGAATCGCCCCGAGCTTCAGTTTCTACATTTGTGTCAACATCTGGGGGTCAGACAGCTCAGCAGCTGAGGCTGGATGTTGGGAAGAGGGTGCAGGGACTTTTGTATTGCCCATGTTTGAGCTTCTCAGCATTGCTGAGATGCATTGAAATGGGGGGCATTTAGAAGAGCCGGAGGTCTGGGGGTGGGGTGGGGTGGGGTCTGCAGAGACCAGCGGCCTCTGAGGAGTTTTCAGACACTGGCCAAAGAATCCATTTCCTCCCACAAGCATAGACCTTTAAAGGCACATTTTAGCTGCAGCTTCTGAGGGCCTATTTTTATCACTGTCCAGTTTTTGATGAACTGAAATGTCTTTTATTTTCCATTGACAAGGTCATCATTTGCTATTTATTTTAGGGAGATAAGATGTCGTGAGAACAAAATTTCACTGACAAACCCACAAAACAGAAAAGGAACAATTAGAAAGCTCTTTGATTTATCCCCAGTGAGACTCACAACTAATAAAGATGGTTGCAAGTCTTCTTTCGATTTTTGGGGTTTTTTTTGGTAGGACTTCTCAATATCAAAGCTCTCAGATTTGAAAAATGGAAGTTCATCATGTGCACCTGCTGTGCGAAGATTTACATTTTGCAACTCTGTTGCTCAGCACCAGGGCTATGTGAGCCGCTGTAATTAGGTGTCCTCCCGCCCTGTCTCCTCCAGAGGGCAAGGACTTCTGCCCAAAGGGACTGACCAGCCATATTCACAGGTTCAGGCCCTGTTACTGCTCTGCTCCTGCTAGACAGAGTCACCCAGTAACTTCCTGAGTCCTATTCTGGCTCCTGCCATCTCGGGGCAACGGGGGCTGCCAATCATCACAGCAATTCAGAAAGATGGTTTGGGATCCGGCTGGACTTCTCTTGCTGCTGTTTCTAGTAGCTTCCTGCGAAGCTGTTGGTGACTATCTTCCCCTCTCCAGGAAAAACTGAATGAATGACCCAGAAAACAGAGGTCCATTTTTCAAGGATCAAGACCCTGTGCTTGTCACAACGTGTGTAACCCTTCATGTTAAGATCACTACCAGAAACAATTGTCTTTAAAGCCAATATTTGTAAGAGAAACTGAAGATGGAATGTTGCCCAATGGTCCATTTTTCTAAGGAAAGGCACAGCGGGCATGTAGAAGCACCTGACTTTTAGCCCCAGAAGCCAGATTTGAATTCTAGCATTAAAAAAAAAGTAGGTTTTCTGTAGGTGGTGATTGATTATACTTCAATTTTCAACTTAAGTTTTGAATAGGTAAGACAGTCACATGGGTCAAAGCTTTAAAAGATAGTGAAAATTCTCCCACCCACCCCATGTCAAAGCTACTCAGTTTTCTTCTTGTTCATCCTTCCAGAGACATCTTATGTGTATACAAATACATACCTATTCACACATTTCCCCACAAATAGCCTATTATGCTCAGCACCCTGCTTTTCTTCATTTTACAAATAGATATTGGAGATCTTTTGATATCAATACATAAACAGCCTTTCCTTTTTCATGGCCATATAATATTCTACTAAGTGACCATATACATACATATATATATTAACACTGTCCTCTAATGTGTTGGCCAGGAATTTCCCATTATCATCTGGACTCATCACTGTGAACAGATGACAATCTATTTGGAGGTATTTAAAAAAGAAGTAAGTTGTCATCATACAGTAGTTTGAACAGTACCCATGAAACAGGTTCCCTGAGAGTTCCTTTTGAATAGTGCCAGCTGGGGACTGCAGACAATGAGGTCCACAGAATCCTATACACCAGGCCATGAGGCACTGGGTGGTTTCTAGGAAAGAATCACCCATTTTTGCAGCATTTAAAAAAAGGAACGCAAAAGGATTAATAAAGAGTATTTCATAATAACTTAGAATGTGTCCATGTGTGCTTCAGTGAGGGTTACCCAACATTTGCTTTTACAGCATTAGGGTTAATACATTAAAATAGAAAATACGCTTGACATCTGCTCTGTTGGGCCACTGCACGTAACCGGGGTCACATTCCCTTTGCCTTATGGTGTGCATTTCAAATACAGTAGAAAGCATTAATTGCCTTCTAATCCGAAGATTTAAAGATTCAAACTGAAGCTATAGTGATTAACTTTAAACAACATTTGAATTCTATTTCATTAGAGTCTTCAAATTCATTTCCCCCATTTCTGGAGCTACATTATTTATATCGCTGACATAATAACATCTATTTTTGATAGAGCTTGGGCCAATGCTCTACCAGCCATGTTGTGAACAAGGGCTCTTAGAACACGTACTCAGGCAAAAAAAAAAAAAAAAGACATGCAACTGTGGGACGTGGCAGCAGGCGGCACAACTTATCTTCCTGAAATCCTGGTTTGGGGAGTTTGACTTGAAATAAATGACCAGGATGAGCTGCGAGGTTGTGTTCACCGTGAGAACATGGTGAGCGGCATTCCTCATAGGGCCCGCTTTGGGGAAGGATCTCAGGAAGTAGCCGAATTGTGCACAGGCCGTTTGGAGATGCCAGCCAAGGGGCCGAGCTGCCCGTGTGCTGGGATTCCTTTACGGACAAGAGCACACATGGATGGCGCCTCGCTTCCTCTCACTGTAGGGCCCGGTGCCAGGCACACACGAGCTGTGTGATGTGTGCTCACCGAATGAGCTATTCCCAGCAGCCTCACTATGGACGTGAAAGAATAGCGAAGTTCACGGATGTTTATCATGTGTTGTCAAGTGGGGAAAGAGACAAAGGAACCAGGGCACACAAAATGGGGAATTTACTGAGAAGCTAACGGAGCTTAAACTTCAGGACCTCTCACTTGCACAGCCCCTTCCCTGGCCCTGTACCTAGGTTTGTTTCCATCATTTTGAAATATTCTTTTAAAGAAGATCTCCAAATTTTATAAGCTTCAGATCCACAAAATCTATACTCACTTTGGGTGTAAAGACGCATATAAACAGGATTCCATTTTTAAAATGAAAAATTATTATTTCCATTCTTATAGAAAATTCTACTCAAAAATAGAATAACAGATATATATACAACACGCACCCACAAGTTAGGGAGGTTGTATATTAAAAATGTTAAAACTAGGGGCACCTGGGTGGCTCAGTGGGTTAAAGCCTCTGCCTTCGGCTCAGGTCATGATCTCAGGGTCCTGGGATCGAGCCCCGCATCCGGCTCTCTGCTCAGCAGGGAGCCTGCTTCCCCCCCTCTCTGCCTGCCTCTCTGCCTACTTGTGATCTCTCTCTGTCAAATAAATAAATAAAATCTTTTAAAAAAAGTTAAAACTGATTTTCTCTGAAGGTGATTCTTTATTTGCTATTTTCTACGTTACCAGAATAACAAGTGAATTAATGCCACGTTAAAACTTATGCTTTCTCCCCCTTATAAAGAAGTATCCCTTTGAACTCACTAACCTTTTTGAGTAACTGTTACTTTGAGGTGATGTTTCTCCCCATCCAGTACTGGGAATGAAACTGTCTTTTCCAGTTCCTTGCCATCTTGACTCTGAGAAGAAAAATAAAAATACATGAGCAAAACTATCTCCCTTTGAGTTATAATCTTCATATTCACGGAAGGACGCACATCTGGTTTTTGGCAGGTTTTCGCAGGAAATTGATCGAAGTCAAGAACTCTTTCCCACACGCCTTGGTTCCTTCGCTAAACCCCTCTCAACTCCTCAACCACCTGCTCAACCTCTGTCTTCCACCCCAAGTGTCATCAGCCAAGCTGACTCACATCTTTTACCATCACCTGGTAAGGAACTTGAGATCTGGAAGTCTGGGTTTGTAAAGAGGACAGCTGGCCTTCAGGTCTGTGCCCCCTGAGTTCAAGTCTCTGTCAGAACCTCTTAGAACTACCTTCACCAGCAAGGGCTGATGACACATGTCCAGCCCTGCCCTTTCTCCCTCTCCCTCACTCCCACACTCAGAGCCTTTCTGATATTTCACCTGGTCCACCACAGCCTGGAGGATGGAGGGCCAGACACAGGGAGGTGGGAACATGAAACATGGTCCTGGGCTCAATGCTTGTCCTGCCATGATCTCTGTGACCCTCCAAGAAGACAAAGGAATAAAAGACCATGCTGTGAGTCAGGGGCTGTGTTCTTGGGGGATTTGACTAGGAGGGAAAATAAAGATCCGATCTGGGGACCGCAGGATATCTCTAGAGAAATTTCATTAATTTATTCTCTCGCTCAGTTTTTCAAGCATTCAATAGATGTGGATCGCCATCTTACTATGTGCCAAGAACTGTTTTATATGCTGTGGCTATCAGAAAAAGGTGAACAGAAAAAAACCTTGCATTTAGGTATTCACAATATGCAGAGATAATTTTCGGGTCATTTTTAGTATAGTTGCAATTTTTCTAGAAACAGGAAGACAGGAAACCTACACCCTCAAATACAGAATAGCAGTCTTTTAACTTTCTGATAAAGTTCAGTTACAGTTAGGGGTAAGCCTCAAAAATCTTAGCATGGCTGCACACCCTGACCTACACCTGAGTACTCCCTAGCATTGGTACCAGCCCTCAAAGGGAGATGAGAGAAAGCAGAGCATCAGTCAAAAAAATGAGGGTCCTGGAAAAGAAAATACTTAGACAGGCACATAGTAAGCACTACGTAAGCATCAGCCATCATCATCATCATCTTCTTCATCATTATTTTAAGCCAATGGGCATCAAATGCAAAGCTCTGGGGTAAAAGAGAGCATGGCATATTCAAGGAGCTTAAAGGAACTTGGGAGGGGCACAGGAAGGTGAGATACTGGATGAGGGAGAAAGTGGGGGGCAGACCATGGGGACTGTTGGCCGTGGGGGCCGCTAATGGATCCTTTGTGTTCGCCACATACTTCCTAACTTAGGGTCCCACTATTATTCCTCTTGACTTTTTTTTTTTTTTGGATGTCATTCATTCATTCATTCATTCATTTATTTGAGAGACAAAGTAGGGTGGGAGGTGCAGAGGGAGAAGACTCCCGCTGAGCGCAGAGCTGGATGCGGGGCTCAATCCTGGGACCCCGAGATTATGACCTGAGCCAAAGTCAGACGCTTAACCAACTGAGCCACCCAGGGGCCCTATTCCTCTTGACTTCTATGCAAATGGAGTATTCCTTGGCATCTCTGCTTCCCTTTTACTTCCTCTGCCCTATCCTAGACATAGATTCCCAAAATTCCTAAAGCCGGGCTCCCGTCAGATCATTCTCTTACTCAAAAACCATCAGTAGCTGCTGAGTGTCCACAGAATCAGCCAGCTGCCCCGCTGTGGCATGTGAGCACTGCTGTGCTAGCGCTGCAGCTTACCGGTCCAGCCTCCTCTGTCACCATCCCCTGCCAGACCTCGACATCCATCCACAGGTGACCGTTGGCTTCCACATGCCCCCAGGCCTTCAGCACCCTCCCTAAAGGTCCCATCTCAATCTTTTGAAATCTGGACACTTTCCAAAGCTCTTCTCAATGCTCCCTCTTCTGTGAAGGCTTTCCTTAGACTCCCAGGGGTCTGAGCCTCCTCCCATCTCAAAATCCCTACTTTGTAATCCCACTAAGGGGCTTGTTTTATTACCCTGTGCACTGGTCTGTTTCTCAGCACGGGGTCACAAGCTCTCTGAAGTCTTGCTTTCATGGAGAACCTTTTAGGATGCATGTTCTGTGGAATACACTTTAGGAAACTCAAGGGGAAGGAATGGAACCAGACCCCACGGTGGGGTCTCCCATGGCCATGTCACTCTGGTGTGCTTTGCTTTTTGGCGGGGTGAGTCTGGGAGTCCTGTGTAGACAGTGAGGCAGCAGACAGGTGCCCAGGGCAGGCCAGTGGCTACGGCCATGTTCCAGTAGAACAAGCTCATCACCAACTCCAAGGGAAAAAGCCGGGCCAAGATGTCTTTCAATGTAATAAAGACAAATCTAGTCATTAAGGCCATAGGTTGGAGGCACTATGGGTGAAAAGAGATAAATCTATGACCAGAGGCAAATCATATTATTTCTTTTCATTTTCTTTCTCCCTTCCTTCCTTCCTTCTTTCTGTGGACAAATATCTCTGCCAGGTGGTTAAGAGCACTTGGCCCAATGCCTCGCAGCTCACCTAGATGCTCTAGTTTGTCACGTTTCCCTGCTTAATTACTGTTATCAACTTTCTAGATTTTTGTAAACTCAACACACTGAATAATGAGGTTAATAAAACCAGTGAACGCCTTTGCCATGCACACCAACTATTTCTATAAAAATGTCAAATGTATTATTAGCTCAGATTTAATCGTCCTTTCTTGCATGTTATAAATTTTTCCTAATGTGAACCTATTGGCTTTCCAGTGAGGGCTTCACTTACTCAGTGTTAGATTTTAATTCCTCTGGACTTGATTAGAGTCTATATATTTATAGCTTCTAACATTTCAGCACTGAATAATTTCCCCAGTGAATATGCATCTGGAATTCAACAAATCAGACAAGCCTGAAGACCCCAGCAGCAGCACTGACTAGCTCTGGCCAACCTTGGACCTTGGGACAGCCACATTATCCCAAAAAGCTTCCGGCTTATTCTTAGCTTATACGGATGTCAGAGAACTAAATAACACAAAATATTTAAATATTAGTTATCTTAAATTAAAAAATCTGTCTTTAAAATTGCGCCTATTCATTCAACAAACATTTATCGAGAGCTTCCTATGAGCCAGACTGCGTACATAAATACCAGGCATACAAACTCAGCCAGAAGTCATTCCTGGATCCCCCGCCTCCTGAAGCTTATACACTAACAGGGGCAGACATTTAAATAGTTTTTTATATTGTTTTCAGCAATAGGTGAGGTTATTATAAACAGAATAAAGAGGCTCAAACAAAAGACATTTTCTAAAAAGCAAGTTCATTTGGAGTGCAAATGGACCCTAAAGGCAAAAGATACATTTTGCTCTTAGCTGGGGGTGCAAATTGACCCTGAAAAATAGCAAATCCTTTGGAGTGAATCCCTGTACCATTTAGCAGCATGCCAAGAAAGTAAAAACATGCAACACTCAAGGTCAAAAAATGGGGTTGTCGAAAAGTGGAGCATGGATAAGTCTGGGGTATTTCGGGGAGAAAAATCAGTGATGCCCATGTGTGCTGGGTTTAATGAAAGATCCAAATACAGAGCCCATAAGAACTCTAAGGTGGCTTGAAATCTATCAAATTGGTCAGGCTCTACTGAGCTGTGACCAACACAGGAGCCTGGAAACGTGAACTTTGCTTACTGGGTCTGCAGCTGGTTGCAATACACAATCTAGAAGGAACTTGCAAGTACGGGCTGGCTGGCAGGGAAACTCGAAAACTACACTAACTTCCATGATAACCCATCATCAAGGCATAGTGGGGACATCGTCACACCTGGCACCGGATGCAGGCCAGTGAAAGATGAGGTTAAGGGAAACAAGCCTCCCTACCCAAAGCTTACAGAAGGTGCTGGGATGATAACAGGAGAGATGCTCTCGGTATCCCCTGGAACTAGAGTTAACACCTGTTAAGCACCTACGAAGTACCCAACGCTGCACTAAGCATGTAAGTTGTTTTTCAAAGTCCTTTGACATTCACTGAATTAAGTACTCTTATCACCCCATTTTAGAGACCAGGAAATTAAGGCACGCAGAGGTTAAGCAACCAGTCCATGGCCATTTTAG
>CM052895.1:43223317-43271302 GCA_028534135.1 Potos flavus
TACTATTAAAAGTTGAGCTTTTGGCACCGAACCTATAAAACCCTTTGTGCTTTCCTGATTCCAATTTCAGAGCCAGGGACCCCTCGAATTCGTGCACTGAGAGGTTGCTTCTGGTTCACTAGAGTCTAGGCAGGATGGGGCCCCTAGAACTTTATCCTGGTCTAGGAAAAATTTTCTCTCTTTATTGTTCTCTCAGGGTAACACAAATCTTTTTGTTGAGTCAACCAGGAAAGCTAAGGCTCAACTGACAAGGGCTATGATAAAGTATATTAAAGTCAAGTTCTGAGCATTTCAAACCAGAGAATATTTCCCCGTCCCTTAGAAATGTGACTGGCTTTTCGTTTGAGATGTATCTAGAAGGAATTTATTCACGTTAGACACATCCTGGTTTTTCCAATGGTATTTGCCACCCGTTTCTACTCCCAGGCTCTCTGGTTTTAGTGAATGGCTGAATTTTCCTATGCCCAGTGGAATTTCCCTGAAGCAGAGGATCTGTCTGGCATGAAGGCCAGTAGCTTTAGAGTAGTGCAGGATTTTCTCAAGAGAAGCCAGATTCAGGCCTATTATCTTTTTGGATTACCTCTGTGAAGAACGTTCCTTGGGAATGGAAGACCACGTTCCAGCTTTCAGTCCCATATTTAGGAGATTTTTCTGATACAACAGACACACTGTATCCCCAAAAGGAGTTTAGCAATTTGATGACCTAGGAAAACACTCTGTGAAAGAGGCCATGGCAGCCTTTGCAAACCCACCTTTCAGCTGATGTTAAGTATTTGTCGGGACTTCATAGGGCACGTGAAGCCCTCGGTGAATTGCATACCCCAAAGCTCACTGATTGCTTGCAGACAATCCTATTCTCCCAGATGTAGCCAAGGCTCAGAGGAGAGGAGACCAGGGCAAGTTCCCAATCAGGCTAATTGGTTGCAATCAGCTGCCTAACACTGCACAACGCCCCAACTCCAGGGCTTCAGAAATACGGTGGAAAGTGCAATTTGTATTCTTTAATGCTATGTTTCTGCAGTTGCATATGTTTGGGAAAGAACGGAATCTCTAGCCCAGCAGTCCCCATCACTTATACATGGGAAACACGTTCCAAGACCCTGAGTGAACGCCTAAAGCCATGGATAGTACTAAATCCTATCCTGGGGCGCCTGGGTGGCTCAGTGGGTTAAGCAACTGCTTTCGGCTCAGGTCATGATCCCGGCGTCCTGGGAACGAGTCCCGCATTGGGCTCCCTGCTCAGCGGCGAGCCTGCTTCTCCCTCTGACCCTCCCCGTCTCATGCTCTCTCTCTTTCTTTCTCATTGTCTCTCTCTAAATAAAATCTTTAAAAAAAATAATAAATCCTATCTGAGCATACCTAGGATGAAACTTAATTTATAAATTAAGCAGAGTAAGAGATTCACAGTAACTAAAAACAAAATAGAACAATTATACAACACAGTATAAGAAAATTCACGGAACGTGGTCTCAAGATATCTTACCGTCCTCACCGACGCCGGACGCTGTGGGAAGAGAAAATGGCTCCGGGAGGAAAAGGCGTCGGAGGATGACGCAGGCGCTGTGACGTAGAGCTGGGCTGCTATTGGTCTTCTTCTGATTCCTCATAAGGAGGGTAATCTGCTTCTGAAGAGTGGTTGAGGCAGGTAACTGACACTGGGGAAAGAGAAACTGCAGATAAAGAGAGACAGCTGTGTCCTTCTGGAATCCTGACCCCCGTGCCCTCCAAATTGGCCAGTGCTGCCTCCCCTCCCCCCAGCTCCTTCACCCCTGGGTTTGCATAGCTTCACTGCAGACCTCAAGGCCAGGAGCTGGACCTTCAGGGCTTGTTTCACCATCCCAGAGACCTCAAGGCTCCAGGAAATGGAAATTGCTGACCCTCACAGGTGGTGGGGAGCCTCTCCGCTGCGTAATGCAAAGGCTAGTACCCAACTGCCTTTCACTCTTTGTCAATTTGGGTGATTAATTATTATAGCTTTAACTTGGAAGTTTTCTAAGTTTCTCATTCAAACCCCAAACCCAGACAATTCCCTCTTCTCGCGTGGTCTCCTGGGGTGACCACTGCAAAGAAAGATTTGTGATGAGTAAGTTTCTTTCTCTATTTCTGGACTAGGTGAGAAAGATGTGAGAAGTGTTGCAATCACTGACTGAAAATGCTGTCGAATACATTTATTTTATTTGAGAAGAACTGTTCGTTACTGTTTGCGTCTATACACTTAGACGTCACAGTCAGTATTCCACGAGTATGTTCTTGAGGTCTGATCTATCTCAGATAACAACCTTCTCTTTGAAAATGTTTTCTAAAAAAGAAGTAACACAAAACATGGATGGCAGTTTTAAAAGTGGCCTTTTAAAATGAGTTTAATGCGCTGTTAATTTGTAATCACCCTACAAAACAATATGACCAGATATAAACTAATACAGCACAAGCTGAGTTCACAAGCTCGAAATTAAATTTTTATTTTTTAATCTTTTTAAAGATTTTATTTATTTAGAGATCGAGGGAGTGGTAGCAGGGGAGGGACAGAGGGTGAGGGAGAGAGGATCTCCGGCGGACTCCCGGCTGAGCGAGCCCAATGCAGGGCTCTGATCCCACAACCCCGAGATCACAATCTGAGCCGAAATCAAGAGTCGGTTGCTCAACCAACTTAGCCACCCGGGTCCCCCCAGAACTTAAATTTTTAAAGAGGAGGTAGTGCTGTGACCCCAGGACCTCTTTCCCACGTGGTACCCCAATGAAACTCTCACTTGTATGCCATAGAAAACATTTTGGGAAACAGTACGTTAGGTAGTTCTTTAAGGGGACAAAACAGTATGAGATGGCAGGGAGGCAGAATTTGCACGAACTTTGTACAATCACATGTTATAGTTGGTGGATGTATGTTTCCTCCCCTGGAGACAATAAGCATAGAAAACTATAACATAGGCGGTCAGATCGCTTTCCTTTGATAGAGAGATCAGCTGTCAATGATCCTGGGTTTTTCCCGGAAACTAACAAAATTAACACAAGGATTAACTGGGGTAAATAATTAAGATTTTAATTCAGATCTAGAAGAAAATATTGCACAACTGAATGCAGATTTTTATCCATAGAAAGTTGTAGGGTTTAGAAATGATAAAACCTATCATTGAAATTTATGACTTAATTTGGATGTACATCTGTTTTTTAAAACACTTTTTGGGAACCTGAGACTTGGCATCTGGCTTTCTAGTTTAATAAAAACAAATGATTGCATTTGAAAGAATTTTGACTTTATTTCTAAACATCTAAAGCTCTCAAACGCTTTGATGGAAGGTGTTATTTTCCTGTTTTACAAAGAAATGTTACATCGTTGTAAAAAGAATTACTACAAAGTACTGTGAAATAATGCTGCATGATTTTGTGAGTGAAACTTATTTGGAAACGATTGATTTTTATCCCTATTAATGTACGGTAAGAAGCCCGGAAGTGTAGTTTTGTCTTAATAAACCAAAAAAGTGAAAAAAAATAAAGATGAAGTAGTAAAGCTCAAATTATCTTTAAGGAGAATCTTCTGACCCTTCCGTTGTCCTTCCTCTTTTCTTAGTCCAATAATTTGAATTTGTTTTAATTATCGCATTTTGCAGATTTCTCAAAATAACATCTACAGATGGTCCCTGCCTTCTGATATTTCAGCTTAGGAATTTTTTATTTTTAGAGTGGCATGAAAGCAATACACATTCAGTAGAAATTGGATTTCCGATTGTGAATTTTGATCTTTTCCCGGGCTAGCGATATGCCACAGACGCTCTCATGACTTAGCGAGCTGAAGCTCCATCGGCCACAGGAACTCAAAGGGAGACAGCTAATACACTGACAATCACTCTGTTTTTCACTTTCAGTACAGTAGTCAATAAATTATATGAGGTATTCAGCACTTTATTATAAAATGGGCTTTGTGGTAGATGATTTTGCCCCACTGTGGGCTAATGTAAGTGTTTGGGAATGTTTAAGGTGGCCAGGTTAACCTATGATGTTTTATAGGGTCGGTGTATTACATGCCTTTTTAGCTTACAATATTTTCAACCTACGGTGGGTTTTTTAGGGCCTACCTTCATTGTAAGTCAAGGAAGATCTGTACCTTCATCCTGTAACAGCAGATATATGGTTTTATTTAACTTGAATTATAAGTTGGTGTGTTTTGGTTAATTTTTACAATCCCACGGAGGGCAAAACTTCATCTATACAAGACTCAGTTATCCTGAAATCTCGGGGACACAGGGGTTGGCTCAGCACGAGAAACGAAATTGACAGTGGCCTCGGGTTAACCAAATAAACATTGGCAAATCCATACATGAAAGCTCACCTGTTTGATTCAAGAGGCAGCTCGGAAGCTGTTTTTTGGCCTACTTCACTTTCTATTCTAAACTTACGGATTAAAAACTACATAAAAAAGGAGGAAGGTAGAGGTATTTCTTCCAAGTCATAACATTAATATCATCAGCAAGTGATTAGCAGCTAACCCATCACAGTGAAGGAGGCAAACCAACCAAGAGTGAGCGAGTAAAACCCCCTATATGAAGTACATACTTGACAACTTATGGCAGGGACAACATCCCAACAGCTGCCGCCATATTTCAGCCACCGTTCGCAGTGATGACCCTGAGTCACCAAAGCAAGTAAATTTGGTTCAGAACATTCTTCAAGAGGGGAGGAAAATGTTAGGCAAACAGAAATTAAGTTATTCTTATTGATTCATTTATTTAGCAAATCTTTACTGAATCTATTTATGTATGTGCCAGACATTGTGCAGGTCTTGGGGACACAGAACTGAGACAGCAGTTCCTGCTTTCCAGAAATTTCTGCTCTAAGAGGTTTCAGAACATGGGCAAGGAACCCCTGAGGGCCTATGACATCCTTCATGGTCAGGCTACTTTTCCCATAATACTAAAATGACATTTTTTTATTTTTTATTTTTTACTCGATTGGCATTTGCACTTAGGGTACAAAAGTAATGGTGGATAAAACTTAGCATGAATTTCTTAACATTAATCAGGGCAGTGGCACCCACCCCAAGCAAAGAAAAAAAATGCCAATCTGTAGAACATCCTTGACAAAGCAGGAAAAATGATTGATGTTTTTAAATTTCAACCTGAAGTGTACATCTTTTTAATATTCTGTGTAATGAAATAGGTACACATAAAGCACTTTTGCTGCATACTGAAGTATGACGGTTGTCTAGAGGAAAAACATTTGAGTGATTGAGTTGCAAGCTGAACTAGCCACTTTTCTCCTGGAACACAGTTTTTATTAAAAGAATGATTGACAAACTGCGGTTATTTGGCAGACGTTTTCTCAAAATAGAACAAAGTGAGCTTGTCCTTTGAAGGAGAACAACCCGCAGTATTTATAGCCAATAATACAATTTGAGCTTTCAAATGAAACTGAGAGTTTTGGAAAACAAGAGCTTTAGCTTCCCAATAATTATAGACTTCTCTGATGTGAATGGTAGTGATATTAACAAATTTAATTTTTATATTATATAGTGGAAGTGTCAAGTTGGAATGATGTCTATAACTCAGCAAATCACTCTTTTCCAAATTACCAAATTGTATGATGTTACAAAATCATACATTGAGGAAAGATCCATTCAAAGTGGAAAATAGACCAATTGATTTTAATGTAACAAAATACATAAAGTTCACTGATTGGCTTTCAGATTACACACTGAAAAGGAACTTTAAGAATCCACCACTTGTCAAGTTTTAGCATAGTATTAAGAAGAATGTCCTTGAAAAGGCTATTAAAATATCCCTCCCTTCTCCAACTGTCTCTGAGACTGGACTTTCCTCATATATTTCAACCCAAAACAATTTATTGCAACATGTCGAATGTAAAGGAAGATACGAGAGTCCATTACAAAAATGTAATATAGTGCTACTTTTCTCTCTGAAATTTTTGTTTTGAAAAATATAATTATTTTCATAAAAATGTGTTTTTGATGTTAACATATAATACATTTGCATTGTTAATTTAAGCAAATCAATCAGTAAGAATTTTAAGAATTTCCTAATTTTAATTTCTAATACAATAAATATCAGGAGATATTATCCCCATATAAACTTCTCTTCAGAGTCCTTAATACTTTTTAAGAATACGAAACAACGTGGGACCAGAAAGTTTGAGAACCACTGGTCTAAGAACAAGACACAGATCTAATAAATAAGTAATTCTAACCTACTACATTAAGGTCTTTGATAGGAAAAAGTACAAGATAACATGGGAGGGTAGAGGACTGGCATCCAGCCCAGTCTTGGCGAGTGAAGGAAGGCTCCCTGGAGGAGGTTATCGCTAAGCTAGGACTTGATGGATGGTAAGTTAGCATGCTAGGAGGGGTATGATGTGCAAGACAGAAGGAAGAACTTATACATAGGTCCAGAAGAAAGAAAGGATGGCTTAGTCATGAAAATAAAAGTTGGTGGAACTAGAGAATAGTTTATGACTATGTAGGTTGTTCTGATTATGTAATTATTTCAATAAAATAAGTGTATATCATTTCAATAAAATAACTTAGTAAAAGGGTCAAAAATTGGCTTTGATCTCAAGTATACATAATACTAATAGGGGGGCAAGAGGGAAATATCTCTGGTATACTGTACTTATTTATAGGAAATCTTTAAAAAACACCTTAAGTTTTCACGAATATGGGATTACAAGTTGTAATCTATATTCTGGGATATCTCTAAACTTAAGCCAAAAGACCTTTTTTCATGTTTAAAAGAATTCTAATGAGATGTAAAGTCTGATTTGAATTTGAAACAATACAGGTTGAAGTTTAAAGCCTGATATTCTTCATAAATACTAGATTTCCATCCGGATCAGTGATAGCTATCTCATGAACTTGGGTTATATCCAACAGCTATTGTTCTCTGTAAGCGAAATAGATTGCAATAAGAACTTCTCCATGTCTTGATGACCTCTTTGTCATGTTTGCCATATGGCCATGGTTTCCTGTTTTTCTATCTCTTTGCTGTTTTAATAAGTGTCTTCCCATAGCACTAAAGGAAACCTTTAAATCAAATGCCCCAGAGCTTGGTGTCACCAGATGCCAAGGTAGGCGTGTGTCCTGAAGGCCAGGCCAGGTCATCAGCAACTCTAAGAGGTTATGTCCCTCCTCAAAGTCCCGGTTTATCCCATGGGTATTCATGAGCTGGAATAGAGCTTCTGAGAGTGATTTTTCTCTTTCTGGAAAGGGTTCAGAAGAAGCAGAAACAAATATTTATGGCTTAGAGGTTAGGCTTCGTACAATTGGTATCTTGGAATAGAAAGCCACCCACAATCACGTCACTGCGATCTGTGAATGGCAGGCTACTGTTGAGTGTTACAGAATTCGGATTTGTTGTCAAGAGAATGCAGTGACAAGGTCATATTGCTACATTTCACAAACTTTATCCGAGTGGCCCTATTTAGTTCAGAAATGTTTGTAGGGCACTCTAGAGACTATTTTTGGCGGGGATCCTATCTATTAACTTATGCTTGCTGCATACACATTGCTTTATCAGTATGTCATTTGCATTATATGTTGTATGTTATTTGTTTATTTGTCTGTATGTTCTGTGGCTCCTAAAAACTCTCAAGGACAAAATAATACAACCATGGGTGGAACATAGTTTGACATTTCTCACAGTATATTATATTTTAAGGCACTATCACAAACAACGACAAAAAAAAAAAAAGCAGCAAAAATAGGTCAAAGCAGTAAAACTAATTTAAAACTGAGATCGATTTTGTAACTATGGATACCACCTATATCTCCCAGAAGATTTTAAAATAAATTAGACGTGGAAATATGCTATATCCCTAGCAACTGTCTGACACCAGTGTGTATATAGTGAAGGGTGTATGAGTAAATGAATGGATGACTGAACTCTAACACATAGAAATGACAGATATCACAGTTTTCAAATGAGGAAATTGAGACATAATGAGGCGAGTTCGCTTGTCCAACACGCACACGGCTAAAGAACAGTGGGACAGGGCTTTTAAGTCAGGCAAACTGAATATAGACTCAATTGATTAACCTCTACACCACACTTTAATATTATATAAAGGAAGTTTTGAGATATCATTTATATTTAGGTAACATGACATCTTCCCATCACATATGTTGATTAAATATTTAGTAATTATTTGTTGGATGAGAAGAAGTCAGACACACAAATATGGGTCTAACTCGCTCACTGTCAATAATCACTTCCTGGGCTCATCTCCCTGGGGGCGGTGAGGGGAGGGGTGGATCAGAATCCCTGGGGGGGGGGTCCCGAGTGGCTCAACGACTAGCATGGTGGTCTTCACGTCAGAATGAGCACCCTGAGTAGCACTCTTTCCCACACTTCCACACAGTATCCCACTACTTTATGCTGCTCTCACGACAAACTTAAATGCTATTCCAGATCCTATCAAAACATTCTTTATGATTATCCTCTGCTTTGGTTTGGTTTGTTTTTAATCCTGATGATTAATATATTTTGAAGTTTCAAATGCTCAATAGGCAGTCGATTTTTATATTTACCACAGGAGGGCATGCGGTTTAAAGGGTTGAGAAATGACGATTTGGTCCTGTTTCCTCAAGGTTGTAATAATATCTGTTACTGAGAGTCGTAATACCCTTCCTGAGCTGGTTGGGTGTTCTGGGAAATGGAAGCATGGGGATTCAGAAAGACAATGTTTCTGAAGCTGGCTACAAACTTGAAGGTAGTAGCAATGCCTGGGTGCACGGGGACCATTCTGAGACTGGTCATCATCCCACACTCTTTGCTGTCAGTCCGACCTTCTTATGTCATGCCCTCTAGAATGGCCAGCTTCTCACTCCCGGCTGTGGATGGAGGAATGGTAGTTCAAGGGCATTCAAGATGCTGCTTCATTCCACATGGAATCTGTGCCACTTCACAATTCCTTCAGCAGCATTCTGTCCAGTGAACCTTCTAAAGAATGTTAAAAATGCCATTTCTGGGGCACCTGGGTGGCACAGTCGGTTAAGCGTCTGCCTTCAGCACAAGTCATGATCCCGGAGACTCAGGGTTGGTCCCACATCGAGCTCCCTGCTCAGCAGGGGAGTCTGCTTCTCCCTCTGCCATCATCCCACTCTCATGCTCTCTCTCTCTCAAATAAATAAATAAAATCTTTAAAAAATAAATACAATGCCATTTCTCCACTTTCCCTGATTTTTCATATCTGCCCTTCTCCTGTCTGGAAAGGAGCTCTATGAGGGTAGGGACCAAGCTTGTTTTTCTCATCATTGTAGCTTCAGGAACTACTACAGAATCTGGTACATAGTAGATGATAATGAATGTACGAGTGACCAAATAAATGTTCAGCTCTTTGTGTGCCGATATCACAGTTTGGGATTTTTTTTCTTTTAATCTCATTATCTGTATATGTTTGCCATTTTTTCCCCTATCTCTTTTAAAAAGTTGAATCCCTCTCTGGATTCACAGAATCCATCTCTAAGGTAGCTAATCCATAAACAACCACGGAATTCTAAACAAAACCAAGCTACTTTCAGAAATGGCAGAACTTGAAATGCCACGTAATGGGAAATCAGATACTTGCTGACTGTAGAATTTGAGAGAAGTTGCCCATAATTTTCTTTATTGCTAATTTAAATCCCAGTAGATTTCAGATGTCCTTACCCAGCTACCACCTATTTAGAGAAGATGTACCACGTACCCTTGACTGTGCTCTTGAGAAGCACAGAGATGAGAAATGCTGAATCAGGCAGCTTCACAGGCAGTCCCAATTCTCTGCCTGTTCTCTATTGTCCTCTAACCCCTCCCATAAGGTGTGTGTGGGGATGGGATGGGATGGGGGCACAGTCATCTAAGACGCCAGGCTACGTGGGACCTTTGCAGAAGGAATTACACAAGGAATTCTACCTCCCAAAGCACCTAACAACCCCTGTCCGTTTCCTACTGCTGTTGCAACAAACAGCTACAACTTTAGTGCTTTAAAACAGGATTACTGTTTTACAGTTCTAGGGTTTGAAAGTCCTAACATCAAGGTGTCAGCAGAGTTTCATTCCTTCTGGAAGCTCTAGGGGAGAATCCATTTCCTTGCCTTTTCTGGCTTCTAGAGACTGCCCACATTCCTTGGCTCACGGCCCTTCCTTCATTTTCAAAGCCAGCTGTGTACCTTCAAATCTCCATCTCTGTCCGTCACCTCATCACATCTCTCTTACACCTTTACATCTCCTTCTCTAACTCAGACACTCCTGTATCCCTCTTATAAGGACCTTTGGGCTTACATTGGGCCCACCCAGATAATCCAGGGTAATCTCCCCATTTCAAAATATTTATTAATCCTATCTGCAAAGTCTCTTTTGCCAGATAAAGTAACATATTCACAAATTCCAGGGATGCTGGCATGAAAAACTCTGGGGGCTATTATTCTGCCTGCTGCCCCACCCCACCCACTTTCTTCCTAACGGCCTCATAAAGTGGCATTCAGGTCCTCCCATCTCCCAGTGCCAAGCCCATTCACAGGCTGCTGGAGGCTTCTGTAACTTTTCCTCCTTCTGAATTTTCCTTGGTCATTCCAGCTGGATGCACCTGCTTCTTCCTCTACACCCCTTTGAGCAACCCGGACCTTCTCAGAGCATTCCTTTCTGTGGCCTTACACCATATTGGCATGTGTATATATGACTTTCCTGATCAACCTGAGCCAGGAGCCAACCAACTCTTTGCCCTCCCAGGACTCAGAACAGTGTGACAGATTGCAGGAACTCAGCTGTTGCTGCTAGTTCTCCCCAGATGACATGTGAGCCACTTCTCCCTGGGCCTGGTGCCCTCCAGATGTTTCCCCCAAAGTACCGAGACAGAATCCCTTACCCCCTACCCTAGAGCATCATTGCTGGCAAGTGATGGCTTCCCTGCCTGTGAACGGGTTGGATTCCACAATCACCATCCGCTTAGAATACATGGTCTCTGGGGGCTGCCGGGGGCCTGGGGAGGGAGACTGCATTTATATCTCCAGCTTTCCACCTTGCGCAAGCCAGGCTTCTTATTGCTTTACCGTTTGCAGTGGCCGGGGCTGCTTGTCTGCAGTGCTGGCTGAGAAGCTCCATCTCTGAGCAAGCTTCTTATTTCCAGTATAATTCTCTTCCCCTCAGGATGCCATTCTCTACGTGTGTCGGAATGACTCACTTGGCACTTGCACTGGGTAAGAACTTGAGCTTGGTGAAAAGGCACTGGCTGAGAATGTCTCAGTCTCATTTTCAGCCACTCCCTGGGAAGGCCTCACCTTTACCCAGGTGGACTGTTACCTCCCCAGCAGCCAAGAAATGCAGAAGTCTGAGCTGTTTAATTGCCAAAAACTAGGTGAAGCTTGGAGCTGGGTTGAAGTGGATTAAAGGGCAGGGTGAGTTAGGGAATAAAAACATGAAATCAAAGTTTCTGCTCTGACACATTTCCCAATCAACTGGGGAGAAAGGTAAGTTACCAAGTGATTACAAAATTCGGCAAAATCTTCTATCAGCGAAGTGCTATGAAGCTGGGGAAAAAAAGTAAGTGTTTTTCATCTCACCGTCTTCATCTGGATAAATCCAAAATATTAAAGATGAAGTCTTACAAATACTAGAGGAAGCCCTGGGAGAATTTTTCTTATATAATCTCAGAATGGCAAAGGCCTTTCTAAATACAAATAGGACTCATAAGCTGCAAACGAAACAGTAGTTAAATTTAACTACATAAAAAAAATATTCCCCACAGCAAAACCTATAATACATAAAGTTAACAAACAATTGCCAAACTGAGAAAAAGGATTTGTAAGTCATATTACATAACAAGACTAAGTTCTCTAATGTGTGAAGGATACATATAATCAATAAGAAAACACTAACCATCCCAATAGAAAAAGGGGCAAAGGATATAAACAGACAGCTCATAGAAAAGAAAATGTAAATGGCCCTTACACATAAGAAAAGATGGTTCATATCACTTGTAATAACAGAAATGCAACTAAAATTACACAGAGATGTACTTCTTTGCCTAAAAACTGGCAAAATTAAAGTTGGAAAAAATTTATATTATGAGGAATCAACAGCCCATTCGTGTTATTGGTAGAGATACCTACTGGTACCACACCAACAGCGGGCACATTTACAACATCTATCACAATTATAGACACGCATATCCCATGACTCAGCATTTTTGCCAGGAATTTATAGAAAATGACATCTATAGAACCTTATTTACTGCAGCACTGTTTCTAGTATCAAAAAATTGGAAGTAATCATCCATAGATGAATGATTAAAAAACAGCAGAATGATAAATTGTGATATTCACATATAATGGGATTCTGCGCCTTGCTTAAAATGAATGAGGATGTTCTTTATGACAGTTATGGAAATATTTCGAAGATATGTTAAGTGACAAAGGCAAGGCACAGAACAGTGTGTTCAGTGAGCTGCATTTTAGAATAAAAGAAGGGAGGAGTAAGCTATGGGTTGTTTCCAAGAAGCAGCTCAGGATAGTCCTATTGGATATTGTTGCTCATGCTATTCTCTTCATGTAGATCGTTCTTTTCCCATCTCTGCCTATTGAAAAATATTTATTCTTCCAGGACAATTTCAAATATTTCTTCCTTTATGAACTTTTATCGATCTCCTGGATTAAATACTCTCTTGATTGAAAAAAAAGTGTAATATTATTAAAAGAATAGTTTTAAGGTTTGGGGCGAGGGATCCTTCCTAAGGAAGACAAGCCCCAAAAATTTATAAAGGGAGAAGATTGATTTAATTTTATAAGACATTTAATATTTTATATGGTCAAAGACATCACAAATGGACTTACAAAAAATCTAACAGACTGAGCATCATATATTGATGACAAAAGCATCCAGATTATATAAATAGCTCCTACAAACCAACAAAGACAAAACCAATAGTCCAATAGGAGAAAAAAAAGGGCAAATTTTAAGGACAAATGCAGTTTGTTAAAAAAAAAAAGAGAGACAGGCAAATAAGAAATATTCAATTTTATATACTTTTCTCCTTTTGTTGAGTAAAAAATAAAGAGATTTATACTGTAATGGGGAAACAGTCAAGGATGTGGTGGGGTATAAATTGTTAAATTCTCTTCGTAGGGTGAGTATGCAGGAGTTATTAAATGTTAAAAATGTATATCACCTTCAGCCCATCTATTGGACCTCGAGGCGTCTATGCTAAGAGAGACATATATACACATAGAAGCACTTAGAAGCATCGTCATTGTAACATTATTCATAATCAGAAAAAAACAAGATCTCTTAAGGACCACCAATAGGGGAAAGTATGCATGACCCAAGATAAATTCATTCTGTCGTTACGGTGCAGGAATTTAAAAGATAAAGTAGATTTCTTCATATTTGCATGAAAAGAGCTCCAAAGGGAAATGCCACTGAAGTACAGTATGTAAAATACTCTTCTGCTTATGGCCCTATAATGAGGCCATGTGGTAAGAAAGTGAGGGCAGCCCACAGCCAGGGAGGAACTGAACCCTGCCAACAACCACATGCCTGAGCTGAGAAGCAGATCCTTCTCTGGTCAGGCCTTCAGATGGTCACTGTCACAGCCCCAGCCAACACTTGGCAGGCCTCTGAACGACCCTGAAGCAGAGAGCTCATCTAGGCTGTGCTTGGACTCCTGACCTGGAGAAACTGAGATAATAAACATTATTTTAAGCCAATAAAATAAAATAAAATAAAATAAAATAAAATAAAATAAAATAAAAATTATTCTGTTTATAGGAAAAAGCTGTATGTGTGTATATATATATATACACATATATACAAATATATATGCATGTGGGGACAGGTAATGTCTGTGCATACACACAGAATATATGCAACTGTTTGTATACATACACATACATAAATATGAAAAAGTATATATATAAACAGTTTAGCTTAATAACTGTCATTGTGTCTAGGGAGGGGAGTAGAATTAATAGTGGGGAAGAAGGGACTTTGATTTTGTCCTCTATACCTTTGCAAGGTTTTGTTGCTTTATTGTTGTTGAAAGGTAGTGATGGGAAGGACCCAGTTAACACAACCTGGAGGAGGGATTTGATCTCAGTTAATTGGCCTCCCAGTGTGATATTTTTTCCACTGTTCCACCAAAAGAAAAGAAGAGGCACTTTCTGAGGTGAGGATGATTATAGAAATGATTATAGAAATAAATATGAGACATTTTCCTGACTGTGAAGGACACCATGGAATTTTCAGACACTTTCCTCTTACAACTAACCTAAATAGGCATTAAAAAGTGAGACCCGGGGACACCTGAGTGGCTCAGTTGGTAAAGCAACTGCCTTTAGCTCAGGTCATGATCCTGGAGTCCCAGGATCGAGTCCCACATCGGGCTCCCTGCTCAGTGGGGAGTCTGCTTCTCTCTCTGACTTCTCCCCTCTCATGCTCTCTCTCTCATTCTCTCTCTCTCTCTCTCTCTCAAATAAATAAATAAGATTAAAAAAAAAAAAAGAATTCTTTCTAAAAAAAAAAGTGAGACCCGTTTATTTTATGTGCAGGGAGTACAGCTGCACCTACCATGATATAGCCATAGATCATACTTTTAAAATCTTCTTAAATACCCTACACATTGTAAATCTTTCCCTTAACTTTTCTTGTTCTTTTTTCTTTCCTCAGACTCTGTTAATTTTTCTACACTTAACTTGAAATTTGGAAAGAAAGGACTAACCAATATTGAGTAAACAAAGACTATTTCTTAACCCTTAAATGACACATTGCCTTCAATTACATCCTAGAGTCATTTTAATTTTAAACAGTAACGCAATCTTAGAGGCTCATTCGATGTGAAATTTATTCTGACTTTGGTCCTTCTCTCTTACTCCTCCTCCTAACCAATAATTTCCAGCACTTGGCTTCCTTTAATTTGCTTTAATTCCTATAGCATGGAGAAAGAGTGTTATATAGAGTATGTCATGGACTTTGAAGTCTGACATACCTGAGTTTTTATAGGTTTTCTGTGATTTAGAGAAAATCATCTAACTTGTCTGCATGTCAGTTTTTCATCTGCCAACTGGCAAGAATAATAACTCATGGCAAAAAAAAAAAAAAACCCAAAACCCACAATGAAATTAGAAAGTATATAGAGAATAAAATGAAAATACGACATATCAAAATGTGCAGGGTGCAGCTAAGGCAGGACTTAGAAATATATCGTCTTTATTACATATATGAGAAAAGAAGAAAAACCGAAAATCAATGGTCTGAGCTTCCCAAGAAGCTAAAATAGGAAGTAAAATAAAACCCAAAGATATCAGAAGGAGTAAAATAGTATAGCTAAGAACAGAATCAATGAAAATCTATGCACATACATACAGTAGAAAGTGATCAGTAACATCAACAGTAAAGATAATCAAAACTGATAACCCCCTAGCAAGAATGAACAAGAAAAAAAGACAGAAAATACAGACTACCAAGATCAGAGAAGCAGAAGAGATGTTAAGGCAATTAAAATGATGAATAACAATACCAATTCTTAGGAGGTTTGTGAGAATTCATGGAAGCAATATACTTAGAGCACCTAGTACAGTAACATGACTTACAGAAGCCATTCATGTAGCTGTTGATACACTTGGAGCACATGCTCTATGCTGGGCACTGGGAATCCTCAGGTGAGTTGGTGGTTATGTGTGAAAGTGGGGGGATAAGCATGGCTCTGGCCTCCACAGTGATGAAGAAGAGACAAATTTTAAAAATTTTTTAAATTTTTAAAAATTACATACAGAAGTGTGAAATTACATTGATGATAAGTCCTGCAAATAAGAAGTGGAGCACGGAGCTGAGTGCATATAAGTGCATACAAAAAGGTTAACTGACCCAGAACGGAAGGTCAGGGAAGGCTTCCCTAAGGACGTGATAGCTGGGATGCCATCTGCAGGGCAAGAAGACATTAACTAGGTGAATGTTAGTCATTCTAACTAACATTCATTCTAACTAGTCATTCTAACTAACTTAGCTAGTAAGCGCTTCCGGCAGGCGAAAGAGGAAGGGAAAAAGGTCCCGCATTGGGAAGAAGCATGCTCTGATGTGACATCTGTGAGGCTGAAACTGGAAAGTAAGGATGAGGGGGTGGCTAGATACAGCGGAGGAGATAAACGGGGGCCAGATTTTGTGGGGCCTTGTAGGCCATGCTAAGGAGTTTGATCTTTATCCTGAAAACAATATGGAGCCATTTAAGAGTTTCAGGTATGCATGCGCAACATGACCATATTAGAAAATGTCACCCTCAAGTAATGTGAAGCATGGACCGTATGAGGGTCCCATTGGATTTACTGATGCCAGTCAGGTGACTATTGCTGCTGGGCAGGACAAAACAATATAACTATGGTTTATAATGTAAATTCAACTGGAAATGACTCAATCATGCCAATCAATAATAGACTGGTTAAATAAAATTATAGTAAATAAAGACAATGAGTTACCACGCAGCTGTAAAGGGAATGAGAATTATTAATCTATGCTGTTATGCAGTTATCTCCAGGTTATACTGTTAAGTGAAAAAAGCAAAACGGAATGGAAAAATTATGTGCATAATTATGTGCTATTTATTTAAAAGAGGTATGTATATATATATATATATCTCCATATATATGGATAGGATATATACATCTTATATATCCTGTATATACCCTATCTATATCTATCTATATCCTATCCATATATATATATATCCTATGTCTCTCTTTATATATATACATATATATTGCAATATATATATCCTCTCTCTCTCTCTCTCTCTATATATATATATATATAAATGCATTTTTATATATAGAAGGCTAAACCTGGGTAAAAGATTTGGAGAGGGAAGGAGGAGGAGAAAGAGGCTAAAGTTTTCTGAATACAAATTGTTTTGTAGATTTGATTTTGGGACCAAATATTTTGCATAGTTATAAAGCAAAATTAAGTATAAAAAAATCAATTCATAAAAACCAAAAACAAAATGCAACAGATGAACCAAATTATGTATTGCGTTAGTGGCATAATCAGAAAAAGGAATTAATTGAAGTGACTTTAAAACTGCAGCCCTTTGGGATCTATCTAATAACAAAGAAACCTGAAAAAAAAAAATCCTAAAGTGCTTTTAACATTTTTATTGTTATTCTGAGAGCATTGCGTATGAAGACTTCAGAAACCAATTTCAAACCTGCACACTCCTATGTCTCATGACGATAATAGGTTGGATTACAGGGCTGATAGTAGAGAGGAGTGGATGGATTGAAGAGATACTTAGAAAAAACTGACCAGACTTCATGCTCAGTTGTCCATGGGGCTAGGGGGCAGGAAGGAGTCTAAGATGCCTTTGAGGTTTCTGGCTTGCATCATAGGGTTTTGGCTTGGAGCATGTTGAGTCTCAGGTCTCTTTGGGACGTCCAGGTGACATCAGGTGGCAGCAGGCAACACAAATGCTCTTCTGTTAGTTTCCCCTTCTACCTCCTTAGCACAATTTTTTCCCCTTCTTTTTGAGATGGTTGGGGACTACTTTTCTAGTTTGTAGTGTCACTTAATATTCTATTCTTGTTTCGGAGGTCTTGGTAGTCGTGCCCGACTTGATATTACCTGCACAAATTTGTAAGAATGTTTTTACTCCATCGTCCAGCAAACTGGGACAAAACAGGTGTATCCATCAACACACCTTGAGCACTTATTATTCCAATCACTGTATTAGGTACTTACGTTCTCTGTCGTTTACACTCTTCTTGCAAAGTTACTCACATATTTATAAAGATATTATTCTCTCCAGTATACTAATGAAGAGACCCAAGACCAAGAAGAGTAAGTCTCTTGCCCAGAGTTACAAAGCTGTACAGCAGCAGTCAGCACCTCTAGTCTGTTTTCTGCCATTATGTCTCTGTTTTTCAAAGTCTGGGTGCTGACTTAGGTGGCTTGTGGTCATAGCATTTAATTGTACTGACTCACCCAGTAAGAAAGCCCCTGTGTTATTTTCATCCAACCTTCTGTTCTGACATGGAGAACAACTCTTAGGAGGTGGTGTGTCTTAACACCCCTCTGACACTTGCTAATCTCTGTTTTTATCTAGAAAGCCTACCCCCGAGGGTCAGAGTCTTGAGCAAATAATAGTGTAGAGCAGGCATTTAATTACATTATCTTTTTCTCATTATGTTCATCTTAGGGATACCTTCTATTTATAAGTGATATTAGTGTTTCCATTTGTACAGCAGTAAAGAATTTCACTACAAATAAATCTAAGTAAAAGAAATAGAGCTAAAGAAAATTATTACATAAATAAAGGTAATGGTGGCTCAGAGAAAGGGAGGACGGACGATCAGTAGATGACAATGGGCTCCAATGGCTGAACTCTGGAAAACAACGCTCCTTACAAAACCTCCTCCCCCAATTATGGTAATTGCTGCTGGCCTTACGTCTCTAACAGAAATTGAAGGCCTTCTCTTGACCAAGAAGTGATCTGTTACCATCTCACTTGGGATCTCTTTGTCACTGTTCACTGGGCAATGTGGCTCACTAGTGAGCTTGTTGCAGACCTCAACTGCTGTGGGCCAGATGGTATCTTATTCCCCATTGATCAGACTGGCATGCAGGAAGGAATCATGGCCTTTGACTGCCCACTGTGTCTCCCATGCCAGGGTTTCAGGAAAGAACTAGGAGCAAAGCGTATATCACCAATAAATCATGGTAGTTAATAGGTAAGACAATAGGCTAATTTGGAAATCTTTGCCTATCCAGGTGATTTTTGTTTTGCTAATATAAATTCTACTATTAAAACTATGTTGACTAGTCTAATTTCTGTCCAGTCCTCTTTTTGAAGCTTCTAATCCTGCAGTCTTTTATGATAGTACTATGTTTGCACATTTTGTTCCTTCTTCACCATCACAACCCCTTCCTGGGACAGAAGCTATATTCAGAAGATCTGTGAGACATGGTGGTAGATGGGCTGCCTTTAAACATTTTTATGTGTTCTAAACACAAAGGCAATAAAAATTCCCAATGCTATGTATATTTTTAAAGATATCATTGTCACATGAAATAATTTTGCTTGTGTATCCCCTAGGGAACTGAAAAGTACATTATAGTCCCTGTAATCCTGCTGGGAGAGAGACAGTATCTTCTCTTTATTCTTTGTTATGCCTGATACTATCTGTTCAGCATATTATTAAGAAATCTGTATCTAGAAAAATACATCTGTATTCCTCTCATTTCCCATGAGCACCACAAAGCCGATACTTTCTTTTCTTTTTCCTTTTTTTTTTTAGCATTGGGACTTGCAGACTAGGGTCCAAAGCCTGAACAATATTAGGATTAGGTTTTGCATTTTTGATGTATTAAGTGAAGGTGGAAAATATTGGTAAATATGTCTTCCTAAGTCCACAAGGTCAAAGAAAAGACAGGTTCCATCTTCCTGGGCGGGGTACCTCCAGCTCTACACCCGCTGTGCTATCTATCACAGCACCTGAGAATCTAGTTGCATCACAGGCCGGACACGAGGTAGAGGGCTGACTTGTGCACCTCGTACGAGGTAAATATCCCCACTGCAAAAATGGAAACCCATTCCGTGGTCCTGCACAAACCGCGTGAGTGTACGCAGCCGGCAGTGGGTGTGT
The DNA here is from genome assembly GCA_028534135.1 of Potos flavus. Lineage (NCBI taxonomy): Eukaryota > Metazoa > Chordata > Mammalia > Carnivora > Procyonidae > Potos > Potos flavus. Next base: position 43,242,917 of record CM052895.1, read on the forward strand.
GTGGGGTGTAGGTGGGTAATGTTTTCTCCCTTCGCGGCTGCAGCGGGGGGCCCTTCGGATCCCCCAGGCCCTTGACTCCCGCCCCAGCCCTGACCATTGTCCGCACACCTCTTCCCTCCAGCTTCCGGGCCGCGGGCGAGATGATTTGCTGTAGATGACATCAGCCCTGGGCCAACGGCTGGAAGAGCGGAGGCAGCCACCGCGTGAGGATGTGCCGGGTGGTCCTTTCCTCCTCCTCTTCCTCCTCCTCCCGGCTCCCAGCCTAGTTTCCATATAAAAGCGGCGCCGCCTCCCCGCCCTCTCTCACTCCCCGCTCCTCTCCGCCGCGCGCTCTAGGAGAGGGCGGAGGGGGAGGCGGCGCGCAGCGCCAGGAGGAGGGGGGACGCAAGGGGCGGAGCGGAGACAGCACCTTCGGAGATAATCCTTTCTCCTGCCGCAGAGGAGAGGAGCGGCGGGAGTGGGACACTTCGCCGAGGCATAGCGGGCCGGCAGGATGGCGACCGTGGTGGTGGAAGCCGCCGAGCCGGAGCCGTCCGGCAGCATCGCCAACCCGGCGGCGTCCACCTCGCCTAGCCTGTCGCATCGCTTCCTCGACAGCAAGTTCTACCTGCTGGTGGTCGTCGGCGAAATCGTGACTGAGGAGCACCTACGGCGCGCCATTGGCAACATCGAACTCGGTAAGAGGCCCTGCGTCCCCAGGGGACGCGCTCGAGGAGAAAGGCAAACACGACCCCACCCAGGGCGCGACCGCGGCCACCCTCCTTCTCAGGCGCGCCCGCACCCGCACCTCTCCCCGCCACCTCCTGCACTCAGTCTGGATTCCTTTTTGGGCTAATTTCGGAGAATAATGCGAATTATTAGATTTGAGACCCAGCGGGAGAGTCTCTCCTAACCTTGAGGGATCTATCATCAGCTGGGTCTGCAGATCCGAGCTGGCCACCGCCTCTCCCGCTAAATGAAATGCAGGTGTCAGAAAAGCAGAGGCCACAATAAAGCCCAAGCCGCAGGGAGCAAAAGGGGCGGGGGGAACTTGAAGCAAACACTGCTTTTAGTCCTCTTCTGTCCCCCGCAAAATGCTGGGACTCCCTTCTTCCCCTCGCCGGCAGACCCGAGGCTGAAGCATCAAGTGCCAGGGCCCGCGTGGGAATCATCCTCACCGCAGCCCCCGCAGCCCCCGAGAAATGCCTTTCCTGGCTTAAAACCTCCCGATTTGTTCTTTCCTTGCAATGACTAGGCTAGTCCTGGGGCCACGCCCGCTTCCCCCTCCCCCCCCCACCTCCACCCGGGACGCAGGGATGGAGAACCGCCTGCGCTTGTTTCCCAGACGGCGCCCGCCTCGCTACCGCCCCTGGGACCCTGGTCGCAGCTTTCAGAAAGGACAATGGGACCCCAAGTTGCGGGGTGGGGCTTCTTCTTTCAAAAGTCTCAGCCTCGGTAGAGATGGCTGGGGGGGTGGGGGCGGTCGGCGGGTAGGGCCAGCGCCTCGCCCGGTGCGCGCACTAGGAGCGCGCTCTGCAGAGGCCGAATAGCGGTTCGCCTGGAACCCTGGGCGGGGCCGTGAGGGCCCGGCGGGCGCAGCCTCAGGCGCGCGGACCGACCCGCCCCCCAGCCCCACCCGGGCTGCCGCAGTGCTCCCATCCGCTCGCCGCACCTGCCCCCCGCACTGCGGCGCCCCCATCGGGCGCGGTCGGCCGGGCGTGCGCTCCGCCGGGGCCTCGGGCTTGGTGCTGCGTACCCCCGCCTCTCCCTCGGGCCCGGCTTTGTTGCATTCGAAGCCCCCCGAGTGGGCAGCTCTGGTCTCTGCCTTTGCCTTCACCGCTGGCGTCCCAGACCTCTCCTCGCCCCTGACAGAGGTGGCCAGGTCCCTCCGCAGCCCCAGCCTGCGCTCTATTCTCTTGGGGTGGTGCTGAAGCGTTTCTGCCTGGAGACACCGGCTGGTGGGCGTGGTGCAGTCCGCACTGCGGTCTCTACGGCAGCCCGAGGCGGACAAAGGGCGTTCACGCAGCCCTCGTTCCCCGCTCCCGGCGCCCCCACCCCCATAAAAGACGAAAGGAAAACCTTATTTTCGATGAAAAAAATTAAAGCCTGTTTTCTCACTCTGCATTTGGAAACGGACACTTGTCCCCAGAACAAAAGGCTGCAGGGTGGGGACTGGAGTTGCAGACCTGGTTCTTTTGTTTAACTTTAAAGCACTGATTTTCCCTTTCAGGTTAAAAAAAAAAAAAAAAAAAAAGATCGGAGTCGTGTGATTTTATTGGAAAAAATTTCAAGAATAAGAGATTTCCGTAGTGAAATGCTTTATTTGAGCATCTCAAAAAACCCTTCATTTTCAAACTATAGGCCTTTAATGTGATCCCTCCTTAGTCTGTTTGCACGTTTTCTCCTTGGAAAATTTCACACGTACTGACTTTGGGTGTGGCCGCTATCTGAAGCAATGATTTCAGATTAAAAACAATTATTGTCAGCACCGTTGCCGGGGAATAATAATACAGTAGGAGGTGCTTTGTATCAATGCGATTTTCAGAACCACCCGATGTGGTGCCCGGAGAGGGACCATGAGCCCCATTTCAGAGATGGGGGCCCAGAGAGGCAGGAAGGATAAGGGGACCCGCTCAAGGTCACGTCACTCCTGAGTGACAGATGTGCCAGCACTGCACCGGTACCGGTTTTCTGGCTCCGTCATGATGTCAGAGCAGGGCAGGCAAACATCAGAGGAAGATCAAACAGGGCGGTTTTCAGAGCTTGGCTTTGTATAGCCATCCACTTGTGGGCAGCGCCCTGTGCAGGGAGCTGCCTCAGCGCTCACCTTCCTACCATAATTATCTCCCTGCTTTCTTACTGTGCTGATCATCCTTTCAGTACCCCATTCCTCAGGGGCTTTATTCAGTCCGCTTCCGTTTGAGAAAAAAAAATAGACGCATCCAGGTAGCGCTATGCTGTGCCCTGTCTTTACACCTTTTCCCACTACTAGCATGCAGGAATAAAGTTCAGATTGCTCTTTTTGACGTTACATTTTTTTTTTTTTAAATTTATTGAAGTAATAGAGAGGAAAAGGCACCGCTCACAGAGGAGGAGCTCAGTGAATAGCCACACAACGAACACACCTGTGTTATCCCAGATCAAGAAATAGACAGGGCTGGAATCCTAGAAGCCCCCTCCTGTTCCTTTTTCAATCACCGTGTCTTCTTGATTCTTAATCCCCTAATTTGGTCAGGTTTTTGCACCAAACTCCAAAATTGCCGTATTGATCCCATTAACAATCAATCAAGCGAGTGAGCAGAGCCATTTCCTCAGGGCCAGGAAGAGATGCTGCTTTTCCTCCGGAGATTGCTCTCCTGGGTCCCGGGGTCTCAGATGCAGCTCAGGCCACCGGGGCCTTCCAGGACTAAGCAAAATCGCTCCCCTCGCTCTTCAGACAGGCTGAGATGACTTAGCAACAGGACAGGCTGGCTCTGTTTCCTGTGCCTGCGAGTCCCGGCTGGGCCTCCTCCAGAGGTCACTCTGCTTCCCCTGCGGTTGTTGCTGGTGCTTGCGGGCTGAGTCGCGTGCAGTGAGATGGAGATGCTTCAGGGGCCTTCTGCTTCCATTGAGTGATACAGGCTGGGAATTCAGTGCATCATTTGTTAGACTTGCTTCCTATTTCTCCTCCCATGTTAACTGACGTTCTGTGGGTTTGGAGACCCTGGTGACTTGGAATTTTGCCATGATTACTGAGGGTTCTTTGGGAAGCCTCGGAAAGAAACCTGTAGGAAGACGGTGGTAATGCAATAAATCGACAGGCCTGAAACATCCCAATGTGGATGCTCAGTAAAGCTTTTTGAAACCGCGGAAGAGAGATGGTTCCTTGTTTTCTCAACTGTATTCAAAATGTGGAATGTAAGGTCGGTTCATATCTTCTCAAGTTTGAAACAATAATCTTCCCTCGGACTGGTGTAGTTTTATTTTGTTAGTTATGCAGCACTTTATGCTAAACCAACGTTGTTCCCACCAAATGCCACTCCTTGGCACCTCTTTCGCCCTCTTCCTAATTAGCCCCCACCTTAGACTTAAGAGCCATCCCCATTTTTAGCAGAGCCTCCACTCCTCCAGTTTATTTTAGGACATTGACTACATATATCCTTGGCTTGCAGACTGAATTCTAGAGCCTTGTGAAAGTTTTCATTGCTTTATTTTATTACTTTAAAGGAATTAAGACATATAAAGAATACCAAGTGTCAGTTTGATGCTTTCAATTGCTGTAAAGAGTGTAACTTTTCTCTGGTTAACATTGGGAATCAGCAAGATTTGTTTATAAAAAGATAGATGAGTGTAACACCTACTGCCCTGAGTTTTGTCATGTAAATTTAGCTCATTACATTGTAACCTTCTGATGTTACTTTATTGATTGTCTTCAGTTTCAAGATGGCCAAGAGAATTAAGAACCTAGGAAAGATTTGAGGTTTAGTTTTCATTTTGTTTTAACAGGAAAAAACCAACACATGGTGGAGGTTAGAAGAACTGTTGGAGAGTATTATATACATTATGTTCATCTTTATATTTTTCAAAGTCAAAAGGCAGATGGATTTCTTCTTGTACTGCTTAATTGGTATTATCTGGTAAGAGTTCTGTGATCCATGCTGAAATCCAAGCCAGTCCCCGAATGTAAGGTCATTAAATTGATGATTCATTCTTAATCTTCTCAAAAGGCTTACTTTTTAAATAAGTTCTAACTTTTAGACCAATAATAATTATAAATCACTTCTTTTGTTTATTTCCAATGTGGGAAGCTATCAAAAGACTTAAATTATTTATCATCCATGCTTTGAAAGAATGAACTCTATGTACAGTGTTGCCTGCATTGCACATAACATATATGTTGTGAACATCAAGTTCTTGGCTTAAGAAAAAAAAAAAGCCAGTTGAAAGTTTGGTCAAGAGAAAAAATAGGAAAACTTCTTCGAGTAAACCTTCAATTTAGCTCTTTTTTTAATTCTGTTTCTTCAGTTTATGATTCTAATCTGCCTCCCAATCACTTTTTTTAGCATAGTTTTACAGATCAAACTTACAGTTTATAGGTTAACCATTCAGGTACTAGCAAAAAATATCAAAGAGCCTATGGATCAGAGGGATCAATTAAAAAGTTCATAGGGATAAAAGTCAACTTTCAAAGGCCCAGATAACTGTCAGGTAGAATCCATGTGCCATTTCAAAATGTAATGAATGATCATTTTGTTGGTTTTTCTACTTTATCGTCTCTTTTAGGAATATAGATTTATTTTATTTTATTTTATTTTGTTAAAAGATTTTATTTATTTATTTGACAGTGAGAGATCATAAGTAGGCAGAGAGGCAGGCAGAGAGAGAGGGGGAAGCAGGCTCCCCGCTGAGCAGAGAGCCAGATGCGGGGCTCGATCCCAGGACCCTGAGATCATGGCCTGAGCCGAAGGCAGAGGCTTTAACCCACTGAGCCACCCAGGAGCCCCAGGAATATAGATTTTAGTCTTTAAATGGGAGGTGCTTTTTAAAAATTGTTGGTTTTATTAAATAATCCTGCAAAATGCCTGCATGGTTGATAGGCTTGGCGAGATAGAACCTGTATAAAGTAAGGGAAAGTGGCTCCTTATTGTTCATCCTGACTTGTCCTGTATCCCCCCCCAACCTTTTAATTTCTCCCCTTTCCCTCTGTAAACTTCATGTTCACCTTAGCCTCTCTTTTGCGCCTTGCTTTCTCGTGGATTCGGAGAACTGAGATAAAAAGATCTTTGTTACCCTCGGTTACCTTGGCTGAAGGACTGGGCTTCAGACAGTGGTGGTTCCACTGCTGGGCACCAGCCCCAGACTAGGTGGGAGTTCTCAAGGATGCCTAGCCACAGGTCAACTTCCCAGGGGTGACAGATGTCCTCTGGGCCTAGAAATTTAATAAATGGAGGTTGACCTTCCATTGGTGGAGTTGTTCTATTGTGCCCCGATGTCGGTAAGCCACTAAGGGGCACAGTCTTCATGGAGTGTTGGAGAAGCAAAGGCTCAGGAAAGAGAATGTGGCAAGAGCCAAAGAAGATATTTTTCTGTCCTATAAGCTTTAGAGGCCCCACTGTTGGCTTCCTATTAGGCACAGAGGGAAGATACACAAACCTACTAAATGCAGTAGGAGCCTTCATTGAAAAATAGTTTCTCTTTACTAGTATCATCCAGTAGAAGGCCCAAATTATATTATTTCTAAAATTGGTATAGAAAGCGGCCTCATTCCAAAATTTTCCTTTTGGAAAATAAGGAAATAACCAGTAAGTCCTTTGTAACCTTTATTTTATAAGTGGTAGTAGCGAATTATGCATTGTTAAGACATAATTTGGCTGGAAATTACTCCCTTGAAAAGAGAACCCTAAATTTTTGTTTCATTGGCAGTAAAAAATCCGAGAAATATTATTTTTGTCGCCCTTTTACTAGTGTAATTTAAAAATTAATTTCTAGATGGATTTTCTGTTTCGTGCTTTTTCCCTTGCAAAATTACAAAGCCTACAACCAGGAGGTTATGAAATACAAAGCAAACATTTAATTGCATGTGTCATGACAAGTTAATTGAAGCCAAGGGGAAAATGGCAAACAACAATGTCAGAGCAAGCCTACCTGTAACCCTAGATGAAGTCATTCAAATGATGGAGCAGTTTGGACATAACATAGAACGAAGGCAGAAAAATCAGATGAATTTAATTTAAATACCTATGTCTCATTATTAACTTAGTGACCCAACTTGACAAGCCAGGAGACAATAGCGGAGCTCAGACCTGGCGCCCAGAGAACCCAGTTAACAATTACCAATTAAGCAGCTCAGACAGGAGCTTGACGGTTTTTCACACTAGCCCCGCATATAGTGTATACGTTGACGTAAAATGTTCTAATGAATTCAGACCTCTCAACCTGTCAAGCTTCCTGTGAAACAAAAAGAACCCATTTATCATTTCTGCACTAAAAAGGTCTGCAAAATCTCACCGTGCCTTTCTTGTTAAAATTTAAATACTCCATTAGCACAAATGCAAGCTGAGGCTGTTGATGTTTCCAGGGAGACCCATAAAATTCTCCCTTATAATTTAGCCTCTCTTTAGGAATGTTAACTCTTCCACACCTGAATTCTTCCCATGGATCCTATGACCAATTTCTGCCTCTATTTGGTGGACATACATCTATTTGAAAATATTCCTCACAGTCCAAAGGTGTTTGGTGTATAATCCGAAGATAGTCTAGATGTGCAGTCATTTGAGTTTCCAGAATCTTTGTGTAGTACATTTATACATATACAAGACACACATACGCACACACATACACACACATATCTTGTTTCTTTGCAAGATTAGAAGACTGAACAAGGTATAAATGTGGGTAAATACAAGCATTAAGGATTTATGGGTGTGTTTAAATAATGCACTGCCATTTATCCTCCCAAGTCTGTTTGAATGACTAATGACCAAAAATGATTAAATGACCCAGTGTTTATTTAGAGATAGTTTGTCTGCTGTATTTTACCTAGAGGGTCAAGCCCCTGCTCTTAGTAGGTATGCAGTGAATCATTGTTGTTGCTGAAGTTTGTTGACGATGCTCCCTGCAAGGGTACAATCATGGATACGATATAATGGGTCTACCATGAGCTACCTATTTGGGAAAGTATAAAAATACATAAAAAACAAACAAACCAAACCAAACGCGTTCCAGAGTTTTGTGGTTTCCCAGTTTTCCCTGGCTTGCTCCCCAGTTCTCCCTTCTTCCATGACCTCTGGGCTCCCTCTAGGCATCTCCTTTAGAAGGACAGGGGGAGGAGGAGATGAGGGAGGTAGGGTATCCGAGTACCTTGGACCCCAGCTTCCAGCCTAGTGAATGGAAGGAAGCCTGAATTTGTGTGGGAAGAGACAGTTCATGGCCCCTGGCTCTGCAGATTTTTTTTTAAAGTATAAAATGTTGCCACATTTTTTTGCCTCGGAGAAGAAAATTGAGGACAACTAACAATTGTGAATGAAAGAACTCCTTGCCAAGCTAGTCAGGTAAAATAAATGCAGGGGAGGACAGAGAGGGCAAGTCTTAAAGGTTGAGATCCAGTCTTCTTATCAAAGATCGTACACATTTTGGGTTGATATCTAGGAGCTGAGAAACCCAGGTCAAAAATGGGACGGGTCAAGAAAAGAAACCATATGTGCGCACAAAATGCATATGCACACTGCAAACACTACCATTTTAAAAACAAAGGGCTGGATTTGAACGCCAGCTTCCCCACCCTCAATCTCCATTTTCTTGCCACCTGCGAGTGGACCCTGGGAAGGTTAGAGATGATCTGGAGGCCTCCTCACTGCTATGGAACTTAACCATCTTCCCGTCCTTTCTATTCCCTCCCTGGAGTAAAGCCTGTCATTTTCCTAATAACTGTTTTCTTTACTCTCCCAGAAAAGCTGCACTTACATTTTATGAGGGGCAGAAGTTCAGTCCGCACTGCTAGTTATCCCTCTCTTGTGGCCTGGTAGGGTAGGGAGACCTCCCCAGCCCTCCCATTTTGTGGGCATCCACTGCTAGCCACCAGGCTCTTCAGAAAAGAAGTTTCCACATCCTCCCTTAAAGCCTGAGAAATGTCACAGTGATGTTTTCCAAGCCACTCTGAAATGACTAACTGGAACTCTGTCAATTCTCTTCTTCTCCCTCCTTAGGAATCCGATCATGGGACACAAACCTGATTGAATGCAACCTGGACCAAGAACTGAAACTTTTTGTGTCTCGACACTCTGCAAGATTCTCTCCTGAAGTCCCAGGTGAGCCTGTGGCTCAGTGTTAGTCATCCTAGACTAGGGGAAACGGGCCCGTGACCGGAAAGCTTTGCCCACAGTATCAAAAAAGACTTTCTTTCCTCTTACTGCTAAATGTTTCTCTGTGTTTGTTATTATCAACTATGCTAGTCAGAAGCAACATTTTAAGAAAGTCAATTCTAAGTTATCACTGTGTGGGTTATCTATTTTGTGGATTCTTAGTGAAAAGTTTTAAAGTTCTGGGGTACATTTTTTTTTCCTATCTCACTGTACTGTCTGACTTGAAGGGATTGCAGACTATTTATGTATTAATTTTATTCAAATGAAGCTATGAATATAAATTGGGTGCCCTTCGGCCCCAGAATGCCACAGCCTCCTTCCCTCCTTGGAAAAAGGAAGCATCTCCATTTCAAAATGAAATGTAGCTCATCATTTCATCATTGCATTGTCACCCACTTTTCTTGGTGTGGGTAAAGAGTCGGAAATTCTAAACTGCTATTAAAATAGCCTTTTTTTCAGAGATGAAAAAGAATACTGCAGAGTGAAGGTAAGGATACAAACATCGGTTACATGTGGAAATGCTACCAGTAGCCAGCTGCCTCAGTAGGGACGTACCCTGACCTCTGCCTCTAGGCCTGGGGAGGTAGTGAGACTGGCCCACCTTGTCTCCCTCTTGTGAGCAGTGACCCGTAGTTCTCCCTCTTGGTCACCTTTGAGGATTAGGAGCACAGATGCTGGCCCATAAAGGCTCCCAAAATGTGTTTCTCAAAATCTCTCCCATTGATCTATCATAGAGAACTGTATTGCATTTTATTTCTTGGATACCACTTACATTTTTATGTATAATAGAGAAAATTTTCTGCCTACATGATTCTGTTGTATGATTGCTAATTTTATTGGCATTGGTATAAAACCAGGACGGGGTTCCGCCTGTTTCTGATTGATTACATCATATTCCATTAGCCTTATACGTACCGGGATCTGAAACCACTTCTCCAATATCATGGCTTCATGAATCACACTTGGCCGCAGCAATCTGCCCATGGGACTATCGCAGTTCTTCTCTTTGCGTTCGTTCGATCTTAGAATGCAATCGCATACATTTCAGTTGTCCGAATGAATTGTCGCTTTCGAGCACGGAATTGAGTAAATGTGCTTGGAAAAACGGAGCAGGGAGCTGGTTCGTTAAAAGTTAACTCGTTACAAAGCCATGTGACAAATCAGCTTTTAAGTAACTTTGCTTTGTGGGGGGAAAAAAAAGGGAGAGAATGATCCAGAGGCTATCAGGCAGCACATGACTTGCAGAAGTAAAGGTACAGTATACGGTTGCTTCGGGCGTTATTGTGTCGTTATGTCTTGCATATCTCCGTAACTTTAAAAAACATCTCACAAAAATAAAAATAAGAGAAGTACCCTTTTCCAAGAAGGATGTTTCAAAATGTAAAAGGCAAGTTTTCATCCTTTCTCTGTGGATTGTTCTGGCTTTCTTACTAAGAATGTTTGTAAAGCTACCCTTTTTTTTTTTGGTAAACAAATCATGTGATTCCCATTGTGTTCATTCATCCTTGGATTGACTTGGCGAAATGACAGCTGTGCATGGCGAAATAAAAGGCTGCAAGAACTGCTGGAGAATTTACCGTTTTTGGACCAAAGGCCCTAAGATTACTCTTGTGGACTTAGGAAGGTCCTCCAAACCATCACTTTGGCCCAGGATACCTTATTTGCCCTCCTTTTCCTGCTCTTTCCTGTTACCTACCTAGCTGGATAGCAGTGCTGTGCTAGACGCTATGTCTAGAGACCGGCCTCTGGACATGGCAGCCGTCCCCCCATTCCTGCTGACGCTGAGAAGGGTGGGTGTTAGGACCTTCCCTTGTAAGCCCAAGCGTGCACTGTGCAGGGCTGGGCCTCCCTGCTGAGGACTGAACATCTAGAACAGAGCCACTGGAGTATCGCTCGCCCCTGTGTGGGGAGTGTTCAGAGTGGCAGGAAGGTTTTTAACCAAGACTATAGTAGACGAGGGAAGCACATGTCAGATTCAGTTTCAGGTAAGTGAGTGTGTTTTAGAGGGAAGAGATGCCCTATTAGAGGACGTGGGTGCAGAATGGGGGGGCGTGGACATCACAGGCTGATCCCTGCGTTAGACCCAAAGAAACCGTCAGCTTTTCCTGAACAAACAGGCCTAGGTTTTAGGGGAAATTCGAAGTCTGTTTTTTTTTTTTTTTTTTCCGAAGTCTGTTTTTACGTGGGTCCAAGTCTAATGGTCTCTTCCCCAGTCCCTGAAATTCCCGAGGAACTCATGTCTGCACGTCAGGCCCCCTAAGTGGAGCCAGCTGAACCTCTATGTTTAGAGTTTCAAGATTTTAGGTGAAGATGAAGGATGGATTCATTAAACACATAAAGCCATTCAGTCAGTCAGTTAGGAAATAATTAAATAGCACCCACACTATGCCAGGCACCATGGGGTGATGGTGGGCGAACACACAGTGGTGAATAAAACCCACATAGTCATTGTTCTGCTTGGGAGAGAGGGGACATCCAGCAGTCTCCCGTGCTCGGCATCCTGTCCAAACGGTTTGTGTTTGGTGGGGTTTTTTAGGCCAGCAGAGTTATAGTAATATTCATCGTCTTCCCTGACACAGAGAGATTGGGAGCTAGGGTTGCTCTTTCTTTCTTTTTCTTTTCTTTTCTTTTTTTTAAGATTTATTTATTTGACAGAGAGAGAGCAAGCAGAGGGAGAGAAGGAGGCAGGCTCCCCACTGAGCAAGGAGCCCGATGCAGAGCTCGAACCCAGGACCCCAGGATCATGACCTGAGCCGAAGGCAGCCACTTAACCGACTGAGCCACCCAGGCGCCCCTACGGCTGCTGCTCTTTTATCTGTTTTTCGTTCATGTTACTATTCCTTTGTTGTTGTTCTGAAGCGTCGGAGATCACTTGTCAAACACTGGCGGTAGCCTCCAAGTTAGCTCACAGATCCTACAGGTGGCTCCAGCTCTTGTGTTGTCTGATACTGGTTTACCTCTTGTATTCACTGTTAACTATGATTTTCAGCTTCAGTTGGCCTATTTCTTTAGGATTGCAGGTCTCATTCAAGCCCACTCTGGAAGATTTAGCCAGCTTGAACAAAAATATCCGTGGAGCAGGAATCTGGGATAGGAGTGCTTTTTCTGTCCGAGGTTGGCGTCGGATCGTAGAAATGGTGAGGTGGTGGTTCCCCGGGTTCCCCTAGAAGGGACTCCTGGGATCACTAAGCCTCCCCAACTCCGGCATACTGTAAGTTTTGGACTAATCAGTCATTCTGGGCCATCTTTTACTCTCTGGAACATGTTGCAGCATCGTCTTGCCTAAACATCACTCAACAAACACCTGTTTTGTGCCCAGGGCTGCTCTGCTGCTTTGCCCTCTGGTAAAACCCTTCTTGGCCACATGTAAGCTGGGATCCAGCAAGACTAGTTGTCTTTGAGAGAAAAGGTTAGGTACTCCATCATGAATCCTCTCCAGTCTTTTACTCAAGGAAAGTCCAATAATTGAGTCTTTTCGAAATAGAGCCATCATCTTGTTTCCTCATATTTATGAATTCAAAAGTCTTTATATATTATAGAATGTGTTTTCTACCTTAATCATGTTGGCTGAGAATTACTTTTGTTAAGTCTCACCACAGGAGTAGAGCTAGGCTTACCATGCTGTATAGCATTTATTGAATTCTCTATTCTTAATTTGCTTTTCTCCCTGATGTAACTTTAGATCTATTATTATAGCAATAGAGGAGGCTATCTCCCAGGGGTTCTAAGAAGTACCCTAGGATTATCTGTGTTAGGCATCCTTTCAAAACAGCAAACAAGTACAAATCATTCCTAGAGCGAGGGACAGCAGAGTGAAAATTAATTTCAGCTTTCTTTTTTCCATCATTTGCCACGTCTGTCTGCCCTTTAAAGTAATTTTACAAATTTGAAAACCCAAATCCTCCCCACCGACACAGCACGATGATTAAGAGTGGATATTCTGGAGCTGACCTACCGGAGTTTTGATCCTAGCTAGTTTATTTGCTTGTAGGATCTTGGGCGAGTTACTTAATCTTTCTATGCCTCCGTTTTAGTGTCCGTAAAATGGGGACAGTCACTTCTACCTCACAGAACCTTCGTGAGGGTCAAATGAGTTAACAGGCATGTGAAGATCTTGAAACAGTGCTTTGTCACGTGGTAAAACAGTAAATGTAAGTTAGTGTTCAAAGTGTCCGTTTTGTTGAAAATGTATTTGAGTTGGGTGTTTGCTGATTATTATTATCTGTGGGGAATACTGGCATTAGATACTGGCTGGCTTCCTTTTTGTAACAATATTAAAATTTGTATCGAAGATGTTTTTCAGAGAAACAGTTACCCCAGTATGATCAGAAGACACGTAGCTGAGGGCAGCAACATTGTATGACTGAGTTTAGGAAGGTCCTTTGAGCATGAGAGCAAAAAGGAGGCAATGTGTGAAGGTGCTGACATAGCAGAACCTTTGTGCAGGGTTGGAGACCGTTTGTAAAATGGTCCTGTTGGTGCCCACGCCAAGATGGCTGACGTCGGGGAGCGTGCTGACGTGCTTTCTCACTGTGGTAACCCATCCCTGGGTAACTTCTTGCCCTCCATTCAAGTCCTTGGTTCTCTCTCTGATCAACAAGTGGCCATAGACCTTGCCAAGTTTAAGAAGCTGAGATTTCTTGTTTTCTTAGTCGACGGAATCAATAGTAAGACTTGGCATATTTACATTTTATCAATAGTTTTATAATTTAGGAATTATCACACTCACAAAGATCTCCATGCAATGTGACTGGTTTTGTAGATGTCTGTGGGTGATTCTGCTTAAGAACCATGCCTTTTCTCTGGAAGGTACACAAACCACAGCTGAGGATCCTTAGATTTCTGTGGCGTGACTGCTAAAAATATCTGGCCTCTAGATTGGTTTTTGACAGAGAATTAAAACCAAGCCTTTTGAATTTAAGTCATGCGAATCCTCTACTCCCTTTGACATTAATGAGGCAAGGTTTTACAATATTTGCCAGTAGAATGATAAGAAAATGCTGAAGTGCTCTTAGAAGAGGTCTAAGAATATTTTTAGTTGCCTTCTCTGTCAGTCTAGACCTGTATGTTTAGTCTGCCGTACAGAATTATAGCTTAATTGTATGTGCCTAGAATACGTCATCTCTTTATGACAGTGAGTAATGAGTGTGTTTTCAGCCCCATTCCCAACCTTTAAACAATAAAGCACACAAATACATGCTTAGTTGCTTTCAGGAGGTTGACTTAAGCCTCAGGGAACCTGTGATTTCAGACGGAAAGCAAATACTTCATCTTCCTTCTCTCTCTCTCTCTCTCTCTCTCTCTCTTTCACCTTGTACATGCATAGATACAGTCGCTTGCCCACATGACCGCAGGGCTCATCTTTTCTCATTTTCTCATCCTCCAAGGTTATGGGAGGAACCCTGGTAGGAAGAGAAAACCACAAACAGAGTCTTACTTTTTGGAAGCAGCCAGACCTGTGTTTAACATCCGCTGAGGTCCATGTTTGTGCCTGGGAAGGGAACTCGCATTTTCATGCAAACCACTGGCCTTTCTCCCACTTGCCCCCTGCCCTCAGCCTTCCCACCCGGTTGTGGTTGGCTGGTGGAGAATAGGCAGGCCCTCCTGCCCCCTGCTCGCGCTCCACTGCTCCCATTCACGCTCTTGCAGCCTGAGCATGGGGCTCAGAATGGCCTGGTCACCCCCTCCTGCATTTAGTTGAAACACTGAAAGGGCCAAGCTTTGTGCGGTGAAGAAACAGAATTTTGCAGTGTATGCAACACAAGGCATCGCTCCTGCAAGGTTTGTATTTTGCTCACACACTAGTGTGATTTCTTTTTCTGGTGTAGGTGTGGCCAACGGAGAGGAATAACATGGTGTTTCATTGCCATGTTCTGGTGCCTTCATTCCTCAGGGTCGTTAACGATGGCTCATTCAGACCACCCTGGAAATACCTATTCATCTCACTTTTTTCTTTTTTTCTAGAGTAAATAGAATGTTTTACTCCGCTGGCTGTAATGGTTCTGAAGCAGTTCCTAATGGGCCCTGTGAAACCACTCAGCACAGATACACTCAGGCAGGAAGGTTGGAGAAAAGTGGCTCCCCGGGCCCAGTAGCCATTTGGGGGAATGTCAATAACGCCACCTTTAAATCCAGCTAAGTAGATTTCAGAACAGCTGTTAACATTGCCAACCAAGGACAGCCTCTCCTGCTGAATGTTAGTGCTTTTGTCTTCATTTCCAGAAAGCAAAGAAAGCCTGGAGATTTATTGTTGTTGTTTTGTTTGTTTTTCTATTTTTTTTTTAAAGCAGCAACATCAGCAAACCCATCAAGCAACTCCAGCAAGTCGCTTTGCTTTTTCTTGCCTTGCATGCTGGAAATAAGGGTGAAAGATGAGGGATAAAGTATAAACTAATAGATTGCTTTAAATAAATGGCAAGTAGTATTTTTTAGTGCTTATTATGAGGCAAGGAATTGTCCAGGGATGTATGGAAGAATGAGGTATCACACTGTGGACAGTTTACTTGGGAAAAATATATCATTCACAGCTTTAAAAAAAAAACACTAACAGAGTGTTTTCTTAATTTACAAAGTGCATGTGTGAGACAGAGGGAGGGAGGGAGGGAGAAAGAAGCAGATTTACTCAAATCCTTACAGAAGACAAGGGGTGAGACTGGAGATCATAACAAGCATTGCATTTGGATTGTTCAGTGGCAGCGTTAGTCACAATGACAAAGGTTACCCAGGTACCAGCACCGCCCCCCCACCCCCAGCCACAACCCAGGGCTAATTAAACACTACCTAGGCAACCATCAAGTATCCTCAAACATCATACTCCCGGGCTTACGCCTTTTGTTTTCTCTCTGTGGTCTAAGGGTAATTTCTGTTGCATGTGAAGTCAGATTTCCTTGATCCTAGAGAAATGTGAGAACGTGAGAAGCACCCCCGGGGAAGCACAATTAAAAACGGCCCCTAGGCACTGCAGAAATTAACAGGAACACAACACAAAAATCACGGTCTTTTTATAAAGTATTCCAACATGTGTTAAAGACCTGCCTACAGTGAGGACCGCCAAGAGGGCAGCTTATGGAAAATGCGCCAAGAGGCTATGCGTGATTTAAACATAAAATTATCTGATTAAAAATAAACACTGCAAGCCTAGGGCAGGCGGTGTTCTATTGGACGTGTCTCCTCTGTGCAGTTGTACCCACACCCCATTTTAAAGACTCCCACTGAGGTTGCCTCTAAAAATTGCCCTGCGGGGCTCAGGTGAAATATGAACTACCCGAAGACTGCCTTGGTTTGGAAAGTTCTCCAAACCTGCCCTTTACCAGCCCTTTCTTAAGCAAGCAGGTTGGCATTGGAGCCACAATCGAGCATTTTGGACCCAATTCCCGGATTCTTTGTTTGCATCTCCCATGGAGAGTCTGGGGAAGGAACTCTGCTCCGTGTGTACCTTGCCCCAAGCACACTGCTCCATACACATGGTGCTTTTTGGTTCCTGAAACGGCAGTCGATGGAAATGGCACATTTGGGGAAGTTAAGTTGAGGGCAATAAAGCTGAAGATGGAATGAATTCCGTAGCCCGAGCCAACAACGTGCTCTTGGTGCAGAGCTTCTCAGCCACTGGGAGCGTTGCGTTTGGCCTTCTAAGCTCTCCTGGGGTTTGACGTCTATAAAAGACCAGGGAAACTTGTGCAAACTGCTTGCTGGAACTCTTCCCTTTTTAATGTGTGTGACCAAGCATGAGAAGGATGTGGGAAGGGAAGGAGGCAGGGAGGGATTCCTTATCATGAACTGATCCATTGGAAAGAAGATGACCTTTTCATAGTATATGGTATGTCTTTTGAGAAGGTGCCTTTTTCTGAGCCAATCTGTCCGTACATATCCATGTAAGTAGTTCCTGCAGCAAGACTCTGTTTGCGTTCCCGACTCTCGAGGCCGTACAATGTGTAAGTAATCCTGGCCTGAGAGTTATTTACAATTGAACGTCAAAATAAGATAAGTAACGGAAGTGAGTGAATAGTATGTGTCAAATGGGAATTTTACGGGAGGATTCTTCTGTAAATTCTGTTTGTTCAGGCTATTTTAAAAGGTACACATGCATAAAAATACGCACCAAAATTGTACTAACTTGTACACGTTGAGATCTAAGGTATTGGATTCTCTTTGTGACCAGGAATTTTCGCTCCAAACTGAATTAATTTTTCCCTAGTATGGAGCTACATGTTAAGTTAAGCCCTTTAATTTATATTTTATTTATTAACATATAATGTATTATTTGTTTCAGGGGTACAGGTCTGTGATTCATCAGTCTTACACAATTCACAGCACTCACCATAGCACATACCCTCCCCAGTGTCCATCACCCAGCCATCCCATCCCTCTCCCCCCATCCCCCAGCAAACCTCAGTTTGTTTCCTGAGATTAAGAGTCTCTTATGGTTTGTCTCCCTCTCTGGTTTCATCTTGTTTCATTTTTCCCTCTTTTCCTCTATGATCCTCTGTCTTGTTTCTCAAATTCCTTGAATCAGTGAGATCATATGATAATAGTCTTTCTCTGATTGACTTTTTTTTTTTAAAGATTTTATTTATTTATTTGACAGAGAGAAAGAGAGATCACAAGTAGGCAGAGAGAGAGGGGGAAGCAGGCTCCCTGTTGAGCATAGAGCCCGACACAGGACTCGATCCCAGGACCCTGAGATGATAACCTGAGCTGAAGGCAGAGGCTTTAACCTACTGAGCCACCCGGGCACCCCTCTGATTGACTTATTTCACTTAGCATAATACCCTCTAGTTCTATCCACGTTGTTGCAAATGGCAAGATTTCGGTTTTTTGATGGCTGCATAATATTCCATTGTATATTTATACGACATCTTCTTTATCCATTCGTCTACTGATGGACATCTAGGCTCTTTCCATAGTTTGGCTATTGTGGCCATTGCTACTATAAACATTCGGGTGCATGTGCCCCTTCAGATCACTACCTTTGTATCTTTGGGGTAAATACCCAGTAGCGTGATTGCTAGGTCATAGGGTAGCTCTATTTTCAACTTTTTGAGGAACCTCCATACTGTTTTCCAGAGTAAGCCTTTTCATTTAATTATGAAAAGACTGCTTTGCCCTTTTAAGGATTCACTCCCTCTGAAAGCACATGAGAACAAAGCTGCTGAACTCAGTGTACAGGCTTGATTTCAAGCTCGTCGTCATCTCTGAGTGCTGAAAAATTGTCCACTGGTAGACTCGGAAGACACTTGGGAGAGATCGTGAAAGAGAAAGGTTTTATGAAAATAAATCTGGAGTAAATAGTCAGTGCCCCGAGGCTAAAATGGGCCCTTTGGAGATGGAAAGCACCTGACTCAGTTGTTCCCATATTCAGAGAAGCAGTGAGGGGAATGTCTGTTGTAAGCTGCTTCCCAGGACTCTCCCCGGTCCAGAGAGTTCTCGAAGCCTGACCTCGTGCTGCGGCTGTGGGGCACCTGAGACTACTGTTGCCCATGTAGCCCCCTGAAAAGTCACTGGAAGCCCTTTTCTTTTTCGCAACATAAAAGGATTACACTAGAGGAGGGTATCTGGAACTTCGTTCTGCCAACTGATAGTTCTGTAAAACAGTAAATGGTCAGTGGAGAAGTAGTCCACGGTGTAGTAAGTCTAGGAACTATGGCACATGAGATCTTATTTTTGAGCAGCCATAAAGTATGTAACTGCATGTAAATAAACTTGTCTAATTTTGTATAACCATATGTTTGTTTAAGCTATTTGACTAGTCACTTTGACCATCACTATTTCCCAGGGATCTAGATTTCTATAGAACACACTTGGGGAGAGGATGGACTGAGCGCTCTCTGAGTCCCTTCCAGTTTTTGATATTCCATGCTTCCTTGAATTTTTACTAAATTGCCTCATCACTGACATGTAGAGGACAATTTGTCCTCTTCCCTGTTTAGCTTAAAATGGTTTTTAATCCAGCTTTTAAAATATCAATGAGAAGAATTTAGTTTAGAAAATCTGTGTGTCCCATCTGCTGGGATTAATTTTAGGGGGAGATGCACAGCTTTGTGACACAGGCTGATTTCCCAGTGGGAATTCTTGGCCCTTGGCTTTTCCCATCTGTCTTTACCTTGCAGACAAACCAAACAAGACAAAACTTAAATCATTTTTGCACAATGCCAGACACCTGCAAGGGAAGTATTTCAAAAGTCAAATACATGAGTGTTTTATCTGCATAATGCCGAACAGGAAATAGCTACATTTTTTTTCCCATTAAAATTAGAATTTCCACATTGATGTTTGGTGCTGCATTAAGCCTTAGATTAGCTACTTATTCACAGATCTTTAGAAAGAGGTTGAAGATTGAACCTCATGGGTTCATCTGTCAGTTGAGTGTGTTAAAAGTGTCAGGGACGTTATTTGTTACGGACCATTGACAATGGCCTGCATTTTAATAAGCATGATCAGCTATGCACATCTTGTCATGCGAACCACCAATTAGCACAATGTAATCTAACAAGTCGCTGCATGTAGATATGAATGCCCTTGGGAAGCAAAGCTCAAACCAAATCATTACTGACAGTGTACAACTTGCACGCAGGTAATCATTATCAGAAAGCCATGATTATACAGAAGGAAAAGTGATTTTTATGGTAATGCATCATATGATTGACTGTTGGTATCTAATATAGCATTTTCAATTTGTCCTATATCTCATATGGTCATGTTGGCAAAGAAAGTTGAATTCACTCACTAGAACCTACAAATATTTTTACAGCAAACCTTACAGAGTGTTCTAAAACCTGAATGAGATAAAATATGTAGAACAATATTCATGGTACTCTCCTTATGAATGAGAAGAATGGTGGTTTGGTTCATCAAATATTCTTATTAAGAGAGGGTTGCCAAGAATTCCTTGTGTGATTATTACCTTTTTAAGTGTTGGATTCCAGAATCCAGTAATACAGTCCTTTCTGTTCTAGGAACACTTCAAATTTACTTAGAATGTACTTAGAATTTCTAAACCAAATTTGTATGAGAGCCTAGGATGTGCTTAAACTAGAGAACATCCCCTAGAAATCTGTTACTCATTTTTCCTCCGAAGTAAGTGGTATTTTCAAAGGTAGCTTTTAAAAAAAGTCATTGCACTCGTTGGACAGATAATTGGCCTTGCATGGAAGCACAGCCAAGAGAGACCCACTCCCACAAAAGGACGCACTCTGCCCCCTCCGTGGAATCCAACCGTAGAATGATCTAACTGAGCCTTTCTTGGAGGATTCAGGAAGAAAGTCTTCTGGGCCTCAGGTCCTCATTGTGAATACTAGTGGTAACTACACTGTCCATGCGGGGGTTTGCTGTTTAGAAGTGAGTTCTTATTACTGAAATATTAATGAGCAAACCATTTATATTGAGTTGGCCAGAGGGTCATATCCATATAGATATGATTTTATTTCTTTTTTTTTTTAGATATGATTTTATTTCTATAGAGAACAACAGATATCCCTGGCTTGTTATACTGCTTTAGAGAAAGAGTCATTAGTTCTAGATATTGTAAAAGGACTTAGAACTGCTGTAGAGAAACAGACCATGGCAATCCTCTAGGTAGCTTTAAGAAAAATCTCAGTTTGCAATGTATGCATTTGCCTGCTGTGTTTACGTTGTCTTCTTTTATGTACAGCCAGTGCCCCCCACTCCTAAGTCCCAACCATTTTGCCTTCCTACTTCCTATTTCTCTTGTACATGAAAACTTAGTTTTTTAAAGAGATCGTTGTCTTCTCCATTGCATCCTCTCCCTCTTGATGAGCTAATAAACACAAAACCCAACCAAGTGGTGAGAGAAAGGAGAAGTGAGATTATTATAATTTTTTTTAAAAGATTTTATTTATTTATTTGACAGAGACACAGCGAGAGAGAGAACACGAGCAGGGGGAGTGGGAGAGGGAGAAGCAGGCTTCCTGCTGAGCAGGGAGCCGATGCAGGGCTCGATCACAGGACCCTGGGATTGTGACCTGAGCCGAAGGCAGACACCCAACCGACTGAGCCACCCAGGCACCCTGCGAAGTGAGATTATTTTTAAAGTCTTGTCACCTGCGCTTTCAGATCGTCCAGAAGTGCTGTAGATCCTAGGAACAGACAGGTTGTCTGGCTAAAGTTGTGTGGACGTTTGCATGCACATATGTAATTACGTGAGTGTGTCTGTGTGTGTGTGTGTGAATGCTTTTGATATTATTTCAAAAACATCATTTCCTTTTAAAGAAGCCTTAGATCATCCAAGTCAATATCTGTTGATGAAAAAGGGACATTGCACGTGGGTTCACCTCCTGTCCATCCATTGCTTTCTCATCTGGATCATTCATGCCTTTCCCCCCCGACTTCATGTCACCTATTTCCCTCCTGTTTCTCTTTTCTTCTTCTTCCCCTTTTTCTTAGTTTTTGCTCTGCACTCTCCAACTACAGCCTTCTTTGCTACAAATAATGATGGTTTGGGTTATTATAAGACATCTCGGGAGATAGTGTCTGCTTTTTAAAAGGAGCATTGCATTATCTATTAGTTACACATATTATTATTCTGTGCCTTATTTTTGTTTTATTATTTTATACATAGAACAGAGACTTTGGAGCCTTTGGAATAACATTCCAGCATATAAATATACAGGAAATAATTTGGCAAATTGACTTATTCCGAGGTTATTTAGAAATATGATTCCATCATCAGATAGAAATTTCTGTTGCTGGAATCCTTTAGCCAGCAAATGGATTTTCTATGCTTGGTAAGCAGACTCATCAAAAATATGACATTAGGTATCTGTGTCCCCCCTCCCCCCACCAAGTTCCAACTTACAACTTAAAAGGAAGGAAAAGAAAAAACCAAACAGAAACTTACTTCGAGTAGGTCTGAGAACGAGAAACATGGAGACCAAAGGGCTAGAATCAGGTAACCACAGGACTAGATTTTTAAATCTTTTGGGACTCTACTTTCCAGAAATGACTTTTTACCAATTGCGATTGAATGGTATCTCTTAACCATAGAACTAAGGAGGCCTTAGGCTAATGCCCCTTGGTAAAGAGCCTTAGCAAAGTGCCTGGCACATAGGACTGGCTTAGAACTTGTATGACAATGAATGATGAGGTGTTAAGGGGTTCGAGAAACTATAATTAGCTCCTTGGTTTGAAAAATGAGCTGCATAAGAGGTCTGAAAATTTGCAGTGATTATTTATGTTGCCAACGATTTCTTTATTATGGATTTCCTTTAAACATTGAGGTGTGGCAAAATGTTTATTTACAAACTATCAATTACTTTCAAAGTCTTGGCAACCTAGAAGTTCTGGTTAAGAGCCAGTGTCTTGAGAAACAATGGACAGAACCTTTGGAAGGTGGGGGTGCGGGGTAGAAAATCTAAGTTCTAATCCGACTTCTGCTGCTAAGTAGATTTAGGCTCCTCTGAACAAATTACTTAGCATTTATGAATTTGAGTTTTATTATCTCTACATGTCTTTTATATTTAATATTCTGTGATAGAATATTAACCTATAGTGAAAAGAATGGCTGGTATGTCCAGTCCATAAGCATAGCTAATGTGTAAAGCCAAGATGTGTTATTCATATAAAGTTCTTTGGAAGTCTTAGGATACAGTAACTTGCTTGGCTGAACAGTGAGTGAAAACATGTACACTCAGTCTGTTCTTTCTACAAATATATATTGCTTGTCTCGTGGGATCTGGTACGGGCGTCAAATATCCACAGTTTCTACCTGGCCTCCCGCAGAGCTCACAGTGAAGGTAAGGAGGTAGACATTAATCAAATAGTCGGATAGATATGGATCACAATCTGTGTTAAGTACCAGGGAAGAGATTACGGTGCTAATAAGGATGTAAAAGAGGAAACTGATCTAGTAAGGGAAAAATGAGAGAACTTTAGAGTTGAGATTTGGGTTTTTTTTTTAATATTTTATTTATTTATTTGACAGAGAGAGAGAGATCACAAGTAGGCAGAGAAGCAAGCAGAGAGAGAGGGGGAAGCAGGCTCCCTGCTGAGCAGAGAGCCCAATGCGGGGCTCGATCCCAGGACCCTGAGATCATGACCTGAGCCAAAGGCAGAGGCTTTAACCCACTGAGCCACCCAGGCGCCCCTAGAGTTGAGATTTGTGATGAGTGCTTTTTATTTTAGATATAGGACATTGTACATTGTATTTATGTTTCCCTTTTAATGCAATATTAGCAATTCCGCCTAGTGTTACGGGTTCTAGAGTGTCCTGATACTTCTTGAATTTCACAGAGATCCATGTGAGGTTACATTAGTGTATTTCTTAGGAAACAGGAACAGTTAGATACCCGTGATTTAAAAATATTTCTCTGAAGATGCAAACGTTCTTGTGAAGATTCCACCACTTTGTTCTGAAGGGAGAATGAAAGTAAAAGAGGACTGGCTGAATATTCACTGGCCTCTTAAAAGCGTGGGACTAATTACAAATATGCTACCCCGCAAAAGTCCCGATGATAGAGAAGCGAGGCAGCCCAAATTTCTGACTCAGAATTCGAAGGTTTGTGTTGTGACCTAATGACGGTGCCCGAGTCCCTCTGGAGCGTACCTTCGGTGCCTGACGCTTAGAGAGATTCCATAGGCATCTTCCCTGCGCCTACTTCAGGGATACTTGGTGGCCGTCAAGGCTCTGTTAGCCAGCCATCTCGTACCGATGTTTCTTTTATTCAGACCATTTATAAGCAGCTTCTCGCATCACATCTCTGATCATTTGTTGTTTGCCTTCTGGTTTAAGCATCTACTTCTTTTCCGTGGCGATTGGTATTTCTTGGTCCTACTTGAGGATATATTGAACATCTCGACTTTTGCTTATAAAAATACTTCTCCTGTAACTTGTAGGATATGACCGAAGCCAATAGCCCAGGTATTGTCTGAAATCAGTGCCCCTTATTGGAAAAAATAAAACCCGACTTCACCATTAAGTCCAATATGGAGCAGATGTTCTTGTTCTATATAGGGTTTATTATGGAGGTGTGAAAAATCCGGTTGCAGGCAGATTAACTTTCTCAGTCCATGGCTCCCTCCCAAACCGTGGCTCCTCTCCTGACTCTATATATGTTGTAAAGAAATGTTGAGATACAAGTATTTCTCATTACTTTTTTTCCAAAACGGTCTGAACTCTTTTGGTCTGCAGACTTCAGCATCTTTCAAGTAGCAAAGTTCTTTTCCGTTTATCCTTTTCATTGTCTCTGTTCCTGTTCTTCTGAGTTCAGCCTTAAGAACATGGATAATTCTCATCATAGAACTATCTCTACGCTCATCCTCGGTCTCATCATTTTCTCTTCTATCTTTGGCCACACGTTTGCCCTGTCCATCACCGTCAGTATTCTGCAGGGGTCATCCTGCTCTCCACTTCCTTGGACTCAGATTTCAGTTCTGCCCTTGCATTTTGTCTTTCCTGCGATTCTTTTTGTTGATTTCACGGGCTTCTCCTTAAATCTCTGCCTGGCATTCAGCTCAGTCTATTTTCATTGTTCTCTGCCCTCTCATAGAGACTGTGTCTGCCATCTTTTGTAGATTCCAAGTATCACTTTGAACAATTTTACTTTGTTCCCTAGAGAAAGTCTTATTTAGAGGTAGGGGTTTCCATGAAGCCTCAAGACAATGCTCATTTTTTCTTGTGCTGCTGAATCTTGTCCAAGTTCCACTTTTTTATATATATTTCCTCCTTGTAACACAGGGGGAGGTCTGCCCGGACTCAGCATTTGCTAACAGAGAGGCTTGTCGGGACTCCTTAGCTGTTCTCACTGCCCACTTGGGTCTTGGTGCTTTCGCTGTTTCATACGGAACCTGTAACTCAGATTCGGGGGCACATTCCCCCAGCCCGGGTCCATGGTCCCTCCCACACACATTAATTTGCTCACCTGGGAAGAGATGTTTCCCTGTCAGAGCTTCTGCCTCTGCTAGAGAATTAGAGGGACCTACGGTACTTCTTTGTACAAAGAAGATGTGAGAAAGACCACACACCAGCCTGTCTTCCTCTCTGGGCTCTTCCGCTCTGCTTCTCCTTACCAGCACGTTTCCTGAGGAACCATCCGCTCAGGTGGTAATGCTGGGTGGCAGTTTTCCTCTAGGGCCAGTCTCTGCTGGGTTCTGAAGGTGAGGGGGCGGTGGAGAGGTGGGGAGCAGGGGGAGTGGAGGGATCGGTTATCCTTCAGCAAGGGACTCGGAAGAGAGAGAGTCAGAAGCTTTCCAACCTTCTCGGGGTCCGGCAGAATGGCAAAGGGTGGAGGCTCAGGAGCTAGAGTGCTCAAATTCAGATGCGGGTTCTGCCTCCTGCTTAAATTCTCTGGGCCGCGGGTGTAGACAGTTTGTGAAAATTCGGCGGCCATCATGGAAGGCATTAGGAGAATGGCTGGAACATGTTAAGTGCTCTAAGCGTTAGCTATTGTTAACGTATGTCCTCTCTAGAGAGTTCAAAACTGTGTCCATGTGGCTCTTCCTGCCCCCACCGAACCCATACCTTTCAGCGTATGGCCATCTCTGTCCTTTAGATCGCCATGGCCAGCTTTACCGGTTTGGCGGATTTTCATGAATATTTCAAAAATTAACAAATTTGGGTAAGAATATATTCGGCTCCTCGTTCTGCCATCGTATTAACCCCACCAGCCTTCCTAATTCTCCCCCAAGGTAAAAATTAAATGATGTAAGCTTCATTTGTGAGAGTCTGTAAAGCTTATAGAATGTAGTACCATTTGGGCATCTGGAATTCACTTCAAAATCATATCTTTAACAGAGAGTTACACATCATTTCTACAAAACAAATTCGCTGGTACACTTGATCGGTTTCGT
Organism: Potos flavus; assembly: GCA_028534135.1. NCBI lineage: Eukaryota > Metazoa > Chordata > Mammalia > Carnivora > Procyonidae > Potos > Potos flavus. The sequence continues at coordinate 43,268,536 of CM052895.1, forward strand.
GGTGAACGGCATACCGCATTTACTCTAAATAATGTGTAGCTACTTCGTACTATAAGCCAATAGTTTGCTTTAGCCAATCTGCTGTCTTTTTAAAAACAGACTTGTAGATAAAAGTACTTTCAAAAAAAAAAAAGGAGAAAATCTTTGTTAAATGATTGATGCTCTGAACCTGCTGTTCAAGGAAATGAATAAGAAATGTTAGCCAAGGAGGAAAAGCTGATTCATCTTGATGTAATGTTCAAATGACTTGTAACATTTGCGGCTCTATAAAATCGACAGTATTATTGAACTGTAATTTGTTCGGACTTACGGTTTCTTTATGACATTATTAGTTCTCTGTACTTGAAATTCCCTAGAGCCAAATATTTCCATTTCTCTTCATCTGATAAGGACTTTAGATATTTCAAGATTATATAAATCCCTCTCTTCTTTATGGCATTGTAGAAAATCTTTTCCTGCAACCTCTAGCTTCCGCTGAAAGAAGTGCCACGTTGATTCTTGTCCCCATATGAAAACCTTATGAATTACAGCTTTGTTTTTTCCTTGAGTTTCTGCATGTTTGTGAGTGGAAGCTTCATGAGTTTACACATTGTCTTTTGTGCTACCACAGTTTGACTTGTCTGAATGCGGGAAAATGCCATTTTATTTGAATGGCCACTTGGAGATACAAAGTTTGCATCAGAAAATCAGGGCTGAATCCATGGCCAAGGTAGTCCTTTGATTCCTGATTTTGTTGTATTGTCTCAGCAAGACTCCACCACTGCATGAGAGGGTCCCATTGTGTCCCAGAGAGGGCCCGGTGGGGAGGGCCTCCCTGTACCCCACAGCCACCTCCCTTATCCTGCATATTAAGCCTGTGATTACAGCAGACATTGCATTTGTCTCCGGCGTCTGTGGAATGATGTCATTGCATGCATGTCAAGCAGGGGATTAGCATGAAGAGAGAGAAGTCTTCCTGACATTTTCATTTTCATCGAGAAGAATTTGGTTTTACCTCATTTTGTTAGCTGGAACTGTTGTCCTACTTCATAGGAGAAATTTCGAAGGAGAAAAAAGGGACAGGAAGAGCTTGAGAATGTAGAAGCAGACATGTGCCGACTGTACAAATGGAAATGTGCTCTGCAGCGCTGCTCTGTCAATTAGTGAAAGAGCCGGGGGACACAAAGCCTGCCTGGGAAATCGGCGGCTTTCCTTACAAAGGCGGAAAATCATTCTTCTCAAAGCCCGTAATGGCCTGGGCTCTGCTGAAGAAAGGTCCCCGCGAAAGGAAAGCAACGACCCGCCGTGGCCGGATAGAGAGGCTGTGCAGGGGGCGGGTCCCACCAACTTCGGAAATGTTTCCCTTTTTCGTGATGGCATTGATCGGGGATGTTTTAAAGTTTCATTCCTTATATCCCAGGGTAAAGCTCTTCGTTTCCTTCCCATGTGAAAAAAAAAAAAAAAAAAATCAGGGACAGCGGCCTGACTTGAGAGATCTTTGAGCCCAGAGCTGAGTCCACGGAAGAACATAATTTTTATTAATCATTTATCAATGAGCTCTTTCGATACAATCATAGGAAGAAAATCGTAGTCAGACTCGAGGAGCAGGAGTCATGTCTCCTTTTGGAGCCATCTGCCCGTAACTGCATCAGAAAAGCTGGGTTCAAGTACCGGCTCTGGCTTTTGCTTCGCTCTATGACTTTGGGCCACTGAATTGCTCTGAGCCTGTTTGTTCGTCTGTACAATGGAGTTAACCAGCAATAGTGCCGACACCTTATAGGCTGTGCCGGCTGCCTGTTGGTCGTTTTCATCTCCAAAAATGAAGTCCTTTTGGAAAACAGGATAGTGGGGCGCCTGGGTGGCTCAGTCAGTTAAGCGTCCGACTCTTGAGTTTGGCTCAGGTCCAGGATCTCACGGCAGTGAGATCAAGCCCCGCATCGGGCTCCAGACTGAATGTGGAGCCTGCTTACGATTCTCTTTCTCCCTCTGCCCACCACCCCCATGCAAAGTAAATAAGTAAATAAATAATAAATAAATATTAAGAAAACAGGATCGTGTTCTGAGGTGATCTTTTTACTCCAGTGAGTAAAGGTGGCCACCTCCTCTTTTCCTTTTTTCCCAAGCCTTTTCTCTCAGTGTTTTGCAGACAGACCTCGCCAGTCTCGATCCCCTCCCTGGGGAGTGAACCTAGGAGCCAGGAGATGGAGGGTACCTGGAGTAGATAGGCTCTGGAATTGGAGTCTTTTTGAATTTTGCCAGAGCACTGGAAGAATTTTTAAGAGTTCCTGCACATTTTCTTGGGAGATTTTCAAACCCTTCTAATGTTTCTCACTTCTCTATATTTGGACACCAGAATTTTCTTAGCATCCAGTTTCTTTGGAACAGAGTTGTCCTGTGAAGAAGGATGAATCCAGTCCAAATCAGGCCCTCTTGCCAGGTGATAATTTTCCATTTAGATTGCCCTGGGGCCTTTCCATTTTCATTTTTGTTTTGCCTTGAAAGGCAGCTAGTGAGCTATTTCTCTTTCCTCATCTGACTTTTCAGGTCTGATTATCCAATTGTTGCTTATTAGAATGATATTTCTTTCTTTCTTTTTTTTTTTTTTTTAAGGTTTTATTTATTTATTTGACAGAGAGAGACACTGAGAGAGGAAACAAAAGCAGGGTGGGTGGGAGAGGAAGAAGCAGGTTCCCCGCTGAGCAGGGAGCCCAATGTGGGGCTCGATCCCAGGACCCCGGGATCGTGACCTGAGCCGAAGGCAGACGCTTAACGACTGAGCCACCTAGGC
>CM052895.1:43271402-43306299 GCA_028534135.1 Potos flavus
AGCCACCTAGGCACCCCTAGAATGATATTTCATTAAGAAACGACACTGATGGGGCGCCTAGGTGGCCCAGTGGGTGAAAGCCTCTGCCTTAGGCCCAGGTCATGATCTCAGGGTCCTGGGATCGAGCCCTGCATCGGGCTCTCTGCTCAGCGGGGAACCTGCTTCCCCCTCTCTCTGCCTGCCTCTCTGCCTGCTTGTGATCTCTCTCTCTCTGTTAAATAAATAAAATTTTTAAAAAATCTTAAAAAAAACAAAAAAGAAACAACACTGATGAACATAGGGGAAGGGAAGGAAAAATAAAATAAGGTGGAAGCAGAGAGGGAGACAAACCATAAAAGACTTTTTTTTTTTAAGATTTTATTTATTGGAGAGAAGGAGACAGAGTGAGTGAGTGGGAGAGAGACCGAGAGAGAATCTGAAGCAGACGCCGCCCTGAGCACAGAGCCTAACGTGGGCTTGATCCCATGACTGCGAGATCATGACCTGAGTCAAAACCAAGAGTCAGATGATGCTTAACTGACCGAGCCACCCAGGAAACAAACTGCGGGTTGCTGGAGGGGAGGTGGGGGGGTGGTCGGGGTACCTGGGGGATGGGCATTAAGGAGGGCACTTGATGGAATGAGCCCTGGGTGTTACATGCAACTGACGAATTTCTAAATTCTGCTTCTGAAACTAATAATAACACTATATGTTAATTAAATTGAATTTAAAGAAAAAATTTAAAAAAGAATGATATTTCAGAAATAGGACTCTGAATGACACTTGGTTTTGGGGTGTAGCACAACTGGATTTGGCCCAAAGTCTTCAGCGGCACTTCTTCAAGGTCGGTGTGTTGGGTTGTCTGGTTGGAAGGAAACCTGGATATGCCAGGCGCTGTGTGAGTGTTCTGGAAAGGACAAGACCATCCGAATCACATGCACTCTTGCCTTCATGTGGAATGAGAAGTGAGAAGGCGGAGACTCGTGCTGAGCACTTCCCTGTTGTGTAACGTGCCTCGTACTGCCCCACGCACCGCCGTATGCACGCCCTCTCTCCAAGATTCCCCTGAGCTTCTCTCCTCAATTTATGGAACATTGCCAGTGTTTTCTTCATCCCCACCTCCAAGTGCTCCTTGAATTGTTGGAAATACAGGACAGTTCCCTTATTATAAGTTACCTGAATGTAAATGGAATTTATAGAAAACAGCTTACAAATAGCATTTGCTTTTGGAAGCTGCAATGGCTGTCTGTGGATGGCCAGATGCTTCTTTCCCAAGTGGTGGATGGGCCTCTTGGGTCATGTTCCCAGGGCCTCAGTTGTGCCCTCTCTAAGCTCTCAGTATGGGGCTGTCATCCAAGATTGTCCTCATTTGTGCGTTTAACTTAAAATCTGTTCTCCCCTCCATGCCCACCGCCTCTTAAGACTTCGTAGTCTAGATGGTAGGAAAAGGGAGATCTTCTCAGTGGCTTTTCATTGTGGGACATAATTATTTTGTTTCCGCTCTCTGTCACATTTTGCCCAAATCAGACCTGGCCTAATGTTTTGTTCTCTCTACTTGAGTGTTGGCCAACCACTCCCTTCCCTTACAATTACGGTATGTTCTTGAATTGTTTTGCATTCTCCTCAGATTATAAACTACAAACTTATAAATTTCTTCAACTAAATCCAAGTCAGCGGACACAAAAAATCTTGTCTGGAGGTTGTTAAGATGAATGAATAATATATGAATCTTTTTTTTTTTTTTTTTGACAAGGACAGTATAACATTTATTTTATTTAAATTTAGGAACTCAGTTTTGAGTGTTTTACATTTGGTCCTTACAAGTTGTAGAGAGATTCAGATTTTTCTTTTTTCACCCGATGGACTGAGGGCCTTCACAGTTACGAAAGGCTGTGGGTGTGGCACACCCAATCAGCAGGCTTATTGAAGTGATTGACGTTTTTGTTTCTATCAGACCTTTCAAGGGGTGAGTAATAATTCCCGGTACCAAAAGTCAGTTCAGTTCATTTATTAGGATGGCTTTTTACAAAGCAGCTCTTGCATTTATCTTCCTGGGAATGTCAGACCGTTTGGTGATAGATGCTGTAGCTTGGCTTGGCTGTTGACCGCCATGGATATGAGTGGAATCAATGCCCTGTTGACCTTGTTGCTGTACTTGGTTGATTGTCTTGACCACCTGTTTCTGTAGAGCCTTTGAGTGGATCGTATTTTCTAGATCAGTTGACTAGAGGCACACACGCAACAAATGTGTTCCACGACTGTTAGTTTATGTGACCCACACCTTAAAACCATATTTTCCAGTTGAACTATATGTACACCTTCTGAGCTTAAACTGGTAAGACCCATCTTCACCCAGAATTAAGTAGCAGCAGCTTCCTTAATTTATCAAGTCTGTGTTGATTTTAAATGATCTCCAACTAGAACATATCAGTGTGTAGGAGAAACTCTGGTTTGTGGAGGCGTCTTTCTAAAAATAAATAATAAGGCAGCCTCTCTCCATTCATCTAATCATTAAATTCGGGTTTCCAATGATTCTAATTCCTTAAAATAAGGCACATGTACCTTATTCATGTTCAAAAGTGGCTTTGAAATTCAGAGCTAAACTTTGCTTTCTCTTCATAATGTCTAATATTCTTTGTCCACTTAAGTGAGGGAACCTTAAAGAAATTTACATGTGAACAAAGATTCATAGTCATAAGATACATGTGTATGAAATACAGATAACTCCAATTAACCATTCATCTTTTGTTCCCAACACTTTAACATAATCAGCATGATAAAACTCTTAACTTTGCATCCCATCTTAGACAAAGGAAGAATTAATCAGTTTAGTTTTGTTTGGTTACCAGCAGGTGGCATGCGTTGTTGCTATGCTAGTGACAGCATTAAAACTAATGCATCTTGTCACTTTAAATTTTATATATTTAGAATCAATTCCCAAAGTATTTACCTCCATCACAAGTTTAATATCCTTATTATATAAAGAGCTCTTACAAATAAATAAGTAGGGGCACCTGGGTGGCTCAGTGGGTTAAAGCCTCTGCCTTCGGCTCAGGTCATGGTCTCAGGGTCTTGGGATCGAGCCCCACATCGGGCTCTCTGCTCGGCGGGGAACCTGCTTCCCCCCCACCTCTCTGCTTCTCTGCCTACTTGTGATCTCTCTCTCTCTGTCAAATAAATAAATAAAATCTTAAAAAAAAAAACAAATAAATAAGTAAAACCTTGTCATTTTAGTGGAGACATGGGTACAGATATGAACAGTCAGTTTACACACACGTGCACGTGCGCGCATGTGCGCGCACACCCACACACACTGAGGGAATGCAGGGGGCTTGCGGAAGAGTGAGAGATAAAAATGACCGATAAACCAAAACGTAAAAAATGTTCAAACTGTAAATTAAGATACAAATTTTTACATATAAGTTTCAAGGCTTTAAAAGATGACACTACTCCTTATTGGCAAAAAAAACCCCAAACAAGATCGGTACCTTCATATTCTGCTGTTTGGAGAATATTTACTGACGTGTAATATTGAGTGAAAAAGGCAGGATATAGGAGGTTTTTTTCAGTGTAATCACACTTCCGAGAGAATTTTTGTATATTGAGAGACAAAATACATTTAACATGGGTGATCCCTGAGTAGTAGGTCAATAAGTCATTTTAATTTTCTTCCTTATCTTCTGTATATTTTACATTTTGTACAGTGGACAGACGTTATTTTACTGTCAGAAAAATGTGTAAACATTTTCAAAAATCCTAAGTCTAGATTTGGACACATGAATCACGATTGCTTTGGTATTTCTCATGGAAATGAGATTCAATAGTAAGTTACATGTTTGGGGAAAATAGAGCCCATTCGAGTCAGAGGTTGGAAAGCTCTTAGGAATACTAACCTCAGAAACCTCAAACTAGCATGTAGTGGAATAATGACACGGCATGAAAAGCCACAGATGTCAGTTTGAGTTAAGGAGGTTAGAGCAAAAACATAGAACAGCCAGTTGAGATAAAAATTCACTCATCTCGTATCTCCAGCTCTGGTAACATCTAGGGTCATTCTGCGCTTCCATATTTATAATCTGTATCAAAGCGCAGTGCACTGGGGCTGGGACTCGAAAGCCTGGATTCTTGTTCAGACTGTTCTTTTGATACATTTTGTACTTAACCTTGGGCAAGTCACCAAGATTTCTGGATTCTGAGCTTTCTTCCAGTGCTGGATGTGTGTTCTTTTTTGCAGCTTGGCATTCTGATGCATTTTCGAGCCCCACGTACAAGGTGAGGGGTGAGTCTCTTGTGAGACATTGAGTCTCTTGCTCAATGCTGAGGAAGATTGAGGCTTCTTTGGGTTACACCCTTGGATCAGATGTGTCTGACATCATCCTGGTCCTGTAATTTTTTGAATAATAACTTACCATGACATAAGTCACTGAAAAGGACTGCAGTCCAGGGTAAGAAAAGCAGTTTAATTCTCTATAGGAGATGATGAAATGAAAGGAGAGATACATCACTGAATATGAACGAAGCTGGTAAATGCTTTTACAATATATTTTTTCTTCTATAAAAATTCATGTTTGTAACTTTCAAGTTAATTTTGATCTCATCAGTGGTTGAGGGAGTTTAGAATAGAGACTAAAGGGGCAGCAGATCTACATCTAGTATATGGCACATTAAGAAGGGCCTTGTTTGGGGGATTTTATTGTTTAACCTAACGACAAACTTTCATTCAGAGACATATTGTATAGGAATAGTTTATGAACTTCTTTTATCTTAAGCACATTACAGAAAGGTAGATGGTGACCCATGCCTACATGTAAAATGGAAGCAAAAGTCTCACAAAACCTGTCCTTACTATCTGCAATGCTTTGTGACATTTTCTCTTCTACTTGATTTGATTCTTTTGAAAAATACGGTTTGCGACTTATAATTTGATTTCATGCCACACCAAAGTAATGTGGGCCTTATTTTGAAGGACACCGGTATAGAGCTTTTGGAGGAGGTCCCCCCAATGGAGACAAAACCTGTTAAATATCCTTGAGAACTGTTCAGTATCACAGATTTCTTTGCAGAGAAATAATAAGTTCCTTGTGACAGAAACAAGAATGCAAAAAACATAGGTGGAGCATGTTAAAGAGGAGAATTACACATATCCAATAATTTTCACCGAAAATGTACCTGAAAAGAGGTAGAATTGTACTAGGGAAGAAATCACATCAGTTTTACCCCAAGGAATGAAATCACTTCCAACTTTCAGATAACTTGGGGTGATTAAAGGGCCAGGATCTAAGAGGGCCTTGTCTGGTTTCTATAGTCCATCGTGTTCTTTTCCCTTTGTGTCTCAATCCCAGTCTCGGTGTGGGGGTCCTCGTGATGGAAAGGCTGGTCACGGAATAAACCGGCTCTAGGTGGCGGCTCCCGGGGGTGGGTGCTGTGCACGGCCCATTCCTGCCTGCCTTCTGGGCCGCTCTGTTCCCGGAGATGCCCTCAGCCTCACGCTTGGCATGACTGCACGTGCTGTTTCTAGCATCTGTCTTCTTGAGCATCACCCAGACCTTCCCTCCTGTAACGTGCTGTTTCTGCACTTGGCTCTAATCTTGTGCTCTTGCTTCTTTCCTTGATTCCTTCCATCTTTTCCTTTCCTCTCCTCTCTTCTGCCCTTGAGCTTTCAGTGGCACTGGTGACCACGGCATACCGCAGAGTCTGGCCGTGAGGGCTGAACAGTTGTCGCTCAGTGCTCTAGGATTTAAGTGGTTGGACATCTTTGAATAGGACTTAGTAGCCACAAGCCTTTAATTTCATCAGCAGGCTTTTCATCGCCTCTGATGCCCGTTTAGAAATAGATGAAAAGCCCTGAGTTCAGAGCCTTGCGTTCAGCGTTTCACCAGCAGACCAGCCCTGTCTTCAGGCCCAGTGGGTCTCTTGAAATCATTAACACACCGAGGGGAGACCAGTAGCCGGAGTGACCTTTCCTGCTCATGGCCAGCTTGGGACTTGGAAAGGTCAGGCCCTTTCCCGAGTGAGCCACCCTCTCAGTTACCCCATAATGCATGACTCAGAGAGCTTGCAAGTGTCCTAGAATCACTTTCTCCATTGAGCCCAAGAAACAACGGGTAGAATCGGCCTCTCTGGAAACTCCTTATATGGAGAGGTTCTGAGACCATTTGATGTTTGCTTTGTAAGAGGATCGTGTTTTAAAAAGAGAGAGAGAAAAGAAAGAAAAGCCAACGGCAATGATATCATATTACCAAGAGGCTTGGTTAAAAAAGAAGAAGAAAATACTCCTTCCAATTGTTTCCACCCTAATTCTGCGTTTAGGCGGGGGCGACAGCAAATCCATCATTTGTACTGGCTCTGGCTGACCTCCCCCTGCATCTTGACTGCCTTGTACTAAGGCAGGCCTCACTGATGAGACACTGTCTGCCTGGAGTCTCCCAGCTCGGCTGCAGAGAGAGCCTGCCAGGCCATAAAGCCCTGCCACGTGTTTCTGCAAATGGGTGGTTTTTATTATTTCTGGAACGCAGCCCCCAGCCCTAACTCCTGAAATGCTGACAGGGCAGAAGCAAAGGAGACATGTGGAGCTTTAACGAGCGACAGTTTGCTGACCCTGGCCACCTTGGCTCCCTGCGGGGGAGGAGTGACAGCTGTGAGGGACTGGCCCCTGGTCTGGGCCACCCTGTGCCCACCGTGCCACCCCCAGCCATCCCACCTTCCCTAGGTTGGCTGTGGGCGGAGGGCAAATCTGAACTCTTCTAAAGCCAAGGTTAAAGGAGTGATTCAAGTTCCTACGAGGGTGGGGGGCCCTGCTCCGGGTGCAGATGGGATCCCGAAGTCCAAGCTGGCCCACCTGTGGGCAGGGCTTGACTTTCCAAGTCTGAGTCCTTTCATTAGGCAAGAGGAGGGGCAGGCTTTCTGCAAAACGTCCTCTGTGTTGTTTAACAGAGGGCGAACTGCAGCCTCTGACAGCCAGGCAAGAGGCAGGGAAACTGCCCAGAAGTCTCCAAGCCGGGATCTTGGAGCCGACTGAGAAATTGTTGACATGCAGACAAATAGAATATCGAACCTTAAAAAGATCATTTTATAAGCGATTACATTAAGTTGTGTGCGTCTCAATTTCAAAGATGATTTGAGGAGACTTAGGACTTTGCAAGTTAAAGAGACTTGAAATAAAAAGAATTTCGCAGAAAAAAGAAATGCTCCCCAAGTGGAGGAAGAGAAATTCCCCAGTGTAAGTCTCAGCAGCAAGGAAAAGTGGGTAAACGGACTTCAGCTTATGGTGTTCATGCAAAGAATCAGAGATTAAAACAGAACTGATATGGGCCATTTTTTTTTATATGGGCCATAGCCTATATTTAAACATTTTTTTAAGTTCTAGTTTTTATTTTCTGTGTCTTACTTAATAGATAGGGCAGGTGGTGGTGAATTGAGGCACAGAGTTTTTAAGTGGCTTGAAGACAAGATATAATCATTCTAAGCCCAACTTCACAGTTCATCTTCTACAAATAAGATTTTCTGATTCTTAGGTGAAATCCATAGAGAAAAGTTTGATTGCCTAGGTGTCACTAGGTTAGAGTTCTAATAAAGGGTTTTTCTGTTGTGTTCTGAAGGGGGGTGTGTGTGTGCGTGTGTGTGTGTGTGTGAGCAGTTGCTATACAAAGATACACATATTGACTAAAAATAGAAAAATCTTAACACATACCATAGATAAGCTGTAGAGTTGGACCAGGATTCCCAGAAAAGAAAACATGAAATATTAGTCCTGAGAATTTCGTAACGAAAGAATACATTGCCATGTTCAGATACTAAATATAAAAGAGAATGTTCAGTGCAATTCAAGGGGCAAACAAATACATTTCCTTTTTAGGGCTGTGGGGGGAGGTAGTGCGGTGAGACCTTGTTTGAACATTCTAAGCAGAACACAGCCTTTTAAAAACCAATCGAAGGTGATGATGGATTGTGAACGATGGCTTCAGTGTCCTGTAGGAGAGGATCTGTTGGTTTGCTGCCACACGGAATGGTCCCAGCTGTGGTTTTTAAATATATGTGTCTTTTAGAAAATATACTGTCCGTCTTGGCCATCTCCTTTGGTATCTTGCTATAGGTCGTCTCTTTCTGAATTACCTTCAGTTGTTTCTACGTACCTCTGCTGGATGAGTTTCCCAGGGCTGCCGTAGAAGGACCCCAAGCTGGGCGGTTTTAACAACAGAAGCTTATTCCTTCATACTTCTGGAGAGCAGAAGTCTGAAATCAAGATGTCAGGGAGGCCGGTTGCTTCCGGAGGTTCTGAGGGAGAACTAGTCCATGCCTCTTTGCTGGCTTCTGGGGGTTGCTGTCCATGCTTGGCCTCCTCGGCTTATAGACATATCCTCCAGTATCTGCCTATATCATAACATGGTATGTTCGCCCTGGGTCTCAATCTCTATTTTTCTCTTCTTATAATGACATCAGTCATTGGATTCAGGCCCATCCTAATCTGATATGACCTCATCATCACTAATTATGTCTGCAAAGACCCTATTTCCAAATAAGGTCACATTCCGAGGTTCCAGATAGACATGACACCGTTCCACCCAGTACCTTCCTTCAATTTTATTCCTTCAAATCTTCAATAGAATCAAAACCTAGCCATTGAGACTATTAAACCTATCTTAAGGAGAGAAAGAGAGAGAGAGAGACTTGATCTGTGTGATAAACCTTGAGGGATCTCCCTGGAATAAGGTCCTTGAATCTCAGTGCTTTGATTTAGTGGTATCTATTTTAGGACTTCCCCTACAAACCGCGCCCCCCCCTCCCCCGCCCCTGTTTTGCCTGGATTCGAGGCTAAATGTCTTATAGTTGAGACTGCTGGATGAAGAACTTTTGAACACATGAACTGTTATGCTTGGCTCTTTTTGAGTGCCTTTCAGGGTGCTAGGGAAAAAATGAGCCAAGTAATGCTTCTGAGGTGTAGTCTAGGCCACAACTAGAAATGTGGGAGAGAGAGAGAATATATTCCTTCTTACAACTAAAACACACATTCCTCTCTTCTCTTGGCCATCTGAGTTGCTGGTGACTGTTGCCACTTGTGCATGACTTTAGAGAAGGGCCCCATCCCTGCCTGTCTCTAGACCTGCCTGTGAATTACTCTCTTTGTTGGTGCAGATCACATTCTGTACAGCTGTGGGGGCTCTGTCTGGGACAGATTCCCTCCTCAGCTCGGTTTATTAATATTTTTGAGAACCATCCTTGTGCAGATTTACCCGGTGGTCTGTTCAAGGGAAGGGCATTGACCCCAGTGGAAAAGGTTCATCAACACAATATGAAATTATAGAAAAGTCCTCCTGGGAATTTGAGATCTCTTTGCATCAACCTTTTTATTTCTCAGCTGAAAGAAAATACTAAACCTCAGAGGAACACAAAGAAAGAGAATGATATTAAACACAGAATGATTTTAATCTTTGGCAGCGGCCTACATTCTTAAAAAAAATCCCGTCTTCATTGCCGTGCACCTGTCATTACTCTGAATGAGTTCTCTCTTGATGGATGGTGGTCTTAAAAGCTTGCTGGTTTTCATTAGCAAAGTGGAATGGGGTGCCAGTGCGAATGCTTTGTCATTCTGATAGAGTATAATGCACGAATCAGTGTAATTATTCAGTGTTTGCGTAATCAGCAAGATTTTGAAGGGGAATGTTGCACAACTCAGAAGTGGCCTAATTTCACCTGACAATATTCCATTCAGACTCTAAGCATCTCCTTCAAGAAGCAGAGAAGTGTTGGTGGATTTCCTTAAGGCACAAGGCAGCGATGGTGGGAAATTGAGTTGTTCTAAATCACTAGCTAATTATGATAATGCCCACTGGGCATTTAGAGGCTCTTGCTCTAGATCGCAGATATATTCGTCCCTATTGTTTTAGACATGCTATTTATTTATTATGCATGAGGCGTGGTATAGTGTTCCACATGGATCCAGTGATGAACAACCAGCCAAATCCATTAAATGCCTTTCAGGAGTAAAGGAAGACCCAGAAATGTGGGCAGTTTGCTGGGAATCCTACCTGAAAGGCTGAAACTGCATAAAGAGATAGGCCAAGTCAGGGACTCACTGAGAGTGATTTGAGAAAAGCTACGTACGTTAAATGGACACCCTCTTTTATAAGGAAGGAGTTTGTTCAGTTGAGTCGTTTCAGAAACCCTTGCAATACCAGTTGCAAAGAGGGAGACTGAATTTTTTATTAACTCATTTAAATCAATTTATTTCAGCCAGGCATGACACCAGAACCAAAAACCTGAAGAGTGCCCCAGGGCTGGATCTCATAGTCATCCAGCTCATCTAATTTGGACTAGATTGCTTTTTTCATTAAATCTAAAAATAATTTCAGGCAGGCCACCTTTCTAGGGATTTCTATGGTGAATCATATTCTAGGCAGGAATCCTTGCCTTTCTTAGACAGAGCTAGTGGCTTTGGAGTCTGGGTTGGTTCCCTTTTCTTCCACAAAGCCGGCCTGCCTTGATCTTCATTCTTGATGACAGCTAATAAAAATAACTGATATTTGCTGAATGATCACCCTGTGCCAGGCACTGTTCTAAGCACTTTACAAGTATTAACTCATGTAATCCTCACAACCTCCCAAGAGGAGAGGTATTATTATTATCCCCACTTAGCTATGAGGAAATGGGCACAGAATGGTTAAGTAGCCTTCCCAAGGTCACACAGCCAGTGAATGGTGAAGATGGGGCTAAGACTCTAGCAATCTGGCTCCAGAGCCCACTACTCAATTCTGAATACCTTTGAATACCAGTGGGAGTGTTCTATAGTTAAAGGACTCTAGTATCCCCAGGCAGAGATTCTGAGGACCTTGTGGGTGGGAGGCAAATGGATTCCAAGCATAAGAAGCACACACTTTTGACATGCAGCATCTGCCTCTTTCTAGGATACCTAGAACCTTTTTTAAAAGCAGAGCCTAATGGGCAGTGGGATGTGCTAAAAGATATTCTTATACACAGCTGATGGAAGAATATATTTTATCAAAATCCTCTTAAAAAAAAAAAAGAGCAAAGCTTACAATCAACTGTGCTGGCACCTCTCTCAGTGGAGCTGTGTCAGGAAGGCTTGTCTTTGTCACCGGGCTTGTCACCGAGCCAACATCTTGAAGAATACCTGCGCCTTATCACTTGCTTCATGACTATTTATATTCTGGATTATATGAATTACTGGACGAATCCTTTGTAGGAATTAAAAAAAAGAAGGAAGGGAGAGAACGTGGGAAGGGAAGAAGCTGGGACGTAGCGGCTGGGTCCCGGGAAGCCCAGGGGGAGCCCCACAGAGGACAGCCCGCCCCGTGATTGATTGGCCGGTGTTCACGTGGTCTCGCTAGGACCGCCCATCGTCTCCTCCCGCTGCAGACGGGGGATGACGGGGATGGCCTGCCCGCTGGGAGGGGAGGTCTTGGGAGGGATGTCAAGGGAGAAAATCGGTGGCTATTGGATGGACCGGGGTTGGAGGCTGTTGCCTGGGCAACCCTACCGACTCCAAAGTGAGGCTGAGGAGGATCCAGTTTGGTGTCTTCACTGACAGATTTATAGACTGAAAAACAAAGCCTTCCTACCCGAACCCAAATGAAAAGTTAATGTGAGAATGAAGAGGGCTGATGCAGAGTGGAGTTCAGGACCGTGGTTTCCAAAACTTCTTTTGGGTACAGAGGAGGGAAAATCACCCATTTAGGGAAATGGCAGTTTTCTTTAAATAAAAAGAACAATTTTTATATATAAAATTATGTATTTACTTTAATGAGTATTCTCATGTAAATCCCGGCAAGTTTTCTGCCCTTTCTAGGCTTCAGAAAGCTACATGGTTGAGAATGTAGTACGCCACCCTGAGGTCTTAAGCAACACTCTTCTTCAAACTCACTGGGAAGACATTTCCTCTTTCTAATCAAATGATTTCTCTCCCCTGAGAAAAATGTACTAGTAAAGCTTGTTGAAGCTTAGGGGAGGTACTAAGCAAAATCTAATTTCCCTTTCTTCAGAACTGACATTTGTTTCACTGTATAGTCTCAACATCTATCTGATGAATAACCACATTTGACAAGAAGGGTTGGTGATTTGCTGCCTTTGGTGAAAAGATTGTTAGGTCCTTCATAAGATTACGTCCAGCTTCCTAGGATCAGAGAGCTTGATTTTCCAAACAGCGTTGAAACTCTCCCAGGATGCCCTCTGGATTGCTTTGTGGGGAAACCTCTGTCCCTCCTCTGTACTTTCATTCAGAACCACGGAGGCAAACATGTTGGAACAGAAAATGGGTGGCAGTGGGGGCAGGAGGTGGGAGCAAAAGCAAAGTTTTCTCTTTTTCTTTTCTTTTCTTTTCTTTTCTTTTCTTTTCTTTTCTTCTCTTCTCTTCTCTTCTCTTCTCTTCTCTTTCTCTCTCTCTCTCTCTCTCTCTCTCTCTCTCTCTTTCTTTCTTTCTTTCTTTCTTTCTTTTAAAGATCTTATTTATTTAAGAGAGAAGAAGAGAAAGAGAGATCAGGAATTGGGGCAGGGAGGGAGAAACAGACTCCCCACTGAGCAAGGAGCCTGACGCGGGACCCTGGGATCATGACCTGAGCCAAAGGCAGACGCGTAACCAACTGAGCCACCAAGGCGCCCCCAGAAAGTTTTCTCTTGCAGTTCTAGATACACCCTGTGGCCAGAAGGAAGTGAGACAAATGAAATTCAAATAGGAATTTAAATTTATTCCTCAAAGCCAGTTTCTCTGTGTATGTCTGATTTTCCTTCCTGAATATTGGTGTAGCCACTTGAGTGCACCATGGGGAGGGAAATCGTAGCAGGACTGAGTTTATTTTAGGATTTGGCTGTGCGTGTGTATCACGTGGGGTCCCACTTTCCTGAACAGGAGCTAGGCCTGGGCTGTTTCTGCATCTTTTACATACCTAAGTTTGCACCCATTCCTTAAAACTAGGCAGATATTTATTCCCACTTAGTTTTTACAAATACGAATGTGTTGACTTGATGTGCAACACAAGCAGACTAGCTCATTTACATCAATGCCATAGTTTGCCAGGTCTTGATGTCTGCTATTTTTTTATTTTATTATACACTAATTACTGAGTCCGCTCAAGGTTTTAGGCCAGTATTACTCCGGGCACTTGATCTGCATCTTCTTTGCTCATGGCCTAAGATTTTCTCTGGTGGGGACTGGCATTTTATCCGAAGCATCATGAACTGGCCCCAGAGTCAAAATGGACGTCAACATTCTGGAACCACCTGTTGTGTCTGATTTGCCAGGGAGGAGTAACTGAAACCCCGAGAGAGCTGGGTATAAGACTGAGGTTTTCCCTTCACTACACAGCCGTAACTTTGATGGACGTTCACGGCAGCAGTCGGTGTGTGGTTCAGTGAACTGAGGAGCTGGCATGCAGCGGAGTTGGTGGGCAGCCACGGAACCTGGTGTCTGCAGAGCACTGGGTTCACGTGGGGAAGTCATTTCTGATAGAACAGTGCGTGAAGAAAGCAGGACCGTGTGTTTTCAGTATGCCCTCAGCCGTCAAAAATGTATGTGTGAGGGATGCCTGGGTGGCTCAGTCGGTTAGGCATCTGCCTTCAGCTCAGGTCATGGTCCCAGGGTCCTGGGATCGAGTCCCACATCGGGTTCCGTGCTCAGCGGGGAGTCTGCATCTCCCCCTCCCTCTCCCTCCGCCTGCAGCTCCCCCTGGTTGTGCTCTCTCTCTCTGTCCATTAAATAAATAAAATCTTAAAAAAAATCTATCTCTGCAAGTGAAAGGGAATACAGTGAAAGAGGAACAAGAATGATTGTTTCCGGGGCAGGGGATTTAGGCAAATGCTGGCTGCAGCTTCGTTTCATGGCATCCAAACTATCCACAGGTGGCACGCCCTTACTTTCGTAATTTGTTGGAGTCGTACAAAGGCCGTCTCTTGGTGACTGAGAGGAGTGTGGTCTTGCTGCCCTGTAGGTTGGCTCCAGAACCTGCAGTGCTGGGCCAGCCTTACCCCAGGGGCTGGTTCTGTGTATCTTCCTCCCTTGCTGTTCAGATAGGAAATAAGCGTTCTCGGACTGAGGCCGTCTTTAACCACTTGGGACATTTGTTTATTTATTTTGACATTTTTGAATAATTTTAGATCACAGAAAAATTTTTAGATTTTAGATATGCAGACTTTTTAGCAATTTTAAATTTAGCAAAGATAGTGTGGAGCATTCTTTAGACCCCTCACCCGGCTTCTCCTCTTACATTATTCACAACTTCTATGACCACAGCCCTTTAATCAAAAGTGAGAAATTAACATTGGAAGGATGCTATTAGATAAACTACAGATTTTACCTGGATTTCCCCATTTTGTCACTAATGTCCTTATACCATTCTGGGATCCAATATGGGATTGTTCGGTTCATTTTCGAAGGTGGTTCTTTTTATTTATTTATTTATTTATTATTTTTTAAAGATTTTATTTATTTATTTGACAGAGAGAGATCACAAGTAGGCAGAGAGGCTGGCAGAGAGAGAGGAGGGGGTGAAGCAGGCTCCCCGCTGAGCAGAGAGCCCGATGCGGGGCTCGATCCCAGGACCCTTAGATCATGACCTGAGCCGAAGGCAGAGGCTTTAACCCACTGAGCCACCCAGGCACCCAGAAGGTGGTTCTTTTTAAAGGTACAAATCACAACAGCTTTCTGGCAGAGCATATATGTAGATTATCCTATCTTGTTTTATATACATAAAAAAAAGGTATTTTTTTCTCTAGGAGTAGTATGACACAGTTAAGCAGTCAACCCCTCACTTCTTAAAATGGGAATGTCTTTTTTTTCCTGCAAAACGCTGGCCTCTAACCCTGTTCCCTCCCCTTCCTACTCCAAGTATTATGTTGACCAACACCAGGTCTATGAAGGAAACATGTAGAAAAAGAAAGTAGTTGGAAAATCTTGTGCTATTTTTTTATGACCTTTCTTATGCATCAGCCAGGCTTTGAAAAAAAAAAAAAATACAGCTTTTGTTGAAAAAGTCTATTTCAAGGGAGAACATTGTGTTGTCAGGCCTTTGTGAGCAGTGTGGCTACAGTGTGGATCCTGGGCCTCTGCCCGGCCTTGCTGTAACCAGAAGAAGCATCGTGGTTCCACCAGAGGAACCGAAAGGCAACCAGGGCTGTCCGAAGTCTGAGAAGAGAGCCTGTATAAGGTCCCAGGAGTGAGTATAAAAAAAACAACATGGAAGTCAGGAAATGGCACTGTGGATGTGTCTGGCATCTGGCTCTATGAATTCTGACCAGATGACAGACAAATATTGACTCAGTTACCTTGTATTTGCCTCAGATGTGTGCTTGCTGAGTCCTTCTGCACGGATTTGCCTCTCTGCCCTTCCCCTTTGCACACGTGAGATGCCATGTTAGCTTTGCCCCATTACATAGCAGCAGGTTGTGCCGCCAGCTGCCTGCGCCCTCGGACGAGGCAGCGGCCAGGAGGTGTTCACGAGCCAAACCCACGTCATCTTCCCTGCTGTAAACGATTTCACAAATGTGCAGGTTCCAGATTTGCCTTGATAAGAACCACTCATCAGAGCTTCCTCATGTGAAGGTCTGAGGTCTTTTAATTGACCAAAGTCTGGAAATATTTGTTGGAAGCTATCATGTTTTGCCATTTTCGTGGGTACCAATCTTCCCTTAAAGTCTTGCTCCAAAGTAAAGTGAAGACAAGCAGAATTGAGGCCTAGGGAGACTGTGGTGGTGATTTATAACAGGACTGTGAATTGGAACTGAGTCCTGGCGAGACCACCCAGGCAGTGAGGTGGTTTGTGGCTTTGGGAGGTGGTGGGGCGGGGTGAGGTGGGGGATAAATACTATGGGCCATGGGGAATATAAACCCTTGAAGATATCAAACTTAGTCTACACTTCCTTATTAATTCTCTGGGTTCCCCTCAGCTGGTCATCAGACAAGGAGAGAGGGGAATCCCTTACCTTATGTTTAGAGACCATAGTCAACTTCGAATAACACATGAGAATGAAAACGCCAAGAACATCTCCAGCTCTCAGCTGTGGGACCTTGTGGCCAGCCTGCTGCACAGACTCCTTCCCAAAGCCTTGTGCTATCGCTTTTATGATTTCCATTAAAAAAAAAAATCTTTCCTCAGGTTGACAAGATGACCTTCAAAACATAATTTCTGACTAAAACTTGGCAGGTTAGAAATACAGTTAGGAAGCGGTTCTTGATTAAAATGCCCTGCAGATCTCTCATATTGAACAAATGCAAAACCAAAGCAAATGTGTCGGTCCAGAATTCTTATATTTTGCTACTTTTTCCACTGGGGGATTTATTTTTTTTATTACTTGTCTACTATTCATAGCTCATTCCTGTGTGTCTGTCCCAGTGCACATGACAGTGTCAGATTCTCTAGAAACAGCATGTACGGGAAGTGTCCTCATGAGTGGAGGACACAGGATTTAGGGCCGAGGCATCGGGACACCCTTGCTCAGGGCTCATGTGTGATGCCACACAGACCGAGTGACTATCTTCCAAGTGTATGTTAGGCTGACATGTTTTTGGACCAACTGAACGCTTTTGGTCCCATTCCAGTTTGCTGTTAACAACTTTATCTATTTGCAGACAGACATAGCGGTAGTGTCTATACAACACAAAAGGAGGTCTGACAACTTTCAGTTAATGTGGCCAGTGCAGATGGCCGCAGGCAGGCGAGATCACAGGGAGTGTTGGAGCCGTGGCGCTTCTGGTCCCAGCTGTGCCCAGCTTCCAGCCCAGCTGAGCTCATGCACTTTAGCTAGGGTTTTCCCGAATAAACAAACACGGGACCCCGACCAGGTAGAGAGGTACACATCGAAGAAGGCCTCCAGGCCTACCCATTATACTGCTTTTTGTGACCAGGATCGGGGGATTTGGAAGCTGCTTTTTGTTCCCGGGATCTCTGCCTCAGACCCGCTGGTTCTGAGTGTTCCAGCAGGTTGTGGGCTTTCTCAGGCCTTCCCGTTTGTGGCTCCCTCCGTGCACGGCCAATAGGCATCTGAACAGTTCCTGTCAGTTTCTGCACATCTAGAGAGCGTCTTCTAAGCTGGGAGTCTTTCATCCGGGCAGCTTTGGCCCTGACAAATCCAGGTGCACTGCAAATTTGTGTATGTCATCAAGGTACTCCAAAGCCTAGATTATTCTAGCCTCCAGGCTGAACAGTGGATTAGGTATTTTTCTGAACAGAGTAGAAATGGAAGGCTGGGCATTGGGACATTCTGGCAAATGGGAGATAAATCCATGTCCTTGCATGCTTCGTCCCTTCACTGTCTTAGCAATTGATTATTTACTAGAATATATTATTTTCTAAACATTGTCCATACAAAAATCTATCTGGTCTCTTTGATTTGCATATTAAACTCAAGAGTGAAAATGCCGTGTTTAGTTCATTTGCTCCCCCAGAGTATAGCAAAGAGCCAGCTTGTGAGAGAGCTTCCGTTCTAGGCTGAAGAGTTCAGGTTCCATCCTGAGGACCCTTGGGAGCTGCTGATGGTTCTTGAGCGGCTGACTGACTTCACAAAAGCAGTGATTGAGAATATGATTCAGTGAAAATGTGTAGGCTGGAAAACAGAAGTTGTGGTTTTGTGTATTCCTGTCTTTGGACGTTTCTGGTAGTTATATTAACAACAAAAATATGTGAGGGATTAAATGAAATCTCTCTGTAAATAGGGCAGAGTGTTTGTAACGTCATCCTTTATCAGGGGATCGCGCAACCATCATCTCCAGGCCCACGCAGCCACATTCAGGGTCCCATGCTCTGCTCCCCACAGCAGCAGATTTGGGAGAGCAGTGGTGTTAGGATCCATGCTGGCCATTTTAGGAAATATTTCCTGAATCACTTCATTTCTTGACAGTTTTCTCCTCACTTGGAGTAGTGTTTCGGTGGAACGTCTGATAGAAAGAGGACAGGAAGTGGCTGGAGGATTTTCATTTTGGACACGTCTGGCTCCTCAGGCTTGCACTTCTGCCCCTTCTTGCCCCCCCTCTTCGGAAACCCGGTTTTGCTTCATGGCATTGGCCACTGTGCTTGCGACTCCAGGCCAGGTGAAGGCAGGAGGGAAAAAGCACCAGCTTAGGGGTGTAGACCTTGCCTCTGACCCTGACCCCTCCCTGCCCCTCAGCCTACCTTTCTTCTGTATGGAATTTCTTAACCTTCCCCACCGTGGGGATAAGTGTTCCATTTAGAAGACAAAACAGAAATCTGTCGGGCCAAATGAACACTCAGGGATCAAGGAGACAACAGATGAAGGCAGGAAATTTTAGAATCTCATCTTCTTAAAAACAAAACAGGAACAAAAAACATGATAATGGAACGGCATGGCCATGTAATAAAAGCCATTGTGAGCTAACTGAGTAGTATAAGCATAAAATAATGGCAGAGATGCTTCAGCAAGGAGGAGAGACGAGCTCTCAACTCCTAATCCTGAAGGGAATTGTTAAATTTCTGGACGTTCGTGATAACTCACATTTATACAGCGCTTTCCCACACGCTTCTCATATGTTACCTCTTTTAAGTCTTGGAACAGCCCTGTAGATACGAATCGTCATTGTTCCCATTTTGTATACCCGGAAGCCAGGGCCTGGTAAGATGTAGGGACTTTATGGTTCTTCCGGTTCCAAATTCTGTTGCCATGCATTTTCCTTGCGCGATCTGGGAACCAGTGTTTTCTCTGACATAAACAGGGACACAGAGCGAGAACAAAGTACCTGAGTTACCTTTGAGCATCCAAGCAGAAAGACTCTCAAAAGCTGCCGGTACAAAGCCCCTCCCCTCCCACTCCCACTTCCCAGTTGAGGAGACTGAGACCAGGGAGAACCACTTGAGTCAAAGCTGAGAAGCAGCATATTGTGGACCAGACCCTTGGCCTTCCTGGCTCCTAACTGCAGTAGGTCTCTTTGGATAGGGCAATGGATTCTAAGCTCCCCACATCCACCCTGACTGGCGGGGGGCCGAGTGACCAGCGCTTAGTCAGTGCTTGGTAAGTGTGTGTTCAACAGATGTATGAATGATTGACTGACTTTAATTATAACCGTATGCAAATCAGTACTTTTCTATCTGTCTTGACCTAGTTTTCCTACGCAAAGATGTTATTTTTCACTCTGGATTCAGAGGGTAATGTTTATAAAAATCCCGAGATAATCAGCTGAGAGGCTCTGTATGTGTATAAAGTACCATCAGTGGTATTACTGAGTTGCTTTTCTATGGTACTGTGGGTTAATCAAAGGCCTTTGTTATTGTTGTTTTAAGTACAAATCTCCAATTTATTATTTAGTTCGTTGGCTTTTATTAACTTATCTGAAATGCAAATAGCAGCAAAACATAGGTCAGCAGCTGCAGCTGTGGGCTGCAAACAGTGGGAGCCAAAGGACGAGATGGAGATGGGATTCCTGGGGACAGTCCACCGTGGGCTCCCACGCCTTCCCCGGGACTTGACTGGGAACGACATCTTTGATTACAGGGGAGGAGGGGGAGTCTGGGGGACACACAGGCAGCAGAATCTAAAAGGAGTGATTGATTTCAGTCCCTGAAAGTAGAAAAAATGACTAGGCAGCCCATACCTGCCTGATAAGATTCATGGCCCTCCCCTAATGGATCATTGCTTGGGAAGCGAAGTCCAAAGCTTCCAGTAATTGCTTTTGGACTCTGGGAACTGACAAGCAGGAGATAACACAGGCAACGCACTTTCGACAGTGCCTTGCACATAGAAAGCAGTTACTAGATGCTAGCTATTATTACTCTCTGTCTGATTTTTATTACAGTCCTTATCAGATGGATTGTACGGGATGGTCAGAAACTCTAAAATGATGCAAGCCTAAATGACCCTTAAATCTTGTCCTAATTTTACACAGCTGTTTAGGCGGCTAAAGCAATTGGAGAGAAGAAAGAGAGGTGTTCGGAAAATGTGACTCGATTTGCTTAAACATAGCAGGCATGGGTATGCAAAGAAAACGTCCTGTGGCTGAGTGGGGGAAGTTTTCAGTGGTGTTTCAGCTTTGTGATTTTAGGATGACTCATTCAAAGAGAATCACCAACGCATCCATTGGTAGAGCAAGGACAACTTGGAATTTTGGTCATTTCCTAGCGAGATGCAAGACTTGGGGTCAGTGGAAATGAAGAAGGAAGGTGCGAGGCAAGATTGAGGTAATATAAGGCACTTGTACTGTTGGGTTCTTGGATTCTCATGGTGGAGCCGTGTAGGAGTGAGGGCCGGTGGGTGGAGGACGCTGAATGGAGCCGAGCGGGCCATCTTTGAGGCAGGAAGGATTCTGGGGCCACAGAGGAAGTCTGGGATTTGGGTAATATATCCAATTCAATTAGTATAGTGATTAAAGCTGTACCCATTACTGAGCACCCACATGCCAGGCTCCCATGAATAAGACCTCACTTAATTCTCACTTCGGCTCTACGAAGTGTGGGTGCGGTTAGTCCCATTTATCAACGAGGAGTCTGAGGGTCGGAGAGGTTAAATCATCCGTCCAGGGTGAGAGCTAGCAAACTGCCATGTCTGGATTTGAACTCAGGTTGCCCATCTCCCCAGCTTCTTTCATTGCCTCTGGGAGAGAAGTTGCCCTTTGTGATCAAGACTGAAGAAAATCCAAACCTGTGCTGTAAATGACTATAAAAGGTGCGCCATCCTTGAAGAAGGATATTTAGGAATCGGTCATTATATTCCTACTTAATAATATGTTAAATATAATAATTATATTAAACATTTTAAATATATATTAAAATAACACACCTATTATATACTTAATATGTGAAGACAATATACTACACCCCATTATGCCTCTATTTAGACTTATTTCATACGAATCCTTAAAAGCAGCAACAACTCCTTCAGTCTTTGGAGGGAACAAAAAACGTCCATGGTCTGGAAGCTCCTGAAAAGGCAAAGAGGGTATGTTAACCTCTGAAGAGTATTACCTAAGGGCTATTTCCTAAAGGCTGGCAAGTAATTAGTAATAGGCTATCTTACAGCTTGAAATTATGTGTTTAAATTGATAATTTATATTGTTGAGAAACATCAGTATACCAGTGATTTACCTTATGCCCTGGAGGAAGAAATGCCTTCTAGACTCTCTTAATGTTTATTAAAAGCTGGCATTGATGGGTTTTAGAGGGAGCCGTGTAGGCATGGAACGACGGAAGTCAAGAAAGGAACGTTTGGGAAGATTCCACAAGGATCGTAGGGGCCTTACAGGAGCCAGAGTTGCATACCAAATTCATATCTGAGTCTGAGCTCAATTTTAAGGGGAGCGATCTTCTGTGGATGGCATGGGATCCAGACCTTTCTCGTGGTTGTTTGAACTTGAGATGGGGGGCACACGCAGCCTCTGTTCACAGGAAATGATACTTCCCACTTGGTAGAACGATCCCCGACCAGCTCCGTATCACTGCCTTGCCTTTCTGTGGCATCTTCTGCAGCTAAATGCGTGACTTCTTTAGCTTTTGTGGAGGAGGGCAGAACTGGGGTTTGGGACTGAGCAAGGGAAGGTGGGCCACCCCTGCTTTATCTTCTTTGTGTTTCCATGCTCCCTTTGAGCTTAGATGAGAATCTGGAAGCAGGAGGAGAGAGAACTGTCGAAGAGGGATGGAGCAAATGGGCGGTGTTGGCAACCGTCCTGTACATCGTATGTTGAGAACTTAAAAAAACAAGCCCTGAAAACCAAACCCCCAAACCCCTCCTGGCGGCCACTTCCCAGCTGTTTTGGAGAAGACTCTGAAAAGCAAATAGCATCTTGAATCAAGAGCAGTAGTATTAGATCTTTTACTACGAGCTATACTTTTCTTTCAGCTGGTATTTATTTTGCTCGGCTAGAGATAGCTGGAGTTATTTCAGCAACCGTAACTGTTGTCTAGGAATTGCGTGTAGGTTGGAAATAGCCTGGCTGACTGCACTGCTTAGAGATAAGCCTCCCTCTTTTTCAGTCTCTTTAAGGAAGAAGGGTTGATAAATGTTCCTGTGGTTCATTGTTTCATGGTGCCTTCTTCTATATCAATTCAGTGGCCTCGTGATGCAATCATTTAATGCTAGAATATACTGTTAGGTCTGCTGGAGAGTGCCAGGGCTGCTCTGTACTCCTTGAGGCAGGTATAGAGGCAACCTCAGACTTGTACGACATCTGCTCATTCTCAGCAAGCAGAAACAAGGCAAACGGAAGAGACTGCACACTCTCCATCTCGGGGACCAGCATCATCTGTGTGACTTGCTGGAGGCCATTGTAGAATCTTTGTCCTTGGAAATCTTCGAGAATGAGCTACAAGGACCACAGAATTAAGCGCTCGTTGGTCCCGGGCCTTGGAGGATTAGCTGGGTAGATGAGGTCTAGCCATAGGCCTAGAGAATTGGAGATTCTGTGTGCTAGAAAAACTGTAGAACCCATTCCACTTGGTTGTTTAGCTCCAGAGCACACCATTTACAGCATGTGAATAGTTATAGGTGCTCCCAGACCTCGGCCACATGCTGGCCCTGGTAAGAACATACCGCTTCGCCCTTGGATTTTGGGATCTCCGCCCGTGAGAATCCCAGGTCTGGGTCAGGTGACGGAGAAGAGCAGAAACTTGAGTCAGCCAGGGTGTTTGACTTGGTGGTTCCGAGGGGGCCAAGAAGATGGACTTTGATTCCAGGGGCATCTGGGCTTGAAGCGCAGCTTTGCCGCTCACCAGCCATGGCTTTGGCCCAAGTACTTAAATTCTCCGTATCTAGTTTCCCCACATATCCAGTGAAGTGCATCGCATAGCTCTTGTTGGTGATTAGAAGTAACGTTACAATATGCAAGGAACACATCCTAAGCAGTCAGTAAATGGTGGCTGTGTGGTTTGCACGGATCTTAGCACGAGTCCTGGTGTTAGGCAGAAGGGATGAGCAGACTGAGAACATTTCTGAGTCTCTCTTCAACTCAAAGTGCCTCCTGCCCCCACAGCCAGGAAGGAATCTGGCAAACAGACGGACAGGGAAGGTGGCTGTTAGTGCAGTTGGTTACGTTCCTATTCTCTGCCTTTCTTTCTGACCCTGGGATTTCTGCACTGTCCACTCACACTCGGCTCTGTTGATGGTGGGGTGAAAAACAAGTGTTGGATAAGCCAGAATTGACAGCCCGTTTGAGTCCTTATGGGCTTTTTACGTCTGAGACAGTGCCATAGGCAACCTCTCCCCACGCAAGGTGCCGAGGCACTCAGCCGACTTGGCGGTACGTCGGGCCTCATGTTCTGTGATCAAGGATACGGCATGCCACTTGGCAAAACTGGGGTGATTGACAAGATGAATGTCTCAGCTGGGGAGAAAGGGAAGAGCTGAATATAGAGGCAGAAGTGTCTTTTTTTCCCATTCAAATCATTGTTAATAGGACAGCTTAAAAGCCCCTTGGTTTCTTCTGACATCTTCTCAAGGTTACCCACTTGAGAACTCTTTGATGTGAGGGCCACGACATGATGGGAAGGACATCTTCTTTTTCTCCCTTTTTGTCTTACTCCTTGGGGGGAGAGATGAAAATAAAATGGTGCTAAGAAAAAGGAAAGCATTTTTTCAGACAAGGGAGTTGATCGAGAACAGAGGGAAGTCGCTCTTTCTGAACAACTTGCTACCTTACTCTCGGTAGTTACGTACATTACTGCGTGGTCATGCTTGTGAAATGTTTCTAAAGAAATACAAGGATGATCACATAATTTTTGTTTCCGACCTTGGATTCTGTCACCTCGGTGGAGCCCAGAGGCTTTGCTGTTGACGTGCATTGTGAGGGACCCGACACAGTAGGGACTTGATAAATATCAAATCACTATCATTGAAGAACACTTCCTCCACGCCACTTTGAGACCTTTACCTTTCATGAATGCTCAGCGGTGGAATATTAATCCCAGCAGAGTGACGGTTGCTCGGGGCGATGGTGTCCTAGAGTACCTGGAAGTGAAGACTTCCAGTACAGCGTGCGGCGATTTTCATTTCATCCATCTTTCGGAGTTTGCCACGAGGGTTCTCTGAGGGCCGTAAAAGCCAAACCTTGAGGAGGCGAGGAGAGGAGACTCACTGGACATTGGGTGTTAGAGTTCCCTGCCACCACTCTAAAGCATTTTGTAAACAGGACAGTTAGGCTTCCCAGTCTACTCTTTTTCGAAAAGAGAGGAGGATGGGTGACCAACAGTTTTAGCCTAAGTGGATGCAAGTCCGTATTTCTGCCATCATTGCCCCAAATAGGTAACCTAAGAACTGAGCTTACGTTGCTTCTCTCGCAGCCCATCTTTGGCTTCCAATGAGGAGTCTGAGCTATATCTTGATTGAGACTCAAAGACCTTTGCTGTCCCTTGAGATGATACCACTTAATAGACGATAACACAGTTTATGTTGGCTGTGTGAGTGCAGGTGTAGGAGGGAAGAAGCATCCAGATCACACAGCTCTGGGATCAAGAAGCCTCGCAGGAGCATCCTTGGCCCCTGCAGTGGTCCTTTCGGAAACAAAAAGCGTGGGCATCGGGATACCCATCCTTGACTCCGGGCTCCGCCATGATCTTGCTCTCTGACTCTGCACAAGTCACTTAGCCTTTGCGAAACTTAATGTCTATGTCTGCAAAACAAGGATTTGGAATAGAAGTGTCCAGATTCACATTTCTCTAAACCTGGGCTCCTGGCTATAAGCCCTCCATTTGGACTCTGTATCACCGTATCCCCAAGGGTGTGTTTCCCAGGGCTTGGAGCTTCCCTGCTATACGCCTTCTTGCTTCATTTTACTCACCATCTTTTAGGTCCCATCCAGACGCTGTCTTCTATGGAAGCCTTCCTAACGCCTCCCAAAGCAGTCTGGCGAGCAGAATCATCTCCTGGTAAAACTCCCGGTTTTAACCCCGACTCTAAGGATCTCGATTTGCCGGGTCTAGATCAGACCTAGTCCTATGTAATTTTAACAAGTACCCCGTGAGCTTCTGAAGGTCGGCAGTGTCAGGAGCCAGCATTCTAGGATTGCTAGTTCTAGGCGAACCACTGGCTCTTAGTTCATATCCGTCTCCGCGGTGGGCGCCTTTCTACTTTATACGATAACCAGCCCCATTCAGCCAGTCTTTGGGAATGTGCTTTGATTCTAAACTGCTTTAAATTATCAGTTGACTGGGTTTAAAACCCATATTTATAAGGAAAATATAGTCATTTATTTAATGACTAGATTCAGTCAGTTACCTATTTTTAACAACTTGTTCTTGGGTATTTACGAATAGGTAGAATCATAGCTTGTGTGGGATGCATTTATGCAGCTATTTAAAAATAGCGCGCTCTAACTTTTAGTCTAAATCAGTCTGTATTCCTGTCTGCCTCGTTTGCAAAGCCTCTTTTCAACTCTTCTACACCCATTGTTCAATCAGTATTACTGTATTCTTTTCAAACACCTTGAGCTACAGTTTGTTAGACTTTTTTCACACAGTCCTCTCCACTCGTGAAAATGAAATAAATGCCCAAGCATCCCTCTGTAAGAAAGCACCAGATTCCGTCTCAAAATCTGATCTCCCGCACCACAGTGGGCCTCCGTGCTCACTGCGTGCAGAAGCTCTGTGTGGTGTTGATGGGGTCACAGGACGTGAGTGTCTGCTGCTCTGGGATGGGGCACTCGGGGCGGGCGGGGGGGGAGGGGCCTTCCAGAGGGGATGCTGTGTCTCCAAGACTGGAGGGAACAATCGGAGGCAGCCAAGTAAATGGGAGGGGACAAGTATTCCAGACAGAGGGAACAGCGTATGCAAACTCCCAGGAAGGCCAGGTAATATAGATTGAAACATCCTGGCTGTGGTTTGCGTAGTTAACATAGAAACGGAGTCATCGATGATGAGGCATGTCTCAGCCCTTTCAGTCCCAGAATGTTTCCTCCACAATTGCCCCCAGAGTAATAATGTCTGTGGCTAATACAGAGCCCTCCTCTGAGGAGCAGCTGCTGTTTCAGGAGCTACACGGGCGTCCAGGGGAGGAAGGGCAGTATGTGAACCCGTGGAGAGAGTTGGCCGCTGGAATCGCGGTGGAGAATGTTCCAGGGTCCCGTTAAATGTAAAATGCACGGAATTTTGGCCCCAGAAGTGTTCAGTGTGGTCTAGTTCTTCTCCCTGTCCTGCCGGACTGAGGTCCAGTGACGACAGGCAGTGTTTCTTCCCTAGAAGCTGCTCCCGAGCACCCGGAGGTGTGTCTCCCTCATCCTCCCTCTGCTCTCTCCCCCTGCTCTCTCCCCCTGCTCTCTGAGGGGATGGGCTTTAGCCCCGGCTTGTCTGCAGTCAGCAAGGCCATGTGATGACGGGAAGGCGAGTGAATCCTCCCCACCGAAGTCCCAGAGTGACAAGACCTGTCTTTCCGGCTCTTCTCTGATGAAGGGAAATGCAAGCCCCGGGCAGCAGCAGCTGGCTGGGTTCCAGAGCCAAAACTGAATTAGAAACTCATTAAATACTTCGAGCCAGTGAAGCTGGCTGGGCTGTGCAGGGGCTGGGAAGGCTGCGAGCCGAGGCAGGGAAGGGACGCGCGTCTCTGGCTGGCAAAGGGCAGGCTGTGAGCAGGGCAAGACAGTCCAGGAGACAAGACAAAACAGGGCCCACTTGTCCTTCCCGTAGACGTGTTTGTGAGCTTCCTAGTTGGTACAGCTACATAATGTATGCTAATTGCTATCTTTCTTTTTTCTTTTTTTTTTCTTCTTTTCATGGGAAATGCTCAGTGTGAAAGTTCTGAAACCAAAGAGGCAGCGCAGAAAGGCCAAAACGTAGACATTACAAAAACAGAGAGAAGGAACAAAGGGGAACAGAGGATGCAAATGTACAACGTGCTCAGCCGGCACCTGACTTTTCCACGCAAGTTTTAGAGAAAATAGGCGAGTGGAAAGATACGAAGTTCGTTGTGTGATATTTTCTGCAGCATCTGTTCCATAGTCTGAAATTTGTCAGTTGGATTTTTTTAACCATGGCAAAAATTCCACCTATGGGAAGAATAGAAAATTAGCAGAGTACTTATCATAACTTCTAGGAAATAGTAATTAGAAAAGTGTAAGGTGGTTCTCTCTTTGTGACTTCTGTGGATAAGACACTTCTTTGTGTAGATTGTAAGACTCAGGTGCAAATTCAAGAGGGCACACAATTGAGCCGACTTAAACTAATTATCCATTAATAGGAAAGACTTAGAATATTCTTTTTACCTGTCAAACCATGTGAATCTAATGTCTTATTAGATAGTCCTGGGCAACTGTTATTTTTTTACTTTAAATCAAATAAAAACAACCATATGAAAAAACCATCATATTACAATAATTGTTTCTTTAATAAAGCTTATCAAAGTGCATAGGCATTTCATATTGGAAAAAAAATGGGCTAGGGAAGAACAAAATTTTTTTTCACGTCTGACATCAAAATTCCAAAGGTTGAAGTATTGGAAAGTGGACTTCTTCTCTTTACTGCAAGAGCCCTTAATTTTTTTCATAATAAAAAGATGTAATTTATTCTTTAAAGCAATTTTGTAGACATGAGACATTTAGGGAATTTCCTAATGCATTTCACTGGATATGAAAGAAAGGCAGTACAGATATTTTCCAGAACAGTACAGAAAACACATTAAAGCATCAGATTGTATTCTTCAAGGGAAAAAAGTGACATAAATTTGAGCTTCTTCTCCAGATGTTTTAAAATGCCTATGAAACTTCTGTTTTAAGATTAAATATTTAGCCTCAGTCTGCAAAAGATACCAAAGAGGTAGTCAAATGCCAGTGGGGGGAGCCTCTATTTTATATACTAAAGTCTTTTTCTCATCCATTTTCTGTCTTCATCGTCTGAGGGTGTGCCCAACTTCTGCCTTTCCAGCCTTGAATTTTGAATCCTTGCATTTTCCTGATATCTGAGCTTAAACTGAGTGAGGAGTGCCCTCTACAACCTTTGCGTGCCTGTCTCATCTTTCTAGCTTCTCCCGTGACAGCCTCTACTCCAAAATCAATGGGAAAGTGTTCAGTGCTGCTTTCTGGAGCAGACGCAGATGCTCTTTCTTCCAGCTATACTCTGGAGCTCCGGCAGAGGACACACTGGGGAGCCTGAGTCAGTCCGTTCTTCTCTAGAGCTGGCTTACCCGTCAGCATTTTTACTGGGACAGAATGTACTCCCATTGCACACTTTATTTGTTAACGAGCAAAGAGTAGTCATCATAAGAACTTTGCTTAGCATGCTTATGGATAACTGCATATATTCCAAGGATGTAAGTACATAAAAAACAACCAATAGAGAATAATGCAAGATAGGAAAGTAGAAAGCATGCTCATTTTCTTATGAAAACCTGTTATTTCTCATGGAAACTGAAATCTGGAATTTTCTGAGAAGGAAGTTTTTCCAAAGCCCCCAGTTTATTTGCCTCCCTCCCTGAACTCATTGTATGTTGGAATTTTAGTCTTTCTTAAAAGAAGACGAAGAGGGTAGAATTTACTTGAGTGACTGTCTGAATCATTTCTGCACAGTAGGTTTTCGGCCCTTATCCTCAGGAAAAATATGTCTGTTGGTTCAGTATGCATTTCTCAACACCTTAAAAATGTCCCTTAGCCAGATTTAATAGAATTGTGTCAGAAGCAAATCTCTGCTTGTCAAGTCAATATTAACTAAATATGTGGCCCTGACTTCATTCCTTGTTTCCTACATCAAGTTTTCCTGGATCTGCAGATATTGTTGTTTGGATACAATCTTCCAGAGAAGGTCAAGTGTGATATGGGGACATGTGGCGGCACCCCCTTGGTAGTGACCTTGTGAAGACCTGTAGTTGAACATAAAATCAAAATGAAATCTTCAAATCAAAATTAGCGGAGTACTTAATGATGTCCTATCTTAATTCTTTTAGGAATCATAAAGAGTGGCTGATGACCAGAGGCAAAATTCAGTGTACTTGTGAAAAAAACAAACAACTTTCGACACTTTGGGACATTTACGGGCCCTAATCACATAAAAAGAGCTAGACAGTGCTCCTTTTTTATTTTTATATGGCAGTGAGCTTTCTGCTAATGGTGATTCAGGGGTATATTTTCCAGGGCCTGAAAGGTACATCACTTGATTTACTCATTTTCCTAAAGGCTGAATTTTAATCCACATGATTATGTTGAATCCTATTCAGAAATTGCATGGGTCATGTGTGCAACTATAGCTATCTATATTTTTGGATGTCCTGTTTTGCAAAAGACCATCAACACCTGAATGCCTATAGGTAGAATGCCTGATCTGGGTTCCGTGAGATTTGCATGGAAATTGCCAACCTCACAGGAAGTCCTGTGAGGTATTGCACATAATTTTCACAAGTATGTGAGAGCACCCTATTAACTAAGACATTCTCATTTAGTTGGATGCAATGGCTCGTATAAATTTTTATACACTTCCTCTAATTGAGGTGTATGATACAGGGACCATTAACCACCATCAGAATTTTGAGGGAAGAGACAACTCTGGGAGTTGAAGGGGACTGGAGATATTTCCAGAGGAAATATAAGGTAAACTGGATCTGTAAGGAATTGATTAGATTTAAGATTTAAGTAGGTACGAGGCCTTACTTTAGGATACAGTAAATGGTGTCCTCCAACAACACCCTTCATTTAAATCAGACATTCAGCCAACTGTCCCACTGGGGCAAAAAATAAATGCAGTGACCAATTAGCATGAATGTCTGATATACTGAAAATTTCAATTACTTAGTGTAAATTCAATAAATACATCAGCATTGTAAATCACTGGTTTATTTCATGTAAACTTTTAACAGCATAACTCATTGAAATTAAATGCCATTAGGTGAAATGAAAAAACCAAGTGGCTGACTTGAAAGTCACGGTCCTGCATTCTACTCATCAACTCATGACACCACATTAGGCCTGAGTCAGTAGCAAGCTGGACTCCATACCCTTTTCCCCTCTAAAAATAAGAAATGGTATGAAAGGCAGTAAGTAGGCAAACTCTGTGTATGATGTTATTCAGAGAATACTGAATTAGTTCACGTAACTGCTCCCTTTTGCTCTTTTAATCAATATTTTACTGCTAAAGGGTAGGGTTTGGATTTGGTTGAGGACGGAGAGGTGAGAGGTGAAGGGTTTAGTTGGAGAAAGTTCTTGTGATAAATTTTTCCTGCCTCTGTGCCCACCAAGAAGAGCTGGAACCACCCCATACACAGGGGCCCACCATCCCCTGTGACCGAATCTCTGAAGACATGCTCAGAGCAAAGGCCTTGTTGCATGGCCTTCAGTCTTTAGTCAACAGGGCTACAATGTCTACCCAAGGCTTTGTGTCCATATGTCTCATCCAGCGCTCAAAACTGGCTCTCTCCAGCGGCTGCTGCCTGTTAGAACAACACACAGACAGTAGAAAAGAATAACGTGAAAGTGACTTCCTTCTTCTCCGCTTAGAATAAGAGAAGGAGCATACTAAGGAGGAAAACGTGAGCAAAGATATTGGTTCTTCTAGGGCCATTTGTCAGAGCGCAGCAAGGGATCAAGACGTGGTAAGAGATCATGAAAGACTGGCGAGGAGTGATGTGTTTAAAGAAAAGACCTTTAAAATTGGAGAGAGTGCGCTCTGGAGTCAGTCCACTGTGAGGAGAGCACCTGACTGAGGGAAGGTGAAGACCGGGCTCTAAGCGAAACTTCGCTCTGGGTCAGCGGACAGGGCACGTAACTGAGGGCAAAGAGTAGGAAGTACAGAGGAGTCAGGGCTGGGGCCCTGGTGTGCCAAGAATCCCCCCTCAGCCCCAGAACAGAGAAGACCCCAGGTCAGGAGGAATGGAGTGTACTTTCCTGGGCAGTCCAAGCACCGAGCCATGACTGGGTGACGCAGACACAGTGCTCAGGGGAAATACCAGGTGCTGATTCCACCAGCACATGGGAATCAGCCATCTCCCCCTCCCCCTTCTGAATGAGGCACAATATAAATAAACAAAACTAAAACACACAACCAAAATCACACTTCCCTTGGGTTGGGCTGAGGCTTTAGGCCAACTGCTTTAAAAGATGTGGCCAGATTTACTCGTCCCAGCTGGAACATAGGATCTGAGTATCCCTTTCCATTACCTGTTACTGTTGGTGGCGGCTGAGGTCCCTTGAGCCTCCTATTTCCAGGTCAGGATCTTGACCTTCAGAAGTCCCTTCCTGGCAGATCTCCAAGCTTGTTGCTTTGCTCTAGCCTGATGCTGTCCCTGCAGGTAGCATTGTCCCCTGGGGACTTTACTGGGAAAAAAAAAACAGCCCGTGCTGTTTCTCCTTGGCTTAGAGGTAAAGGTGTCCAAGGAGTCTGATACTAGGTGTGATATTTGTTATGTCAGCTATTTATATTTTTCTTTTTTTGTTTCCTTTTCAATAACCAGTACCAAAAGGACTAATTTGATTTCTGATTTTAAGGTGTCTGGCTTTGAAGGCGAAGAGTGTGATGATTTGGTTCTAAATGGTAACAGACGGGAGTGAAAGGTTGGCAGTTTCCCCGGATTTGATCAATGGCAGGAGTTTGATGGCAAATTAAATGTCAGATAAAACTGTCAAATGATTCCTAGACTCAGTACTTACTGGGAAGAGTCGTTTGAGTTTTTAAGGATCACGTTGGCTCCCAAGGGAAATAATTCTAGCAGCATGTTCAGCCATTAGGACAGTAACACATTAAAAACAGTGTGAGGATGACTTTAAATGAGATGACTTACTATGTTGTTATTGATCAATAGTGTCTTCTTTGTCTACATTGTCTTGTTTCTCAAAGAAGGGGCCACACAGTGACCAGAATTATCTGAAAGATTGTAGAATTGCAGATCCCCAGACCTCACCCCTGCCTTCTGAATCAAACGGAGAGTGGGCCATGCATATCTGCATTTTTGTTGAGGTCCTCAGATGATCATGGGGCATCGTACACTCTGAGAAGTGCCAGCCTCCAGTCTTTCCTCCATCAGGCAGATGGTTCCCAGACAGAAAACAAAGCCATACCCACAGGCTAAGCAACGTAATATAGTAGTGGATAGGTAAGTCCAAGTAGTACGTTTTAGGTTGAATTTGAAAAGCATACATGAGTTATTATTGGATTGTTTAAGGTTTTTAAAATATCCAGCCTCGACTCTCCTCCCTGTGGAGGTGGATCAAGTTTGCAAATCAAGAAGGCACTGCAGGTACAGGTCACCTCGGGGGCTGGGGGTGGAGGTGAGCAGAGAAGGCAGTGGTACCATGGCTTTTCTGGTGCTCTTTCCCCATCACCTTCAGGGGTTTTTGCTGCTTTTGCCCACCGTTCAAATAGCGGCATTTCCCAAGACTGTTCTCAGCAAAATGCTCTCTTTATTCTCTAAGAGCATCACCTAAAAATACACTGATGCCTCCTAGATCTGGTCCAACGTGGCCTTAGCCTCAAATCCACATTTCTGCCTGCTCGTTGGGCAGAACCACCTGGATCTCCCATAGGAACCTTAAAAACTCAACGGACCCCAGATCAAACTGTTACCTGTCTTCCTTTGTCCCTTTAAAAAAATCTTTTTGGGGGGCGCCTGGCTGGCTTAGTCAGTGGAACATGCGACTCTTGGTCTTGGCGTTGTGAGTTTGAGTGAGTTAGGTGTAGAGATTACTTAAAAATAAGATCTTTAAAAAATGAAATAAATGAAATGAAATGAAATGTCTTATTAGCTAAGAGCCTGACTCTGGACTGTGACCACCTAGGTTTCCTTCCTAGTTTGACTATTCCCTAGGGCTGTAGTTGAACTGCCCAATGTCTCATTTTCCTCATCTCTAAAATGGGCCTTCCTCATAGGGTTAATGTGCAGATTTAATGCAATAACCCTACATAAAGAACTTACATCAGTAGCTGACCCAGGGCAGGTATTCAATATATCTTAGTCATTTTTATTATTAATTCCCTTATCAAATATTGATTACGCTCCTGTGGTGTATCAGATACTACTCCTGACTTATGCTTTCCAAATGAGACACTGCCAAAACTCCAAGCGTCCCCATTAAACTATGTTCCCTTCAGGATAGGGCTGGCATCCCGTCCATGTTTTAATCTCAATGCTAGTTTGTGAAGGTAGCACTAATTTGCCCAAATTAATCTCCAGAAAACTGTGTCCTCTAAATAATTCACACTTTGTTAGTGAAGAAGGAATACAATATCTCTTAAAAGGCCAGGAGAAGACCAGTAAGATTAAAAAACATTCTCTGAAACCTACTCTTGATCTCAGGAAGGTGAGGTCTAATTGTTGAACCACAGGAAAATGCCGTTTTTGAGTTGACATGTAGGCAAGATTGGCAATCTCATGGTTTAACCTAATAGTTGGCAGGGTATCTGGCATACGGCAGGTATCCCCCAAAGCAGAAAGAATTCCCAAACCTATACCCCGAGTGCAGAGAGTACTCTGTAGTACAGTAAGGAAGTATCTCAGGCAGATCTTATTTTTAAGAAGTAAGGATTTAGACTGTGTAAACTCTTAAAACAATCTGAGGAGCATTGAGGGGCAGTGGCAAGAGTAGAGATCAGGAGTCTAACGGGCTAGACTGAAAACCGAGTTAAACAGCTTACTTTTTTCCTATCTGTAAAAAAGGGATAATAATAAAAATCTTTGTGATATACTGAGGTAACATGCAAGTAAAGAGACTTCATAAACCATGAAGTGCATCACAGATGAGAGGTGGAGCTGTTAGTAGTTTAGCACCCGTTTCCATGTAGAACCATCTGCTGTAGGCATAGGAACTGTCTGGGCAGCCATACACACACAACAGTTGCTCACATATGACAGGCCACTGTTCAACCTCGAGGCCCGTCTTTTTCTCCTTTAAAGATAGTGGGGGGCCTAGAATTGACACCAGAGATCCTTTGGGTCTCCCCATTCTGCGAGATGAGGAAATTCTGATTTCTTATGCCATAGGAGTGACAGATTCTCACAGACTCATGGGTAGGGGGTTTCCCCTTGGCTGCTGGACTCCTCGAATCTTAAAGGCAGAAGGCATGTCCTTCTTGTGCATGATGAACATAAGTATTTTTCTTTGTGTGCAGCACGTTTTGTTGAGGTAACAAAAAGGGATCCCGCCTTGCTGGAGTCCAGAAGACCCAGTTCATAGACTTAGAATACCATCGTCATCAAGGTTTCAGTGCACAAACCCAGAGGAAGGTGCTCTGTAAATGGTAAAGTACTAGACAGATGTGGATCTGTGTTTTTGATGACAGCTGGAGTTGGCTCCCCTGACAGGTAATACATAGCCCTTTGCTAGGTGTGCCTTTCCCTCTACCCAGCTGTAGCCTTCTAAAATCTGTACCTTGTCGAAGAAACAACTTTCAGGTTGTCTTCTTGCCCCTAGTGGGGGCCCACGTTGGTGTTGCTATTTCTCCTTAGGTGTTCTCCAGGGAGCCAGACCTTCATCAACACCGTCCATGGGATTTCTTTCTACTTCTTTCAGCTAGGGCCTAAAATAGAGAAAAAGAAAAAAGAAACAAACTTTTTTCTTCTACTGTCTCCCACTTCTTCCATAGTCTTCCACTGTCCACTTGGTAGCCTGGATTCTCATTCCTCTGCCTTGAGGCCTTTAAAAAGGGGGGAGAGAATAGAGGGAAGAGGAGACCCAAGGAGAAAGGGATTAGGGAGAACAGCCCTGTAGAGAGGATTGAGAAAGAGGGTACGATGGGAACCCTGCAAAAGGGACGAGACCTGTTGCTGCCTGGCGTCCCATTCCCTCGCCAGGTCTGCGCCCGGTGTGAGCAGTCCCCCAGCCGTTGGAACAGGAGGGGATATGCAATGGAAGATGAGGCTTCCTCTGCCATCAGGAGCAAGCCTGCTTGCCTGTCACTAAGGCTCAGTCTGCATCTGCAGGCAGGGAACACAGGACGAGGAGAAAGTCTCAGCGGTCAGGGCTGTTTTGGTTATTTGCTTATCTGGGCGTCTAATGGTCAGGGAAACGTCGAGTAGAAGACAGCACAGAACCCAAGAGAAGGATGGGGTGGAAGGACTGGCAAACACATGAAAAACT
>CM052895.1:43306799-43378940 GCA_028534135.1 Potos flavus
GCGCCTGATGATGGCTGGCTTTCTGTGCTCTGCTGACACTGTAGGTTGTACAATCAGGAGGTACTGAGCCTCCCAGCACCTCTTGTTTCTCTGAGGGCGCCTCAGTGGCAGGAGCGGGGAGCTGAGCTGTCTAGCCTGCCTCGTGGGCATGTTCTCCCTCATGTCTGAGTGGATTTCTTTCTCATTCCAGGCAACAAGGGGAGGCTTCTGGTAGGTCGGGCCCCTGCAGCCTCCTGCACCCGCCCCTGAGTGCTACGCTGGGGCATCTGGGAAAGACATCGATGCTTGTGGCCTCGAAGAAGTGCTGTGATCACATGTGCACCCCCTTTTGTCTCTCTTTTTTCGGTTTTTCCTGCTTAGAAATGATGAGGTGGGAGAAGGAACACAGGGAGAACCAACAGAGGCTTCTGGGAACGGACCTCTCTGCTGCTTGGAGGCTTCCTGACTTGCTCTTCCTTCACCTCCCTCTGAGAAGGGAGAGCCCCAGAGCCGTCTCCCCACCGGGCCTGGTCAGGGCCAGGGTTAGTTGTAAGGGACAGAGAAGGAGAGAAGATTCACAAGGACTTTGCTGATGCAGGCATCTCCTTTCCCTCCACACCAGCTCTGTTTCTCTTCAAACTTCCCCCATCTCTTAGCATATTTGCTTTGTGTTATTATGTGGATTCCTGCAGAAAGGAGGCCTGGATATTCTTCCAAATGAAAAACTGTACAGGCAAACCTGTTGGTAAATAATTTTTTAGTTCCTGCACTGAGTACCTTCCACTTCTTGATTTCATCCATTTAGCTAAACTTTACCCTGGGGGGTGTTTTTTGGACGTGGGGGTTGGACGCGAGAGGTTTCCTTTTCCAAAAATCCACTTGGGCGAGGATGTAGAGTTGGAAAACTCATTGCTTTTATTTTCTTTTTCCTTCCTCCCTCCCTGCTTCCCTCCTTTCCTTCTTTCTTTTCTCCCTCCAAGAGAAACAGACTTTAACATCAAGACTTTTGTGCTTGTGGCCTCTTCTTGATCTCCCAGCCCTTACTTTTAGCTAAATCATCCCAGTCCTTTACTGCAAGCTTTCCCTTTCTGATTCTACAATCTTCTTTAACCCTAAGTTTCTGCTTCTTCACATGGGAAGTTTTTCTAGGGCTGAATCACAGTATCAGATTCTGTGTCCCTAAAGAATCCATTCTGGCTTTTACCTGGGGAGGGGGCAGGAGGAGCAGGAGGGTGAAAAAGTGTTCACTTTTCAGGAAGAGGAAGTTATGCAAATCAAGTTCTGGACTGTGACCATCCATGGAAATGGAAATGAAGTGTTCATTCTCAAGACATACCAAGTGATTGCCCTCTTATGGGCGATCATT
This sequence comes from Potos flavus, assembly GCA_028534135.1. Taxonomy (NCBI): domain Eukaryota; kingdom Metazoa; phylum Chordata; class Mammalia; order Carnivora; family Procyonidae; genus Potos; species Potos flavus. Next base: position 43,308,145 of record CM052895.1, read on the forward strand.
AGTGTTTTTTTCATCAAGGGCTTCTCCCATCTCTGAGTGCTTCTCAGACTTGGGTTCTGGCATTCTCTCCCTTGGGCTGGGCTGTTTCATTAAGCAGCTGCCTGTCTGGGCTGAGACTGTTGGGGGTCTCTCCCTGGCCCCAGCTGTGATGGTATCACTTCCTACGCCACTGTGTTCTGGCACTGATGGGTGGGTTATGTGCGGGAGAGCAGGGTCAGCTGTGGGCGGAAGCAAAGGTTCTGAGTTCTGTGGGGATTGGTGATGGCGGTGCCTCAGTAATGGGTGTCATTGAATTCAGTCATGTCAACCTCCTCAGAGACCAGGAAAGAGCCTGTGTGTGTGCACATATGTGTGTGTGTGTAGATGGATATTCAACTCTATGGAGAATGGACCCCATAAACATCCGACCAATTACATACCTAGAAAATAACATTTTGTTTTTGGAGATTTCAGAGTTACCTGGATTAGAGTAGACCATCAACCCCTCCAACAGCCCAATCCTAAAAGACACATACATAGACTGACATAATCTGTCAGACTTGGAATAACTGGGAAAAAAAAAAGTCCCAGCAATAACTGAAAAACACAGGCTTGTTTGGGTCTCAAAGATAGCCTTTGGGAGAGTACAGACAGAGGTCTCATTGTCTGCGAGGACCCTGCTGCTTCAGGGGTCCCCCCGGACCATCCTCTTTTGATTCTAAGGTAGAACAGACTTCTTTTTTGTCACACAACAGTCCCTGCCCCACTCACCCCAGGATTGAGCCTTCACAATTACACTGAGTTTTGTGGAGAAGCCTTCAAAAGACTTCTTATCAAAGCAATGAGTGACACAATCATTCCATCTCAAGCCCCTGCTTTTGCTTCCCTCCGACTAATGCTGAGCGCAGTTACTTATTCATCGGGGCTCCCTAATGGTTCCGCTGTGAGCCCTTTCTGGAGAATGCAGACTATAATGGTAGAGAGAAAGGCTGCAACCGGGTTGTCTTTTTTTCCTGGGAACTTCTTTTCTGAAGCAACTGAATGAGACCTTTGCAGGCGAGGGTGGTGGCCTCCCCTTCAGAATGCCTGGCCTGTTTCCCAGTGTGAAACATTCCCCAAATATGCAACTTTGCAAGCGTCCCAGCCGCCAGAAACCAGAGCCGCCGACTGCCAGGAGAGCTGGCATTCCACCGGGATGCCGGGGCGGGGGCGCAGGGCTCCAGCCCCTCGGGCAGCCCCCGCGCTTGCCAGATGCCAGGACGACCCAGCCCCTAGTTACATCGTCCAGGGAAAGAATCTGTCCCAACAGCCCGGCTGTGACAAGAGCTTGAAGCTTCTCTCTCTCTTTAAATCCCCTCCTTCATTTAAATCCAATCCTATAAAAAGGCTTTTGTTGAAGGAGCGGCCATGACATCGTGGTGCACGTCTGTGTCACTGCTCTCAGTGTTTCCAAAGATGGACAAAAAGAACATTCGTTAGTTGAATTCCTGAGCAAACAGGTCTGAAAATTGACTTGGAGGGAGGAGAGGTAAACGGCAGCGGTCACGTGGCGTTTGTCGCGTCTGCAAGGGATGAAGCCAAAGAGGAAGGGAGCTTCTTGTGGATGGTAAGAAGCCCCCTGCCAGAGAGTGCCTGGGCAGCAGTGTCCTCGCTATGTCTGGGGAAGGGCCTGCTTGGGCGGGCAGAGCTCGGGCTGCCCAGGGCTGGTTGCTTAGAGGTGCATTTGGAAGCTGGGGTGAGCAGGGTTGGGCGCCGTGTCGATCACGTAGGGAAGGAAGGGGCTCTGATTCCTTTACCACCTCTTGGGGAGGGAGCCACTTGCGCCTACCTTGCTCAAGGCTACTTTTGTGGGTTCCTACAGCATAGACCCTGGACTATGGTCGTACCTTGGCAGTATGCTCGCTGAGGCTTTGTGTGTTGAAAATAGTCACGTCCAAAGTATGATCAAGGAAATGACCATTCATTTCTCCTAGGCTTAAGCTTTTGCTTTGTTTCATGTCAACTTAGTGCTTTTGAACCTCCTGAACAAAGTGTTTGTTTCAAGGAGGCCACTGACGAAAGGACCTAGAAAGGGGACGGTTTCCTGTGTTTTGTTGATTGTCATTTTATCATTTACTTACTCAGTTTGATGTTCTTTTGCTTTAGCTTTAAATGCATATGGTTGTCACAAGCAAAATCAACCGTGCCAAAAAATGATGCCCAACAAAAGTATAGATTTCGGTATTCATAATAAATAAACGTTCTTTCTCATGGCTTAGTTGAATTATTTTTCTGGAAGCTCAGTCCTTTGTCGGCTCAAGCTGGGGGACAATGTTCTGTTTTGGAGTTTCTTCATTTTCAGGCATTTGGACTAATGTATCACACACCTTCTTTTAATTTCACCCTCTTTTGTGTGGGTTTTCTACCACCTTTGACTTTTTTTTTGCTTTTTGCCAATATTGTTGTAATGCTTTCTGGCTTCTTTGAGCACATCCCTGCTGCTGTTCCTTTGGATTTTTCCCTAGTTCTCCCTTGGCATCCATTGTCTGCCGTGCCTCTTTTTCCAAATCCTACTCCCAGAGACTAGTCCTGCAGAGGAGTGTAGCTGGGGGGTGTGGGGGCAGGTGCGCAGGGTCCAAGTCCTGACCCAAACTCTCCCTAGTTGCGTGACCTTGAGCTAGTTAGTTCCCTTTTGCAGACTTCACCGTCCTCCACGGTAAGAGGGGACAGCACAGTACCTCTGTCATAGAGCTCTTTAGGCGATTCAATGACTTCATACTGGTGAGGTGCTCAGAACGGTGCCTGACATCATTAGGGTTTAGTGTGGGCTTCTTCCATTTCTGATGTAGGGTAAATATTAGCTCTTGGGAAAGATCAGACAATGGAGGAGGATGGGTTTGATGACGTGGTGGTGGTATTTCAGCATATTGTTTCTGTGGTACTTCTGGTCATTCCTGATACAAAGGGAAAAAGCCCTGTGTCCCCTAGACTGGTTCTTGAGATACAATTCACATATCATACAATTCAACTATTGAAAGTGTACTGTTCAACAGTTTTGGGTATACAATACTGTTAATCTTGTTTAAATTCTGGTAAAATATATATAAAACACAAAATTTGCCATTTTAACCAGTTTCCACTGTATGGTTCATTGGCACTATTTGCATTTATAATGTTATACAGCATGACCTCTATTTCCACAACTGTTTCTTCACCCCAAACAGAAAGTTTGTGCCCAGTGAGTAGTAACTCCCCAGCCGCTCTCCCTTGGCCTCTGGTAACCTCTGATCTGCTCTCTGACTATGAATTAGCCTATTTTAGATGTTTTATGTCAGTGGAATCATACAGTATGTGTTCTTTTGTGTAGGCTTATTTCATTCAGCCTCCTTTCTTGAAGGTTCACACGTGTTGTTGCACGTATCAGAACTCCATTCCTTTTTTATGCCTGTGGAATATTCCATCGCATGGCTGTACTCTATTTTGTTTATCCAGTCATCCACAGGTGGACATTTGGGTTGTCTCCGCCTTTCAGCTATTGTAATAATGCTGCGGTGGACACCGGCATACACGTACCTGGTCAAGTCCCTGCTTTCAGTCTACCGAGGAGTGGAATCGCTAGGCCATCTAGTAATTCTGTTTTAGCTTTTTGAAGAATTGGCCAGCTATTTTCCTGGAAAGATCATTGTGTCCTCTGGTATTCCTCTCTTTTGGTGTTTACCTCCCTCAGGTTCTGTTTCATTTTGTCTCGTCGCCCAAGTTTCCCTGTATTCTGAGCAGCAGACGTGTTCTTGTCCCTTCTGACCACGTGCCTCCCCTCCGTGTGTCTGGGGAACAGCCCTCCTCTCTTCCTCATGAACTGGCAGAGCATATATTGCCCACTCTGGCCCCTCATGCACCCCGTTGTTTTTTGTCTAATTGTCCAAGGAAGGGGCGTTTATGTAGAAAGTCATCCACAGGCCTCAGTCTACTTCATCTGGGAGTGATTTCAGCCACTCAGATGCCCCTAAAACCTTGTACTGGAAGGTATGGGAAATCAGGGATGTGGAGCCAAAGGACTGCAGCCCTCCTTAGAGACGCTTCTTTGCCCCCACAACACCTTGCTTTGTTTTTCTGCATCGACTTTGCTTGTCTTTACAAGCAATTTGGCCACTCTGTCCAGCGGGAGAGTTGTTCTCACTCTTCATTTGCTCACAGTTTCTCCACTTTTCTCTGAGCAAGGGAATTAATTAACGAATACTCCAACAGACTGTAAGCCTGCCTCAGACAGCTATTCTGGTTGTTGGGTAATTGTTAGCCAGGGTTTCTGGATGTCATTCATTTCACAATCAGACTCCTAATTAATCTCAGCACCATTCTCACCAGAAGAAAGGCTGATGCGGGGAAACATCCCCAATTACCATGAGAAAGGAAATGTCAAGAGCCCCGTTGAGTTTTCCTGGCATCCACCCCTTGTCTCAGATGAAAACCCGCCATTAACACGCAGAGAGGCAGCCTGGCGAGCAACCCTGAAAATTCGGGGACTGTGAGAGCATGAGGAGCCCCAGACAGCCGGACCCAGCTCTGGGAGGAACCTGCGGGGTCTGCGCTCGCGTTTACTAACACCGATTGTGTTTCCCAAGATAGCGTGGAGAATCCCCGTGCTGTGTGCCTGTCGGAGCGGCGGTAGCTCTGCTGTCCCTGAGCCCAGCGGGGCAGTTTTAATCGGGAAAAGCTAAAGGTCTCCCTTTCTTGTCTGTGTTTTTGTGTCTGCAGGACAAAAGATCCTTCATCACCGGAGTGACGTTTTAGAAACAGTGGTCCTGATCAACCCCTCAGATGAAGCGGTCAGCACTGAGGTAAGCAAGCATCTGGCCCTGCGGAGTCTCGGGCGGGCGTCACCCGGTGGACGGAGCCCGCCTGACTGGAAGGGCAGGGGGCGGGCAGGGCAGGAGAAGGACACGGAGAGAGAAGTTCTGGCTCCAGGAACGCTTCCTTACCCCCAATCAGTGGCCGGCTGTCTACCTCAGGACCACCCCGGACTGCCCCTCCTGATAAGGACAAAGTGGAAGATGCTAGGCGGAACTGGGATATTTTATAGAGGCAAAGGGATATGAAATCTTGGGTGTTTATGGAGGGTGTGCTGCTGGGTGGTATCTGGCTGGGAGGTAGCAGGACGTTTAGGACACAGATTTGGAGAAAAATGGTATCTTCAAGGCAAGCTCCCTTCAGAGCCATTCTGCTTACCCCCTATAATCGCCAATGAAAGGCAGGGTAGCCTGGCGATCAGGAGCATGGCCTTGGTGCCAGACTCCCTGGATTCTGCCACTTCTTAGCTGGTGGTCTGGGACAAATTATTTATTGTCTTTTTGTCTCAGTTCCTACCTCTGTGAAATGGAGAGCACAATAGTGCTTATAATGTGATTAGAAGCATCAGATGCTTCAAACAGAGCATGGCCCGTAACCACTGAAATATAAATGCTGGTTGTTGTTCTTATTAATATTATTATTACTGTCATTTGAAATTATTGCCCAAAAAGAATAACTGGGTATTTCTTTGACTATAGTTAGATAAGAGCTTGGCTGGAGCCAATAATCCCTCCTGCCCCACCCCCCCCACCAGGTAGGAGGAATTGCTGCAGCTCCTTTTCCTCTCCTTTTATGACAGGTTAGCACCTTTGAGACTGAGTGGTGCTTGGACATTGAAGTTGCCACAGTCCCGGGCGGGGGGGCGGGGGGGGCGCTTTATTATCTACAACATCTCCTCTGCCCCTGCTTTGAGTTTCTTTTTAAAAATTGAGATACAGTTCACATACCATAAAATCCATCTTTTAAAATGTGTAATTCATGGGTTTTTAGTGTATGCACAAAGTTGTGTGCCTATCATCACTATCTGTTCCAAAGCATGTCCACCACCCCTTGAAAACCCCCAGCTGGTTAGCCAACACTCCCCATTCCTTCTTGTTGCTGGCAACTTGTAATCTACTTTTTGCCTCTGTGGATTTGCCGCTTCTGAGTATTTTGGATAACATAATCCTACACTAGGTGGCTTTTGTGTCTGGCTTATTTCACTCAGCATAATGTTTTCAGGAGTCATCCACATTGTAGCATGCATTAGTACTTCATTCCTTTTTTACTACTGAATGGTATTCTGTTGTGGGGATATACCCTAGTTTGTTTATCCAGTCATCAGTTGATGGACACTGGGTGGCTTCCACTTTTTAGCAATCATTATGTAGCCTGTTGTGATCCCACTTCTGTCTGTTCCAGATCGGCAGGACCTCTTTGACAATCCGGGAAAGTACAAGGTTGAGGCAAATGGTGGGTTAGCAGTCTCTCTGTGATTAACAGAATTAGGAAGTAAAGACAACTTGAGATGGAGAAGGAAAAATAAGGAATTTCTTCAGGGAATCCAGGCTTGCTTGTGGAGATGAGGCTGGAACGATTATTTGGGTCTTGTGTGTTTCCTTGATTAGAACTTGGGGTTCTTGGGGGCCATGGGTCATGCCCTGTTTACTTCTGTATCCCTCCCTTGGTGTCTAGTATGATGCCTGGCAGTGAATTTGTGCTGAACTGAAATGTGCTCAGAACGAATACCTTGGTGCTTGGAGCGGCGTTTCTGCTGAAGGACAGGCTGGCTTCCTGCCACTTAAAGAACAGAGAGTTCTTTCGTGCAAACCATTTACAATTCTATTTAAAAGATTCCCATTCGGGGGGGAAAAAAAAAAGGAAAGAAAAGATTCCCATTTGGGGCAGCTTTTTGTTTCTGTCCAATGTCAGGCACCTTGCTGATCCCAGTGGAGATGGGCATTTGGAGCTGAGTTTGCTGGATGGCTTGGAAGGAAAGGGGTCCTCTAAGGGAGGGGCTCACTGGGGACCGTCGCTGGAAATCTGCTTCCTGAGGCAGCAGTCGGGGGAGCTGGATTGTACTTGGTGACTCAGCCTGTGAGACATCCCTAAGTCTCACAGACCGTGTGCTGCTCGCAGACACAGCTGTGGAGACTTCCATGCGAAAAACAAGGAAACTAGCGAGGAGAAAGTTAATCACCACTACTGGTTTGGTCGTCTCCAACATGGAAGGTGGCATTCATGGGCCAGTTGACCGGATGACCACAGTTGTTGGCTCTGTCCGCCTCCCCGGGGGAAATGTATGAGTTTGGCTGGTGATGGATGTCAAGCCCCACAAGGGCCAGCCCTGTCCTGCGAGTGGGATGGCGGGCGGTGCTGCATGTGGCTCATGTCCTGCTCCCTGTGCTTTGTTTCAGGTGCGCCTGATGATCACGGACGCTGCCCGACACAAGCTGCTCGTGCTGACCGGGCAGTGCTTTGAAAATACTGGAGAGCTCATTCTCCAGTCCGGCTCTTTCTCCTTCCAGAACTTCATAGAGATTTTCACCGATCAAGAGGTGGGCTCCTGTCTGGAAATAGCTAAGCTTTCCAGTTGCTTGGTTATGGTTGTAGCTCCACTTTGAAAGCATGGGATGGGGCTAGAAGAAGGGGAGGGAATGTTGCACTTCCTTTGAAATAAGCAAAACTGCATGACCCAACATACTGTAGTTCTACTGACTCATCAGCAAAAGAATCCGGGGCACCCATCTATAATGAATTAGAATCATTCTTAATGTGCTAGAGATGGAGGTAGAGGAGGACTGGAACAGTCAGTAGTTTAGAGATGGCAAAAATAATGGAGAAACTTGAAAAGACAGAGCCCAGAAAACCCAGGTGTCCTCTTTTCTGAAAGAGTACTCCAAAGATCTCTTGGTCTTTTGGTAGGATTGAACTGCCCTGATCTCTTTCAGTATCTGTATTTACTTTTCCCGGTCTAATTATTTCTGATTGGTCTTACTGTTAATGCCTGGGCCCAGTGTTTGAACTTGGGCTGCTTGATCAGCCCAACAAAGAGAAGGCTCAAGAAAGGGACGCAGGAAGGTAAATGCGGCACCTCCATGCCCCCGAGAGAAAGATGGTTAAAGTAGCTGGATCGAACCTGGGTCATTGGTATTTCTAATGAACATATCTTATTCACTGATGATACATGTGAGGTGTTGAATATTATATGACATTAGTGGTATTTGGTAAAATCAGATTAAAATGCTAATTTGGTTATTTCTGCTTGAGAATTTGTCCTGGCTGGGAAAATTCTCTTTCCAAAACAACATGCCTCTTTCATTTTGTTTATTTGTTTAGTAGTTAGACTATTCAGGGCCATCAGTGTGGTAGGTTGGGGCCTGCCCACGGCGGATCACAGGTTTCTACACGGAGGGACTGAGAGATGTGTACACAGGAGGAGTCTCCTTGTCCACTTGAAATCATCTTCCTGAGAACTTCCTGAGTTGGTGACCTCTCAGCCACCCAAGTGGCAGAGGGCCATCTGTCTCTCTGCATTTAAGCTTCCTTAGCCCTGGGCTTCACAGAGGGGTCTCTGTACCTGTCATCACTGGCGAGAGCTGTAAATAAACCTCCCAGCTTTGTCTGGCTTGCCTGGAGGCTTTGTGAAAACTCCAGCTACGTGACTTCACAGGGTTTCGCTCCCCACCCACTGGGGAGAGTAAAAAACAAGGAAAAGAAACATTTCACTTAGCATTTAAAGCCCCCACTTTCAGAAGGTGTGATGTCAGCTGGGGCCTGAGGCGGATAGCCCTGGCTCCCCACAGTAGGAAGGGGCCCCAGGATGCACTCGCAGCTGGTACCATCTTTCCCACTTCAAAACGAGTGAAGGCTTTTGTCCCTCTCTCTCCAGAGTTTGTCATCTGCCTACCTCCAAGGCTACTAGGGTTCAGCCTGTGCAATTGGAAATCACTGGACTAGACCAGTGGTCACTAGCCGTTTAGAGCCGAGATTGCCCACTGTGGCCTTGGAAAAAGGGTTTGAGTACAGAATGACCCAGTAACAAAGGGACCTTAAAGGTCACTGGTGTTGAGTTTTGTTCCTTTTATCCAGTTCTTGATATATGCTCGTCCCTCCAGAGAAACCAGAAACACCATTTAGGAAAAACAAATGATGCCTTTTTTAAAATAAAAATAGATAAAAAGAAATGGACTGAAAAGTACAATTACCAACATGTTTTGAGCTTCAGTTTGTGGGAGTCTTAGTCATTGGAGGTTAACTACATAACCAGAACTTAACGGAGGGAAGAGTCATCTGGCTAACCCATTCCTCCCTGAAATCTGAGGAAGGTGAGATCACATCTCCTGGGACAGTTTTCAGTCTCTCTGTTAGAGAGTTTTTCCTTCTTTATCTCATTGTATCTTTAAGGAAGGAATGTGCTCCCTTTTCCATTTGATGGTATTTCAGAAACCCTTCACCAACACTGCCAGTTGTTTTTTTTCCTTCAGATTAATTATTTCCAGTTCTGTACACCGTTCTTCATAAAAGAAGAGAGTAAAAGTTCCTTACATTCTTTGGTCACTTTCCTTTAAACCTGCTGGCAGGAAAGGGATGAGATGAGTATGGGGGAAAGTGAGGAGTTGTCTTGGTTGTATTTTAGTGCCTTGGTGTTATCAGACAATTAGATACATGAGTCAGGGGCTTGAGGAACCAAGAGTTGGGCTGGAGACATGTGGAAGCAGATGAAGTGATCTAGCGAGAGAAGTGTATTTGAAGAGCAAAGGGCTCAGGTCTAGCATTTAGAGGTTATGGCCAAGAAGAAGGAGCCAGCAACTTCAGTTTGTCTGTTTGGTTTTGGTCTAGTTTCTTTAAAATGTCATGACTCATACTGGGCACCATACTCCAGGGGTCACTAACCAGGTTAGGACTTCTAACCTGACTTCCGTAGTTTTTCAATACAATCTTCTATTAAGTAAGTCTAAAAGTAACTGTTGACCATCAATATCCATACTTAAATGTCAGTGGGGAGGGGATGCAGGCTTTGAGGAGTGCTGTAATTTACATAAACTGGGAGCTCGCTTTAAGAAAAAGAAAACAATTATCAGTACACAGTTAAGTATAGGGCTTTGGGAGGGGACCATGCCAGTGAGGAGCCCTGAAGTTTAAGCTTCTTTAGCTTTATGATAAATCCACTTGCCTGTCAACTAAAATCCCTGAGTCTTTTCCATGAATATTGCTGTTAAGCCACATCTCCCAATCCTTTGCTTTATCCCACTGGTTTATTGGACCTTACATTTATCCCTTTACTATGCCATCCTGTTAGAGTTGACTTAGCCATCATCATCCCAATGTCGAGAGCTTTCGTGAGTGTTTTAATTCTGCCATCCCACGTTTTGCTCTGCCTCCCATTTTCATGTCACTGACAGATTTGATAAGCACGTCTTTACCATTTTTATCCAAGTCAGTGCTCCACAGGACATAAATGAGCCCTGAAGCATCCCATCACAGACCTCCATCTAGGTTGACACTAAGCAGCAGGATTTATATGAGTGGCTACGAATCCATCCCATTCTGCTATCAGACTGTTCAGAGATCTTATTAAACGTCTTGCTAAAACGCAGAGATACACTGTCCACTGTATTTCCTCATCAGTCAAGCAAGTAACCTAATCAAAAACGGAAATCTAGTTAGAGTAGGCTGTGATTTAGAAATTTAAATCTTATTTCATTATCTGCAGTAAAGTAATTTATTTCCCATATCTTCCTTCCTCTTCCAGTATGACTGCATTTAATTAGAATGTTAACATTTTTAACAAAAAAGACTATCTTTGCCCCAAGCGATAATTTCTTCCAGTCGAGTCTCTCATCTGTATTCCTAAGAACAAAGAAAGGGTAGCAATCCGTGTGCTTGAGAAGTATTCACAGGCTCATGGTCCCTTCCAAAGCAGCCACTCTAGGAGGACAGTACATACTGAGTTGGCCAAGTTCAGTGCAGTTTAACGAACATCTCTGGAGCGAATGATGTATTAGGGAAACACACATAATGATACAGAGATACAGAGGGTGTGTTTCCTCCTATTCAGGAACTTTTACTACAATGGGCTATACTAACTACCATTTAGTATGATGATAATTTCCAAACTCTTTTAGAGGAAGACTCTGTTTCCAAGTCTGAGATGTACAAGTTTCCTTGCCACTGCTAAGGTTGTTGGCTTCTCCTTATTTCTCTCATCTGTGCATTGCATACGGATTGAGTGGGTGTTCTTAAGACTTAGTCTTTGCCCTGAGGCAATCACTCCAGCATGAGTGTTGCCTCTCGGGTCTGGAAGCTGGCTTGGGCAATGAGGGGGAAGCAGGGGCTTTGTTTTTTGCTGTGCAGCTCCAAGACCATGGCAGTCGTGCCTCCTATTCCCTCTCTTCTTTGTGAAGGCCTCTCTCTAGCTCTGCTTTCTGCATTCCTGCCGCATCATGCCCAGTACACTGTGGCTTCTCCAGGGAGACCAGATTTTCCCTTTCCGAAAGAAACCTGTGCAGTGCTTTTTTTCTTCTCTGCTTTCCCTTGTACTCCATAGTTTTTTATCCACCGGGCTCTCAGCTGTTTTTTAATACCCTTGACTTCCTCAAAATTCTGTGTAAACTTGCTTTCTTTTGGGGTTGTATATCCTTCATTTCATAGGAACTTCCCAGGTGGTAGTGAAAAGATGGAAAGTAGAGAGGTATTCCTTAAGTTTTTGTTTTTGTTTTTTACCTTCTCCTTGAACTTGGTGATTCAATACCTTCTACACACAGGTAGCTCATACCCTTAGCTGCCACACCCCGGCGGGTGGAATTTTAAAAACTGAAATGAACTAAACTTAATTTTAAAATTTCATTATTGAAGACTCAGCATTTTGAGTTTTCCTAGATTTCTCCTCTAAAATGTATTATAAAGCATGAATACTGTGTATGTACTTGGTGTGAAAGTGAGGATGGAGAGAACCCTAATTGTGCTACAGTAATGGTGATGAGGGTCGATGCTAATTGTTGGATGACAGACCCTTTTTGGTGCTCATGTTTGCTTTGATCAGATAAATTTGAGTAGAGGCCACCCCAGATGTGCTTTTTCAGTTTTCTTACCTTCTAAAACAGTTGATTCATCTCCCTTTTATAGGAAGTTGTCAAGTCTGAGGAAATCGACAAAGTCAAAGACTTATTATTTTGCTATTTTGTGACCCTTCACAAAATGTAGCATAAATACACTAACAAAAGTGGAGATATCACTACAGTCTAATGTAGGAAAATTCAGATTCCGTAAATTACCCATCTACACCACACACACTAGTTGCCTCGGAATGTTAGTGTCCAGGAGGTTGTGTGAGACAGGAAACCGTTCTAATACTAGAAGGTGAGAGTTCATACCTGCTGGCTGGGGGATGCCTGGGCCAAGTGACGTCTTTGCTTTCCTTTTCATCATTAACCATCAAAGACACAGAGCTCTTTTCACTTGAAACTGTGGGCTGATTTATGAGCTTTGCTGCACCTGAGAGAAGACTAGAGTTGATGACATGATTCTCCCTCTGTATTTACTAAGCCAAGACCATGAAACATATGGCCATAATATGGAGTGAGAAAGAAAACAGCACTTTCATTGAACTCCAATCTCTGTTTTGGTCGTGCTTTGCTCTTCTGCACTCCCATCCTGTGGTCTTGTCCTGTGCACTGAAAGAGTTTTGAGCCAAATTTGATCTTAGCCACTCACACCCAGCTTGCCCTGAGAAAAGCAGGAGTTGTGAGAAAGCAGAATGTTACACCTTGGATTTAAACCTGAGCCAATGGGGGACGAATCTGGCTACTTGCTCCTGTAATTAGTTATCCATTTGCTTTCATCATCATGACTTTAATCAGAGGATTTGTATTTGCCGAGAATCCACGGGATAAGCCACTTGTGTTTTAAAGATGCCAGAACCAGTAATTTTTTGTAGTGATGTGCAGTCTAGAACTTCCTGTCTCCGAGGGGAAGAAAAACACGTCCAGCTTTTTCCTTTGGTATCTACCAAATTCTAAAAGTAGTCAACAACTAGTGCACTATACCTAAACTCCTTTAGTGTGGCAGTCAGGCCTTTTGGCCAAGCCCAGTGGAATCGAGGAAGACATTTTATGTAAGTGGTGAGATGACTCACATAGCCTTCCTCTGTGATTGCGTAAAGGACATTTTGTGCACTGCAGGCACCCAGGGGTGACATCCAAAGTACTTCATAACCGCTGCGGCACAGGCACTGGTCATTCAGAATGGTCACTGTTCCTAGAACCGGAGCAGAGGTCTGGAGGTCCCCTGCTGGGCAAGAACAGAGGCTGGAGGGGTCCCAGAGGAGGTGCTGGCGATGGGGAGCGGTGGTTGAGGCAGAACGGAGTAGTAGGAGGGGTCAGGAAGGAGGCTGTTCACCTGCCTGAATGGCAATATTTCTGTGTTTATCCAACTAGCATCTCTGAAATCAGCCCTTTGTGTACCCAATGATCCTGTAATGCGTAGTAATGGATGGAGATGATGGATGAGTGATGACAGTCACTTAAACCTCTTCTTTCTTCCTTTATTCTTACTATTTTTTTTAACTCCCAGATTGGGGAATTACTGAGTACCACCCATCCTGCCAACAAAGCCAGCTTAACCCTGTTCTGTCCTGAAGAAGGGGACTGGAAGAACTCCAATCTCGACAGACACAATCTCCAAGACTTCATCAATATTAAACTCAACTCAGCTTCGATATTGCCAGAAATGGAAGGACTTTCCGAGTTTACCGAGTATCTCTCAGAATCAGTGGAAGTCCCATCTCCCTTTGATATCCTAGAACCTCCCACATCAGGTGGATTCCTAAAGCTCTCCAAGCCTTGTTGTTACATTTTCCCAGGAGGGAGGGGCGATTCTGCACTGTTTGCCGTGAACGGATTCAATATGCTCATCAACGGAGGATCGGAAAGGAAATCCTGCTTCTGGAAGCTCATCCGACACTTGGACCGAGTGGACTCCATCCTACTCACCCACATTGGGGATGACAATTTGCCTGGAATAAACAGCATGCTGCAGCGGAAAATTGCAGAGCTCGAGGAAGAACAGTCCCAGGGCTCCACCACAAATAGTGACTGGATGAAAAACCTCATCTCCCCTGACTTAGGAGTTGTATTTCTCAATGTCCCTGAAAATCTGAAAAATCCAGAGCCAAACATCAAGATGAAGAGAAGCATAGAAGAAGCTTGCTTCACTCTCCAGTACCTAAATAAATTGTCCATGAAGCCAGAACCTCTTTTCAGAAGCGTTGGCAATACCATTGACCCTGTCATTCTTTTCCAAAAAATGGGAGTTGGTAAACTTGAGATGTACGTCCTTAACCCAGTCAAGAGCAGCAAGGAAATGCAGTATTTTATGCAACAGTGGACTGGCACCAACAAAGACAAGGCTGAACTAATCCTGCCTAATGGTCAGGAAATAGATATCCCAATTTCCTACTTAACTTCAGTCTCCTCTTTGATCGTGTGGCATCCAGCAAACCCTGCAGAGAAAATCATTCGGGTCCTGTTTCCCGGCAATAGCACCCAATACAATATCCTAGAAGGACTGGAAAAACTCAAACATTTAGACTTTCTGAAACAGCCACTGGCCACCCAGAAGGACCTAACTGGCCAGGTGGCAACTCCAGCTGTGAAACAAGTGAAACTGAAACAGAGAGCCGACAGCCGAGAGAGTCTGAAGCCAGCCGCAAAACCACTTCCTAGCAAATCTGTCCGAAAGGAGTCAAAAGAAGAGACCCCTGATGTCGCAAAAGCTAATCACGTGGAAAAGCTGCCCAAAGTTGAAAGCAAAGAAAAGGTAACAGTGAAAAAAGACAAGCCTGTAAAAACAGAGACCAAACCTCCAGTGACCGAAAAGGAGGCCCCCAGCAAAGAAGAGCTGCCCCCTGTGAAAGCCGAGGTGGCCGAAAAGCCTGCCACAGATGTCAAACCCAAAGTCGCCAAGGAGAAGACGGTGAAAAAGGAAACAAAGGCAAAATCTGAAGAAAAGAAAGAGGAGAAGGAAAAGCCTAAGAAAGAAGTGGCTAAAAAGGAGGACAAAACACCCATCAAGAAGGAAGAAAAACCCAAAAAGGAAGAGGTGAAAAAGGAAGTGAAAAAAGAAATCAAAAAAGAAGAGAAAAAAGAACCCAAGAAAGAGGTTAAGAAAGAAACCCCATTGAAGGAAGCCAAGAAGGAGGTGAAGAAGGAAGAAAAGAAGGAAATTAAGAAGGAAGAAAAGGAACCCAAAAAAGAAATTAAGAAACTTCCTAAAGACACAAAGAAATCATCTACTCCTCTATCTGAAGCCAAAAAACCAGCTGCATTAAAACCAAAAGTACCCAAGAAGGAAGAGGCAGTTAAGAAAGATTCTGTTGCTGCTGGGAAGCCAAAGGAGAAGGGGAAGATTAAAGTTGTTAAGAAGGAAGGCAAGACACCAGAGGCTGCGGCCGCAGCCATCAGCTCTGTGGCTGCCGTGGCGGCTGTGGCGGCGGCAGCTGGCATAGCGGGCGCTGGCCCTGCCAAAGAACTCGAGGCCGAGAGGTCCCTTATGTCATCCCCTGAGGATCTGACCAAGGACTTTGAAGAGTTAAAGGCCGAAGAGGTCGATGTAGCAAAAGACATGAAGCCTCAGCTGGAGCTGATCGAAGATGAGGAGAAACTGAAGGAAACTGAGCCAGTTGAAGCCTATGTCATCCAGAAAGAGATAGAAGTCATCAAAGGCTCTGCGGAGTCTCCCGATGAGGGAATCACCACCACCGAAGGGGAGGGTGAATGTGAACAAACTCCCGAGGAGCTGGAGCCTGTCGAGAAGCAGGGGGTGGATGACATTGAAAAATTTGAAGACGAAGGAGCCGGTTTTGAAGAATCCTCAGAGACCGGAGACTATGAAGAGAAGGCAGAAACTGAGGAGGCCGAGGAGCCGGAAGAAGACGTTGAAGAAAATGTGTGTGTGAGCACCTCCAAGCACAGCCTCATGGAGGAGGAGGAAAGTGCCAAGGCTGAGGCAGATGTGCACATCAAGGAGAAGAGGGAGTCTCTGGCCAGTGGAGATGACCGAGCAGAAGAAGACATGGATGAGGTGGTGGAGAAAGGAGAAGCTGAACAATCTGAGGAGGAGGGTGATGAAGAGGACAGAGCCGAGGATGCCAGAGAGGAAGAATATGAGCCCGAAAAAGCTGAAGCTGAAGATTACGTGATGGCCGTGGTTGACAAGGCTGCGGAGGCTAGCGGTGTGGAGGATCAGTATGGATTCCTTACCACAGCCATCAAGCAACCAGGAGTCCAGTCTCCTGCCCGAGAACCTGCATCTTCAATTCATGATGAGACTTTACCCGGAGGTTCAGAGAGTGAGGCCACTGCTTCTGATGAGGAGAATCGAGAAGACCAGCCTGAAGAATTCACTGCCACCTCTGGCTACACTCAGTCTACCATCGAGATATCCAGTGAGCCCACCCCAATGGATGAGATGTCTACTCCTCGCGATGTGATGAGTGATGAGATCAACAACGAAGAGACAGAGTCCCCATCTCAAGAATTTGTAAACATCACCAAATACGAGTCTACACTGTATTCACAGGAATACTGCAAACCTGCTGTTACATCACTCAATGGATTATCTGAAGGCTCAAAAACAGATGCCACAGATGGGAAGGACTACAATGCGTCAGCCTCCACCATCTCACCACCGTCATCCATGGAGGAAGACAAATTTACCAAATCTGCTCTGCGTGATGCTTACTGCTCCGAAGAGAAAGACGTGAGAGCCAGTGCTACATTGATGATCAAAGAAACCATCTCAGCAGTCTCTGATGAAAAACTGAGTCCACCCAAGAGCCCATCCCTGAGCCCATCTCCTCCATCACCCACAGAAAAGACCCCCCTGGGTGAACGCAGTGTGAACTTTTCTCTGACGCCCAATGAGATTCAAGTCTCAGCAGAGGCAGAAGCAGCCCCAGTGTCTCCTGAGGTGACCCAAGAAGTAGTTGAAGAACACTGTGCTAGTCCTGAGGATAAGACCCTGGAAGTGGTGTCTCCGTCCCAGTCTGTAACTGGCAGTGCTGGCCACACCCCTTACTACCAGTCTCCCACTGAAGAGAAGTCTACTCACCTCCCCACAGAAGTAATTGAAAAACCACCAGCAGTTCCAGTGAGTTTTGAATTCAGTGATGCCAAAGATGAGAACGAAAGGGCTTCCATAAGCCCCATGGATGAACCTGTGCCTGACTCGGAATCTCCCATTGAAAAAGTTCTGTCTCCTTTACGGAGCCCTCCCCTAATTGGATCCGAGTCTGCATATGAAGGTTTTCTAAGTGCTGACGACCAGGCTGCTGGTAGAGGTGCCGAAAGCCCCTTTGAAGGAAAGAATGGAAAACAAGGCTTTCCAGATGAAGTAAGTCCAGTTTCTGACATAACCTCTACTGGTCTTTTCCAAGACAAAGAGGAAGGGAAAAGCACAGACTTTATACCAATAAAGGAAGACTTTGGTCAAGAAAAGAAAACTGACGATGTCGAAGCCATGAGTTCTCAATCTGGACTGGCTTTAGTTGAAAGGAAGTTAGGAGGAGATGTTTCTCCTACCCAAATAGATGTCAGTCAGTTTGGATCTTTTAAGGAAGACACTAAGATGTCCATTTCTGAAGGCACTGTCTCAGACAAGTCGGCTACTCCTGTTGATGAGGGCGTAGCAGAAGACACATACTCTCATATGGAGGGTGTGGCCTCAGTGTCCACAGCTTCCGTGGCTACAAGCTCATTTCCAGAGCCAACAACAGATGACGTGTCTCCTTCTCTGCATGCTGAGGTTGGCTCCCCACATTCCACAGAAGTGGATGACTCCCTTTCAGTGTCTGTCGTGCAAACGCCTACTACTTTCCAGGAAACAGAAATGTCTCCATCTAAAGAAGAGTGTCCAAGACCAATGTCAATTTCTCCACCAGATTTCTCCCCTAAAACCGCCAAATCCAGGACACCAGTCCAAGATCACAGATCGGAACAGTCCTCAATGTCTATTGAGTTTGGCCAAGAATCCCCTGAGCATTCCCTTGCCATGGACTTTAGTCGACAGTCTCCAGATCACCCTACGGTGGGTGCGAGTATGCTTCACATCACTGAAAATGGGCCAACTGAAGTGGATTACAGTCCTTCGGACATGCAAGACTCTAGTTTATCACATAAGATACCACCAATGGAGGAGCCGTCCTACACCCAAGATAATGATCTTTCTGAGCTCATCTCAGTGTCTCAGGTTGAGGCCTCCCCATCCACCTCTTCAGCACATACTCCCTCTCAGATAGCATCTCCTCTCCAAGAAGACACTCTATCCGACGTCGCTCCTCCCAGAGATATATCCTTATATGCCTCACTCACTTCAGAAAAAGTGCAAAGTCTAGAAGGAGAGAAGCTCTCACCAAAATCTGATATCTCGCCACTCACCCCAAGGGAGTCCTCTCCTTTATATTCACCTAGCTTTTCAGATTCTACCTCTGCCGTCAAAGAGAACATAGCAGTTTGCCATACTTCCTCTCCTCCAGCGATGGATGCAGCATCCGCAGAGCCCTATGGCTTCCGTGCCTCAATGTTATTTGATACGATGCAACACCAGCTAGCCTTGAACAGAGATTTGACCTCATCTGGTGTGGAGAAGGACAGTGGAGGGAAGACGCCTGGTGACTTCACCTATACCTATCAAAAGTCCGAGAAAACAACCAGGTCCCCAGATGAAGAAGGTTACGACTATGAGTCTTATGAGAAAACCACCCGGCCCCCAGATGTGAGTGGCTATTACTATGAGAAGACAGAGAGAACCTCAAAATCCCCGTCTGACAGCAGCTACTCCTATGACACTGTTGAAAAAACGACCAAGACTCCTGAAGACGGTGGCTATGCCTATGACGTTGCTGAGAAGACCACCCGGACCCCTGAAGAGGGTGAGTACAGCTATGAGACAAGTGAGAAGATGATGAGGACCCCTGAAGTGTGCGGTTACAGCTATGAAAAGACTGAGAGGTCTAGAAGGCTCCTGGATGACATCAGCAATGGCTACGATGACCCTGAAGATGGCGGCCACACACTTGGGGATTCCAGCTACTCTTACGAGACCACTGAGAAAATTGCCAGTTTCCCTGAGTCTGAAAGTTTCTCCTATGAGACATCTACAACAGCTGCACGAACCCCTGAGGCTTCCAAGTACTCTTATGAGACCGCAGAGAAAATCACCAGAACCCCCCAAGCATCTACGTATTCCTATGAGACTTCAGACCAGTGCTACACTGCAGAAAAGAAGTCCCCCTCAGAGGCTCGTCAGGATGTTGACTTATGCCTTGTGTCCTCCTGTGAGTACAAGCATCCCAAGACGGAACTTTCACCCTCCTTCATTAATCCCAATCCTCTCGAGTGGTTTGCCAGTGAGGAGCCAACTGAAGAATCCGAGAAGCCCCTCACCCAAGCAGGGGGAGCCCCACCGCCTCCAGGAGGAAAGCCACAGGGGCGACAGTGTGACGAAACCCCTCCCACCTCAGTCAGCGAGTCGGCTCCCTCCCAGACGGATTCTGATGTCCCCCCAGAGACCGAAGAGTGCCCTTCCATCACAGCTGATGCAAATATCGACTCTGAAGATGAATCAGAAACCATCCCCACAGACAAAACCGTCACATACAAACACATGGACCCACCTCCAGCTCCCATGCAGGACCGCAGCCCTTCTCCACGCCACCCTGACGTGTCCATGATGGACCCGGAGGCCTTGGCCATTGAGCAGAACCTGGGCAAAGCTCTGAAGAAAGACCTGAAAGAGAAGACCAAAACCAAAAAGCCAGGCACAAAGACCAAGTCATCGTCCCCTGTCAAAAAGGGGGATGGGAAGTCGAAGCCCTCTGCAGCTTCGCCCAAACCAGCGGGCTTGAAGGAATCCTCAGACAAGGTGTCTAGAGTGGCTTCTCCTAAGAAGAAGGAATCTGTGGAGAAAGCAACAAAAACCAGTACCACTCCCGAGGTCAAAGCCGCACGTGGGGAAGAGAAAGACAAGGACACCAAGAATGCTGCCAACGCCTCCACATCCAAGTCGGTAAAGACTGCAGCTGCAGGTAGGTGGAGGGGGCCGGCTCCCTGATACAGGCCGAGACTGTTACACTTGGACTGGAGCCTTGGAATTTCCCCATGACTTGGTACTGGGAAGATGAGAGAGTACAACAGTCCCTTCCCTTTTCCTAGTCTCTTCTGCCGAAAGGTGTGGGTCTCAGCCCCACGGGGCCGTGGGTTTGAGGGTGGTGCGGCCCTGATTCACCAGGTGTGATTTCCTGGGTTTGCTCCATTCTGCAATACAGCAACCAGAGGCTTGTTCTGAATCTTCAGAACCAGGGATGTGTGTTTCAGGCTCCCCTGGAAGATTGTGTTGGCATTGACTTCAGCCACACTGGCCTCAGAATCAAGTGAAGGTGACACAGGTCAGGAGCTCCCAAAGGCCTAGAGAGAACTGGAGTGCCAAGCCAAGCCTAGCGTGACCAGTGTAGGCCCAAGATTTAGATTTAATTTTTTTATGAAAAAATTTTTTAAAGTAAAATTATAACATTTTTTTTTCTTTAAAGATTTTATTTATTTATTTGACAGAGAGAGACACAGAGAGAAAGGGAACACAAGCAGGGGGAGAGGGAGTGGAGAGAGAGAGGCAGGCTTCCCACTGAGCAGGGAGCCTGATGTGGGGCTTGATCCTAGGACCCTGGGATCATGACCCGAGCCAAAGGCAGATGCTTAATGACTGAGCCACCCAGGCACCCCAAATTATAATATTTATAAATGTAAAGTTATATCATTTAAAATTAAAAATTAGAAAAATTTTAAATTAAAAAAATCGCCAGTCTAGGGCTATATGCACATTAAAGGCAGTGCTCTGTTTTCTTATTGGCCAAAGAATACTGTAATTTCAGTTGACCAGTACGCCATACAAATTGAGAGAAAAACATCAAAGGCTCTTCTTATCCCCCTCTTACGCCGCAGTTTCACTAACAGAGAGGATTCTATACCAGGTAGAAATTGTTGGTGGAAGGAGATATCTCTGACTTCTGATCATTTCTGTTTTGATTCCAATTCCCTTAATCATCAGGTTCTCAGCAATGTCCTGGGTTTTTGATGAACGGTCTCTGATGGGCCAGCTTCATTTCTTTGCTTCAAACCAATCATAGGGATTTGCAGTAATACATTTTATTTGTTTCAATTATTCGGGGATTTCAGACCTTAGTTCACGAAGTAATATAAATTGACCCAAATGCGTAAAGCAAAAAATAACTTAAATAACATTTCCTCATTTATTAGGGAAAAATCTGATAGATGAACCTTGGGACTCTCAAATTCTGTGCATTTTAGAAAGTATCACTTATATCTGCAAAGCTTTACTTTAAGCAGTATGGAGGATCAATTTCAAGCCTGAGTTCTCATCAGGCTTCTCATTTCCTCTTTGTACATGCATGCAGAAAACAAATTGAATTTGTTCATGCTTAGAACTAATGGAAAACCACCAGATAATTAACCTCTTGGTTTGAAAGCATTGGCAACTGGCCTGCACTTGGGAAAAAACATGAAATCCTTCCAGACAGATAAAAACCAACTGAAACTTGCTACCAAACTTGCCAGATGTAGCCACTCTAGTCCACACAATGGGGTTTTAAAAACATTTTTTGTGTGTCATTTAAAGAGGTATTTTTAAGGCGAAGTAATAAATAAAGATGAGTTCCTTTGAATGTACTTTGAAGGTGCTTTTCCAGTAGATGTCTAAAACAACACAGCTGCATTATTAATTGATTTTTAAAACAAACCTTGTTCGGCTGCTGTCAGTTCTGTTTGTGCTTCCATGAGCAACGTTCGTTTGGCGTTGATGGTGGTGATTTAGCGCACAAGGGACAACTGCGGACATTTTTAATTGTTCATAAACTTCCGCTATCAGCCAGAATTCTTTGGTAGGCCTGAATATGGACATTAGGAGGCCTTTTAGCTCAGATTCATTAAAATGGCTGATTATTCATTAAAATGAGTCAGTTTCCCCAAATATCAGTTTGGCTGATTCTCATCGCTCCCCCAGACCTTCTAAAAGTAAAACTGGACAACTGACTCTGGGGTGACATTCTCCTACAGAGAAAGGAAAGAGGATTAAGTATATAGGATCCAGCTGCACATTAGCATTTATCTGGGATGCTTTTAAAAGACGGTGGTGCCCCAGCTCTGTCCCAGCCCAGTGAAGCCAGACTCTGGGGTTTGGGGGGCCTGGGCATCAGTATTAGGCCTGCTAGGTGATGCTAGTTATACAGCTAGGCTGAAGGACCCCTGCCTTAGAATGCCAGTTCTGTTAATGTGCCAAAAGTTGAAACCTTCTAGCCAGAACAAGTCAGGAAGCCATCTCATCAGACAAGGTGCCAGGAAAGCTTTAGGTTCATCTGAATCTTGACTTTGCAGGCTTTCTAATTTACACTGCGAGTGCTGGCAGCCAGATGCCCCTTTCCCCAGTCTGGTGTGTCTCACTGGCTAGAGAAAGCCTAGTCTTTCTGAACCTTCTTCTTGTCAAAGTTTGGTAGCCAGCCTTGCCGAGGGAGAGAGGTCTCACTCTTCAGAGTACTGTGCTAGGACAGAATGCAGTGTTTCATCAGTTTATGAACAAGGCTGAGTTCTGGGGGCCTTGGAGATCATAGGAGGTTAAAATCTGAACCATTTGCTGAGTCAGATGTTGGGGTATATATTCAGCTGTGAGCAGAGTTGCTGTCACATGAGATCCTAACATGGATTACTAACGCTGTTTAACTGTGGTTTGCCAAAGGCAGAGGCCTACTTTTGACTTTCAAAATGGGTTTCTTAGATCACTTTTCAAATTAGGATGCACATTAGCAGCTCTTTTAGGAGGAGTATTACTCTCAAGTTCCATCTTTTGGGAAGGCCTTGGAACTCTTCTTCCTTTCTAATGGGTTGTCCACAAAGGGAAACTGTCCCATTCTTTGCTTCTCCTGTTGAGATGGTAAACAACCATGTTATGCTCTCTCTAGCTGCCGTTTACGAGAAAGAAAGGGAGAAATGCCCAAATGCCCCCTATGCATATCCGGCAGGACCTTCTTGGGGATGAGTAGGAAGGGAGTACAGAACCAGTGGGTCTCTTTGCATTTCTGTGACCCTGGCTTTTCTCTTTATCTACCGAAGGACCAGGAACCACCAAGCCTTCCAAGCCCTCAGCTGTGCCTCCAGGCCCCCCTGTGTATTTGGACCTGTGCTATATTCCCAATCACAGCAATAGTAAGAATGTGGATGTCGAATTTTTCAAGAGAGTGAGGTCATCCTACTACGTGGTGAGTGGGAATGACCCTGCTGCGGAGGAACCCAGCCGGGCTGTCCTGGATGCCTTGTTGGAAGGGAAAGCTCAGTGGGGCAGCAACATGCAGGTAAGAGCCCCAGGACAGTGTCTGCACTGCACGTGGAGCTGTGTCCAGAGGCGGAGGGAAGGAATCGTGTTTAAAGAGGCACTCCCGTGATTGTGGATCGCATGAGGGGCCCCGTGGGTCTCTCACACACATGAAACATCCGGAGGACAAAGTGGATTTCACACATGGAAGATAGTCTAGAATATTATTCTTGGCACCACCACCAACCATGGTCTGGGAGGAGAGCCACTTTACCATCCTAATGCATAATTCACTTGTCTACAAAATGGGCCCAAGATTACTTGACCTTCCCCCTAATATACCAAGAATATTCATGTATGAATCAAAATGGTATTTCCATGTGAGAGCTACTAAAATTGTCTTTACTCCTTTGTGTTTCACAAACAGACCACAGCTAGGAATGTGGGCCATTTAGAAAATCACCTGTCCAGGTGAAATCCCACAGCAGGAGCATTACTGAAAATGGTCCCCAACAGGACCCTCCCAGCTCACAAACATCGTAACTGGCTATGAACCACCTCTCTTTATTTTGGCTGTGCTCTTTGCTTATCTCAGTTTTACCTGTGGTTTTGCATAGTCACTTAGTAAACTGTGTTTGCATAATATTAAATAGAATTATTTGCTAGTTAATATTAAATTTCATGAGAAACACTCACGAGAAACACTCATGAATATTAGATGGAATTTTTACCATTCAAACCAGTACCCACCTACCCAGCCACCCACCCACCCACTCTACCATCCCAGCCACACATGCAAAGATAACAAATCTTTGTTCTCAAGATGAAATATTAGTTACACACAACTGAGCGGCAATAATAACTAAAGTTCCTTGGATTAAATATGCAGTATCTTTCATGCAAAATTGCATGAAAAGGTACGTGAAAGGAAATACAAGCAATCTCACCTTAGCCGAAGCCCTTCTCCTCTTAACACTGAGTATATGAAAACCTGATGACAAATATAGATGAACTTAATTGGTCCATGAACCGCTTTTGGTTCTGGTCTTCAACTCTCTCAGGAAAACTTAATTTTTTGCAGCTTCATTTTGATTCCTGGAAAATGTAAGTTGAAAAGTCCTTTGTATTTCTTGAGAAAAAACAGAAAATTTTCCTCTTTCCCTTTCTTTTAATGGTCTGATTCATACCTTATTATTATTCTATTTTTTTCATCTGATTTCTAGCTCTGCCCTTTAACCAGCTATTTTCTGTCTCCCTGCAGGTAACCCTGATCCCTACTCACGACTCCGAAGTGATGAGGGAATGGTACCAAGAGACCCATGAGAAACAACAAGACCTCAACATCATGGTTTTAGCAAGCAGCAGCACAGTGGTTATGCAAGATGAATCCTTCCCTGCATGCAAGATTGAACTGTAAAAAGCAAGGCCAGCCACACCACAGGATTTGAACTTTGTTTCCAGAAATTCTTCAATTTGAAACCACCTTTTCTAAAAAGTCAATTCGTCTAAATAAGTCACTGAACTGTTACCTGCCAAATGCTATACTGTGTCACGGTGATGCAAGTCACTAATATTTCTTAGTTTTTGCTGATTGCTAAGGGAAGTAACAGTATTCCCACAGTAGGGTTCAAGTTACTGCAAAATTACCTATCCCAGTTCATCTCTGCTGAACATTTGGAAACCATGCACTAGCAAACCCAACTGACTTCTGCTAGGTAGAGGCATTTGTCTTAGAAAGAGAGAGAGAGAGAGAGAAAGAGAGAGAGAGCGCACGCACACAATGAGAGAGAACACAGGAGAGAGAGAATGAGAAAGGAAAAGAATGCAAGAGAAGGAGAGGTAATGGTAGAGAGTGCTGGTGAGATGCCCAGAAAGAGACAGAGCAAGGTGGGGTAAGGAGGAGAAAATAACCAGCACTTAGGGCTTCATTTTCTCAGGCAGTCTGTATTCCATAGTCTACATAGGCCAAGTTTTCAACTTGTGTCAGAGACATCAAATAGGGTCTTCATTTTCTAAAACAAGTTAGCTGGAAGGAAACAAAAAGAACAAAACTTGTTCTGAGGGCATGTGAGATTTTCACGCCTTAATTCAGCTCCTTCAGTTTGAAGGCTGCACACTGACATGATGTAGTGAGCACAGGCTGGATGAGCGAGTGGTTTGAACCCCATCCCGAACTCTCAGACTCTTCAGACACACGAGTAGGTTGATCTAAGGCATGCTCCCAGCATTTGTCCAGCCAGTTAGTCCACTTGGAGTCACTTCACCTGCATGCGGAAACACCCACGTCCACCCCAATTAACAAGCAAATACCAAAGCGGTTGGGAGTACACACGGTAGACAATTTGCCTTAGAAAGTGACTTGAATGTACAAAGATACTTGATGCACTTATTTTTTAACGTGAGACCGCAAGTTTATAAAACATCCATGTAGGATTATAGATACTCCAGTTAAAGGAGCAAGCGTGTGCGCGTGTGGGGGTCCTAGAAGCTGATCTGATTGGTGCAGCGGTTTGAGGCTGAGTCGTGTGTGTCAAATACCACCTCAGTGCACCTGTGGCCCCTCAGCCCAACAAGTTGAGCCTTTCATAGCTTCTCTACTACTGCAAGTTCCAAGATCGAAATGGCTTCTATGATCAGAACTGGGAACACAGTGAATCTTAAGGTGGAAGAGGTTCTCGGCAAGTGTACAGTATTTACCTTCCTTTGTCTTACATTGTTTTTTTTTTTTTAAATCTTCCATTACTTTCAGCATAATTATGGGAACAAGTGTACAGAAGAGTTTTTTTTTTTTTCTAGGTATGTGAGAACTTTTCATAGACGAACTTTTTAACAAATGTTTTCATTTACAGGAAAATGCAAAGAAAATTTCAAGTGACAGTCTTTTTTTGTTTTTTTTTTTAAGTCTTTCATAAGACAAAATAATGTTTCTTGAAGTTCTGGTGAGATCGAAGTCTGATAGTGCAGTAATAGTATTTATTAAAACCCATAACTACCAGGAATAGTGATACCTCCCACCCCTCGATTCCCCTAACATAAAAATCTGAGTACGCGTTATTTGAGAGTGGGGGAGAATGGCACAGTAGGCTACTTTTCCAGGCCTTTGCAAGTGTACCACCCTGTGGTATTCTACATCCTTCTTTCAAGACCTTTAACAATGAGGTAAAAGAGCCAAGACAAGTTCAAAGAACCCTGGCAAAAAACTTGCTTTGGGATTTTCTTTTCTGGAAAAAAGTAAGTAATTCACTGAAAGCAAACGAATTCCCGTCTCCGACGATTCATCATGTAGAGTTCAGAGATCATTTCCATCATTGTCGTCATTGAACTATTGATGAACCTGGAAGCCAGATCATGATGAAAACTGATGTCAAGTTTCAAGTTGCGGATCACGGTGCACCCAGTGTTCAGATGTGGCAAACTTCTCAGTGACAACTGTGCTGTGCTCTGTCATGTTGTGTTTCCTGCAGACTCTTAAGATCTACGGAGTAGTGAACAATGACCTCATTTTATTTTCTATGTTAGTTATTTATTTCAAAATTAACAGTTTAGTTGGTTTTTGTCTGATAAGTGTATGTTTTGCACTGCTAACTACTATGAGGGTTTAAACAATGCTTCTTCAGGGTCCCTTCACAGAGGACCTATGCAGTCTACTTAATGCTGTGAATTACATTTTTCAAATGTTTTAATTTTTTTAAAAAATTAATATTCTATTTTTTTTAGGCTTCTCTAGAAATGCAGCTTTTATTTATTACCCCATTTCTTTAGAGTCCTTAAGAACGACACATTGATAAAGGGTACAAAAAAATTCACACAAAATGGAAAACTCGTGACAAAAATGGATTTTACTGAGTATAAACTTACCTACTTCAAACTTATTTTATGAGACAACCTAAGATACTCGTGGTAATTATTTACTAATTAGTTGAGTTGGTTAGGTCCACGTAATACATGGGAAGAGAAACTGGTTTCCAGCCTTCTTGCCAAATCCAGACCTCTGCTTAATTTTTCTTTTATAGAAGATTGAATTATTTTCCAGTTTCCCAAATTAAGTTTATTTAACACGTGCATTTTTTTTTTTTGCTTTTAAAAAAAATACAAACGTTTTGGAGAATCATAGCCAATCTTCAATTATAACCATTCTATCCTACTCCTTTTTCTTTTTTTGCTATGGGATTTAATGGGAAAAATATACAAAAGCTGTCACTGGTCAGCTGGCTCTTTTTCCTATGAAATGTATCAGTACCTTTTTCCATCCATTGTTCTCAGTGATGACCACAGAGCTTGAGTATACCGGGAAAGTCAGCATTGCAGGTTGCTCCTATCCTTTCAGACACCTTTTCTACCTACCTGTGTGACTAACCTAATTTTGCTAGTTCCATAAGTACACAATTAGTTTAGTAACAGCCATCACAATGTACCATGTACATTCATGGTGAGGGCTAAAGAATGACACAGACTTCTAGGAGCTTTATTCACACTGATTACTTAATCCAATTGTACAGATTGAATATTTGAGTGAAAGGAATTTACACTTTAAATGATGAGACTCCATCGAGAGGGCACTCATGATCATGAACTTTTGGTAGTATTCTTAAGCAAAATTCTACAGAGACTAAATGTTAGAGATGATCCTCCACTTTCAATTTTAACCAATTCTATCCCCTTTCTCAAAACCCAACCCCCATGCATGCTTTCTCAGTCTTGTGGTGGGACTGGATACAATGACTGACCCCTTCCCCCCCGCCCCACACCATTTTCCATGGAGTTCAAAAAAAAATTTTTTTTTAAACCTTACATATCCTAGTGAATGGTTTCCCCAGTGTATATGAATGTTTTAAGTGTCTCCAATAGCTTATGCAGTTTAGGAGCTTTTCAATACTCATTTAATAAGATTCAATCATTTGCTAATGAAAATTCTACCACCTTCCATTTTCTATTACCAAATTTCAGCTCTCAGGAGCTGCTCTACAATTCTGAAATTGCTTTTCTTGCCTCTCTTTAGTCACCTGTCACAGGAGGTTCTTGCTCGGTAATATTGTGAGTTAGATTAATAACCTTTTTTTTTTTTTTTGTGCTTCAGATTTAGAAGATTTGTTTCCATTTGAAAGGAACTGTAAGCTTTTATCTTCTAACCAACTGAACAACACACCAAAAGCAGCCTAGGGATGAGCATTTCTTTGAAAGCAATTAGGTTATTCACCTGGTATTAAAACTATTGACTATTAAAAAAAATCTGACTTTATTAATTTAAAAGTCATCATCAAAAACTGAAAAGGAAGGGAAAAAAAATAAATAGCTTCTCTGCACTCGTTCGGAGCTCCCCAACCAGGAGCCATCAAGATGAGGCGTCAAGACCAGGCTGCCCTTTCGAGAACACCGTGCAGCCGTCCTGAGTCGTGCTTACCTGCGCTGCATGCAGCCTTCTCTTTCCGGCCCTGGAAAGAAGTGGTCTTGAGCCCGGCTGAGAAGCACCTCCACTCCTCTCTCTTGTTCTGAATGGTGTTTGTGTCAGTCTGCAGCTGTGTATGGTATTATGTCTTATAATCCTGCATCACTTCTATCCTATTCAGTCATATCTAATGTAGAAAATTAGTTTTCAGTGAAAGTAATATGTAGTGCTTTTATGATATTTGTGTGCAATATCCCCTCTTCCATTGAGGATATTTGATGTAAAAGGAAAAAAAACTCAGTTCCACAATAAAATACAAAAGTGGCAAAAGTTCATGTGTGTGCTGTGCTGTTTTGTGTGCGGGGTTGGGCTCATCAGGAGTTGGGACTTGCCACCCACAGTGGGGGAACACATTCACTCATGAGGGCTGATTGTGTTCTTTTCAGTGGCTCCCTGGCTTTTGGCAAACTGCAAAGTGGGCCTTGTACTATTTTGGTAACTGCTACATCATTATCTTTTCTAACCCACCCCTGGAGCGTGCTGGGGTCTAAGGACAGAAACTGGGAGGTAAAGGAAACAGATAATTCTCATTATTGCTTAAAAAGAACAACTAAATAGACCAATGTAGATGCAGGAGGGTTTCTTATAGAAAGCAAAAAACAGGTTTTAATCCTAGCTCTGCCATAGACAGCTGGCTGCCTGACCTCAGTCACTTTATCCATCCGAAGTTCCTTTACTTACCTGTAAAATGAGAGGATTTGACAAGATGGTCAGGCTGGGTGATCCCTCCCAAGACTGACTTTCTGGGGCTCTACAAAGCCATCATGTTCAGGAATTACATCTAATACCATATCTCCCACTTAGATTCTTGCTCAGTTACAGAGTAGGCTTATATAACTAACATAATATACTGTGTCTTTGATTGACACCCAAGAACTAAAAGCTGTTTAGGAAAAGTGATTATAAATAAAGAGTTTCTGAAAAAAAGAAGGAATTTCTCTTAGTCATTTAAGTGATTCTTGTACCTTCACTCTATACCCAGCAGTGGGTAATACTGTGGGGATTTATAAAGGTGAACAAAACAAAGTGCTGGGGCGCCTGGGTGGCTCAGTGGGTTGGGCCTCTGCCTTCGGCTCAGGTCATGATCTCAGGGTCCTGGGATCGAGCCCCGCATCAGGCTCTCTGCTCAGCGGGAAGCCTGCTTCCCCCTCTCCCTCTGCCTGCCTCTCTGCCTACTTGTGATCTCTTTCTCTCTGTCAAATAAATAAAATCTTTAAAAAAACAAACAAAAAAACAAAGTGCTGCCCTAAACTGACTGGGGTGACAGAGGCTCCCAAAATTCAAGGGTGAGCTTTGGTGACCTAGGAAAAGCACCAGAAGTGATGTCTAAGCTGAGACCTGCAGTGGGGGTGTGTGTGTGTGTGTGTGTGTGTGTGCGCGCGCGCACGCGCGCATGCATGCACACGCCTGTGTTGGACAGAACGCAAACTCCAGGCAGAGGCGACAGGTCACACCAATGGAGCAGGAGCAGTTATGTTGTGGGGCCCACTCAGCTCAGAATGGCGAGTGTACAGTGGCAGGCCCTGGCATCTCAATTCCCTCCACATGGCCACAATAGACCCACAGTGGGCTCAACAGAGACTTCTGGACCCAGCCCAGTCTGTCTTCAGAGATGATCCTTTGGCCTCAAAAGGTTACTGCAGCCTGTCCTGAGTCATAAGGATGTCTCTTTGTTACATACACTTCTTTTATCTTGTGCCTCCAAAACCATGGGGCTTCACGGACTGGTCCCGTTAGAAGTTGCTGTTTGGCAGAAGGATTTGGAAATGCCTCCAGAAATTAAAGGGTTAAGCGTGAGTACTTAGGGTGGGAAATCATCACCAAGATATTTTAATTAAACATCTATCACACTGAAGTAAGTTATCTTCTATTCCACTGTCACAGTACTCGGTTCCAGGACGCCTTTCTGGCTGGAACCGAGGGTGCGGGCCCATCTGCGTTAGCCTGGGACGGCCCCGGCTTTGGCTCTCAGGAGGTCATCGGCCCTGGGGAAGCCCTGCCAGTTGTTCACCCTACCCAAACCTCTCCATATGTCTCTATCCTACTCCCTCCAGACCCAGGCACAGCAGAGATGGGGAGGGAGTTAATGCCCTTCCAGCTGGTCCTTTCCTAGACACTGGAGGTGGCATTCTTCAGTTTCTTTTTTCCTGTCTTCCAGGTAAATCAACAAAGGTCTGCTACGGTATGGACTCCACCTTCTCTCTCTTTATACTCGTATTGCTCATTCTAAGTGTTTCTTTATGTCCCTACAATGATCTTTCTTGACAAATTCCTCACTTGCTAATTCTTGGTCTTTCATAATCCCAGATCACCACTTCCTCTTTGATTTTATACCGTGCATTTTGGAAATTCACTGGAGTTGGACATGCAGATTGACTCTTGGTCACACCCAGTTCTTTGAAGATGAGCAATTCTTCTAGGTAATTCTGGGGATGTTACTGGCAATGTTTTCACAGACGATGGGGCATCATAATAAGGGCTGCTTCATGGGGTGATCTCGCCATAAAAAATAGGCACAGCTCCATTTCATGGCTCAGACTCTCCCCGCTCAAACCAAAACTGCAGGTTACTGTACTGCAGTTCCATGGATTTAAGGTGACGACTTTTACAACTACTATCTCCAGTACATACCTCTTCTCTGATCTCCGAATTCACATCCAGCTGTCTATTAAGAACCCCATTTGGATGGTCAATAAGGATCTGTAAAATAACCCAAATCAAATTTAACATGCCCCCAAACAAATCCCTGATTCCCCCAAACTACTTTTCTGCCTAGGCTTTTCTAACTCCATGAATGGGAAACACATTACTCCAGTTGCTCAGGTAAAAAATCTTGGCCCGTCAGCAAGTCTGCTGGCTCTTCTTTCCAAATACACCCTGTCCGACCCCTTCTCCTCATATTTACTGTGATTGTCTAAGCCCATCGTTTCTCTCCTGGATTACGGCAGCAGCCTCCTAACCAACTGATATTCCCATGTCCCATCTCTGCCCTCCGTGTTCATTCACCCCACAGCAGCTAGACTAGCAAGCCCTCTGAAAATGTTAGGTCAGAGCATGCCATCAGAACCTTCAGATGGGTTCTCATCTCAGAGTGAAGGCCAGCACCCTTACTAACAGGCCGGGGAGTCTTACGCCGTCTGTCCCTTCCTGTACCCCTTCTCTCTCTGGCCTCATCTCCTGCTATTCTCCACTTTATACTTTCTGCTCCACACTGGCCTCCTGGCTAGTCCTCTGACACCCCAGGCAGGCTTCCATCCGGACCCTTGGAGCTGGTTCCTCTGTCTGCCACACTTTTCCACAGGTAACACTATGATTCTCACCCTCATCCTCACCCCTGTGGGTCTTTAGTCAAAAGTTACCTTTCCAGGAAGGCCTTCCCTAACCAACCTAGTTTAAGTTGCGACCTCCAGCCCTTACCCAGCATTCTCTGCTCCTCTTCCTTGCATTATCTACCACTTATCACATGACATATTATGTACTTGTGAATAAACCGTCTCCCTCCATAGAATGTAAATGCCACGAGGGAAGGGATCTTTGTCTATTTCGTTCTTTGCTCAGTGACTATTTTAACAGTGCCTGACACACAATAGATGTTCAATAAAAATTTGCTGAATGAATGAACGTACTTCGTCTCAGGCTGGCGCAGTGGTTATATGGTGTGGTTGTTGGGAAGTGGGTTTGGAATCGGGCAAACTTGGGTTCAAGCACTGTGACCCCGCTTATTAGTTGTGTGGCCCTGGGCAAGTCACATAAGCCTCAGTTTTCCCCTCTGCAAAGTGAGGGCAATAATCCCTGCCCTGCAGGGCTGTTCTGAGTAGATGGAATTAAATTAGGTAGAAATGGGCATTCACAAAGAGGAGTTGTTAAATATAATTTTTGTAATCAAGATGGGTCCAGTGATAAACCAGAGCCCGGGAAATACTGACATCCAACAGCGGCCCAGCATACTATCACCTGGAGGAAGCTTTTAACGGGCACGGGTTTTATTCCACATATTATTTTAGGCTTTTAACCTCGGGGTTGGGGGTGTTTAAGGATTAAAATTTTGAACTCTGCTGAGATGAAGTATTGTAGAAACCAAAAAAGCAAGTGAAATTCTCCTACCATTGAGTACATGAGAATATAATGTACCTCTTAGAAATCCTTAAATCTTCCCTACAGTCCTTGATCTAGCATTTAAAGCTCACCATGGAATTAATTTTCAGATGCTTCTTGTAAGAATAAACTTTGTTTACTAAACATGTCCAGCTCAGGTCTGGAACCCCTAACATTCATACATAATAAACACACAGCCTAAGTCTGTTTTAAACAAAGATCCCAGGGGTAACTTCCCTTACCTCGGGCACTGCTACCATCTTTTTTGGACTTCCTTGTTACCATATGGGTAAGAGCATCCTCACCGCAGTGTGTGATGTCAGCAAAAAGGCCAACTCAATGGGGAAAGGAAAGGTTATTTTCAAGCTAAGAAGCTGTTATTTAGGAATAAAATGCAATTTCCCTTACATAAAGATGTTGAAAAGCACTCCTCTTACCCCATTTTCTAAAGATTTAAAAAATTTATCCTTGTCAGAGTTTGAAAAGTTCAGCTCTGAAGATTATTAATGACCATTTAATGAAAATACAACCATAACACATTTTCTGCTTTTCACTCCCTACAGCCAAAGCCCTCTGAGCCCATTTCAAACTTCACCCCTTCCTTATCATGCACTCCCAGTGAAGTTACTGGGTGTAGGGGTGTAGAGCCGCTGACTCATAGGAGCTCACATCACAGCAGCTTTATTTTGGAACTTAAGACTCCTGGTCCCAGTAACATACCGCCTGACAGCAAAATCATATAAATAATAATTTACCCTTTTCCACAATGGACTTTGTTTAGGAAGAATAATAGCCCACCCTGTATTACTGCATATTTTATACTCATTTACTTAGATAAAAAGCAACTATTATTAAATATTAAGATTATTAAATGTTAATTATTTTTCTACCCTGAGAAATACCATTTGTAAATGAGCCATTTGCACAAACATTATTCTTGAGTCTCATCTACATCACTGCAAAAATGCCTGTGGATGCCCTGCTTTTTCTATACCCTCAGCCAAGGTTTCTGACCTTGGCACTACTGACATCTTGGACCAGGTACTTCCTAGTCATGCGGGCTGCCCTATGCACCATGAGATGTTCAGCAGCATTTCTGGCCTCTACTTACAAGATGCTAATTCATTCATAGTGAAAAAATGACTTTAATAAACGAATTTTCAGGGCCTGTGAGCACACGGAAAATCTACCACAAAAATCCCACACACATATCTGATATCCACAGGCAGCTAGGAAGTGTGAAAACACGATGCGAAGTTTGGTGCCAAGGCAACACGGCCCCAAGAGGAGAGTCAGGTATTGTGCTGCTGCTCAGCGGGAGTTTTCATGCTCCCCACTCCAGCAAAAACTGGAAATCAAGTGCGACAGGGACAGATGGGGAGCAAACAGAAGGCCAAATTATGAGCTGCAGTATTAACATGATGCTTTATGCCACGATGGTCAGTAATTTATGGAGCAAAAGAGGCCTTCTGATTCATCTTGAACCTTCCTTTTGATATAATGAGGGAGTGGCTGAAAAGCCCTGCCCCTGATAAACCAAAGTATCACAACTGACTCTGGGGTCTTTACCTCCTGCCTGAGTAAGACTCAGCTCTGCTCAGCCACGAGGCCCTGCGCCAATGTGCATGGCACGTGTGGCTGGCGGTGAGCACGCCGGGCGAGGAACAGGGCCAGCCTCACTTCAGCCACTTAGCTTGTTTCCTCATTCAAGAATGGGGTTACTCCCACCTCCCTCACAGGGCTGCGTCAGGTGTTGGCACACAGTTCGTCCTCAATTCATG
The DNA here is from genome assembly GCA_028534135.1 of Potos flavus. Classification (NCBI taxonomy): domain Eukaryota; kingdom Metazoa; phylum Chordata; class Mammalia; order Carnivora; family Procyonidae; genus Potos; species Potos flavus. The sequence continues at coordinate 43,342,624 of CM052895.1, forward strand.
TTAACAGTTGTGGTGGCGGTTATAAATGCCAAAGTCTGATAGAGAAGGAAGGTTAAAAAACGTTGCTCAAAATCAGACTAACCATATCGATGGTGTGACTTCCTCTCTTCCTCCCTTCCCTAAAAGACAAAGAATACACCAAAAGAATCCCAGGACATTTATTTCCACAGGTTCTTGATAAAACAGCACAACTCTGAACAACAGTACTTAAAGGCAAAATTACACAGCAAGCAGGCACTGCCCCTGAACCCTTTCACAGAGAAACTTAAGGAAGGAATTTCCACCTCCTGACAGCTGCACAATTACACATGTCTCCTATGTACTACAAGCCCCGTCCTGCCTCTCGTTTTCTCCTACTTCTGCAACTGAAATGTGTATTGACAAGCTGTACGTGTGTGCATGTGTAGACACAAAGAGCTCACTTTACCTCCTTGAGGAAGGAGCTCAGAATGCTTTGGAAAGAAGTTACCCCAACATGATGGAAAAGCCAAGCCAAGGAGGCTTTGGAGCTAGAGCTAGCGTTCTCCTCAGAAGCCCTTTCATTCTAAAAATGTCACCGTGGGTGCCTGAAATTTGAAAGCCAGTGGGCTCATGTTCACTCCTGTCCTCAATTTCTCCCAAGTTCAGGTCTGCAGGGAAGAGACACGGGGGAAGGAGAAGGTGAGACGTGTGGGCATCACACATCCAGCTCAGGCTGGGAGAACACAGAGGAGGATGAGGCTCAGGATGTGTAACCTGCCTCTGGGGAGACAGACACCATTCAAAAGCCTGTGCTCAACACTGCGCTGTTCAACCATGGCCTCTCCCCCTACCACTGCTATGGATCAAGAGTTTTCGCTATTCAACACTGATCCCTGACTCCAGAAACCCCACCATAGGCCTCGGCGCACCTTGTTTAAGGTTGTAGCTGGGGCTTCAGTCTGACCACTTGGCACTCACAGCTCTGCAGCCCTCCACGGCATGTGATGGGAAGTCACAGTGCCTTCATACATCGACCACTGTGGTTCTGATAACGTAAACAGCCTGCTTTAGGAAAAGGAGGGGTGGGTGGAGGAGGCTGAGGCTGCCCTCACGGTCACTGTGAGTCCTGGGATGGGGCTAGTGAAGCTCTCGTGCTGCGGGCCGGGGTGTTGGGGGCCTGTTAGGCAGACGCCTTTGCTGCTCTCCGGGCCTCGTACTCCTGTTTTGCTCTCTCCCTCTGCTCCTGTTCCCTCTGAATCAAGTGTACCCGCTCCAGGTGCCACTGCTGCAGCTTCTGCTCATAGGTCGCGATGTCCTCGGCTTCACAGGTGGGGAGCTGTTCCTTGATGAGCTGGGTGGTCAGAGTCAAAAGGCTTTCTGACTCAACTCGGCCCAGGGCCTCAAGCTTAGAGTGCAAGTCCTGTGGGAAACCAAGGAAAAAAGAGACGGGGGATGGGGGTGGGTGGTGGGAAGGAGGGTGCAGATGGGAGAAGGCAAAAAGGAAAGGAGATTAAGTCACTTGCAAAATCTCCACATTCTGCTTGCAGGAAAAGGCACTTTATTGGGAACCTGTCATGCTGCCTTTCATCTAGACACTGTGAGTGTTTGCCCCCTTCTTTTTTTCAGCCCAGCAATTTTGCTAAGATGCACCACATGTGATTTCTCTCCTTTCACTCAAGAACATATTCTGTGATTTTCTACATAATTTCTTGTTTTAATCCACATAGACAGCACAAGTCTAACAAATCTACGTTTCTGCTCTGACTTGCACCAAACCAAGCAGCAAACTCCCAGAGCAAAGCACTCTAAGATGCACACAAAATGGCAGAAGCAGCTGATAACCGGGAGCAAGCTCGTCTGTATCTTTTCCTTCAGAATGGCGGAGATAAATGTTTGCCTAACCAGGGTTCCTTTCAACAGATGGAAATCATTTCAAGAATTTTCTACTAATGGCATGCTAAACGGCTCCCATGAGTGCTCGCACTATTATAAGCTTCCACCTGCTGTGCTCCGTCACAGGTCAGCCTTTACAAACGGCTGATGGCTCCATCGGAAATGGCATCTTGGTTTGGGCGGTATTGTATTCCTGGAGAAGTCAAGCACTAAAAACACTAATCTCCTTAAGTGCTTCAAGATGTAGACCATCAAGAGAGAGCTACTTATGGCTCAGCTGTAGCTTATGCCACGCATCCCCATGTTCCAAACACAAACACAATTCACTGGCATAGGTGAGGAGGCCTGCTCCAACATGGGGGTGAAAGGTGGGCAGGATCCATGCGTCAAGGCGTGGCTAGAGGCCTAGTGTGCTGGGTCAGCCCTGTAAAAATGGACCCCAAACAAATTACGTGAGACTAATAAAAGTCAGTCAATAGGAAGGAAAAGAAATGTACAATGAAACTTATTTCTTTCTGGGATTGCTTTCTATGTGGTTTGGGGCTAAGGAGACAGTTTGGGACAAGAGAATAAGGACTCGAATCTGAGTCAGCAAACTTTGGTTCAAATCCCAAATCAGTCACTTACGGGCCAGTGCTTCTCAGCCTGGTGTCATGTAACTTAGGAAAAGCAGCATCCGCCATGCAGAGCCGCAGTAAAGATGAATGAAACACACTAATGCCTATGATGCAGCCAGCAGCCCATAAATGTTCGTCTCTTTTTTTCGATTTTCAAAAAAATGCCTATGTAGAAGAATGAGGACTGAGAATTTAATGCAGCACAGATTTCTATTCTTTGAGATTAAATATATAAGAAACAAGAGGAAGAGGTAGTCATTTTTAGGTGTTTGGGTTTTTTTTGCAGCATTTTTTGTTTGCTTTTTAGCCTTTCTTAATCTGCAAAGTTAAGAGGAACAGGTAGCAATGTAAGTTCTTTATAGCCAATTCTGTGTACCTAGTATCGATCAACCTTTCTTTCTCAGCTTTCAAATTCTGAAAGAGGGACCTTGAACAATGACTTCACAGAATTAGCGGGAGGAACAGCAGCTGCAAGTACAGAAGAGTCCTTATAACACGGGGACAGAGGTATCCCATGGCTGGTTCCAGAGCATTACTGAACATGTCATCATCAGGCAAAATGACACATGAAGTCAGCTGGCATGGATGGGAAGGTTTTCTGCTTCATACAAAGAATTCTGTAGGCAGCACATTTTTCTCTCTGCACTTTGTAGACTAGAAACCTGTAACCTGTAGCATAGCTCTTCTTCCCTGACGCTGATCACAGAGTATTTTAGGCCATGCAGCTGAAAGCTACTAAAGACAGCTTGAGTGCTCGGGACTGTGTGGAAAAGGAACAGTGGAAACTTGTTTACATCTTCCATGCAGTCCAAAAACGTGTTCGGAGGGCCCAAGTGCACAACACAAAGCCAAGCAACACAAGATGCCTGCAACTGATCTCCATCACACTAGAATGTAGCTTTCTAATTTCCACCTGGGGTTTTGGGTTATCACGCACATTAATGCAATACGGAGAAATGACGAGATCCTTTCCACCTGGGGTTGGAGTCCGGCGACTGCTCCGAGGCGGCAAGCTAGTGCCCACCCATCAGACACATCAGGGATAAGTGTGTAATGACACACTGCTCCAGTGAACAAAACTGGTACTGATTAGCTTATGCACAAGAAGGAGCATAAAAATTCCATTTGTTTCTTTTAAGACCACTTCCTCATTTGTGATGTCAGTTTTTCATGCCTGTGTGTGTGACAGTGAGGCACGAAAGGACTGCCTGTCTGACACCATGGCAAAGAAGCACATTTAATGCCCAGCGGAGAGGGGCTCAGCTCTGCTACGACGCACCTTAAATCGTTCCAGGTACTGGGGAAGCTTGGACTGCTCCGTCTCCTCCACGTCCAGCTGCTCCAGCAGGTCTTCTGAGCCCCGGCTGTCTTCCCCTGCTTGGGGCTGTTCCTCCGAAGTCCCGGGGGCTGGAGCAGTCAGAGCCTTCAGCGTTCTGTCCAGCACAGCCAGCTGCGGGGCAGAAAGAGGGACAGGGACTAACCATCCTGTGGCCCTGAAGACACACTGCGAAGAGAGGCTGGCTGGGCCAGGGAAAGAAAGAACAGCTGGGATCTGCAAACTTGTGAACTCTTTCTCTTATAAAATTATTGGAAAGAGACGTGGTTATCCGATTTTACGTCAGAAACTCCCCGTTGGATGGCAGGGACAAACTAGCACAAAACGTGTGGTATGAATAGGCAAGCTCAGAATCATCTATGTATGGATCAGCACCACGGAGGGACCCAAAAATTATGTGCGATGGGGACTCAAAGTATTCCTTCTTCCATGTTGTCTTCCTCAATCGGTTTGGAATTGGGAGAAGGACAGAAAACCCACTGCAGAGCACAACCAACAGAGGGCCGTTCTGAATGCACAGGAGAGCCTGGGAATCTAGGCGAGCTTCCTTCATGGAAAGACAGGAGCTCACAGAGTGTCTATAAATTAGGGAGCCGCACAACCCACATGAGCTGCTGACAGAGACCCGTCAGGCAGACGTGAAATGCACTTTAATAAGGTGACTTCATGACTTACAAAGTAAACTGTAAAACAGAGGGTTTCTTTTTGTTTTGGCCTCTCTCTCCCACCATACTCACTTTGGGGCACACCTTCCCTCAACCCCCCTGAGGGCCTAATCATCAGAGATTCTACAACGTCGAGGCCAGCACTAGCACCCCCTTGGCTACCAAATAATTCTGACCATGTCGCCTTAGAACAAAAATCCAGAAAATACTAAGGCCCTTTAGTGCCACTCTAGGCCTCCCTCTTATGACATAAGCTGCTTGGACAGGAGTGGACACTGGCTGCCTGTAAGGCATAAGGGTTTCACGTGGCTCTAAGATGCTACATTTCCTGTAGCCTGAGCTAAGTCTAGTGGCTTCATGGCGTCAAGAGTCCTAGGTGACTGAGAGATGCACACTGGGGCTGGTGGGAAGACAGCTGCCTAGTCCAGACAAAAGAACCCCTCAGAACTCTGAAAGGAACATCTGATCCACATTTCCCCAGCATCATGCATTGACCATAGAATGGTTTAATGGAAGCAAAACAAGATTGTGCCATCTCTAGTCCCCAGGTTCATGTCTTGAAGGCTTTTATGGGTGAATATAATTGTCATGTAGTCTCCCAGGACTACAAGGGCACAGAAATGCCAAAAATTAAAAATGAAATATTAACTTCTTTTGAGCTCCCACTGAGATTTTACTGGGGGAGTGGGCTGTATTTTATTGAACTCAGTTTCAATTTCAGGGGAGAGGGATAGTTTTTCCCTCAGTGAGCTATGGAATCAACATTCATCTTGTTTTCTAATACTTTTTCTCAGCAGCACTGAGAATGTGTGTGGATTTTCATTCCTTTTCAACTGGATGAATACACGATTCTACAGAAATAAAGAAAGTAGGGGGAGGGGGAAGACCACGCAAACAAATTCACAGGCTGGCTTACAAGGGACAGGAGATGGCTAAAGCACACTGACTTAGGGCCGAGGGACGTACCGCTTCTGCACATAGCTTCCCATCGTCCGGGGATGAGGCCACCTTCTCCATCACTTGAAGGGCTCGGTCAAGGTAGCCGGGTTGCCACAGCAGAGGCATGTTATGGTACACAGCCCGCAGCCCTCGTTGCAGCTCCACCTTCCCTGTGGCCAAAAAGAACAATGAAGAAGCCTCAGCCATGGCTTACCACTATGTATGAGACTGAGGACTTGAAAGTGCAAGTGAATATGAACATGGAAAATCATTCTGAATCTGTACCAAGAGCTTCATCCTGTCCAGCGACCTGGTGCCATTTCAGATGGATGATGAAGAATATGGTGAAATTCACTGAATCTGTTTTTTATTACAAAATGGTACGAATATGCTTTTCTTTTTCATTTGGGCTGGTGGAAATTATCATGAGGATGTATGAATCATAGGGCTGAGGGAAATTTAGAGAGGTTGATATATCTGTCTCTTTAAGTGGAACTACCCTTAGAAAACGAGTCAAACAACTGAAGTACTATTTTTGTTTCAAGAACAAAATCTTCCTCTGAAAAAGAAATCCCACAATTCTCCTACAGTGGAAATCTTGTCAACATATGACAACTTTCCCTGCCAGCAAATGTTTGACATTTTTTAAAATGCTCCAAAACACCCCATCGACTATCCTTATGAAAAAAAAGTCTCATTTTATTCTTCTTTTATTTGGACTTCATCAGTACTTAAACCATAAAGTCTTCATCGTCCTTTTCATAGCTTCAGACATGAAATCTTATTCTTCGTACCTCAAACCATCACAATTGGAGCTCAAGATGTGGACACTAGATGGCAGGGTCCTCGGGGGGGGGGGGGGGAGGGCGAGGGACTGTCTCTGTGCTCCTGGGGAACAGAAGCCCTCCCTGTACTAATGGCCAAAGTCACCTTGAGCTGCCAGGTCTTAAAGCCACCTTCACTTATCTTTCCTGGGAAGGAGGATTTGGGAAGGCTGTGGTAGGACATAAATAGACAAAGCTTATCAGGTGACAGCTAATTTTAGACTTTTAAGATGCTGCAGTCACATTCTGGGAAGCTGCTTCAATGGGGCTGAGTGAAGCTGCATAGCACATGACAGGGTGAGAGCTAGGAGCTTTTGATCCCGTCCCAACGCACCAGGGCCTCTGCAGAGACACAGCAGCTACAATGTACCTTTTCTTGGCCCTGACAATTCCCTCAATAATTCACACAGTCTAATTGTCCTGAATGCTCACCTGAAGGCAAAGGCAAAACACATAAGTCAATAGCAAGAAAGTAGATGGCATATTAGGAGAAAATGATTTTTGGAAGGAGTGGTCAAGGGGCACCTGGGTGGCTCAGATGGTTAAGCATCTCCCTTCGCCTTGGGTCATGATCTGAGGGTCCTGGGATTGAGCCCCGCATGGGGCTCCCTGCTCGGCGGGGAGCCTTCTTCTCCCTCCCCCTCTGCTGCTTCCCCTGCTTTTGTTCTCGAGCTCTGTCAAATAAATAAATAAAATCTTAAAAAAAAAAAAAAAAAAGGAGTGGTCAATTCTCTTGCTAGTCTGACAGCCAGCTGATGAACTCGAAAATTCCTCTCCCTCCATTAGTCTACATCAGAATCAGCATCCAAGAAGGCCACACCACATTTTGTTGGTGAAGATCAATTTCAAAACTGCTAAAACTTTGATGATTTTCATAAAACGAAGGTAAGTCAAAGCAGTGTATGGTCAAGAGAAAGTGCCTTCTGAAATGCCTGCCTACTTGAGAGAGAGAACGGAAGAATAGTGAAATAATACGCATTTAACAGATCTCTGTAAATCAGGACACATTTTATGCACACTTAGGTTGGATGTTATTTGCCCCGATTCCACACAACCCGGGTTCCGAGGCTTCGTCCTCCTGGCATGACTTTCAATGCAATCAGGGCATCAAAGTAAAGCAACCATCACCCAGCATGGAACAGTCACATTGTATCAAGAGTCTCTCTGCTTTCCCAAAGTGCTACTTAGATGCACTCTCTGAGTGTCCCTTCCTTCACCTGAAAACAATACCAAGCATATGAGTTCAGCCCTAACTCTTAATTTCTTACCTCCTGGACTTGAGGTCTAAAAGAGATACAAAGATCTTTGTTAGTACTGGGAAAGTCTTTACTGGCTGGTTCTCCCAAAAGGGGGCCAGAACTTTCCTTTCTTTATCCCTTCCTCACATTGATTACCACTAAATATAACCCAAAGCCACCAGAACTAGTTTTCACCTTGCAGTGGTAACAGGTTTTAGAGCCCTCTTTATTGTCTCTTAAGGTATTATCCTACAACTGTAAGGCTATCAAGGTCTATTTTTATGTCTAAAAATGAAAGGTGTACTGGAATTTCACTGGTACACTGAAATCAAATTAAAAATTTATTACAAAGTAGAAGAATGCATCACTTCTATCCACAAAGAACAGTATTTGTAAGGATCACTTAGCTTACCAAGCAGTGCATAGCCATACAACTGGGAACTCAACCCCACTGAGTTCTTTTGCTTTAGGCCTGGGAGTAACAGGGATGCACCAAAGTTCCTCTCCTCTTCCCACTGCAACAGAATAAAACAGATCATGGTCCAGCCAAGCAAAAAATACTTTATGCAAAAATTTGATTTTTAATAGGTGGAAAAACAACTTATAACACTAAGTAAAAAAAAAAAAAAAGCAAAATAACAAAGCTATAGGTACATTATAATTCTAATTTTATAAATAAAAGATATTTATGTCTAATGACTAATATAGAAAAGAAATACCTTCTGTTAATGGATTTCTGGAAATCATGAGCCATTTTGGTTTTTTGTTTTTTACACTTTTCATTATTTTCCACATTTTTGGCAATGAATAAGAGTTCCTTTTGCAATCAGAAAAGCAAAACAAAACAAAAATAAAGAGCACACTCTGGACCAACATTGCCTTGAGACAATCAAGATCACACATGCTGTCAGCCCAATATGCACTCACATTGTTACGACATGCTGGGGCAAGCTTTTGAATTTTAAACAAGTCAGCACTGCTAGGACTTCTTCACAGTGTAAAAATAAATACAACTATTAGCTTGCTTTTAGATAAATTTGTGCCTCTTAAAAATAAATTGGACAATCAGAAACACTTAGTGATCATTTCTTTCAACTCAGGCTGCAAAATTACACTTCAGGAAAATTGGCGCCTTCTGAGAGTTGGGAAAAAAGGGGCAGAAATGCAAGCATTGCTAAGTCTGCTGTAGAGTTAGTAACAGCAGGGACGGGGGCTTGCTGTAAACGCCGGGCTCAAAGGACAGCCTTGGCAACTCCCCAGACAATGAGAGCTGTGATCTTCTTGGTGCCGTATGAGTACACATCGGCCAGAGCCCTTTTTTGGGCTTGAAAATAAAGAACACAAAGCTCAGGATGCCCTGCACTGGGGTCTGCAGTTGGAAGTTGGGGAGGAAGCAGAGAATGAATGAGGTGTACAGGCTGGAATTGTAGCCAGGTGTAAGGGGGCACCCCAGGTGTTAATGGGCACCCAAACCTCTTTACTGGCAATGGCTTTTGTGCCGTACAAGTGTAATTTCTTAAGGGTTTTCTAAACCTTTGAAAAAAGCAAAGATCTTGGGAGAAAAACAAAGCCTCCCCAGGCACTTGTGTAGTACAGATAAGTAAAAGAGCTGGTAATTGAGGACCGGGCATTTCACTTTCAAAAGCAAATTGCCCCTAGGTTTGATTTTCCCCCACATAAACTGCAAGAGAAGGGACCCGGTGAATAATAAATAAGGAGCCCTAAACTTTTTTCTTTTCTTTAGGGAAAAACATGACCTATAGTATCAAAATGCAATAGGGCAAAAAGCCAAAAGGGCAATGTCCTTGCTTCTCTAGGAACTGAGCTGAGCAGTGATGGCGGCCGGGATAGTGATGCTTCTGATGGGACTTTTAAAAAGATGAATAATAAACAAATGAATGTCTTACAGATTTTTCTGAGAATTCTCTGAGAATAATACAAACATCACTGCTTATATGAAAAGCTATTTGTGTGTTAACATAAGAGATCAGGTCTCTCCCAAACCTGAGCTTCTATTGTATGTACTATTATGAACGAAATCAGGTGCTCCTGCACCAGGGTCAAGGTTCTCCCAGTTTGTGCCTGTGTCTTTCCCATTAATACAAAGCAAACCTCATGCTCCCACTCCCTTTTCCACTCCCCTTCACTGCTAGATAACCCGAAGCACTCATCTACACCAGCTGTCTCCTCTCTGCACCTTTAACTCACCCCACAATCCATTCCAATTTCCTTTCATCCTCCATTATTCTAAAGAAACAGAGGTTACAATTTAGTGCCTTCAGGCCACTAAATTCAATGAACTTTTTAGAAGTCCTCACCTTTCCTAACCTTTCAGAAGCATTCTGAACTGTAAACCACTCCCCTTATGTGGTTTTGGGGACCCAAAGCGTTCCTGATTTCCCTTTTTGCTCTGTGGCTCATCTGCAGAAATTTTCATCTAGATGTATTATAAATTATATCTCCAGTTCAGATTTTTCCAGGAAGATCCCAATTTCTCTCATGAAATCTCTTGGTTGTATGAAAGGCATCTCAAAATGCAACATGTTCATAGCCAAATCAATGATTTTCCTCATAAAACCCAGTCTTTTTCCAGAGTTCCCTTTGTAAGCACATGGCAACCTTTCCATCCAGATATATGAGTTAAAAACTGAGGCGGTAAGATTTCACCTGTATGTCTCTGCCTCCACATACAGTTCCCCATCATGTTATCTGCCTCCGAATTATGTTCACTGGCTACTGCTAACTCCAGACATTCTGGTCCCCAGGTTATCATTACCTCTTGCTCAGACAACCATGTAGTCTCCTAAGTGCTCTGACCATAAGCCATCAAGCCCCAATTCAATCTCTTACCCGCGTTACAGCCAGATGCATCTTTTCAAAACACAAACCACACCATATTACCCCTTCTGCTTAAAAGTTCTCAATGGTTTTTCACTATTTTTAGGATATACAAATAGATATTAGCATGACCTACATTCTCCAACCTTACTTCACCTCTCGTCCTTCCTACCATTCTCTCTGCTGCATCTACACTGACTGTTTTCCGAACTTCTTCTAGCTCCTTTCTGCTCACCATATTCTTTCTGCCACCGGGCTTTTGCATGTGTTAGCTTCTCTTTTTGGACTGTTCTTCCTCTCTTCAGCCAGTTAATTCCTATTCGTCTTTCAAATACTAACTCAAGAAATATTTCTTTAAGGAAGGCATTCCTAACCTAAGTTTAGAATACAAACAGACAAAAACTCCCAAAATATACACTTGTCATACGAGAGGTCTTTGTAGTGCTCATTATAGTTACAGTTTTATGTTCATGTATTTGTTTTGTTTTGCTTTGAATGCCTGTATTGTTCTTTGGCCGGAAGCAGGGAATGTTGGTTTACTATTGTATAACCAGTACTTGGCAATGTATGGAAGGCAGTCACTGCCCAATATAAATTTAATGAACCAATGCGTATGAGGTATGCCATAGGCTATGACCCTCATCTTAGAAAAGCAACACACACTATAAATTCTTTTAACTGTAAGCTGGATTAGATGTCCTTTTCAGTTCCTACCCAAACTAGTATATTTTGATGTTACATTTGAAGGCTTCCTCAGGTGGCTTTGTCACCTACAAGCCGCTATAACATAACATCTCTGCGCTCTAGTCTTCTCATCCACATAGAAATGTAAGGATTAAGTGCATTAATAAATTAGGACACTAAGAACGCAGCCTGGTGTAAAGCAGGTACTATTTAAATATTAGTTATTACTGTTGTTATTCTTAGGGTAACAGTAAACAATGATTAAATAGCCTAACCTAAGAGAGGAAACCAAAACTTGGTATTCTGGACTGAGCAGAGCAACCTCAGGAAAATACCGATGCCAACTGAACAATCGGTATTGACTGCTGGAGGTCGTGGTCAGTTAGCTGCCTCACTGCTTCTTTGATACTCAAGTCCAACTGTCACGGACGATCAGTTACTCGTTTCTGAACATCTGAGGGGCATTCAGCCTAGCTCAAGTTTCAAAATGTGCATAAGGACTTTCTACTTGAGATTCTTTCAAGTGGAGGAACATCCAGCTCCACTTTGTCAGAAACCGGAAACTAAAATGTACAGAAGGAGCACTTATTTCCGGCTGCTCGGGGGCCACAGAGCCGCATGTCAGATTCTGAGGGCAAGGGTCTCCTCCAGCCACCTCCTCCCTGCTCAAGAGGCACAGCGGGCTTCTCAGGCTCTTGGTACCGCTGTACAGCCGCCACTTACGCTGCAGTCTGTCTTCTTGGCGAGGCAATGGTATAAAACATGGAGGGACAGAAGCTGGGTGGAAGGTACTTCAAAGGCTTCTTGCATCATGATCTCAAAAACCACGGATAAAGCATCTGGCAAAGAGATCAAAGTAAAAATGAGAGGGTACTAGTTTTAGGTAACATCACCAAATCTGTATTTGACTATAAACTTAAAAAGTGGGGCATGACGGAAAAACAAACAGAATTAGGAAGCAAAAAAATGTGTGCTCTGATCCCAGTTCTTCCACAAACTAGATCTTTCCCAAGTCTTTAGCTTCTATTGTACTTACTATTATGTACTAAGTCAGGTGCTTTTGTACCAATGTTCTCAAGAACATGGAATAATCCACTCAATTTCTCTTAACTTCTCCCAGTATCAGCCTCATGATGATAAAAAAAAAAAAATACCATTTGTCCCATCTACTTCAAGACTATGGGAGAGGGGCACCTGGGTGGCTAAGTGGGTGAAACGTCTACCTTTGGCTCAGGTCATAATCTCAGGGTCCTAGGATTGAGCCCAGCATCGGGGTCTCTGCTCAGTGGGGAGCCTGCTTCTCTCTCCCTCTGCTGTTCCCCCTGCTTATGCTCTCTCTGTCAAATAAATAAATCTTAAAAAAACAAAACAAAATAAAATAAGGGGCGCCTGGGTGGCTCAGTTGGTTAAGCATCTGCCTTTGGCTCAGGTCATGATCTTAAGAGTCCTAGGATGAAGCCCCGCATCGGGATCCCTACTCAGCGGGGAATCTGCCTCTCCCTCTCCCCCGGCTCATACTCGCTCTCTCTCTCTTAAATAAAATCTTAAAAAAAAAAAAAAAAAAAAAAAGACTATTGGACAGCGCATCAAGATAGTACATACAAAAATGCCTCATAAATTGTGAAGCAAATTTAATGCATCATGTCCATCAGCTGGAAGAACTAAGGCATATGGAAAGGAGGCAAATATATTTTCCAGGTCACCCTGACAAGCAAAATAGAAGCTGGGCTGACTGCCCATTCTGTGTTCTGGAACCTTCTCTATATAGGGGCAAATGAGGACAAATGCTAGAGATGATCCTAAATCCCAGGTATCATTTCAGAGACAGAAAATTGATGACTATAAAAAGGATAATTAGGCCCAGTTTAAAAAGACTTGAAACACTGGAAAGGAAAATGCACATTCATAAATTATAAGCCCCTGACTGTAAAATACAATGTAAGATATTTGTTGCCATATGAATGCTGATCATAGCAGATCAGACCTTGAGCAATTTTTATTTTCCCTTAAGATTCCACAACGTAAGATAGAAGCCAAGAAAATCAAGTTCAGACAATTTCTTTCCCTTAATATTTGTTGTTAAATTAGAGAATGTTAATATTGGTTTAAAATATGGTGCCAGCATATAAAACAGGCACAACAAATGTTTTTGACTAACTAAGTTGCTGTGTTAACCAATTTTTGCATATAATCATAATTATAAGAGTTAGCACTGACTTGCAGCTGTTCCTAGCCAGCTGGCTTTGTGCATGTTGTCATGGTTTTAAATGAGGCCATAAGCAAGAACTTCTATATTCTTTTTGGAAATGGGGAAACTGAGACACCAGAAAGTCACCTACTAAATCAGTAGCAAATAAGGACCTGGAAGAGATTTAAAACAAACAACAACCCCAAACAAACCAGTATTTCAAAAGAACGCAATTTAAAGCTAAAAATCCAGTTTAAAAAAAAATCTGGTTTTTCAACTGTTCATTACAGAATCCAAAATTACAAATGAAAAATACATCAAACTTACTTTATCTTTTATTTATATTCTGCATTTCATTCAGCTTGGGAAGTGAAATTAGATTATCCTGTATAATCGATTACCTTTTCCTCCATATTCATTTATGTACTTTGATATTTCCTATCCTATTAACAATAAAAAGTACAATACTTTCTAAATTTTTGCCATAAATGATAATAATCTTCATTAAAGCTTTATTTTTAGAAATCCTCAATATTAAATATTTACTCTGCATTTAGGGAAACAAGTCCTTTGACCTACCAACATGCCCTTTAAAGAGAGAGGGCAGGGAGAAAAACTGCTTCTAATAATTCTCCAAGGATACACTATTAAATCTGATGTTCATGGAGGATAGATTTGATAACATAGAAAAGCTAATCCTCTTTCACTTGAATTCAGGAAATGTAGGTTTAAAACCGAATAAGAAGTAGACAAGAAGGGGTAACTGACATTTCACAAAATAATATATAGCAAATACTCTTTGGCAGTCAACAACTGCAAGTCTTTTGAGAGAGAAGATAAAGCAGAGATCTGGAGGACAGAAAGGGGAGGAGAGGTGGCCACACTCAGGGAAGGCATGCTCCGTCCCTAGCCTAAGCACTGAGTATGGATGCCATTGGTGCTGGTGTGCAGGGACGAGGGGATGGAACCCAATGGCAGGAATCTCAGATGTCACACATGCGTAAGTGCCCGCTGGTCCATATCCACGTTCCTGAGGTAGTGACTACTAACATAGCTCCCTTGTGGCTAACATAGTACTAACGTAGCTACTAACATAGCTCCCTTGTGGCTCCTCAGTACCAAGCCTGAGGATGAAACGGGGGAAGGGGAAAGCCAGGTGTGTCTTTACATAATAGCAAAGCTCCTCTTTCCCTCTTCACTATCAGCACAGTCACGAGCAGAAGCATGCTGTCATATGATTCCCTAACCTACGGACATTGGCCGGGGCCCCCCCTGACTCCTCTGTACAGTCTCCTGCAACCTCCATCTTTCCTTGGACTCCCTTATTGTAGTGGAAGTGAAGAGTCACTTCAAATTAACTGCATAGGATCAAGAAATTTCGAGGGTAAAGAGATCTCAGAGATTACCCATCCACTAATTTTATAGATGTGGAAACAAAAGCCTGGGGAGGTAAAAGGACTTTTCTTCGTAGCAAGGGTACTGCTCTTCCCAGAAAATCAACTGATTTTTTAGTCTTATATTTCACATGGCGTAACAACTGTGATTTAAACTAAACAATGTTAGCAAATGGTCCTTTTTAAAAAAGAGTCAAGCTAATAACTGCATTACTACAATCTTAACCAGCCATGGCAGCTCAGGCAGGTTTATTGCTAACTAAATTCACTGTCCTTTGCATAAGGAGGCATGAACGAAAAAACTTGAGAAACTCAGTGGAAAAAAACCTGGATATGATTGTCCTATCTGGCCAAGTGGTATGGTAAATGAACTATGCATCTATTTCTAACAGAAAGAGTGATCTAAAGAGATGTCATTATGAAATAAAATAAGGGAAATTGCCCATAGTTACTTCTCTTAAGGAGCTGAAGCCCCAGGTTTGGTTTCTTACCTTTGTAATTTTCTTTCTTTATGAAATAATCCATCAGTAAATTGAATGTAAAGTTATCTGGAAAAATTCCATACTGGACCTAGAATGGTCAAGAAAATAAAAGGAAAATAAGAGAAAAATATCCACTTTCACTCAGTTCATAATACATGCCTATGCATTATTCATGACAAAACTTGCCACCATTAGCTTTAAGATATTTGCCTATCATTTTACAGCATCTGTGACAGTGAAATAGAAGCTGTGACTCATGAGATTTGGTAATTGGAACTTGGTCAGGGTAAGAAAGTTGTGAGTGGGTGTATGATACAAGACAACTGATATGTGAAAAATAAGTTCAAGTCTAGTATCTTATCAAGGCTAAAAAAAAAAAAAACCCTGAAAATAAAAAAACAAAAATAATAATCTCCCCCACTCCTGATACTCCACTGATTCAGCAACTCTTTTTATAAGGTAAGAATATCAATGCAAAAATGGACTCTCGTGAGGAAGTACACATTATCACATTATGTTCTGGTCTTTATTTTTTGTCCCAACTTTATTGAGCTATAATTGACGAACAACATCATGTAAGTTTAAGGTGTACGACATGATTTAATACACATAGTGTAAAATGACTATGATCACCACAATAAAGTTAGTTAACACATCCATCATCTCACATAAGTACCATTTTGTGTGTGTATGTGTGTGGTAGTGGTGAGAACATTTAAGATCTCAGCAACTTCTGAGTATACAACAGACTATTGTTAACTACAGTCACCATGCTGTACATTAGATCCTCAGAACTTACTCGTCTTTTAACTAGAAGTTGGTACCCTTTGATCACCATTTCCTCATTTCCCCCACCTCCCAGCCCTTGGAATCTACCATTCTATCCTCTGTTTCTGTGAGTTTGGCTTTTTTTTTTTTTTTTTTAAAGATTTTATTTGTTTATTTGAGAGAGATAGTGAGAAATTCTCAGAGCACAAGCAGGGAGGAGAGGGAAACCCAATCTACCTGTGAGTAGGAAGCCTGATGCGGGGCTCGACCCAGGACCCTGAGATCATGAGCTGAGGGCAGACACTTAACTGACTGAGCCACCCAGGCGACCTCAGTTTGGCTTTTTTTGATTCCACATGTAAGTGAGATCATAGGGTATCCATCTTTCTCTAATTTATGTCACTTAGCATAATGACCTTGAAGTTCATTCATGTTGTCACAAATGGCAAGATCTTCATTTATATGGCTGAATAATATTCCATTGCATACACATACACCACATTTTCTTTACCCATTCATCCGTCAATGGACACTTGGGTTGCTTCCAGGGTTGGCTACTGAATAATGCTGCAGTGAACACAGGGTGCAGAGATCTCTTTGAGATCCTATTTTCATTTCCTCTGGATATATACCCAGAAGTAGGACTGCTGGATCATATGGAAGTTCTACTTTTTATTTCTTGAGGAATCTCTATATTGTCTTCCATAGCGGCTGCACCAATGTGCATTTCCACCAACAGTGCACAGGCTTCTCTTTTTGCCACATTCACACCAGCATTTGTTTTTTTCTTGACCCTTAGACTGGTTTTTAAAGACCTTAGTTAGAAATATGCCAACAAAATATTACTGAGTTCCTGTTCATGAGCAGTGAAGTATTTGAGAATCCAAATTTCCCTAAATGTGGACCCTTTAGCATCTGCCTCAGAATTCTCTAGGAGTGCTTTTCACAAAGTAGATTTCTGGGGCACCTGGGTGGCTCAGATGCTTAAGTGTTCAATTCTTAGTTTTGGCTGTGGTCAGGGGGTGTGAGATCGAGCCCCGCGTTAGGCTCCATGCTCAGTATGGAGTCTGCTTGAAATTCTCTCCCTTTCTCTCTCCTTCCTCCTCTGTCCTTCTCGTTGCTCTCTCCCTCTCTCTCTAAAATAAATAAATAAAATCTTTAAAAAAAAAAGAAAAAAATGCAGATTGCTAAACCTCAGACGTATAGAATCAGAATCTCTGGGAACAGGGCACATAAACCTGAAGTTTTAGTGACCTTCCTATGTTATTTTCATGCACCATCATGTTTGACTACTCTAGTAGTCAATTTGCTCTATAGTATAGTAGTCAATATTTGCTATATCTAGACTGTGATTATATTTTTGTTTTAAATTCTTACTTGAGTAGATTTAACTACCATCCCCCACCCTGCCTTATTCTTCCTCCACCAACCATCAGAAACACCTGAGGAATTTTTTCAAATGATGCACCCCCATGGGGAGAGTCTGCTAGTCCTAACCCCCTAGTTGCAAATCACTGCTGAATTGAGTCACTATTACATTAGGTGGTATGGGATGCCTTAGATGTGCCAAATGGAAAAAGGATTTAGAAGTCACTGTTTTAAATGTTGTGGCTCACGGGCAGTCATCCAAATCAGCACTAATCCCTAGGGGCAGGGCAAAAACAAAATATTTTTGAATGATAAAACATTAAAGCTGGAAGGAGCCTTAAAAATCAACCACTCAGTGATTCTCAACCCTGGCTGCAAATGAGAATCAACGGGGGAGTTTTAAAAGATACCAGTGAGGGATGAAGAGGCAGAGCACAAAGGATTTTAAGGGCAGTGAAACGACTATATGATACAATAATATAAATATATTCATACCATTGCACATTTGTCCCACAGAATGTACACCACCAAGAGTGAGCCCTAATGCAAACTATGGATTTGGGTGATTGTGATATGACAATATAGCTTCATCAACTGTAACAGACAGATCACTCTGGTTGGGGGGGCGGTGTTGATAATGGGGAAGGCTGTGCATGTGTGGGGCAGGAGCATACAGGAAATTTCTGTATCTTCAGCTCAATTTTGCTGTGAACCTAAAACTGCTCTAAAAAAATAAAATTTATTTTAAAAAATTTTGTTTTTAATCCGTTAAAAAAAAATAACCAAAAGCCTGTGCTCTATAAAGGTCAATTAAATGAGAATCTTGGGGGTAGAGAAAAGCAACTCTAATATTTAAAAGAGTCTTATGTGATTCTAATGGGTAGCCAGGGTTGGAAATCACTGATTAGTACAACTCACTTGCCTTAGAGTTGAAGAAACTAAGACCTAGATGGGTAAAGTTATTTGCTTGAAATTATGGGCAAGTGGTGGAACTTATGAGATTACAGCCTGGGTCTTCTGACTCCTTGTCCAGTGTTCTTTCCACCAAAAGACTAGGAACAGCAGAAAAGCAGATAAACTTTTATGCCTTTCTAGACACTTCTTGTTTTGTTTTCAAAGAAATATTCTGTGAGTATAATCTGTGTCATTAAACTCTGAACTGATGAGAACAGGATTTGATTCATTCCTTCCTCTGGGGCTTAATAATAGATTCCTCAGTAAACATATTTATCTGCATTATTCAATTATAAGCCTCTTGAGGGCAAGGAAAGGATATTGCTTTCTTTTATAGACAATGCTATACCCAATGCAATGTCTCACACACACACAAACTGTCTACAATGTATGTTAAGCTGAATTGGGCCCAAGCCATGGGGGAAAAAAAAATTATGGTATCCTTTTGAGTTCTAACATACAAGGTTCAGTGAAACTATGAAGATAATATGTTTGCACAGAAACATTGTTAAAATCTTTTTGAGTCAAACAGGATTATAGCTTGAGACTCACAAAAATAACATTCACAATTTTTGCTTATTTTGTACTTTATTTCATACTATAAAGGTAATGAAGACTCAACCCTCGGTGGAATGTAACATTCAGAAAAAAACGAATCATAGGGGACTCTGGGGCTCAAGGAGAGGAGTCAGGGAATTCAGCAGATATGTTTTCAGTAACCTAGGAAATACTTGTCTTTTAAAAACTGTGTAAGATAGTCTGAATACTCTGGAGATCACATTCCAGCAAAATGGTCATGTCTTTCTCCCTAAATATCACCAAAGGGAACCAGGCAAGAAATCCACATCTTAGGGATAAAGAATGAACCACCAGTGCAAAATTCTTGTGACTGAACTTCCTTTTGCTTTTAGTTGTCATTTTCCAGTCACTAGGTGTGGAAAAACAGCAGCTAGGGAATTTTTATATTCAACTGTTGATTAACTTATAGTGCATCCCATTCAAAAAAGGATATCTGGGAGCAAATAAATATCGAAAGTTATTTATTGTTCTAGTCTTTGCTATACTATAATAGGTATTATCATCTAAACTCAGGAAAACAAGCTGCAATTACCAGGAAACCACTCACCTTATTTATAAGGGTATATAAGGCTTTGTCTTGTGCACCGTATTTTAGACACTGCCTAATCCAGGTGTGGATAGTCCAGTCTCTCAGGTACCAGCAGTTGGGGCTGTGTCGAAATCTAAATAAAGCATAAGAGAGAAAACTGGGGTTAACTCTGAAACTCTCAATGCCAAAATGCATCCTCAATCGGTTCTTCCCTTAGATATTTACCTATGTGCAGTCAATGTTACCAAAAGTCATAAAGGTCAACAGTCAATAAAAACAGTCAATAAAACCTGTTACCTGTAAAGTATGAAATGGGAAAGAGGAGGCAGAATAATAAATAACAAAGTATCCTAAATGCTGTATTCCTTACTTAACACTTCTTGATTCAACATCTTGTTTTAAAATACGAGATTTATAAAAAAATGATCTGGGGAAAATACTAACCATGGCATTACATAAATACACGTTTCATTAGAAGAGAGATGTGAGGCTGAAGCTGACACTTTTGAAGTTTAAAATAAAACAGGTGAAGCAAAAATGAAGAAAGGAATATCACAGCAACTCTAGAGGGAAATCAGCTTTGAGTTGTATTGACATTTCTTACGGCACTTTGGAGAGATTGGGACACCCTTCACTGAACCAAAAGAACACAAAAAAGCAGAAAAAAAAATGGAGCACAATTAAACATCTGGGTCTTCCAGGATCCACACCCTCCCGCCACCCTCTTCGAAGCTCCATTCTAGCTCATCAGTTTGTCCATCTCTTTTTGTTTCCTGTAGCTGCCCACGTGGCTTTAAAAGGCCGAAGCAGCCCGAGCTGAAGTGTGTGTGGCAATGGTACCTACAAAGGAATGGAACTTAGAAAGGGATTCTGAGTGCTGCTCCTGCCGCAAGTGTGCACACAGGGGTGGTACCCGGGGCTGGGGCGACTTCTTGCGCCTGCGGGTCCCTGCCACAGACTGAGGGAGAGACGAGATGCCGAGACTGTGAGGGGGTATTTAAAGAGCTCTGCCTTCCTTTTTCTGTTTATCTGCTGTGATTGGGACACATCATCAAATGTTGTACCATGTCAGGGGAAGTCCCCATCTTTCCTTTAATTGTTCAGGAAACATATCAATCTACGGACCTTATAAAAATCAAACTGTTTTCTTAAATAAAAAAGGTAAGACAAAAACTTGGAGCAAAAGGATTTTGTGCCATATTTGAGTCGAGGATATGGCTAATACTAGTGTTTTGTAGAAGCTGGTTATTCAATCTGCCACCTGCTATTTCCTGCCATCTGCTATGGGGATGGTCTCCTGCTGAACAGGTTCTCTGCCAAAGTAAAAGCTGAGAAAAAGAGAGGAAGTGTGAAGTAGTATTTAATTTAGGATATTTATTAGTGCTCGGGTGAGAAATTTGGCAAAAACAAGATCTGAAGATGTTTTATGGATACAGAGTCACCTAACCCTCTCTAGACTTCTGAATATCTTACATCTTGCTGGAAATTATTTCTCACTCTTTCTTTACAGAATTAACCCTTTAAAAGCACAAAAAGAGATGGGGCACCTGGCTGGCTCAGTTGGTGCAACATGTGACTTGATCTTGGGGTCATGAGCTCCATGTTGGGGGTAGAGCTTACTTAAATTTAAAAAGCGACACAGCTTTAAAAAAAAAAAGGAAGAAAGAGAGAAATATGTCAAATTATGTTCTGTATGAAAATGACCTAGCCAGAGATTAGGTGGCTTATTATAAATTATGTTTATAATTTATATTTATGTAACTTATAATAAATATAAATTATTATATATAAATTATGTTCTGTATGAAAATGACCTAGCACTGTATCAGTGCCCAAGATACTAGATCTAATGAGATCTTCTGCATTGAAATGAAACAAAATATCTCTTTTAGTAGTTCGGGCTTTCCCTCACATTTTAAAGTCAACAGTTGAGCTACTTGAGTTCCTCTCCTTACTACTCTGAAACATCTGAGATTTAAAGTATAATGGCCAATTAAAAGTTTATTTTATTTTTTAAAGAAACAATTCAAAAGAATTACCGGGTGTACTGCCTAAATGAGGGTGACACTGCTTGCTGGCCTGTAAGCCCTCGCTGGGCAAGGAGGGCCATGCTGCCTGGCCCAACACTGACTCCTCGGTACCTCACACAGTTGGTGGCCCACAGGTTTGCAGCAAATAAAAAAAGAGCTTCGGTCAACAAATGTATAAAATGCTATTATGTGCTGATCATTTTGCTCACATCTATGACATATACGAAGAACTTTGGGGCATTTATAATTTCATTACAAACACAAAGTACACAGACATAGTTTCACAACAGTACGAGGTGCTAAGGAGACACAGGGCATTGCTAGCCGCTGGGAAATGTACTAGGTAGCAGTGATGGTTAGGTTCTGTCCATTTTTCCTTTAAAAACAAACAGAATTAGAAATGCCAATTACCTTCTCTACCCAAGATTATTTTAAACCTAAACCTCATTTTAAAATCTAATCTTCTGCCTTAAGATGTCTCCAGTGACTACAGAAGTTGTGACACTTCTTTCTGATAGACTTTAACATAAGAGCACCCTTATCCAACCAAACACCCTTTCTATTTAGGCTTTAAAAGAAAACAAAGATTAATAGACCTAGGTTTAGATCTTCAAAGTTCAAATTAAAATTTGTTTAAAGTTATTGTTAGCAATCTGAGGCTAACTTTCATACGTGGGGGAACAGAACAATTTTATCTTCTCAAAGGTCTTGTCTTCTCACACTTTGATTTCTTAGAAGCCTAAAGGGAAAGTTACTCAAGACTTTACACATCCAGTATAATCATCTCAGCACAGTAGCCTTTGAGAGATTTGTCAACACACTCGCAGGGGTCTTTAGTAAGTCCACTCTCTCCCTCATCCTGGAACAGGGCTGCTTGGTATGATCTCTGCTCTCTAAGACCTAGGAATCCAGAGACACAACCATGTGCAGGACATATTCAACTAAGTGAGCATATTAAATCAATTTAGGAATAAGAGGGAAACACTTAGACCAATTTTATGAAATATGCTGTCCAAACTGCAGTTCCTGCACTTCCCAGCCCGGCAGCACGTGAACTCCTTTCTAAGCCCTTATCGATGTTAAAAAAGAAATTAGCGCACAAACATATGTTATCTAGCTGTCCAGAATATATACAACTCAAACCATTGAGAGAGTAGGGTCCACCCCACTCTGGATGGTGAGTTTGAGAAGGATTTTTCTATCAATGACGTTTTAAGCAGTTCAAACAGATAAACGTGGGCCCTGCTCAGAACTGCCAGTGGTAATACGATAGGCAGGTAAGTCTCTGGAATGGGTACTTTCGTGGAATGATTCTGTGCACTGCTGGACGAGCATTCTCCCGTTCAGCCAGGAGAAAGGCAAAGAGACGAGAACACAACACATTGATTTTCCAATTTGCCTGCAAACAGACTGGCTTTTGTTCTCGCCTGCTCTGACCACCAGCCTGGCAGATTACAGGCAGCCACTGTCGGAGTCCCCTCTGTGCCCCGTGCCATCAGCTGTTTGCTCATCTTGACAGAAGCTTTATTATTGTCCAGGCCAGCAGGCTGCCGAGCTAGGCAAACCGTGTGAGTGTGGAAAAGATAAACAAATGCAACCCAAATCTCCCCAACAATGCCTGTGCTCATGGAGGCCACGGATATTCCGAATTTCCAGCTTAGAAAATATAAGTAAACTTACAACAATTCTAAGGACATGAGTATTTCCTGGAATAAGGAGGGGTGTGGAAAGGAGAAGGAGAGAATGAAGATGTGCACTCTCAAGCTCTACCTCTAGTTCTCAAAGTTGGTATCCCAAGGCCAAGGACACTCTGTCCACAGTGCTAAGTGGTGTTCCAGGTGAAGACAGAACTGGCCTAAGAAGCCAACTCATGGCCAATGAAATGGCAGCAACTGGGAAGCTTTCTCTCCTCAAAAATCAGGCTATATTCAGGACTGCTCAGGGCATTCGCCTGCATCATTGCTCATTCAAGATTAACGTCACCAGGAAGGAAGCAGAGGAGAATCACAGGCTGCAAAATTGACCGGAGGCAGAAGTCTTTGATACCCCAGAGGTTTGTTTTTTTTTTATAGGGGAAGAGAGGTTATATCAAAGAAGTCAAGAGTGAAAAGCAAAACACCAGAGACTTACTGGAATTACACAAAAGGTACTTTACTGTGTGAAAAAGTCACATGGTATTTCCTAATTGTAATCAGTGTCCTCATTTCACTGAATAAATAAACAAATAAATAAATAAAGGGGAGAAAACAGCCTTTTCTCCCCGGGGTTCATCTAAAGGTTACTGCTGAAGGCAAAAGCGACGATGGTCATCAGCTCTTCAGTACATCAAGTCGGTGTGCTTCCGGCCGGGCAGGGCTGATGCACAGATGCCAGAGCCTGGAGCTCAGCGGCTCCACCATTTCACTGCAGCACTGGCTCTTCCATATGAATGAGCAAGCTTTCCGCAACGTTTATCTGATTATGAGAGCCACCATCCTTAAACATACACTTGCAGTTTCCCCTCCTCCCTAGTGAATTCTGTATCCTGTGGCAACAGGCTTTCCAGATGGAAACCTCAGCTTCTGGGCTGGGCACACATGGAGGTGAGTGAGGGGCCGGGGTGAAGAGAGGAAAGAAAGAGTGCCAAGAAGAAAATACAGCTGGCACCGAAGCCTATCGTGCGGACTGGGAATCTTATCAGTGAAGCAAAGTGTGTAATTATTAAAAGGTCTGAGCACTTCCCTGAACTAGAACCAAAGGGTAAAAGGGTGTCGTGTAACTATTTAAACCAGAATCTGATTCAATCACTGCTACTGACTTTCTTATTCTAAAAGGATAATTAGTTTCTTTTGCAACCTTCTGGAAATTCTGCTTTCTTCAATTATTAATTGCCCATCCCAAACCCATAAATAAAATCAAGTTTTGATAATTTTCTAATGACTATTATATTTTTGTCAAGTGTTAAAAAAGGGGGTAGGGTGCAATATAGGAACTGATAATAAAGACACAGTACTGTAGATTTTAAATCTCTTTCCTGCTTGAGATCCCACAGTCTTATTCTTATAGAGGAACTTTAGTTAATTTTAACTTTCAGCAAACATGTCCCAAGTGTGCACTAAGAGAAGCACCGGGAACAATACTCTGCTCTGAAATGCTCCTCCCTCAAGTGGCCGACCAGTTTGGGCTCAACCACTGCCAGAGAATTCATTATCTCCCTCATGAAGCAGATAAAAAAAATTTTTTTAAAGTTCTAATACTTCACTTTTTTAAAGGACAGGCTTACAGAAATAGAATGTACAAACAGTAAAATTCATACTTTTCAATGTATGGGTCTGTAAGTTTTGACAAACACGTCCAGTTGTGCAATCAGCACCACAATCAAGATGTGAGAACAGTTCTGTTACCCCCAAAACTCCTTAACGCCTCCTTTGTCATGAACCTCTCTACGGTTTGCTGGTCAATTTAAGACAATTTTATATAGATAACCTCCTCAAGTCTTTTTCTAATCCCACAGTGACTAATTTATGAGGGGAAAGCAAATATGGTAATAAAACTACAATTTCTATCAGTTAGTTTATAATTCCTATCCTGCCAATTTCCAAAAAGAATTTGAAAAAATTAAAACCCAGTTTGCATAAGACCTTCTGGTATCCTTGTTTGCCATTCTAAAAAGGGTGATAAGTAAGTGGATTTTTGGTAGAGAATAACACAGGCATAGAATTTTGCAAATGTGAAGTGCTAAATAAATGCAGCATAATAACACATTTTTTGAAGTGAAGATGGATAACAGAGGGACTCGTTAGATATCAAAGTCAAAGTCTAAATTTGTCAGACTCGGGGCTTAAAAATGAGGTCATTAGCATTTCACCTGGAAACACGGTGGTATGACAGATCAGAAAGTAGGAGAAATACTCCATTTTCCATGTCCTCTCACCCAATAGGAAGAAAGCAATGACAAGGAAGATAATTATGGCCCCAAATTATTATCTCTTCCCCTTCTCTCTAACCTGGTTATTGTTTTGCCAGATTGACCTTTCTCAATCTAGGAAACATATTTTTTACTCATGAAGTATATACCAAATAGCTACCCTGTGCCAGGTGATCTATATTCTAGTCCTGTTGGTCTAACTCCATTTCCTTGAACTCCAATCTTGAAGATGACATCTCTCCTTTTCTGATGCAGAAAGAACACTTATAGACTGACTATGCTCTGTTGTTCTTTCTCTCAAGGTATTTAAAGGTAAGGAGCCAATCAGAATGAAACTAACTGTTCTTTGTCTGAAGCCTGGAACATCATTTTTATCAGCCTCCAAAAGGTGATGCCTATGGATGACAGGGGAGGATTATTTGTGGGAGAATGGGAGAAGAAAATATATTTACAGTCATTGCTGGGTGCTTCCTTGCTTGCGATGGTCCTAAAAGCAGAAAATGGCTGTCTTTTTGGCCAACAATTCACCTGCCAGTGAAACTGCACCCGGAAGCACCTGGTGGGGATCCTCAGCTACTTTAAAGCTGGACACACAGGTTAGCTTCACTCCTGAGACACCATCACTGGAGGGCAAGGTGAGGCTAAAGGGAGGAACGGGAAGTTCTTTTAGCAAGGAACAGGAAGTTGAGAAAAACTGGATCTTGGAACCAGTCCTATTTATAAAAGCACATAAAGTTGTGGGAACTGGCTTGGTTTAGGCGGAGATAAGGGAAATATTTTTGGTTTTCGGGAGGAAATCTACGAGCAATAAATGAGCCAGTTTTAAAAAGATGCAAATATTGCCTGATGTCTTCTATAGTTTGGCTAGGAACTTCAGAAAAACTTCTGCAAAATCACAAATAACACGATGACTAAGACAGGAAAATCACATATATTTATTAGTCCCTGGCAGGGTGTACATATGAATAGTTCTGAGGAAGGGGAAGGTGAGAAACAAAACGGAGAAAAACAAAGGCATAGAAATTAGAATTTCTCAAGTATTCTTGGCTTAGTAAAGTTGTCAGAATTAAGTCTGCCATGAAAGAAATGAGCAGGCAAAGGCGCCTGGCCCAGGGGATGAAGCACACTAGCAAAAAAGCAGAGAAGAATTAAGCTGATGTTGAGCAGATTTATATGTGTATTTGTGTGTGAGATGATGGATTTCTTTACGGATATTTCTGAGGGAAGAGAAGCTCAGCACTAATCTGGGTTTCTTAAGAATCAGATTTTCTTTTTAATGAAGAAAAAAAGCAACTTAGTGTTTTAAACATTCTGATTCTCTAATACATGGAAAAGTTGAATTCCTCAAGGATTCTCTGTTTATATCAAAAGGTAAGGTTGGATTTACTGCAGTTATACAACCCAAGTTCACAGCTAGTTTCTATTTCTGTAACTCCGCTGACTTCCCTATAATGCTTTTAATCTCTTAAAAGGTAGGAGAGAACTTTTCTATTCTTTCGTGTCCTATAACAGTTGGTGTTTGATGATTTGGCGACAGTGAATAGGCCTGCTCAGACTGTATAAATCCCACTAATGTATGTTGAAACCATGAGTATTGTTTATAATGAAACCGTAATCCATTTCCAGTTTTGAAATGTCATCCTGCCTATAAACAGATGAGGCCAGGAGGAAACGCTACCTCTTTCTGCAGAAGGCTGGAGGAGATTAGAGATGGCAGAGATGTGGACTAAAGTGGTCATTCTGAAAAGCCACGTACTCCTTACTTCCTCTGCCTGCTGTTTCCTTCCCATCAAAAAGATCCATGGATCTTTTTGCAGTATAGTAAGTTCAGGAACAGATAACCTGAAGGGTGAGTGAAACCACAAATATGAGGACAGAAGATAGAATACATGGGTTCAAAGAACTCCCGTAACAAGTACTAAACCAAAAAAACTTAGACACCTAAGACTGGAAGAGACTCTGAAAGCTATCTAGGCCAAGTAAACTGGGGACAGGGGAAGGAAGAAAGCTGATATACAACTAGAAAATCTATAATTTAGTGCTGGTTGGGACCTTCAAAAGCCACTCTGTTCTCTGAACTATTTATTGAGAAGTTACTATTTTTACCAAGCCCTGTACTGAGTGATGTGAAATTGTCTAGTACAATTCCTTTATTGATGAAAAATCTTGGTGTCGAAGCGCCTGGGTGGCTCAGTGGGTTAAAGCCTCTGCCTTCGGCTCAGGTCATGATCTCAGGGTCCTGGGATCAAGCCCCGCATCGGGCTCTCTGCTCAGCAGGGAGCCTGCTTCCCCCCTCTCTCTGCCTGCCTCTCTGCCTACTTGTGAGCTCTCTCTGTCAAATAAATAAATAAAATCTTTTAAAAAGAGAAATATCTTGGTGTCTACTGAGATGAAAAGATTTGGTCTGTTAACAGGACGTAAACTAGACTCTTCACTCTTATTATCCCACCAATGCTTCTCAATTCTTTTATTTGTAAGACATCTTTACAAAGCATCTCTGCGGGTATCTGGGTGGCTGTCAGTTAAGCAACCAACTCTTCATTTTGGCTGAGATCATGATCTCAGGGTCCTGGGATCAAGCCCCGTCTCAGGCTCAGTGCTCAGGCGGGAGTCTGCTTCTCCCTCTCCCTCTGCCCCTTCCCCTGCTCATTATCTCACTCTCGAATAAATAAAATCTTTTTTTTAAGTATTTTTTTTCAAGATTTTATTTATTTGTCAGAGAGAGAGAGAGAGAAAGGGAGCACAAGCACGGGGAGCAGCCGACAGAGGAAGAAGCAGGCTCCCCCCTGAGCAAGGAGCCCGATGTGGGACTTGATCCCAGGGTCCTGGGATCAAGACCTGAGCCAAAGGCAGACACTTAACCAACTGAGCCACCTAGGTGTCCCTCAAATAAATAAAATTAAAAAAAAAAAAAAAAAAAGCATCTGCAATTTGACGAAGGTCTCTAACATACTGGAAAATAAATAACATCTTTTAAAAAAAGATTTATTTATTTATTTGAGGACAGAGAGAGAGCGTGTGAGCACATGAGTGCAAGAGCAGGGACAGGGGCTCGGGCAGAGGGACAGGGAGAGAGAGAGAAAATCTCAAGCAGGCTCCCAGCTGAGTGTGGACCCCAACACAGGGCTTGATCTCACAACCCTGAGATCATAACCTTAGCCAAAATCACTCAACTGACTGAGACATCCGACTCCCCAAATAACATTTTTTTAAATTTAGAAGCAGAATTCAGAGAAAAATACTCAAAACTGTAAAATAGTTCTGGAACTGCCCCGAACTAGCTGTTCGACTTTGGGAAGTCACTTGATCCTTCAGGGTTTCAATTCCTGCAACTGTAAAATGAAGAGGTAGGATTATCTGGATCATGAACTCACATGTCCACAGGGGCCAGTCAGTTAATAGAAATGCATGAAGAACTATGTGAGACAATAGGTGCAAAGCTGTTTGTAACGATCAAGCAAAGTTGCTACTATTTTTGCAAACGTACAATATGAGCCAAACAAAATATACTAGAACTGTGGACTGGACCAGACCCCCTGAAACTCCTTCTAGCTCTCGAGTTTAACGACTCTGTGGAATAATACACTTAATCCACTCATTAAAACATCAGTCATTTACACATTTCTCTTACACCAGAAAAATGGCAGTGATACAAATAAGTGAAAAACAAGGAAAAACATGCAATCATTCAGCCCACAGCTGATTCAACTCTTTCCCACTATCCTCCACTCCCCTACCAACTGAACATCATTTTACCCAGTTTGGGCAGTTAATATAGATTATTATGGGGGCAGTAGACCTTGCAAAGTGGCCTCTAAAATTACAAGATGAAATGATAAGACCACTAAAGTTGAACTCAAGGTCCCGAAAGTAGATTTTAATTAGAGATCAATTCCTGCAGGAAATAAAATTTTCAGCGATTAACCCCTCCACTAGTATTTTCTACTCCAATGAAGACTTTATTATATTCAGTTTACATCTAGAGTCAGCCATCCAAAGCAACTTTCCTATACAACACAGACTGTTTTGTATGTTGCTACTTTCTTCTACTCCTTAAATAAATTCCTGCTAAGCAGTCATAATTACCCGAACAATTCATTCATAACTAGTTTTGGTATCAAATCCCTGTGATCTCATTACTTCTATAGCAGAAACAGTGGAACCCTTTAAAAAAGGGGGAGTGAGAGGAGGGTGGTCATAGGGATACTAAGTTGTCTGCCAGTTTCTGGAACCATAAAAAGACATAATCACTTTTTATAGCTAAAAATAAAAGAAATTTGAAAAACTAAGATTTAGATTTGTCAGTGCAACTGGTTTTCAGGACGCCTTAATTTAACACTTATAAAAAAACAAAACCAAACCAAACCCTTATTTATATACGAAGGTAGGAAAATTAAGGTGATCTTTCTTTTTTCTTGTGCTGTCAAATGGTTAAAATCAGGATGACTACATTTATTAAGCAGCTCCCTTATTTAGCTTGGGCTAGTCCTGCCATACTAAAACCAACTTAAAAAACAAAACAAAACTGAGTATTCGAAATTCTACGAACAAACATGATATACTAAGAAAATGCTTAAGAATGTCCAAATACAAACTTCATTCCATAGGAATGCTATGGGTCTGAGACAATTCCTTTTAATATGATAATCCTAGGAAAGAACGATTACAACTTTTGAACAGCAAAGAACTAATTCTTTAGTGATACACCAAATACAACAATCTGGGTTCAACTATTCTGGCTGGCAAATCTTCCATAAAACCACCATGCTACAGCTAAACAAAAGCTCTCAGGCTGGCCCAAAAGGAGGGAATGAACAACTTGAAAAACATCTTTATTCCCTGAGAAAATTTTCTAAAATGTCTGAAAGTGCTGGGAGAGTTGTCTCAATGTGACTTCAGGCAGCTTTCCAAAGTTCCTCTGCTTCTCTAACTATGAGTCATAGGGAGAGGAGAGAGCATCTTGGCAAAGATACAGTCTTTCCTCTTTGGTTCCACCCTCCCGCTCCTTCTATTTTATTAAAAAAAAAAAAAAAAAGCTTTGATAGATAATAGTTAAATAGATTCCAGACAGGCTTAACTGAAGAAGTTTGAACACCAGGGAGGCAAAATATCATTGTAGGAGTCTCTATTGTTTGCCATTCTGAGCCACAGACGCAGGGAAGCATCTTCTGCATCCTAAAAAGGGCTGGTCCCATTGATCATGTGTCAGATCATGGCTGTGCTTTGTGGGAGAGGAGAGAGAAATGAACTATGAAAATACCTCCGCTTCCCAAGCTTCAGAAACATCATTAGCTCATATGCTGGACGATTACAGCGAGCTGGAAGGGGCAGGAGCTTGTCCTTTATGAGCGCACATTAAGTGGAATTTCAACTGCAGTAGCTGGAGGCTATCCATCTGTACATGGCTGCTACAATGCGTGCAGCCTTCAGTCAACAGGCACAATTTTCCCTTCCCTAATTTTATGCAAAAAAGCAAGAGAGCCAGTTAATTTTTTTTTTAATAAAAAGAGAGCAACATTAAGGAAAAGCTGAATGTTGACTAGAAAGAGAAGAGTTTTACTTGGGGACCTATATGGAGCCACTTATAACAGAATGGAGCATTTGGTGTTGGCCAAGCTGTTCTCTTCTGCATGTGCTCATCCACCAACCTACCATGAATCAAGACACTACGCTGGGCACTAAGTGACAGAGATAAACACATATACTCCTTGCCTTCAGTGACATTAGATTGGGATTATCAAAATACAAGTATTTTGTGAGCATGTAAAACAAGCTTAGGTTAATTCATTACCATCAATGAAAGTCCTCATTTACTTAACACTGATTATTTCAGAACACCCTGGAACTAAATTTTCAAAAATTGGCTCTCAGAAGAGAAGTGAATCCAACTTTTCTCTCCTCTTCTTAGTATGTCTTTTTCTGTTTGTTTTCTTTGGATATATTTAAGAAATAAAGTGTTACAGATATAAATAAAGCTGTACCTGCCTGGGTGACTCAGTTCGTTGAGCATCTGACTCTTGGTTAGTCATCTCATGGGTCATGGGATCAAGCCCCAAGTTGGGCTCCCCACTCAGTGGAGAGTCTGCTTGAAGATTTTCTCCCTCTGCCCCTTTCCCCACTCCCATGCACACTCTCTCTTTCTCTAAATAAATAAATCTTAAAAAAAAAAAAAAAAAAAGCTGCACCATCCTCCTGCTACTTTCCGAGGAGTAACGTCGGTGTCCATCATGCTCATACATGTTTTTATACCTTTATCACCCATAGATGCATCCAATTTAAGGTACATGTATGTGTCTTTAAACTCTGCATTCAAGGCCTGTCTCATAGAGAATCGAGCCAAACCACAGTAGTGTGTGCTTCGCCAGGGGCAGAAGAGTAGGGACAGAAGTGACAAAATTAGTGCTATCTCAGATATAAGGCGGGATCAGATGCCACTTTTACTGTGGAAATTAATCAGCACTGCCACCAGGATAATCCCGGACAAGGTGATTGCTGCTCTGCATTTGATTGCAACCTAGTCCTAACTTGCTGACTTGGTTAAATCAACCTGAGAAGCAGTTTTGCCAGCTATAAAATAGAGGTGAAAATACCTTAATCACGAGGTTACTTTGAAAATCAAAGGAGAATTAGGTAAGTATTTTGACAACTTTTAATCCTCTTTGGAACCAAGCAGAGTATAAATATGCACAAAAACAAGAAATATTATTGTTAGAGTCTATCTGATCTAACACTTGATGGCACTCTGTCTGGTACTGCTATTTGCTTAAATATGTTTTGTTCCTAAAAGACTAAGGCCTATTGTCTTTGCGAGTGGAGAAGTAGTTAAAATACAAGATTTGGCATCAGGTGGACTTCATTCCTACTTTACAATCCCCAGGAAACTGACTCAAAACCTGAGGATGCTAACCTGTAAAATGAGTAAAGTTGTCAACAGCTAACATGGCACAAGTCTGGACTGGTATGAGCATTGAAGAGATGAGACATGTAAACTCCTTAATACAAAGGCGAGCACACAGCCCTCTCCAACAGGCGGGACAGAGCAGCTGATAGTAGCCACACGCAAAAGGACACGGAGTTAAATGTGAACTCTGCTGACTATTCCCTCCACTTGGGCTGTGACTTGCATAGTGCTGGGCACACACATGCAGCAAATATCCATCATCAGGACACAGCAGGAAGGACAGGGTCAGTAAGAGGGTTAAGTGTCCCATGCTCCCCATTCCTCTACAGACAATCTCAAAGGAGGAACTAGATGGCAAACCAGAGGGGAGAACAGGGAGGCTTTTCACAATCACAGAGGCTCAAAGCCAACCAGTATAGGGGTGTGCCAGTCAGTCTGATGACCGGTAGTAGGGTTTCCGATCTTACTATGATAGAAAAAGGTCTAGGCAGAGAGATGGGAGTCAGGAGATGACCTAATAAGGAGTTAATTTACCTATTACTGCTCTTCTACCCTTGGAATGGTTTTCACAACCTTGGCAAGCCAGAGTTACAACACAACAGAGATTACGCCTCGAGTCCTCTGTTGGTTCAGCGCCCACCAGCCTCTGTCTGGCTGGACTCAATAACTAAGGAGTGTGAATACCTACTGAAGATAAACTGAACTGTGAATACCTACTGAAGATAAACTTCTCTTCTCAAAAGAGAAGCTGCCAAGCACTGCTCACAGCTCTGATTTACGCTTGGGGCAGAATCTCAGAGGAAGGAAAAAGGTATCTATATGGGGCAAGTCGCCCATCCAAGCCTCAGAAGTAAAGGAAAAGAGCAACAGAGGCAATGCATTTGCTGCTGAGCAAGCTGCTATCCCAGCCTGTAATCTTTGCCCACCCACCTGCCGCACCGCGCCACCCCCAGAAGCCAAGAACCCTCTTTTCCATCTTTTGTGCACTACTAGTAACCCAAAAAGACTTTAAGGCTGAAAGCTCCCATTCCTGCCCACAACCCAGATGGAGCCCATCAGCCCTTTCACAACCTGGACAAACCAGCTGATGGCAACCATATGACAGCAAAGGGCCACTGAGTTAATGGAGTATCTATGAAAACAAATACACAATACCTTTTTTCAAGTTACAAAAAATTGTGAATACAACCAATAACTGTGTTTTAGGATCCTATGTTAAGCTAGGCTCGAAAAATGAGACAAAGAGATAGCTGTTGCTATGGTGGCCACAGTATTTGATCATCTCTGGGATTTCCCGTAATCCCATGCAAGTCCAGAACAGTCTAATTAGCAATACTTGTACTAACTATATTTTTAGGAATGAATGAATGAGTACTTATAAAAGGGTGCAACATACTGAGAAGCTTACTTTTTTAAAATTTAATTTTAAATTTTTTTAAAGATTTTATTTGAGAGAGAGAGAGAGAGAGAAAGAGAGCAAGCACGAAAGGGGGAGGGGCAGAGGGAGATAGAGAATCTCAAGCAGACTCCCCACTGAGTGTGGAGCCCAATATGGGGCTCAATATCATGACCTGAGCCAAAACCAAGAGTCAGATGCTCAACCGACTGAGCCACCCAGGTGCCCCAGTATCTTTTTTTTTTTTTTTTTTTTAAATCATATTGAAGGGAAGCTTCCTTTTCCTGAATCAGTTTGTGCAAAATCATCATGTAACTGAGAATGATTAGAAGGATCAAAATAAATAATAGCATCACTAATTAAAAGGAACTCAACATTTCCTATGTGCATTATCCTCAGTACTTGATATATACCTTTTCATTTTTACAGAGTAGGAAACGGAAAACTGAAAAGGATAAAAATCTAGCCTGAGAGCTTGCAATAAAGCCAACACAGGTGGTTTTTTTTTTTTTTAAGGTTTTATTTATTTTTTTTGACAGAGAGATAGTGAGCAGAATGGCAGGCAGAGGTAGAGGGAGAAGCAGGCTCCCGCTGAGCAGGGAGCCCAATGTGGGGCTCGATTCTAGGACCCTGGGATCGTGACCCGAGCCGAAGGCAGCCACTCAACCAACTGAGCCACTCAGGTGCCCCAACGCAGGTGGTTTTTATTTTTACTACAGCGTTTGAAAAAGACTACTGGTTGCTCTTGAGCATCAGTAGTTAGTTCATATAGATAGCCTGTTTTACAAAAAAAATGTGTCACTCTGAACACGAGAACCACACTTGGCACAGCAGGATGTTCCTATCATGAGAGGAATGTAGAGGTGAAGACAACAGGTTCTTATGCCAGGGTAGCCTGACAGGGCTATTTTGTTGGGTAACCCCCACCCATGCCCCACCCCAGGTCTTTTCTCTTGAGTTGGTCAGATTTCCCAGAGAGGACTCCTCCAGGCTCCTCCCTGAAAGGAATAATAATCCTTGCATCGCCAAGTCCAGAGTCCTTCTGGATCAGTCTCTCCAGAAAGAAAACCACCAGTCTTCTGCTGGGTATTTCACTACGTCTTATGAAAACTTTCAATCAATCCTCTGCCCTTGCTGCTTTTTCTGAGATTTTCTAGGGTCCTATGGTATGGATGCTCTTGCAGCCCAATTTCTTCTGCCAGCTTCAGTGGTAGCCTTCTCTTTCTGCTAAGTGTGTTACCTCCTGTCCATCTATTTTATAACTTTCAAAATTTCGTTCCTGTTGTTTCCTGTTCTCTTTATTCTGTAGATTTTTTTTTTTTTTTTACCTTTTATTGTCATGTTTGTGGATGTTTTATAAGGGAATGGAGCTAAGAACTTATGTTCAACTTGTCACGTTTAATGAGAAGACTTCCATAAGCCATTGATCTCTGTGAACTAGTCAATGGATTGTACAATAGCCTGAAAGCAATGATGGAAAAAATGTACTTCAAACATTCAAATGTATTTCACCAGTAATATCCTCTGCTTAAAGAACACATCTTGAGGAAGACACTTACCTTTCTGGATTTCCACTTCACTAAATTATAAAACAAAAGGCTAGATCAGAGAACAGTCCTCTAACGACCCCATTAACTCTAATATCCTTCAACAAAGGCCCAAAATAAATCACGGTGCTATAACTTGAATTATTTGTTCAATCTAAAATATTTTCTTGAAAACACTGTGCACATATATTAAGACCGCAACATATGGATGGTATGCTAAGTGTTAAAAAACATTAAGACAGGGCGCCTGGGTGGCTCAGTGGGTTAAAGCCTCTGCCTTCAGCTCAGGTCACGATCTCAGGGTCCTGGGATCGAGCCCCACATCGGGCTCTCTGCTCGGCAGGGAGCCTGCTTCCCCTGCCCCCCCCCCCGTCTGCCTCTCTGCCTACTTGTGATCTCTCTCTCTCTGTCGAATAAATAAATAAAATCATAAAAAAATATATATTAAGGCGTGGTCCCTAAATTGTAATATTCCCTCTTTTTTTCTGGGGAAAAAAAGGATAATCACATGTAACAACATTATTCAGGAGTCCTCAAAAGAGGAAACAAAATTAAATCAAGCTTGGCACATTCTCTTTTAAGAAGGTAGAAAATTCAGAAGAAGGTAGAAAATTATGTAATATTGCAACAATGTCTTAAAAGATGAAACTTCAGCCATATTCACAGAACTTTCTCTGCTCTGATGATTTAAAAAAAAAGTTTTCTCTATATGTGAAGGGTCAAGAAGCTAGGGGACTGAATCTCACAAAACTATGAAACCAGTGCAACAGGAAGGATCTAGCTCAGGCTGAAGCACCAAGGCACTTCTGTGTCAACTTCCTGACAAATTACACAGCACAGCTGATGCCAAAGCCCAGGTTCCTGGCATACCGACACAGAGAGAGATCTCTATGTATCAGAAGGGAGGGAGAAAAGATCACCTGTACTTATTATCCTTAGGGTTCAAACAAAGTTAACACCATTTCCCCCACTCCTGGAATTCTATACATGGACCCTCTTACTTTACACGTGAGGAGGAGAGCCACTGTCTAACTGAGATAGGAAACTGTCAGACTGTAGTGAATACGGTCCCACATGAGAACGAGGAACAAGGTCTCCTCCTTTGCACACTGCGAGGACCCGCAGGCATGCTGGCACAATGCAGCAATACGGCACCTGCTTCCCAGTGCATGTAACTGAACTTCTCTTTCCTTGCAAATGCCACACGGGATGTGACATTACACACAAGCCATGTCACTAGGTGTATTTTACTTTTACCAACTCAAGGGATAATAAAAAC
>CM052895.1:43379440-43479893 GCA_028534135.1 Potos flavus
TTGGCTATTGTGGACATTGCTGCTATAAATATTCGGGTACATGTGCCCCTTCGGATCACTACATTTGTATCTTTAGGGTAAATACCCAGTAGTGCGATTGCTGGGTCGTAGGGTAGCTCTATTTTCTTTTTGAGGAACCTCCATAGTGTTTTCCAGAGTGGCTGTACTAGCTTGCATTCCCACCAACAGTGTAGGAGGGTTCCCCTTTCTCCGCATCCTCGCCAACATCTGTTGTTTCCTGACTTGCTAATTTTAGCCATTCTGACTGGTGTGAGGTGGTATCTCACTGTGGTTTTGATTTGTATTTCTCTGATGCCGAGTGATGCTGGGCACTTTTTCATGTAAGACTGGGGCTTCTTAATGCTTCAATCAGGGTATCAACAATGACACAGAAGGTGCTATTCCAATTAAGATTACTGTCTAGGAGAAGGAGCTTTTGGCTAGAAAACTTGTCATTTTCAGAAATTAGAGATAAAATCATTTGGTTTGAATCATACTGAATGAAAGTCATTGTCCTTTCTCTCCTGGAAATGCAATATTATAACTAGATGTTGAGCAAGTTACCTCAGCCCTAGAATTTCCACTATTATTTGCTAATGACAATCAAATGTCACCATTTGCTATTACATCTCTTTAATGACCATAATGCATCTAGTGAGATCACAGACATGTATATCTGTGTATATCTGATATTTTCCATGCATAATGGAATTCTATGTCTCATTCCCATACATGTTTATACATATACTCGCACATAAGAAAACGCTATCAAATGAAATACTATGCACCTTACATTTAAGAAGCAGAGCTACACCCATTCCAAAAATTTAAATACCTAAAGTATTAATAAATGAAGAGGTAAAATAAAATTTAAGGGGGGGGTAGATAGAGACTTAACAAAATTTAAGAGGAGAAAGGACCCATGCTGACTTAGTGGCAAGACATCCTATTGTGAGAATACTGTAGAGCTGTTAAGGGACGCTTCTATTTACCCATTCAACCCCTTCACATTCTTCATTATAAATAAGTGAGCTTGCAATGATAAGGCAAACTTGGCCAAGAGCTCTTTGACAGTTTCACTATGTAAATTATATTAACTGAACCTTCATATATTGATTGCCCTCTGTCTTTTCTCCCAGCTATCCAAGGCATTTTAGCATTGTAGTGAGCGTGACTGCAGAAATGTATGGGTGAGGGAGAGTGGGAGTGGTTCAGAAAGAAGCCTCACTGAGAAAGGGGAGTTAGTCCATGTGCTCCGATTTTAGGCATTTGCCCAAGTGAACCTTAATGAGTCTACAACAATGCTCATTTTCTCATATAATGCCCACCAATCCTGTACTCAGCACCTCTATGCTGATTCATGCTCTGCTGAGTCAGAGCTCAAGAGTAAGAAGAAAACATTAAGAGACTCCTTGAAGTTCGATGCATTCATCCACTGATCATTAGAAGGTAATACTATTCTTACAAGATGCTGTGGTATATCCTGTACAGAACAACTAGACATGCCATTCTTGGTAACCTCTGGATTTAAAGGCAGTCCCTAAGAAGATTTCCTAAAGAAATACAAATATAAGTACAACAGATAAATAACATACATGTGCAACTATATGTCATTTATACACCACTGACAGGAAGGAAACTCAACCACCATAAGGTATCCCATGTACATGACACTTGGGCTTTGATTCCCTAACCCCCACCAAATGCTATTTATAAATTGGTGGAGTTTTTATATAGCTGTACCCTATTACAAATAGTTTTGTGACTCTGGGAAAATCTTTTCTTCATTCTCTCTTATGGTTTCCAGCTCTGTAAATTACATTATTTTGAACAGCTCAAATAGATTATGAGTCTATAATATAACCCTGCCTTTGGAAGACCATACATACTTACATTATTTTTTTCTCCCCACATGAAAAGGACTACAGGCTCCCCCAACCACCCCATTTCCCTGCTAATAAGTCTTTCTCTTCTCTCACTCTGGGCCACTAGAGAAAAACTGACCGCTATATCCGCTACATTTACCCACAAGCCTGAATTAATTGAATCTGGCCTGGTGGTAGTTCTACTGCTCCCATGGAGATGCATGTGCACATGTGTTTCATAAGACTAAAATTTCATATTCTAGGCTGTGGTGGGAAGAAAGTAAGAATCATACTTTTACGACACTCCAAATGTAGTAGTATTTCACTTTTGTTAATATTTATTTAATGTGGTTTTAAGTAGTGGTGGTAAAGAGAAGAGATTTTAAATGGCTGTCTCAGTTGAGATGGAATTTTGTGATTATTTGGAGTAGCACAATGCACTATTCACCCAAGGATTTGGTCTACAAGAAGTTCAAAGACTTGGAGAGTGACTAAAACTTAGAGTCCCTGCCACCAGAATATCTTCAAAGATCAAGAGTGTAAGACAAACAGAGATGACATCAAAGAAACCTGACCAGAGAAGCTGGTAGGAAAGCTCACGAATCTAAGTGAATGGACCTGCTGCTCCAAAATGCACTCATGTGCACTGTGTGATATAAAGAAGCCTACTCTGTTCTGATTTTTGTTTTTAGAAGCTTATCAAGTAAAGGGAGACAACACATTTTCTTCTTTCTAGGATCAAGGCTGAATAGGAACCATTTTGTTTTCATGATTTCAATGACCAAAAAGACTTTGGGTAGAAATGCAGGTAATAAAATAGCTTACCTAGATGCAGATAACCATTGAATCTATATCTCCAGCTCAAATATGGCCCATAGCTGTAGATCCATATAGTCAATTGCTTCCTGGACATCTCCATTTGGATCTCACACAGGCTCTTCATAGATAACATATTCAGAACTAAGCATATCTGCTTTATCTCCGTCCCTCAACTACTGTTTAAACTTTCTGTATTCTTAATTTTTAATGATCTAAGATTACTTAAGATCACCCAAATTCCATCATCTGAATTCTACTACCAGACTTCCTGAATACCTCTTAGCTCTGTTCTACCCAGTTTAAAAGTCTAATTCCTCCAGTAGCTTCTTTAAAAGACTGCGTTTGAAAGCTTTTTTTTTTTAATGGCAAGAAATTATCTTTTCTGATATAAATGTAGTGATTTTCTTGTAAATTCAATCAGTATATAAGTACACAGAAGTAAAAATCACCTGAATCCTCACAACCAAGAGCTAGTTTCCCACTGTTTATTTAATCAATCCTCTAGTTATTTAACTAATCTCCTAATACTGGGCATATTTCACTACTAAAAACAAAACTATAGCTAATTTTCTTGACCCATGTATAAATTTTTCCTTAGGATAAATTCTTTCCAAAAAGTACCAATTTAAGTTCCTACCAGAGTTTGTTGAGAATGTCTGTTGCCATGAGAATGATATTGGTCAACTTTTAATCATCCTCAATATGACAGGCAAAAAGTATTTCATTATGTTATTTGCATATTCTACTTAGTGGTAAGGCTGAACATCTTTTCATATGCTTACTGGGTATTTGTCTTCCTTGTTTCTAGAACTGCCTTTGTACTTCTTTCCTATTGTATGTTTATCTTTCTATTACTTATAGTTTAGAATTATTAAGTTTATTAATAAAGAATTAATGTTTTAATTACTCTTTTTTTTGCATATTACTTAGATTAAGGAACTTTGTATTTCACTTTTTAGATGTTCTTATGGACAAATCTGTTGTCTTTTACAGTATGATTTTTGACATTTATGTCATGTCCAGAAAGGTCTCTATGTGTCAAGATTACGAAAGCATTTATATATTTTATTTTTACATACTAAGATGATTTCGGTTTTTAAATTTAAATCTTTAGTCACTTGGAATCTATTCTGGTAATAAGGAAACAGGAAAGCCTAATGAGTATCTTCCCATTACATATTTCTTAAGTTATACGTCCGGTCTTCCAGGCATTGGCGATTGTATTCCCTATTGTTTTCTTTCTCCTTTCTATCTACTGATTCCTAATTTTAAGATAATCACACATATGTTTTTGACTGTGTTCTGTGTGAAACAGGGCTTCACTTACAAAATACATCATAGACAGAACAGTTTAAAACAATATAACCAGAAAGGGAAGAGGGCATCTCCTGCTCCTTATCCTGCAAACTTTTAAAAAAATCTATTTATCTTTTTGTGCTAAAAACAGTACAGAGATAAAATGGCTGGCCATTGAGAGAATGTGTAAAATCATTACATAATAAAATATGTATCATATATATAAAAGAATCTCATCTAACAATGAAGCAGTTAAGTAGTCAAAATGTTATTACAAGTAATTAGATGGTTCAAAATATACATGGAACACTGAGCAGGTGTTTCCAGGGCAACAAAACACCAAGTTTCAGAGTACTTTCTACAATAATTAACTAAATCATTTACATTTAAGTGGCACCTTCCCCATGCTTGTAAAGACTGCTACACTGGTTGAGACTAAAATGTGATCAGGAAACTATAATTTAAAAATATATATCTTTACCTGCTAATCACTCATGGGAAGAAGAAAACAAAAGCAAAAAACTTAGTGCACTCTGGATACTGTACTGCATTTTTGTACTAGATTATGAGAGAATAATAACAGTAGAAAAACTAAAAAAAAAAACCCTCACTTTTTGGCAGCAAAAAGTGATACTCATGCAGTATTATGAGTATTAATTAGAGAACTGCTGATATCCCTATCATGAGGCAAAACAAGGATTAGTCGTAATTATCCACAATTTCTTCCTTGTCCATTGTCCATTACCCTGCACTCCACCATGGCCTTAAGACGAACGTAATATAGATTTCATCTGTAGGCCAATTTCAGTCTGTTGGCAATGGTCAGTATATTGCTGTACTGAGAAGGAGTCTAAGGCTGCGTCACAACAGCTGAAATGCGCCCATGATCAAAGAGTAATGGCTATCAAGAGGAGACAACAATTAGGGAGGTACAAATATAAGTTATCTGCCATACCTACAAAAATACCACTCTCCTCTGCTCCTAAAATCCTTCCATTGAGCAAGTTCAACCACATACACCCATGTACGCTATACTCACTAAGTTCTATTTGGGAAAAATGGTATGGCATAATGGTTAAAAAATTGGGCTTTAACTCTCTGGCCAGCTTTGACTCCATGGCCAGCTACTTCCTACCTAGCTGTGTAGGATTTCAGGCAAGCCACTTATTTTTTTCTGATTCTTGATGTCCTTATCTACAAAATGAAGAAAATAAAAGTTCCACTTTAAAGGTTTTACGGCAACTCAATCAGTAACATACGATCATGTGTCAGCACTCAGGGCTATTATCACCTCTCTTAATAATAGTGTCATTTTCGTGGGGCCTATTACCTTGTAGCATCCTCTCCCCTCCCCCCACCAAAAAAACAAAAAACAAAAAACAAAACCCACACCCATACACAAACTCAGAAAAAGCACTCCAAAGCTCAGTAATAACAATGCAGCAAACAGTAAATACTCATTAGGTACTAGGCTCGGCTGAATACTAGAGACACAAAGACAAACGACAAAGCCACCCCTGGACTGCTGTTGCATACTCCATTAGAGAAAACCAAGTGTTATATGAAAATCTACACTTTAGTCAACACTAATGAACAAATTCTCCATAAGGAACAAAGGTAATGAAAGCAAACAGAAGGAAAGGAGAAGAGAGCTCCAACCTGCTAATGGGAAGGGGAATGTATACTTCACAGGAATTCTCCCAGGAACAAAGTGGCAGGCCTTCATGCCTGCCTCTCATAACTTGTGTGATGGTGAATTTTATGTCAACTTGATTGGGCCACAAGGTATTCAGATACTTGGTTAACCTTATTTTGGTATGTCTGTGCAGGTGTTCCTGGATGAGACTAACATTTGAATCAGCAGACAGAAAAAAACAGATTGCCCTCCTCAGTGTGAGTGGGTCTTATCCAATCTGTTAAAATCCTGACTAGAACAAAAAAGGCTGAGTAAGAGAAGATTCTCTCTTTGCCTAACCATCTTTAAGCTGGAACATCAGTTTTCTTTTGCCTTTGGACTCAGACTGGAACTAAACCATTGGCTCTCCCGGGTTTTCAGCTTGCTCGCCCAACCTGCAGATCTTAGATCTTGCCACTTCCCAGCCTCCATAATCACATGAGCCAACTCCTTACAATAAAACAATCTCTCTCCCTCTCTCAATATATACATATATTTATGATAGGATATAAATAATGTAATAGGGCATTTTATTAAACGGAACCAACAGGAGATACACACACACACACACACTATAATATTGATGAACCTTGAAAACATCTGTGTGTGTGTGTATCTCCTATCTCTGGAGAACTCAGACTAATAGAATCTGTAAGTACTGACTAAAATCCCTATTTGGTTCATTTTCATGACTGGGTTCACCACATACCCCGCCCCTGCAAAAAAGTTAGGTTTCTGCCCTTCGGCTACAAGGTACCAAGTTTCATGGTATGAAAGGCACTCTGGTTTGTAACACCCATAAAAAAAAAAAACAACATTTCTCCTTGATCATCTCCTAAGGCTTTCTCTATCAGTAACACAGTGAATTAAAGAATATTAGACCATAAGGTCTTTGAGGGTAGGCACTCTTCAGTATTTGTGCTTGTATCCAGTTTGTGCATAATAGGAACATGAACTCAAAATGGATCAGTGATCTAAATATAAAACCTAAACCCATTAAAATCTTAGAAGAAAACACAGGGTAAATCTTCATGACACTGAATTTAGCAATGGATTCTTACATATAATTAAAAGCATGAATAACAAAAGAAAACAACCCAGATGATTATAAATCATCAAAATCAAACTTCTGTGCATTAAAGGGCATTACCAAAAAGGCAAAAAGACAACCTTCAGAGTGGGAGAAAGTATTTACAAATCACACATTGATAAGGGTCTAGTACTAAGAATATATAAAGAACTCTTACAATTCAACAACAAAGAACCAAGTTAAAAAATTACAAAGGAGTTCAATAAACATTTCTCTAAAGAAAATATAGAAATGATCAACAAACACATGAAAAGATGCTAAACATCATTAGTCATTAAGGAAATGCAAATCAAAATCACAATGAGATAACACTTCATACCTACTAGGAGAACAATTATAGAAAAATGGAAAGCTGGTGAGGATGTAGAAAAAATGGAACCCTTGTACACTGCTGGTGGGAAGGTAAAAAGGTTATTCCACTGCGGGAAAATTTGGCAAAGTTTGGCAGTTCCTCAAAAAGCTAAACAGAGAGAAGCCTGGGTGGCTCAGTCAGTTGAGCATCCAACTCTTGATTTCAGCTCTGGTCATGATCTCAGGGTCCTGGAATTGAGCCTTACGGCAGGCTTCGCACTTGACGGGGAGTCTGCTTAAGGATTCTCTCCCTCTCCCTCTACCCCTCTTCCTGCTCACGCATGCGTTCTCTCTCAAATAAATAAATCTTAAAAAAAAAAAGGCTAAACAATTACCACATGATCGAGCAATTCTAGGTACATACCCAAAAGAACTGAAAACAGATACTCAAATACAGGTACACACGTATTTATAATGGCACTATTCACAGTAGCCAAAAGGTGGAAACAACATAACTGCAATCAACAGATGAATGGACAAACAACTGTAGTATATTTTTACAAAGGAATATTGTTCAGCCACAAAAAAAGGATTGAAGTATTGATATATGCTATAATATGGATGACACTTGAAAACATTATTCTAAGTGAAAGAAGTCAGACACAAAAGGACACATATTGTATGATTCTATTTATATGAAATACAGAGAATAGGTAAATCCACAGACATCAGAAGTAGAGCATAGTTGCCCAGGGTTGGAGAGAGAGCGTCACAAAGAACAATTGCTTCATGGGTATAGGGTTTCCTTTGGGGGTAATGAAAATGTTTTGGAACTAGATAGAGGTGGTTATTGCACAAAATTGTGAATATACTCAATGTCACTGAATTGTTCACTTTGAAAATGTTTTGGAACTAGATAGAGGTGGTTATTGCACAAAATTGTGAATATACTCAATGTCACTGAATTGTTCACTTTGCTTAAGTTTAAAAAAAAAGGTTAATTTTTGTTATGTAAATTTCATATTAAAAAAGATATAGAGTGTGTGATGGGTTGAATGGTGTTCCCCCCACCCCACCAAGCACAATGAAATCCTAATCTCCAGTACCTGTGAATGTGACCTTATTTGGAAACAGAGCCCATGCAACTGTAATCAAGTTAGGATGAGGTCATTAGGGGAGTCCTAGTCTAATACAACTGATGTCCTTAGAAGAAGACAGACAGTCAGACAGACAGACATATACAGAAAGGTATGTGATCACAGCAGCAGAGATTGGAGTGATATATCTAAAAGCCAACTCCAACGATTCACAAAAATACTAGAAGCTAAGAGAAACGTATGGAACAGATTCTCCCTCAGAATCTCTA
Organism: Potos flavus; assembly: GCA_028534135.1. Lineage (NCBI taxonomy): Eukaryota > Metazoa > Chordata > Mammalia > Carnivora > Procyonidae > Potos > Potos flavus. The sequence goes on from CM052895.1 coordinate 43,387,843, forward strand.
TAGAGAGCATGGCCCCTATTGACACTTTCATCTCAGACTGAACTGTTAGAGAATAGTTCAAATATTCAAATAATCAAAATAGTTCAAAATCAAATAGTTCATAATCAAATAGTTCAAATAATCAAATCCTGTGATTTGAAGCTACCTAGTTTGTGGCAGTTTGTTACAGCAGCCCTGTGAAACTAACACACAATGCACAAGACAAGTAGGTAGCAGGCTTACAGACAGAAATAAGGATAAAGCCAGAAAAGCAACTAGATTTAAAGAGAGCCCAGACAGGAAATTCAGAGTACCTCTATGGGGAGAACTGGAAAAAAAATGCTTAAGACAACAACAAGACTTCATGGAGGAAGAGTTGCAGATACTCATTTATTTATTTAACAGGCAATTATTGACACTTATTGCCTGTAGGATGCTTTTTAAGGCTCTTTGCTAATTATCATTTTATTAGACAAGGTTTACTCAAAATGCAGATAATCTCACAATTCGATATTATCACAAAGCTATGCCACATGTGACCAACGAGTGATCAAACTAAGTGCTACTACTGTGCAAGTCAGAGCATTATCAATGGCTAGAGTGATCTGAAATGGGATCATGGAGTCTGGACACTTAATATTTGGCAGACTTTTAAAGGGAAAGGAATGAATTCTCAGGGCAAGAGCAGGGCTCTGTTTACAGAGGAAATACAATTAATACTTGTTAAACAAACTGAATGAGCCAGGAACAATAATTCCATAATGTAGGGTTTTTGTTAGGGATTAGTGATATCAGCCTGGAAAATTAGTTTAGAACCAAATTATATAAACAGTCTAGTCTATCCTTGAAATACGTGGCATCAAGAACAGGACTGAGCCAGAAGGGGTGGGGAGGCTGGAAAACCATTTTATTCCTCCTCTAATTTCTAATCTAGTAAATGATAGTGGACCCACGATGAAAGTCAGAACACATGAGTCACGCAGCTTTATCACCTCAATAAAGAAAGTTTATTTGGACAGATGTCTCAGAGAGTTATAAAGTAAGTGGATGATAACATCCAAGCTTTTATTTTACCACTGGGAATCGTTAATCCGAGGAGCCATACATATTAACTTGTAAAATACAAGCAATATCTAGTGTCTTAATTTAAAAAGGAGCTTGGTTCTGTTAGGAAAACCAAGAATATGACTTCACCATAGATCTATGACCTTAATGAATTTAACTAAGGTCAAATACGTTATTCTAAACCACTGATTAGAATTTTGAAGTAAAAGCAGGATTCTCACTTGAAATCCATTAATGATATTTTTTCTTCTTTGAAGATTGCTATAAACAAAATTTGAATATGGACACCAGAAACAAAAAATAGAGAACAGGTTAGAGCTTGACCCGGGATTATATTTTATAGGACACAGAAGGGGAAGACACAAGAATGTGGAGGGAGAAACAACAGGCCTTGCTGGAATGGATAAGAAAATAAACGAAAGATGTTAGGATATTTCAAGTAAATCATGAAGAACAAAAGAAAGGAGTGACAATTTGAGGGAGCACATATAACTACCTATATGGCAGCTCTTTTGTCAGTGAACTGAAAAGACATTGGCTCTGGTAAATCAGATATACATATTGCTTCCTCCTATTTCTAAAACCCACACACCTTTCTTGTCTGAAATGATCTTAATGTGTCAAGGAAATGGGTATCTCTATCAGCTTCCCTCAAGGACCACAAGATGTAGTATACACACAACTGCCCCAACTCCTCTGGATTTGAATGGAGGTGCAGGTACCCAAAGTGGCACCATGTGCTTTTTCATGTTCTATGTATCTGCTGTTGACTCAGTTCATAGTTATAAGCACAGAAATGAATGGCAAGGAAAATGTTATTAACTACAGAAGAGGCAGCCATATGGAAGGAACCAGAAATCTGCTATGTGTTACCACTGGTTCATGAACCTTTCTTCATAGCAAAAAACATGCTGAATTTTACGGCAAAAGGGACCCCAAACCTTCTCAAACTGTGGCTCAGAGTTCTAGGGAAAGCCATCAAGAAAGCGGTGCCCCTTTGTACCTTTACAATACTTTTAACCTTTCCAGGACATTTCTACACATATGAGCTAAGTGATTTCTATACAACTTTCTATCTTTATTTTAAAGATGAGAAAATTGAGGTCAGCAAGGCTAAGTGACCTGACCAGGATCAGACTATCATCATTTTTGGAGAACCACAGGGAACTTTCACTTTCAGTCTAGGGCTTACTACCAACCACACTACTTCCCTATTCTATTTCACAATGAAATTTATTTGAAACTGCCTACAAATGTATCCTTACTTGCTTATTAAATTTGGTTCAAATAATGTATAAACAAAAGAAGACAACGTGTACACAGTCAGAATTTTAAGTGGCATTAATTTGCTACAGACTTTGTTCCATCATTCATTCAACAAATATTTCTTAAGGGTCAGCTATGTTCCAAGCATGGATAAGTGCTGAGAATACAAAATCAAATAAGATATTATCTTCAAAATATTCACTTTGGATTGCCAGTTCTCCAGAAATGCATTTTGTTCGAAGTCAAAAAAGTGCCTGCAGTCAAAATCAAATTTACTGCTGCCAAATATGCAGATATCAGAACAAATTAAAAAGAATCTGTACTATGTTGCAGTAATAAGATACCAAGATTTTTTAAAACCATGTGCATTCAGATACTGCTTTCCAAATAAATATCCAGGTGAACTATGTCAATCACTATAAAATAGTTGGCCAAAAAGATTTCACAGTAGAGGCCAAACGATTACTATCTAAGAAGAAAGGTAGTATTTAGAAATGGAGAGAGGGCGGGAGAGAGATCTAGAGGCATTAAAAACTACTTTTGCAGTGACTCCCAACTTCAAAAGCAGCTTCAACAGTCTTCCTACTTGGTTTCAAATCTATATTGTATCCAAAGACTTGAGAGTAAGCTTTTCTTCTATGGCAGAGAAAGAGCACAGTAGAAATAGCAAAAATTAAAAAAAAAAAAAAAATTTGAAAAGCCAACTCCTTAAAGTATGGTAAAATTACAGAATTATAAACATGACAAATTTAATTTATCATAGGACTATATCCACTATGTAACCTTATTCTCAAAATCCTTTTCTTTCAATCTTCTAAAAGCCCAGAGGCTTATAGACCTCTACTAACAAATCGAAAACAAATATTAGGCAACTTTTGCCTTTTCCTTGAAAAGATAGTATTATTCTCTTTGTACCATTATTTTTTTTTTTTTTTGACCTTTTAATCTCTTTTTATTCTCTATTCCCTTGCCCAGGAGTGACCAGAGTTAACAGATTTCAGTTAATTTTCTTTAGGTTATATATATATGTATACACACACACACACACACATTTATATACATTTTTATATATATACAATATTACATTTATATATATAAGCATACACTATATGTAATACTTATTTTTATATAAATGGAATTATATAATCCATGCTGTTTTGTAGATCATTGAGTATTTCTGAATAGGAAGTATTTTGGAACACTAGGGAAGGCGATATGAACATGCCAGAAATATGAGAGTGTACTTCCAGGAGGATGAAACATATCACCACAATTTAATGACGATATACATTTAATCCGCCTAAATGTTTGTGGAGTTAACAAATAATGTTTTTATGAGATGGTGTGATATGGGAAATAAGTGCTCTTTCAGGCTTAGAGGAAGAAACTCAAATTTCAAAAGATCTAAGATCAAGTAAGCTGTCACTTACTAGCTCTTTTGACTTTTCCAAAGTTTCTCCTCTGGCTGACTTCCCTCACCCACAAAAGAAGTGCAAAAAAAGCTTGCAGTTTTGCGGGCTTTTTCAAGAGGATGATAAACAACAATGAGATGACGATGGACTTTTGGACAGACACAAGTAATTATTATTATTTGACCTTCACCATGATGACCCACAGTGTCAGTCCAATTGATGGGTGGCCAACTGGATTTTCAAGAGGTTTATTTACTCTCATCCCAATCTGGACATTCCTAAAGGCAAGGAGTTATTTAGTGTGACCAGCCACTTGTACTCCCACTTAAGGAAGCACATTACTGAATGATGCAATTAGCCAACTCTGGGGCTAACAGATCAGATGGGGAGGAGGAGGCAAGGGAAGGAATATACATCTGGCTTTCCTGGTAATTCTTTCACTGACTACATTATTTATATGATGCAATATCATTCAAGATTGTTATGATTGTAAAGTGGTTCATTTTGAGCGCTGCCCAAAGGTGTGAATAGAGACAAAAGCAGCCCTAGCAACTGTGTAATCAAGTACAAGGCTGCATCTTTCAGGAAATGTACTTTTTCCCTAATTTATCTGCCTAGAAGAGGCAGTCTTTTTCTTGTTCACATTAACATGCCCTAAAGGCTTTTTGAGGCCCTGGTCACCTATTTCAGACTTTCAACCATCACTTGAGCCTTCCCACTACAGAAAGGGAGGAAAAAACGTATATCCAAATAAGGTATTTGAAAAATATTTCTAACAATTAGCAAGATTGTTAAGCATAGGAGAAAGGGAAATAGTAGAGGGTAAGTGAAGGGGTGGACAGAATTATAAACTTTTACTCAGATATTAAAACATTTTCAGAAGCTAAGATGATTAAAACAAATGTGATGCTATTGGATGGATGGAAAAGCAAATCAATGGACTAGCACAAAAAATTCAGAGAACTCCAACAAGAAATTAGTATATGATAAACCAGCATGAATTATTAGTAGGCAAAAGAGGTATTATTTAAAAAATGATATTAGGATAACTGGTTAGCATTTTTTTTTTTTAATGTGGGTACGTGTGTGTGTGGATCTGTACTTCATTTAATTAAGCCAAAATAAACTCCAGATGAACTGTATATTACAGGTTAAAAATGAAAGTATACATTCACTGAAGGAAAATATGGTGAAGGGGCGCCTGGGTGGCTCAGTCGGTTAAAGCCTCTGCCTTTGGCTCAGGTCATGATCTCAGGGACCTGGGATTGAGCCCCACATCGGGCTCTCTGCTCAGCAGGGAGCCTGCTTCCCCCACTCTCTTTGCCTGCCCCTCTGCCTACTTGTGATCTCTCTCTCTCTGTCAAATAAATAAATAAAATCTTAAAAAAAAAAAAAAAGAAAATATGGGGAAATTTCTTGCAATGGAGAATGTCATTCTTAGATAAATGGAAAAGCCATAAAAGAAAAGATAGATAAATTCAAGTACATTTAAAAAAGTCTACACAGCAAAAGCTACCATAAAGCAAAATAATTTACAAAAACAAAAAGAAATGAGAAAAATAAAAATATTCATCATTCAAAGCAATTCCCTAACCATTGAGAGGTCCTACAAATTAAGAAAAAGACCAACAATGTAGTAGAAGGAGAGGATAAAAGATAAGAAAGTTCAAAAAAATACGAATGACTGTTAAGCATGTAAGAACATGTCAACATCACCAAAAACGAAAAATACAAAATAAAATTATATTGAGAAGACCTCTATCTGTTCAAAAATATGAATTTCTAATTAAAATCTTCTTAAGAAGAAAACTCCAGGCCCATCCAGATGACTTCCATGATGAATGCTATCAAATACTAAAGAAATAAAATTTTATACAAAATTACAGAAAAGGAGAGAACATTTCCTAAAACATTTTATGACATCACATAATCCTGATGCCAAAACCACACAAGGATGTTACAAGCGAAAAAATTTAGAGACCAGTACTATCAACCATACAGACACAAATATCTTTGACAAATATTAGCAAATTTAAGAATTTTTGTTAACAAGAATGGAGAAAAATGGCTGGCTCTACTATTATAATTCACTATTATAACAATGATTCACATATGATAACATATGATCACCTTTACCTTTGTAGAAATAATATTTAACAGAACTTAGATCCAGTCATAATAAAAACTGTCAGGAAACTAGGAATAAAAGTCAACTTCCTCTATGTGATAAAGGGCATCTATGAAAAACCTACAACTAACATCATTCCTAAAGATGAAATACTAAATTACTTTCTGCCAAGACTGGGAACAAAGCAAGGATATATGCCCCCCTCCTTTTACTGAACATTGTATTGGAAGTCCTAGCTAGTGCAAAAAGGCAAGAAAAAGAAATAAAAAGGCCTAAAATTTGGAAGGATATAAACTGTATTTCTATTCACAGACAATATGACTGGATATGTAGAAAACATTAAACAATCTACAAACAACTACTAGAATTAACGAATGAATTTATCAAGGTCTCAGGATATAAGGTCATGAGATAAAAATCAACTGTATTTCTAGTAAACTTGGAAAATAAAATAATTTATTTAATTAATTATTTTTTTAGAGAGAGTGTGTGCATGTGTGTGCACAAGCAGGAGGAGGGGTAGTCTTAAGCAGACTCCACACCTAGCATGGAGCCCAACTCGGGGATCAGTCTCATGACCCTGAGATCATGACTTGAGCTGAAAGCAAGAACCAACTGAGCCACTCAGGTGCCCAAAAAATAAAATTTAGAAAAATAACTTCACTTACAGTAACATCAAAACCCCTATAATATTTAGTAATAAATTTAACAAAAGACCTGCAAGATCTCTACAATGAAATTTATAAAGCATCGCTGAGAGAAAAAGGACCAAATAAATAAATACATAGATAAGTAAAAGTCAAACCCATCTTCATGGGTTGGAAGACTCAATATTTTATGACATCATATAAGGTCCCAATTAAGATGCCAATTCTTCTTAAATTTATCTATACATTTAATAATATCCCAATCAGAATCTCAGTAGGCCTGTTTAAGGAAAATTGACAATCTTATTCCAAAATGTGTATGGGAAGGTAAAGGACCTAAAGTAACAGAATAATATGAAAAAAGAACAAAGGTGAAGGACTTACACTATCTGGCTTCAAGACCTACAGCAGTAAGAGTATAGTACTATGAATGGAAAACAACATAGAAAGCAGGAACATCCATAAAGAAAATAAAGAACATCAACACTTACATCATACACAAGAACTGGTGTGAGATATAAAGTTAAACTGAAACATAAAATCTAAAATGATGACATTTTAAAGAAGGAAACAGAAGAGTATCTATGACTACGGGGTAGGCAATAACTACTTAGGACACAGAGAATAAATATAAATAAAATGAAAGATAGCTAGATTTGATTTCATCAAAATTAAAAACTTTTACTCATCAAAACAACCCACTAAGAAACTGAATAGAAAAGCCTTATATTAGGAGAAAATATCTGCAAAACACACACACAACAAAAAATACTGAGAATCAGATTCCTTACTGCCAGAAGAGAATTACAAAATTAGGGAAGGGGCAAGTCTAAAAGGAAAACTGAAGTGTTAAGAGTGGAATTGGAGGCATTAGCAAGAAGATGGTTTAAAATATATATTTTTACATATAATATAAACATAATATATATAAAAATATAATCCACATGCATAGATAGATAGATTTGCTAGCTCTGTCCCCTGAGAAAGTCTGGGAAAAATGATATCCTCATAACAGAGCATACCCTCTAAGCAGACTGACTTTTGAATGCCATCTTCCTCAAAAAAGATCTGGGGCTCTTTGGAAAAATGGCTCGTTCAAGCACTGGGGCAGGTAAAGTGGAAGATGACACTGAAAAATCTTTTTGTCTAGAAAATAAGAAAATGCTCAAAGAAGGAGGGGGCATACCAAAACAATGCAAGAAACAGGGTCTCCTACTCACCAAATAGGGAACATTTTGAGCATCAAAATAAGTAATGTGTTATAACTTACTGAATAAAATCAAGTCATGAGTCCTTATGATAAAAATCAATGAGTAAATAAATGAGAAGGAAGGACGAGTTCTTTTTTACAAGTAGAATGCTAACTAAAATATAGAAGGAATGGTACAATTAGAAAATCATCAAAGGATGCCAATATGAGTAGGCGAAAGTTTGATGAGGAACAGGATATTTCATAATCTCAAAGTGTCTCCTTATGTTATTTACTAATTACAGAGAGAGAACTGAATTTATAGTGGCCCAGTCTGGTAGATACCACTTTAATAAGGTGATGAAAATTAACATTACCAATATTGGAATGAATCATCATTATGCATTTACTGATAATGACACATTGAGAATGCAGCCTCATTTCTGTGGTACTCCTGGCCACAAACTCCTTCCTTCCTAGGAAATATCAGGGAATCCTAACTGGGTAACAGTCTACAGTATAACTGGCCTGTACTTTTAAAAAATGTCAAGGTCAAGAAACACACATGCACACAGACATACACTAAAGCTGAGAAACTGCTTCAAATTAAAGGAGACTAAAGAGATATGACAATTAAATATAATGCATGATCCTTGTTAGGATCCTGGGCTAGAAAAAAAAAATAACAGCCATAAAGAACATTCATGAGGCAACTGACAAAATTTGCATACGGACTACTATTAGATCATACTACTGTAGTACTGTTAAATATTCTGATTTTAATCATTTTAAGTAGTTATGTAGGAGAAATGCCTAAATAAAAGGTCAATTTATCAGTATTAATAAGCAGTATCTGTGTAAGTTGGATGTCTACCAGTTAACAAGGTCATCTTTCTTCTTCTGGACCTCTGTAAAAAGGAGCACATGCCAGCCATTTGCTGTTATCCAGCACTTGCTACGGGGCTGATGAAATTCCTATCTATACTCAGCATGGCATGAGGACAGCCATCCTATGGACTGCTCCTCTTCAAGCTCCAAGGTGCAAAATCAGAAAGCTCAGGAGTAAGTTTATGTGTTAGTCTTTACTTTTTTCCCAACAAAACAAAAGAGTAAGGGTAGATGAAATGACACACTGGAATTTTTCTCCAAAAATTTTAAGGACAGAAGAAAATAAGTGATCAAAGGTTGGCAGACCAAGGCCTATGGACTACATCTGGCCTATAGCCTGTTTCTGTACGGCTTTTGAGCTAAAAAGAGTTCTCATGTTTTTAAAGGACTGTATATAGAAAAGAGCCATATGAGGCCCAAGATTGTTATCCCTACAAAATGTCTGGCCCAAACATATCACTCTGTCTTTCTTGCCAAAGTAGACTCTGATCCAAGCTGGCCAGTTCTACCTCAAGATTTTTTAAGGAGGAAGTGATAAGAAATTAGCCTCAAATTTGTTCAAATAAATTTTTTTAACAAATGTGAAAACAGACTTTGTGTGTGTGTGTGTGTGGTGGCAGAAGAGATTCAGTGCAGCTAAAGACCCCTGATATACGTCTCCTGATCCTATTCCTACACCTCATCCGTCCTTCTTCACATGTAAATAATTTCCTGAATTTTGTTTTTCATTGTTAAGCATGTTTTTATACTCTTACACTTTATACATGTATCCCCGTAAACATATAAGCTACCGCATTGCTTTCTATGTTTTCAAACTACATAAACGTTACACTGTATGTATGATTCCTCAGCATGCTTTTTTTCACACATTACATTTTTGAGATGACCAAGCTGAGATGTATGCCTTTAATTCATTCTTTCTAACTGCTGTCCGGAATTTCATTGTGAGAGTCTGGCCTTTGGCTTGTCTTTTAATTTGTTAATGGTACTAATTTAATTTGTTAATGGTTTATGTGTTACTCTGTGGTATGTAACTTTTTAATGCATTAAAATTTATCAATCTTTCACCAGTTGTTTGTGTCTTGTTCAAAAAACTCCTCCACAATATCATATAAATATTATTTTTCTACAGTTTTCTAAAAGTTTTATGTTTTTGTCACTGAAGTTTTAAACTACCTAAACAAAATGTGTGTGTACGTGTGTTTTGAGGTAGGAATTAATTTTTTTCCATAAAATCAATTTTACAAGTACCATTTATTAACTAATCTATTCTTTCTCCTTTAATGTGTAAAGCAACTCTAGTTTCCATATATGTTCATTTCTGGGCTCTCTCCATTTGGTTCCACTAGTCTAAGACAGCATCTCATTTTTATTTACTATTGCTTTCTAAGTCATGTTACGTATCTGGTAGACCAATCATTTCATCTTAGTCTTTTTAAAGGTGTCTCAGTTATTCTTGGCCTTTTACTCTTTCGTTTGCATTTCAGGATCATCTTTTCTGGTTCCACAAAAAAATTCTGCCAAGATTTTGGTTGGATTTACATTGACTTTATAGAAGAAATCTGAGTTAGTGTCAACTAGTTTAAAACAAATTAAATGAAAAGATGTAGTTGAAAGCCCAGCAGGTAATACACTAATAAGAAAGTTATTTTTTTTTTTTTTTAAATAAATTGTAGCCCAGTTTCCCATAAAATAGACCACACAAATAGGAACTCTTACTGAGTTTCTACATCTGGGGGCAAAAACACAATAAAATAAAATAAATAGTGGGAAATGCTGATGGCGTTAAACATCTTTAGACATTCTGGGCGGGTCTGTGTACTCCAAATATCAGTGCTAAACTCACTGGAAGCAGTCCCTTAATTTCTATTTCAACTGTTTAAATGTTTTCCTCTCATGCTCCCAGCGCTCAGAACACACCTCTCCTTTCAGTTCTAATCTACATTTTGATAAATGATTCAGTAATACCTTATCAGAGACCAGTTCTGGTGCAGGTTGTTCTCACCCGGCAATCACCTTCTTTGGGCTTCTCCCCTTTCTCCACAGCTGGGATGCAGATGACTTTCTGCTGCCCCCTTCTGGTTTTTGGCCACCGTAAGCTTAACAATATGGGTATATACATTACACCTTCAATGAGTTATCTTTTAGGGTTAGGCAGCGTCTCCCCACTTTGTGATAGCCTTTCCATCTCAATGCTACACTATGAGTGTTCATAAGCATCTATTTCTCCCTATCCCTGAGTCCTGATACTCTCTGTACTTTGATGCCCCAGGTGGGGGGTGGTGACAATGGTGGGGGACTATTAATCTTTGTAACCGAAATTAGAGTTCGAAAGACACTTTCCCTAAGGAAAGAAGTATGGGGAAGGAATCATCCTTAGTCTTCAAGACATTACAATGTAGCGCAGACAACATTAAAACTAAAATTTACTGAATACCGACTTACTGTCCCAAGACTGTTCCAAAGATCTTATGTTTTAATTTAAGTCTCATAACTATCCTAAAACACAGGCACTATATTAATCCCCATTTTAATGATGAGGAAACTGAGGGACAGAGAATATAAGTAACTAAATCATACAGCTAGAAGATGGCACCTCTGGGATTCAAATCTAGAAAGAGTGGCTCCAGAGGCTATGCTCTTATCTGCTATACCAAAGTGCTTCTCAAGTAAAGAAAAAATAAGAAATACATATTTCTGACTAGTCAAAAGAAAAAAAAAATAAACCAAATAAGCACTGCCGAGTAGATAAAAGAAAATTCTGTAGCAGAGGGTCAGAGACATCACATTCAAATGGTGAAAATCAGGGCAAGTTTATGGATAAGCAGAATTTGGGACAGTTCTTAAAAGGTTGCATTTTATCAGAAGGAGATGGGGGGGGGTAAGGGCAAAGATAAGAAAACACTGGGCACATTGAGAGAATAGCAGTCCCTTCTGGCTGGAGTATGAAAGCTCTGTGAAAGTGTGTTATCCTTGTTAACTGATAGTACCTGTTATTATCTTAGCAAATGAAGGACTATAATCAGCTATATATATGAGACTCACGAATTTTTTTTTTTTTAAAGATTTTATCTATTTATTTGACAGAGAGAGAGTGATCACAAGTAGGCAGAGAGGCAGGCAGAGAGAGAGGGGGAAGCAGGATCCCTGCTGAGCAGAGAGCCCGATGCGGGGCTCGATCCCAGGACCCTGAGATCATGACCCGAGCCGAAGGCAGAGGCTTTAACCCACTGAGCCACCCAGGCGCCCCGAGATCCACAAATTTCTTATTTTAACAAATAATTTCAGTGTTCTTCAAAACTATCAAACTTCTGCCTGGCTTTCATGAATGAAGACATCTGGCCAATGTGAATTTCAGCTCTCGGTAGCATCCATCACTGAGCCACATTAACAGCCAGTGTGTCATAAATATACCATTTAGGTGCTGTGTTGGCCTGGAGCTGGAAGGCCTGGTTTTACATCCTAGCCTTGGCCATTACTAGCTATGAAATGTGGTACCACTGGTCTTAAAATCACCAATACTACTAAAAAGAAGAGAATAGATCTCGAAATAAAAAGTCTGTAAAAAAAAAAAAAAAGTAACTGGAAATCTATCATGAAAATGACTGCAGCATGGGCACTAAAGAGAATTCACATCAAATACTTCTAGTTCCTCAAATGTCCTCTTGCCTATAGACACATGGCATCCAAAAATACTAAGGAATTCACTTGCCATTGGCCTCAAAACTCTTTAGGAAATCAGCTAAAACTTCAGTTTTCACAAAGGTCTTCTTGAATCTTCTGTTTATCTACTTATCTCTCCCTTAAATACTGTACCAGCTCCTGAAAAGATTTCTTAATTGCATCTTTAAATCAAACTGCCTTACATGCAATATTGTGCTGAAGACTCTCTGTTTAATAAACATTAATATGTTATAGTTAGGCCATTCTCTTGGCCCTACAGCTATAATTTCTGCTACCTTGATAATGACTTCACAGTTATGAAAACAGCCAAGAAAATGATTTTTTTGTATCAAAGGACTTTATACTGTGGAAAAAAACAACTTGGGATGCATCTTTTTATATGAAACTGTAGAAGATTTTTAGGTTTAATTCAGAGGCTTCATCAGCTATCAGAATAGATCTATTTTAGCTCTCTCCTTTTAAATCCCACATATATGCATGGCATCAAAAAAGGTACTTTGTGGCCTCTCCAGAAAAAGATAATAGGAAAATATCAAATACATATAAAAAAAACCCAGCTCCCTGGAAAACAAGAGTGAATACCCAACTTCTCACACCAAGAAACTTACTAAAAGTATTGTAAATGAGATAGTAAATGAAGTCTGTCACTCAAATCCAGATGAGATTAAGAGATCTTACATTTTCTGTTATTTACATCCATTAGTTTTCCTTGTGATACTTATAGTTAATGTGACTGAAACTTCAACTTCGTTGTTTAAGTAAATAAAGTTCTGAGTAAGAAAATAAAGACCAGAATGTCAGGCTTTTGCAGCCAAGTTTCTGGTGATAAAGTCTAACTTCTAGATCAGTGAGACTGCGAAATAGAATTTTAGCTATGTATCATGCCTTGGGAAGCATCCAAGGTCATTTGCCCATCTAGGAAGCTGATGTCCAGAGAGTTAGTTCATTAACTGGCTCCAAGTTACAGATCAAAGTGGAAACTAAATTGGTCCTAAAAATCCATGTCATCTATTTCCTGCCAGTCTGATTCAGCACTTTTTTTTCATGATTATGCGTTTTTTTACAGTTGTATCTCTGTATATGTTAGGTTTTTTCCAGGTTTAATTAATTTTTTTTTTAAGATTTTATTTATTTATTTATTTGACAGAGAGAGAGAGAGATCACAAGTAGGCAGAGAGGCAGGCAGAGAGAGAGGGGGAAGCAGGCTCCCTGCTGAGCAGAGAGCCCGATGCGGGGCTCCATCCCAGGACCCTGAGCCGAAGGCAGAGGCTTTAACCCACTGAGCCACCCAGGCGCCCCCGGGTTTAATTAATTTTATGTCACTCTGTAATAAGGTACTGAAGTATCCACTAAGTCTTCATCTTCTGCTTTATTACCTAGGCTGCCTTAAGACAAAGAACTGGCACAATGAGAGAGACTGGTCGAACTGATGAGCCTCTCTACTAGAATTGAGGCCTTCATCTGCAGCTCAGGCTTGGATCTGTCACATGGTTCTAAGGAAATTGCTTAGTCTTCCCAAGTGCCAATTTCACATAACCAGAAAGTTAGTAACCCTTCAGAGATGCCTACTCTAAAATTTCCCAGCTAGCACCAGAACATCAGGAAGACCCTAATGTAGGCATGTTTTGGCAGCTTTCTTCAAAGCTCTGTGACCAGTTCCTCTCAAACAGCTCACATGTGGTCAGCAGGTGTAAGAGGTGACATGGCAAACTTAGAAATCTGTAGGTATACAATAAAAAGGCAAAAGAAAAACCCACCATCTCACTGTCTTCTAAATCTGCTTCTAGTTCAAAACTTCCATCAATGGACTAGACATTTTCTCATTAACTGAGGTTCAATTTTCAGCTCATTTTTGACCCTCCTTGTTTTCTATTCTTTATATTCAACCCATCATTAATCCTATTGATTTTTTTTCCCTCCTATGTGCAAAACATTTCTCTCTTCATTTCTATGGTCAACTATCATGGATCAGGCCTTTATCACCTTATGCAGACAATTAACTTCCCCCCAACATTTTCCCTTTTCAATCCAAAACTTACTGTTACTAATATTCCTGAAATACCTTTATTATGATACACACTTCTCAAGATTCTACTGATAACTATGTTGAGGTTATTTTTAAAAAATAATATAGTAAAAAGTAATAAGTAATATATATCCGTGATATGAAATTCAGAAGGTACAAGAGAGAATTCAGTCAATAAGTCACCCAGGTCTTTAAAAAAAAAAAAAAAGTCACCCAGGTCTCTTCTCCCAAAGAAACCACTATTATCAGTTTTTATGTGTATATACATATCATTCCAGAGACAGTTTATGCACAGGCACACATATATCCACATATGTATAAAAGCACATATATACATATTGCATACATAGAATCCATAGTGGTAATGTAACAAAAAATTCTATACCTTGTTTTTTTTCACTGAATGCACTTTATAACTTGTCCCATCGGAAATACGAATAAAGTTTTCATTCTTTCTAATGCCCTGTATTCTACTGTAAATTAACTATTCTCTAATGCAGAGCCATTAACAGTAAGAAATTCTCCCAGCCCTGTGGCAAGGATCCGCAAGTAAGAACTAAATAAAGCACTCAGCAATATTAAAGTATGGAAGTTTTTTTTTTAAAAAAAGCTCCAAGAGTCATTTACCTCCCCTGGGCTTTTACTCTTTTCTTAATAATGTTCAAACATTAATGACACCTGGTAATACACTAACAGAAAAATCTCTAATTTCATTTTATTGCTGACGTATGCAATCCTTATGGCCTCAAAGGAAAACTACTATTGCTTAAACTCCTAATAAGCTCCCACCTTCCCCTCTTTCAACAGGCAGACAGATTCTTACAACATGGGCCTAGGACAGTGCGCTCACCTTCTAAGGAAAGACCGGGGTATTTTTGTTTAGCGAAAAATGAAGCTATTTTGGTCCATCCTTTTTTAGACTGGCTGCCAACCTGGGACCTGGAAACATGCAGGCTGCCATCTGCCTCACCCCAGCTGTTCCTGACCTACCATCCGTCTCCAACCAGGGACGCCTGGTATCTGCCAGGTCAGTTAAGCAACTCATGAAAGATGCTTGAGGCCAAGGTACAGTGTGGATGGATGTGTTGGCAGCACACAGCCTGCCATAGAACACTGACTTCGTCTCATTAATGGGTAGCATGCCATTTTCCATGACAACACAGTGCTGTATGCTGAGAAAAACAGACCTTCTCGTGGAGCTCTGCAACTGTCTCTTCTTATTGAATGACAATTCAGCATTCTCCATATTTTTGCTACAAACCAAAAGGCTACTTTATTTTTTTTAATGTATTTATTTACTTTAGAGCGAGAGCTCGAGAGCATGAGTTCAGGGAGGGAAGGAGGAGAGAGACAGAGAATCCTCAAGCAGATTCCCTGCTGAGCAAGGAGCCAACTTGGGCTTCCATCTTGAGACCATGACCTGAGCTAAAATCAAGAGTCAGACCCTTAACTGAGTGAGTAACCCAAGCACCCCCTAAAAGGCTACTTTAGAAAAACTTTGTATTTTTAAAATAGAGAGAATATGTTATACATATTAGAAATTTCTATCACTTAGCCTTCAGGAATGACCATTATGTTGCAGATTAAATTATCAGTTCTGATTCCTGACACTCTGTTAATGAAGGAACAAGTCTCATTTCATGCATGTCTAAATTGCCGTGGTTCCAAAAGTACTTGAAAGTCTGAACAAGACTTTAAAGATGTAATGTGCAAACATCCTTGATAAAGAGGAGGATACCACATGGCAAGAAGGAATTTTTATGGCTTGAGGTTGCATTCAATTAAATGCAATAATCAACTACCGATATGGGAATTGTTAAAGCTTGTTAGAACCATGAAAACAACAGCTTTTACTGGTGCCACAATTTT
Organism: Potos flavus; assembly: GCA_028534135.1. NCBI lineage: Eukaryota > Metazoa > Chordata > Mammalia > Carnivora > Procyonidae > Potos > Potos flavus. Next base: position 43,403,996 of record CM052895.1, read on the forward strand.
ACCAATGACAGTTTTATCTCCTGAAGAGGGAGACATAGAGCCTGCCTCAGGGATCACTTGTATGCACGTAGGCAGCGCACACGGATTTGGGGGATCCTAAGCTCAGAACTATTGATTAGGTGGCCCAAGAGATGCTCTCCACAAAATGATAAAGGAAAACTCTAGATAAGCTTGCTATAACACTGACCTCAAGTTGAAAGAACCTAAAAGGGGATCTCTTGTGGAGAAAAAGCTAAGATCACAGTTTTTAGAAACCAAGTACCACCAAGGATCCACAGACTACAAGAAATGTAAGGATTTCCTTCTATCTCTTAATTTTCATTTTCTCCTAGTCTACCATTCTCTATACTCTGGTCTCTATGGAATCCCTTCCATCTTAGCTTCCTTGGAAAAAAAAACTACAGCTCCCTCTGGGATCCTTATTGATAATATCTTGCACTGGGAAAACACTATATTGTTTTTATGGTATTGGTCTCTGTTCACATTCCATCCTTGTGGCTTCCCTTTTTCTGTTTGGCTTACATGCACACATCATCTAAGTTGACTGTTCTCAGCGAATCTCTATGCCTTCGTCTCTGCATCAGTAAAATAAAGATGGAAATCTAATTCTTTGGAATGCCTACATTTATAGTACTATAAATTTAGTACAGCAAAGGTAGGAAGACTTTCCTTCAAAAGCCAAAGGAGAGGGCATAGAAATAGGAAGCAGAAATTAATCCTATGCCCAAGGGAAAAACTATTTTGCTCAACTCTTTTTAACACTAACATGGGACATATAAAACCCTTTTTAATAAACATCAAGCATGACTCAGCAGTCAGCTTCTTATGCCCAGCAGTCAGATGCCCACTGAATGGCCTTTTCCTCTCAGCAGCCATCAGTTGTGAGGTTACCTTTCTCCTCGGTGCCTCAAAACCTCTGCTGCTACTGCTGGGCAGTCTCATGGCTTCTCGCTCACCAAGCCAGAAGGGCTGGTGATACCAAAACCCAGCAGAAGTGTTCCTGTTCCTGCCCCATGCCGCCCCCACACTGGTCAACTGCCAACAGCATCTAGGGGCCTGTCCTCTTCTCCTCACCTTCCCTTCACCTTTTTCTGGCTCGGTGGGGAAGCTCAGGAGGCAGACTGTACTTAAGCTTTCATTTGGAAAACAGCACACCTATCGGCCATATGTTTGTCTTATTCTATAAAGTCTAAACTAAAATAAGAAAATAAAGCCTTCTTTGTAGGAAGAAAAAAACAAAGACCTAGAAAACTTCAAAAGGCCTGGGGGAAGCAGCAGGACTAAGCCAAGCAAAGGACCTTTTTTTCAAACACAATCTCATAGCAGGGTTCTTGACATTTCTTTGTGGCACAAAACTCTCTGGAACTCTGAAAACTCATAAGCCCTTTCCCAGAATGATGTTTTACATGCATAAAATAAGAGCACACAGGATCACAAAGGAAACCAATTACAGTGAAATACAAATATCAAAATATTAAAAAATCCTTAAGATGCGAGAACATGTGCTTCTCTAGCAGTTTAATTCCAATTTAATTTCTAAGTACTGATGAGCATAATTTAAGATATCTGCAACAAACGTAATGCTATTTGAAAAACCTCTGTTTATCAGTGAGAAAGACACAGATACTGCTTATAATATTGTGATCTGTTGCCTGTATTCATAATGAAAGGAAATGCTAAATATGACTCAGAGGTTAGTGAAAAATAACAGTTTTATTCTAAGTTCACAGACCTCTCTGAATTCTCTCGGCAGACCCTGATCGATAAAGCAGCTGGAGACACAGCTTCTCTGGCTTAAACAGAAGCAGAGGCAGAAATAGAAGCAGAGGGCTGGTGGCAACAGCGCTTGGCTTCTCCCTCACTGTCTCTTCTTCCCGCACCCACACCCCCAACCTTCTCACAACACCTCTGTGAGAAGCCAGCTCCAGGGCTTCTGGGAAGACCGCTTGAAAACCACACAGAAAGAGGGCCACTGTTCAGGCTGCTGAGAGTATTTTGGCAATAGCAGGCCTACGCCTATTTCCCACTCTCCTGGCCATATCTGTACCGATTTGGTGAATACAGTATGTAGAGGGTCAGGTCCTTCTTACCTCATTTTATTCTTTTTCACTCTTTTATTCTGTTTTAATCCTTTGTTTTGTTATAGCCCAAGAGCTCTTAGCATGCCTTATTTTCTTGTTTCTTAGCTGTTGGGTTTGGTTTATTGTACTTCAATTTATTGTACTTCATCTTTAGCTCACCATTATTTCTTTGTCAATGCATCATTTCCCTTTCCTTGTTTTTTTGGTTTTTTTTTTTTTAAAGTGAACGGTGGGGGAAAAGTTGATCATCGGGTTGTAGGCCCCCAGTGAACAGATCACAACCCAAAGAGGGAGACTTGGAAATTCTCCTCCTTCCTGCTCTCTCAATAGCAGCCTTTCTAACTCTCCTTAAAAGATCCCTGGGACTCTTAATCTTGAAGACCCTAAACTTTTTATTTTATTATTTATTTATTTATTTATTTGACATATAATGTATTATTTTCCCCAGGGTACATGTCTGTGAATCATTAGGCTTACACATTTCACAGCACTTACCATAGCATATAACCTCCCCAATGTCCATAACCCAGCCACCCGAAGACCCTAAACTTTTAAACCTGTGTCCTTCAGGAGACTCAAAGGCTAAAATTCTCTCCTGGGATGACAGGATGGAAACCAGCTGGCATGTGTCGGCAGCACCCTCAACTGCCGGAACTTGGAACTGCTTACTTGTGCACCTGATGGAATGGCAGGTACTCATTAGCTCACCACTGATCACTCTAAGTTCCAAACTTCTTTGGCCCTAATACGCTTAACATAATCACTGGGGAGATCTGATCACCAGAAGATGAAGGGATGTGGCAGCTATGCTCCACCTGCCAAGCGTGGTCTGCACCGGCTGAGGCAGTGAAAGAGCTGAGCTAATGACAGAGGTGGCCGCCCAAAGTCCGATTGTGGGCCTTATTCTCAAAGATGGTACTGCCTAGGGAATGAGAAATCCTCAGGGCAGTTGAGCAAGAAGCTGTCAGTTGTTTGCGATTAAGAAGTCCCTTCAACATTTCCTCACCCTAGACCTGTGATTCTAACTTTCCTCTAAGATGCCTAAAGTCGTCCCATCTGGAATGCATGCAGAAGGCCTAGCCAGTGGAAACACCACGGGCCCCTGGTATCTTCAGGATTAACATTCCTGCTATCAATTAATGGAGACAATCCCTGAGAGTTCATTACTTGTAACTTCTAATTTTGCTGAGGCATAACTGTTTTATATATTCTCTGAGAGTGGAAAGCAGGAGTGAGACATTTAGCTAATCAGTGAATCTAGCCAACCTCCATTATCTACATCTTGATGCAGTTTTTGGGGGTTATACCTAGTCCCATATACTTAGTAATCTCATGAAGTCACAAAATTGTTTATTTCTTTAAAAAAAAAAAAAGTTGAGAAAAGAGCCACTTTTCTTGGCAATGGGAGGAGAAAGAATAGAAATCAAAAATTGATAAGTCATAGTTAGAACATTAGTTTTGTTTTTTTATTGAAGTATTGTTGAAATTTAATATCATATTAGAACATCAGTTTTGATTAAGCAAAGGATGGGATGTCAAATTAAACAGTGGCTCAAATTTAAGACAGGTAAGAGCCTTGTATATGTTCTATATGGAAACAGGAGAGAGATTTTAGGAAACTTTCAATAAGACTCCACGCCAAAAGTCATGTGAAGAATCACAGATGGTCTTAAAGGCGGGACTTAAATTTCTCAGTTAAACTTTAATGTATGAGGAATGGGACAGTGTTTAATTTATTGGTGACCATATACCAGCACTTGACACAGCCTGGACATGCAGTAGGTACTCGGTAAATACTTGCTCAATGCTGAGTCACTGAAATCAATTACATGCTACAGAGGTATTGTAAATTTGGGATGTATTTCTTCCAAGGCCATGGCACTGTGTCCCATAGCATGGCATTCTAAAAAATAATTTCTCTTCAGACATTGTAACTATTTTCTGCATTTTGCCATCAACAAAGCAAAAGAATGAGAAGTAGGCAGATGCTAGCCCAAATACAACTTCCACCACAGGCAAAAATAAATCTCAAAGGAGCCTCACAGTGCCAAAGAACCACTCGGGAAAGGGAGGGCTTACTCTCATCAAGGAATCCCTTTATATTTATCTTAATGGAGAGTAGGAGGGCACTTGCAATTATGATTTCAGGACTTAGAATCTAAACTTATTTTTTTTTAAAGATTTTATTTATTCATTTGAGAGAAAGAGAGAGCACAAGCAAGTGAGCGGCAGAGGGAGAAGACTCCCCGCTGAGCAGATAGCCCAATGCGGGCCTCAATCCCAGGACCCCAGGATCATGACCTGAGTTGAAGGCAGATACTTAACCGACTGAGCCACCAAGGTGCCCCAAGATTTTAAACTTATGACATCATTAAAGGCAACTTAGATTTAAAAAGTGTGAAACCTAATCTGCTTAAGATTTACATTTGAACAGGAAACACCAAAAAGGTGGTAGAATTTACCCAATTGAGAAAGAGAAAAAAAAAAGCTCATTACTATGTAGTAAAATCAAGTGAAAGAAAATTGAATAAATTTTCACCAATATAAAGAAAGCTTTAAAAATTGAACCCAGATGGAAAAAATAAAACACTCTCTTAAAGCAAAGTAAGATCAAATGGCAAATTTTAATGTAATGCTTACTAGAAAACATTTTAAGTTTCAATTGGAGTCTATTTTTGAAACCTAGCAATTTTAACAAATCATAAATCAGATTTTTAAAACACAATAAAGAATCAAAAAGCTATAGGGCATCATTTTTATATATCTGATTGATGAAAAACTATCAGAATAAATCATAATTTATTTGACCATCCCCTTATTTAACAAGCTTTAGGTTATTCATGTCTTTTGCTACTATAGATGATACTGTACTGAACATGCTTCTTTTTCTTTGTACACAAGGGTGTGTATCTGTAGTTCACAGTGGGACTGTTCACAGCTGTGAGAAGGAATGAAGTAAATGTGGTAATGTACAAAAAGTTTTAAAATACAGTGTTAATTAAAAATAGGTGAATAGTGCATACAGACTGTGTTTCCAACCAAGTAAGTAAGGGAGAGAAGAAGTAAATAGATACATAAAATTTTTCACCTATCAGACTGACAAAAAATCCAGAAGTGTAAAAATTCCTGTTGACCAAGCTGTAAAAACAAGCCTTTCTCGTAGACTGCCGGCAGGAATGTTAGTTGGTGAAATCTCAGCAGAAAGCCATTTGGCAAGAGCTATTGTAATTATAAATGTATATACTTATGAAAATTATGTGCAAAATTACAAGTGTACAAGGTTGTTAATTACTCCATTGCACCTCATACAAAGAGAGAACAAACAACCTCAAGGATGCAGTTATAAGAAATGAGGAAGCTATCTATTTACTGATATGGAAATATCTCCAAAATGGAAACTAAAAAAAGCAAGATGCTAAACATATATAATACCTGCCACCTTTTGTAAGAAAATATCCAAACCAAATAGAATGGAAAACTTACTTGTAAAGGTAATACTCTGCATGGTCTATCTCTTCTCTAGAGGAAATGTTGTCCACAAACTAAAAGACAGAAAAATAAACTTTGGTTAAATACAAATTATGCCATATATTGGATCTAATTCACAAATTGACCTTAAAAAAGGTAAGACACCTATTTTATTGGACCACTGTTCGCATGATATGACTTCATCATTGAAACCCTTTTATACTAATGCAAAGAATATACACTGGCTTCTCTTTTTCCATGTGTTGATCAACCCTGGTTAGATAAACTGAAAACCAAACATCAAATTTGCTCAGAACAAGAGAGAGCTCCTCCTACTACACGTATAATTAGTTATCAGTATTTCCCTTTATCTTTAAACCCTGATATTTTCTCTATGTTCCAAGTTCCAAACATGAGAACATCATTTTTCCTACTCTGATTTCCTATCCTGGTTTTCTACTCCAGTTCAGAGTTAACCTGTGATCCTTGCACCAACGAAGTCTTCCTTTGAACCATAAAATCCCTGTGTGTGCTCCTTAACTCTCAAGTAAAGAAAGAGAAATAATTATTCCAAGAATGGATTCTAACCTAACATAGACACACAGGCAAAAAGGATGGAGCAGGAGAAAATGCATGTTGTGAATATAATTAAAGCCTCATGAAGAGGAAGAGAAAGTAAAAAGGAGGAGACTTTCTAAAAATGTCTAGGATTTACGGATTTTATTTAGAAATCTCATTAAGGAGCAGAGAAAATAAGCTTCAAACACAGGACTGAAAGTTGAGAACTAGCTCTCCTGATTGCTTGCTGTGTGGCAGAGACAGATGGCACAGCCACTCTGGAACTAGCTGCTCCATCTGCATATCTAGAATAAAGGCACCTGCATTGAAGAGTGTGAGGCCCCAGTGAGAAAATGTACATGAAAGCCTGTTAAGCTCTAAAGTGCTGCTTACACAAATATCAGGCATTACGGCATACAGAAATTGTATCCATCATGTAAGAGATGGGCAATGGCTTTTCAGTTCCCCTCTGAAAATGATGAATCTATACAATTTAGGTTATGACCTAGTTAAAACTATTTCCCCACTAAAAGGAAAAAAGAAAGGACCCAGAGCAAAAAGGGTAAGAGTTTCATTATTTCTCCTCATTTAGACTTAACAACATCTTGAATTTTATGGTGCCATTAATTTCAACAAAGAATTTTCACAACTAAGATTTCATTTTAGCATTGCATTAGCCCTGTGAGGGAGATACTATCGACCCCACACTGGAAATGAGGAGATTGAGAGGGGCCCAGTAGGTAATGTCACAAAGTAAATTCACGATAAAGAAAAGATCTATTTGAGGGAGGCAACTGAAAAGAAGTTTGATGTCACAGAGATCTGGGTTTGAAGCTCACTTTTTTACTTATGAACTGTGTGAACTTGAGAAAGTTATCAACCAGTCTGTCTTACATGTAAAATGCAGTTTACAGTGCTTATCTCAAATAGCCTCTATAAGAATGAACAGAGATAGTGTATGTTAAGAAACTAGTAAAATGGCTGCCATAGAAAGTGTTCAGTAATGGTTACTATCAATGACTATTCCCGATTCCCAGCCTAATTAATATTATTCTCCCCTCCACTGCACTGCAGTTAATTTTACATTAACAATATCCTTTCTTTTATAGACTTCTTCAATTACCAAAATTACTTCCAATATTAACAAATGAATACTATTACTTTGAAGGGTGTACCAATTTAAAAAAAAATCATGATATCACAAAACAGAATACCATATTATGGAAAAATAAAAATAAATTAGATATATAACAATGATCACTGATATGAGAGTCTGGTAAATTTATTATTTTTTATTTCAGTTATAGAAATTTGCTACTTTACCACAAAACGTTTTTATTAACTACAAAAACATACCATACTCTGGAGAAATATTTCCTATGAAGTCTTTATTTATACAGCTTCATCTATATAAAGAGCCTCTCGTCCTACCTCTTTGAAAATATACATGTTTAAGTTTTCTTACCCGTGATATTGTTAAAGAACTAACAGGCAACTTTCTCTCATATGTTTTATCCATTAAAGATGCTAGATCAGCTGTGAAGACAAAGAAGGAAAAAGAACCTTGTTAAATATACATATTTCTTAAGAAAAATCTAACAGATACAACTCCTGCCAGATGGCTGCCAACACTATAAAGTCACTATTAAAACAGATACTCTTTCTTGCTCTTTTTATAACTCATTTTTGTATAAATTAAAGAGGATAAAGGAATATTAGTAATATTTTCAAAAATGATTTATTTAATTGGAGTAAGGAATATTTTAAAAATCCTACCATATATTTAGCTTTTAAAAAAGAAATCAATATCTCAGCTCAGGTCTCAATCTCAGGGTCATGAGTTCAAGCCCTGCGTTGGGCTCCAAGCTGGGTGTGGAGCCTACTTAAAAAAAATAAAAATAAAAAATGGATGAGTAAAGTATCTTTGGAAGGAAACACAAGGAAGCGTTATCATTGACAGACTCCAGGGAAAGGAATTAGACAAGGAAAAGGAGAATTAGACAAGGAAAAGGAAAGAAGACACTTCTTACATGTTTACATGCCCACATGTTTACTCCATTTGCATTTTGAACCAGGGAGCTATATTAGCGATTCAAAAATTTAAAGGCTTGAATTTATCAAATGACTTTTACACATTTTCTGAACAAATCAGAGAAGCACTCTCTACAGTTAGTGATTTTTGGACTGAACTATTCCTATTCTGGTTCCTTTAAGCAAAATATCCACAGAAATATGTGGCATTTCTGAGATTACACTGTTATCTCAGAGTCTAAAAGTCTGAAATACTAAGCAACATACTCTCCAAAAGAATTATTTCACACCTTCCCATTGCTTCTCAAGCTTACAATACGCTCTTTCCCCTTCTCCCTCCCTTCAGCTCATGACTTTGTGTCTTATTTTCCTGAGTATAAAATAGAAACAGTCAAGAGAATTTCATCCTCCTACCATCAGGTTTCCAGGCTACCAGGATCTGTGCACATAGACTCTGCCTTCTGTTTTTTAACAAAGGATGAACTTTATTAAACAAACAAAAAATCAAAATGACAAAAATCTCCCTTGACTTCCTATCTCCTTCCAGCTACTTTTCTTTTGTTTTGTTCCCCTCAGCAGCAAGAGTTCTCAAAACAGTCCTCCCTGATACATCTCCTAAGTCCCTGGGTGATCTCATGAGCTCTCTCTCCCACAGCTTTAATCATCATCTACGGATTATTTACTCCTCACGTATATGCTTACCCTGACTTCTGCCTGTAAATTCAGACTTGTATTTCCAACTTCGGAGGGGACATCTCCATCTGGAAGTCTAATATGTATCTAAACATGGCATGTCATCTTAATTCTCCAACCTTCCCCTCAATCCTGCTTTTCCATCTCAGTGAATGGCCACTACATTTGCTGGCTTATTCAGGTCAAAAACCTAGGCATTATCCTAAACCCTATTCTTTTTCATTCTATAACCAACTGTCAGCAAATCCTATGGGATCTAGATTTGAAATATAAATATATATATTTTTCACCACTAGCACTACTAACCTCTCACCTCCTGACCAGTCATCCTAACTACTGCCCCCACCCTTACAAGTTAAACTCCACACGGCAGTCTGAGTAAGCCTATTAAAAGATAAACCAGATTCTGCCATTTACTTTTCTCAACCAGCCAATAGTTTGCTATCACACATGGAATAAAATCCAAAATATTTTCTATGACCTACAAATGCCTACATAAGCTGGTCTGTGTGTGTTTTTTGTTTTTTCTGTCTTTTATACTTAGAAGTAAAGTCCATGAAAGCAAGGACTTAATTCACTGATGTATTCTCAGTCCCTAGAACAGTTTTTATAAAACGCACTCAATAAATATCTTTAAAAAATTAATAAAAGGAAGAGAGGAAGGGAAAGAGAGAGGGAGGGAAGGAGGAGAGGAAGGAAGGAAAAAGAAGTAATTGAATTTCCAAGTTTTTTTACTCTCTGGTAGAAGAAATTAGTGTCAGGTAAAAAGAGGATAGAGGTAATCAATCTGCAAGTATCTGTTGAAGACTTTTTGCTGTGCATTTAACCATTTGTTTCCTCTTTCCTTTCCCTGGGGAGATGCTCTCAATGACTCAGTAGCTACTGTGAGAAAGCAACACAAAATCCTGAAAACCTGATATGATGTAAAAGTACTTACGTTGCTTATGATTATCTTAAAGAAACTGAAACCAGGTGATCAAAGAATATTAACATACACACACACAAAGAAGTCCCCCATACCTCTTCACATTAAGGCAAATTAATATTACAAACAGAATGATATTAAACAGCAGTCTCATGATACCAAGTCTTTACGATAAACACTTGATTGAGTTGGTTTCTGTACTGTGGTAACTCACGATTCCCTTCTAACCCTTCACACCAAGACATCATCAGTCAAGTGAAATTGGTTGGGAGCCTCAAAAAGGCAACAGCTGCAGAGCCAGCATCAGAGGAATAACATTTGCATATTAGAAGTCAGAGAGGGATTTGCTGCTAAATATTATATGTGACCAATCACCTTATGCGACAGTGTCGGTGTGATGAATGAAGCAGAAAACTGCACAGAGCAGGGATGGCCAGGAAAGCTGGGGCAGCTGTGGCCTACAGAGGGCCAGTGCCCCAGGCTTCTGGACCATGAGCTTCGACAGTCAAAATCACACTTCACGTTTCAGTGAGGGGCCTACAGATGCCCAGGTTTTCTTCAAAGAAATGTGCCAAAGAAGATGCCTTCTTGCCTGTCATTCAACTCCTCAGGAATATAGACTGCAGAGAATGGCTGAGGTCAACAAAAGCTATATGGGAAAATGGATCTTCATCTAACAAAACTTAAAGCTGTACAGACAATGTGAAGTATGTCCAGAAAATGAAATGTATACTAGTTTAAAATGCTCTTGTCTGAGAAAACAATACCACTGATGATCTAAGGTCATAAAAGATTTTATTAAGGACCCTACACTATTCCAAGTACAGGAGTATAATCATTCACAAACCTGGTTAAGGATCTGAATCACCTGTAAGACTTGAAAACTTCAGATTCCTAAGTTTCACACACCCATAGGGCAACTCTAATTGTGTTGGCTTGAGGAGAGACCGGGAAATAAAACTTTTTAAACAAAAGCCCTAAAAGACTGCAATGCACCCTTGCAAGAACTATAATGGGTTATGTATGAGAACTACTATGGGGGCAAGACAAAATAAATCTTGGAGGTTGCTTGTAAGCTCGAAGAGGATATTAAACTGAATTCCGTTTCCAGAATAAGGTGGAAAATAAAACACCTAAATATTTTTTAAAAATTCAAGCATATGACTGAGCTTTAGGTAAGAAATTATTAGATGGTTTTGGTTTTTCATGATTTCTGTGTAAATGTGTATCATTATTACCCAGTCAACACTAAACTTTTTCTGGGCTTAAGAATATTTATGTACCTTATCTAATTTATGTAATAAAGAATTAGATACAAGTTATTATTGCACCCTCTAGAAGAAGTGATCAGAAAACAGAGTCTGAAGCTATGTTTTTGTTTCCCACATTTAAGAAAAACTACAAGCACACATGACATATGTATAGAAGCAACAGAAGTAGGAAAAACTAACCTAGGAACCATTCTGAATATATTTAGGTTTCCATGTATCTGTCACCAGAAGCTTTAAAACAAATAGTTCCAATAAAGGAAAATCTAAAGGTAAGCTTTATATACATATATACTAAGAAAATGAGACTAAAGGAGGATGAATGGCCACTACTACTACAACTCAGATCCATCTCTAGAACTGCTAGCAGATGATAAATATGAAACCTAATAAATAAATAGATGTCAGATACAGATGCAAATATGGAACTGACAAAGCTAGAAAAGCAGATTTCAGAAAATTTGTCGGGCTTCAAGAGCAAGATTTGAAAAATCACTGCAACAAGCCAAAGACCTCCCCAGCTGAAATGACACAGCAAAACTAAACCTCAGCTAATGGGAGAAGTGCCTGTAAGAGATGACCATAGTGCTCAGTTTCAGCCTGAATTCAAATGTGTCAATGGTGTAATTTTCTTTGAATTCGGAAAGGGGAGTTCTTAAAACAAAAACTAACTAAAACCAAAAGGTGTTCTTTACTTTATAATTACTTATAATCTGAAAAATTAGAAATAAAATACTTAATTCAGTAAGGCTCAGAAATCCAATTCAGCTCATCGCCAGGGCCCTTACCCTAAGCGAGAGAACTTCCTCTGATGGAACCAGGCAGCTTCCTCATCAGGCCTGCCCTCCTACTGGCACTCTACTCAGTTCCCCAAAATGGTTTTCTCCTTTAGTCCTCTTCGCTGTGGGCCCTAGTTTATCATTAAAAAGCTGCTAACTGGCTAATGCTGTTAACTTGCACCCTGTACCTCCTCAACAGATCTGCATGGTTAGTGGAGGAATTTCAGACACAATGCTTTAATTCAGTGTTTATTTTAACCAAAGGGAAGCCCAGTACAGAAACAGTGTGAAAAAGCACTCTTCTGACTTGAGTTGGAAAGTCCAAGAATCCTAGGGCTCTTTAAAAAGCCCAGTTGGAGAACTAAGGCCCTTTCAATAAAAACATCAACTGTTAATGGATTAAAATGTGTGCAATGCTTAACTCCAGGAGTTCATAACGGTATTTAAAAAAATATATCTTCATTGGTCATTTTTGGAGGATGGTAGGAGGATGGTAGGATGGTAGGATTATCTTGAAAGCTGCCTCTTCATAAAAATTGTATCTCAGGATAACTAAACTGCTGATGAAAAAAAATTCTTGTAAAAAATTTTCTCAGTAATAAATGAGTAAGAAATGACAGAATTAAAATAGTAACATTTTGCAGCTCCTAATGAAATAACAAAAATATTAGCAATGATCCTGAATGGCCTTTAATACCACAGAGGGATAACCAAATGCTGTGTACCTCCTCATAAAAGTAAACAATACTTCCTATGAAGTAGTCACGCCAAAAGAAAAACAAAAAAGAAACCCTGAATCTGATCAAGTCTCCTACTCTAACTGCCAGCTTTATAGGGCATATGGAAGACAGAGGAACATGTAAACACAAGGATGAAAATAGCAAATCTAGGATGTGGGAAACTCTCAGACAAAAGACTTGTTTTCCTCAACAAATAAATTGCAAGAAAGAGAAAGAGAAACTTACAGATTAAAAAATAATTAAGAGACATCTTAACACATTACAATGTATGAATCTCATCTATGTTCCATTTCAAGAAACTGTAAATTAAAAACAAACAACTTATAAGACATCTGGGGAAATGTAAACATTGATGGCATATTTAATGATGTTAAGGAATGACTAATTTTTAAAAATGAGAATGGTATTATATTTTTTTAAAAGCCTATCTTTTAGCGGTAATGTGAAAATACACATAAAATGATCTGCTAACAAAGATGGGTTAAAAAGTAATCAGGTGATGGGAAAGAGGATTGATGAAATAAGACTAGCAAGGAATTGGTCATTGCTGGAGCCAAGTGACAGTACACAGGAAGATTCATTATACTATTCTCTCTACTTTTGTATGTTTCTATAAGAAAGATTTTAACAGAGGCAAGAGAAGGGGACAATAAAATGAATTGCACTGTATGGACCTTATATGCATCCTGATTCAGCCAAACCATTAAAAAGATTTAGAAGAGTATTCAGGTAATTTGAACACTGTATCTTTCATATTTAAATAATTATTAAAATTTTAGGTATGATAATGGTATTAAAAAATGCCCTTACCTTTGAGACATATATGTTAAAATATTTATGTGTGAAACTACATACTATCTGGGATTTGCCTCAAAATAAACCAAAGGGCCATGATGGGGAGTAGAATTAGAGATGAAGTAAAGATTAGCCACGATGAGGTAACTGTTGAAGCCATGTGATGGGTATGGGGAATCCCATATTTCAATCATCTACTTTTGTATGTTTGCATTTTCCATTATAAAAAATTTTTAAAAAATTTTACCCATCGTGTTAGAAGTCCGGATAACGGTTACCCTTAAGGAGGAAATGGGAGCCACAATAAGGGCTTCTTGCGTGGGAGAAATGTTCTTTCCTACATCTTACACTAGTTTGTTTACTTGGTTCCTCATTCTATACATTATGATTTATGCACGTTTCTGTATATATTATTCTGCAACCAAAATGTATTTCTTAAAAAGCAAGAAATCCACTGTTCAGTGCAAGGGAAGACACTATGGTAGGAGTGAAGGTTCTACAGCAATCACCGAGAAAGCTGTTTTTCAGTATAATGGCAATGGCCCTAAATAAGTGTCAGAATATCGCCTCACTTTCCTCATCCTTAAGGGCGAATAACAGCAGCTGCATTAGCTTGCTGTTGTGAGCATTAAATGGGATGGCACCTAGAAAGCACTTACAAAAGAACTAGGAAGAAATGAAGGTTGCCTTTGACTCTTATGTCAGAGGGGCCTACCCTGCATTCATGGCGTACTTGATCCCTAAAATGCAGTGTAGGTACTAAACAGCATTCCTGGTTTTAATTAAAGAGCTCTGTAGCAATAAATTACCTTCACACTGGGAGCTGAAGAGATCCCTATTAGCCCACCCCCAAGGCTCTAATAAAAAACCACTAATGAGACGGAACAAGAGGCACCAGAGCCTCACGCCCATCAGAGAAAACACCGAACACCCCCCTCCCCCGCAAGTACTCCGCGTGGAGCCGAACTCACTTAAGCAGATGGAAGCGGAAGCCCCACACCCACCCCCAGGCATCTTCCCTCTCCAGCCCCGCTTCTCCACTCCACCCCACGCCCTCCAATGGAGATGCGCGGAGTAAAAGCCCCATATCGCCCCTCCTCCTTCCCCCAATCAGCGAGCCCGCACCAGGTCGCAGCGCCCAATCACAGCGCTCCACATGCTAAGGGCAGCACTCCGCGCAAGCGCGTACGGGGGCGGCTTTCGGAAAGGTCCGCACGCAAATGCCAAGTTCCAAAGGCTGCGCAGCGGTCCCGGCAGAGGCGGCGCTGCCACCTACTGCACGATCTTCGGGATGCAGCCCCAGGCGCAGTGCCTGAATTCTCAGGACACACAACTCAACCTAAACACTCAAGAGAGTTAGGGAATACATGCAGTACTATCACAGCAAAAGTTTTAATCATATTTTGTTACACAGCAGAAAAAAAATATTGTCTCAAGAGCCCCCCTTTTTTTTGCAAGCAGCTTGAGTTTCAAAACCTTACCTCATATCTAATCTTTCATATAGGGGTAGAATCAAGGGGCCTAAAAATTCGTTTATTCCACATTTCTGGAGCACCTATTATATGGTAGGGTATTAACTGAAGCAGGCATTATCATCATCCCTAGTTTATGGCTACAGGAACAAGGTTAAATGACATAGTTTCTGAACGCTGGGTGAGCTACGGCTCACATCGATGTCTGCCCCCCAAGGGCCGACTTTACCACATCAAATGGCACAACGATGGTATAAAATGCTGTAAGAATACAGGGTGAGGAAAAAGAATCAATTCTGACTGGATAGGGATTTAGGACGTACAGAGGGATTTCAAGGAGAATAGTCTTCAGTAAATGGTAGCTGTTACTGCTTTTCTAAGTATACTAATCTTAACAAAGACAGTTACCTACATTTGATATTTATTTATTGCAGACTTACTATATTCATTCTACGGCAAACACCTTCTGCTTATTCAGGAATCTATGTAAAAGTTCCCATAAATTTGTCCCCTAATAACAAAGAGCTGACTATATCCTGTACCAAGGCACCATATACAATGTCTTTTCTAATCTTCCCTTCATGCCTAGGAAGTATTAAAAATAGCTTTCCTAAAATTCT
This sequence comes from Potos flavus, assembly GCA_028534135.1. NCBI lineage: Eukaryota > Metazoa > Chordata > Mammalia > Carnivora > Procyonidae > Potos > Potos flavus. Next base: position 43,419,426 of record CM052895.1, read on the forward strand.
TCATTTTCTTCTCTGCACTTCCACAGCACTTTTCTTACAGTTCATGAATGGCATATCAGAACAAGCTTTACAATATAATTAATGGAGTCCATGTTGGTTTCATCATTGGACCGGTCGTTCCCAAAAGGAGTACTAATGGCCCCAGAGGGCAATTAGAAATATCAGGGTGTTTTTTGACTATCACAATGACTTCAGGGAGTACTAAATGAGTAGAAGACAGGAAAATTAGATAACCTGCAATGCAGAGACTGTCTAACACATCAAAACATTATCCCTGTTGGGAGCCAGAGTTTTTAGTATAGAAGGCTGATACAAATATGGCCTAAAGAAGGCAAGGAAGAGCTCTGTGGGGATGAACTGGAATTGGAGGTCTCAGCATGAACTCATTATTTGTAAAATATGTACACATAAACATATATGCATTTATGTGCATATATGCATTTATGTGCATATATGTTTATGTGGCTATGTATATTTTCCCTAGTTCTAGTCACTGAATAGGCCACGAAGCAAAAAACTCCACAGTAGCAAGAGGACGACTAGTGCACAGATCTTGGTTTATAACACTATTCCTTACTAAAAGGAACCAGGGTCATGGTAAAAAAAAAAAAAAGCAATAAATAAATAAATAAATAAATAAAAAATAAAAGGAACCAGGTCTCCTTGGAGAAATAGTTAATTCTAGGGCTGGGGCAGGAAAGGTACAAGATGGAAAACTGGGAGTCAGGTTGAAAGGACTTCCACCAGCCAATGATGGAACAATTTGATCACCCAAATAACAAGGATGGTAATCAATCATTAAAAGAAAAAGAGGAATCCACAATACATAAGACCATACTGATAATAAACAGAAAGAAATGGGAGGGGACAGAAGGCTCTTACATTAAAATACTAAGTACTAATTACTAAATGTGGAGGTATTAACGAACTGGAAAACCATCATTTTACAACCACCATAATAAAGATTGATTCAAGCAAGAAGCTAAATGGATACTAAACTTAGAGGGAAACTTTTGATAAGCAGCAGGACACTGGCATGATACTAAAGTTTCTCCCCACAGATTGCCCATTAGTCACAATGGAGAAAAACAGTAACTCTCCAGGGGAAAAATCACACACATTTGACTGGGTGATCAAAGTTAACCTCACCAGTGAGGGCAGATAGACATCGGGTGTCTCCAGATGAGAAGACATCCTGAGAAGGACACAACATTACAATATTCTGGCCAGGGGACCTTTCTTGAATCTAATTATGAAGAAATACAAGACAAATTCCAAAAGAAGAGTATTGTATTAAAAAAAAGGGACTGGCTTCTTAAAAAATGTCAGGTAGTGTACACCAAAGCACTTGGCTTAACAGGTATAACATATGTAACAAATTCTCAAATGGTTAAAAAAAAAATGTGTGTGTAGAGAATGAGAAAGAAAAAACAAAAGGATCACAATCATGACAACTGGTGAATCTGGGCAAAGAGTATATAGATGCTCTTTGTATTATCCTTACAAGTTTCCATAAGTTTAAAACTATTTACAAATAAAAAGTTAAGATATTTGCCCCGTGTACCATTACATCTATGACATGGCAGGCATTAACACGAATAAAAAAAAAATCAACCTGTTGATAATGGACAGAACTAATCCATTTTACATATAAACAAAGGCAAAGTACTTTTTTGGGAGAAATTTGAAAATAAGCTGAATATTCCATAGATGCAACAACCATGTAAACTGAAGACGGTAATTAGATTTGTTCAGAACTTTAACCAAGAGTGTTCACCATTTTGTGAATAAAACTGTGTCGCATATGATAATGCCACTCCTGATATTGGACTTTGCCAGCATACCACATCTGTACCCATCTGCATTTCTATCTATTCACAGTGATTCTACATTGCAGTGCAAGTATGTAGTTAATTACCTTCAGATTCTCCACAGCTCTGCTTTGCTTAGCCCCTTGCCTGCATAGCCATTCCAGGACATACAAACCAATTTTGCTCTTGCAATAACATCATCAGGGGAGAAAATGATGAGTTCTTTGAAACCCCTCCCCACCCCAAGCTAGCCATTACAGACAGCTACAAAACAATGTCTCTCTCCTCCCTTCCCCCACTTATTAGAAGAATTCATAAACATAGGGGACTTTATTCTTTAACATAAGCCAAAAAAAGCAGAGAAAGAAATCTGGGGGAGAATATTAGATCAGCACTGGAAGTGATTAGAAAATTGCATCAGTCCCATAAAACTATCACCAATCATCTGACTTTATCAATGTCCTCATGATGTTACATATAATGTATATTACATATCTACAAAGTGCTCATAGCGTCAGTGACTTCTTTTAGAGATTTCATTTATTTAGAAAAAGAGAGAGAACACGAGTGGGGACAGGGGCAGAGGGGTAGGGAAAGAGAATCTAAAGCAGACCCATGCTGAGCGTGCAGCGGGATGTGGGGCTTGATCTCATGACCCTGAGATCATGACCTGAACTGAAACCAAGAGTTAGAGTCAACACTTAACTGACTGAGCCACCCAGGTGCCCCAGGCCTTGTTATTTTAGAAAAGAAAGGCTGCTATCTGTGTAATATGACCTAGAGAACAAGGAAAGGGACATGTAATTAGGAGCCTACTGCCTGAGATGTTAGCCAACTATTTTCCCTAAATGGTTTATATGAGATTATAACACTGCTTTCAAATCTATTACCTGGTAATAAAATAGAAAAGAGTCAGAAAGAGCTCTAAAGACCACAAGTTAAGAAATGACAATAAAAAAGGATGAAAATGTAAAATATATCTTTCTCTGCAGATAATATAAAAGAGAGACAGCCTGCATGCTAACTAATTGTATGACTAAAATGGACAAAAAACAAAAAAGAAGAGAACAGTTTACCTAATTTAGGGAGACTAAGCAAGGCAAAAATGAAATAGAAATTTGCAGGATAGCAAAAATGATTTTGCCACATGCAAAGTAACAGTCTAATTCTTTTTAAGACTTAAAATGTGCTTATCTGAATGGGATCATCATAAAAGCATCATTTCATAAATATATCAGACGAACATGATGGTAAACATAGAGTGACTGACATGACATATCTAACAGCCCAATAGGTACTTACCGAGGTGACAATGTTCTTTTTCTCTTGCTTCCCATTTGTGGCTGTCCACATACGCTGCAGAAAGCAGGCCTCTTTCACCTAGGAAAAAGTTAATTATTAACAGGTGTGGCTCCACAACGGGTTCAGTTTATATGTCTTATTAAACATAGCTTTGTCATATTTTCAGTGTACTAGATTATGTTAAGATTCTAGTATGATACTATAACCAGTATCGCAGAGTTCATAATTCAGTTCATGACAACATGCATTCCACCTCTAACAAGTAGAAGATGCAAAAAACCTGAAAATTTCTACAACAATCTTACGGGTAAGAATGCTGGTAATTTTGTGCTTATAACTTTAGGACTAGAACCCATTTGTTGCCCCTAAATTATAGCCTAAGTGAGCCCCAGAACTCCTTCTTAGAACTCAAATACTTGCTGAACTATTGATTAACTCGTTAATCGAATGCTTTATAATCATTAGTTAGTCCTAAAAACATTTCCATCTGACTTGGATCAGCATATTTGCCCTTACTTCACATAGAGCAAAGGTATCTTACCTAGTAACCAAGCACCCTAGTGGTATATAAGAGAAACCAAACAAGCGAGAGTTAAGGTAACTCATTAGATGGCATAACTCTATTCCCAGCACCTGGCACAATGACTGGTATATGGCAATGCTTGATAAACATGAGAGCTCAAGGAAAGGATGAGAAACAATGAGCAGCAACTTAACCAAGACTAGAACCTTTTGTGTTTCAAAGGACACCATTAAGAAAGTGAAAGGACAACTCACAGAATGGAGGAAATATTTGCAAATTACTTACCTGATAAGGGACTTATACCCAGTATATGTAAATGGCTCTTACAACTCAAAATTTAAAAAAACAACTCACTGAAAAATGGGCAAAGGATTTGAACAGACATTTCTTAAAAACAAACAAACAAAAAAGGCACACAAAATTGCCAACAAGCACATGGAAAGATGTTTAATATGATTTGCCATTAGGGAAATGCAAAATTCACTAAAATACAACTTGATACTCACTAGAATGACTATAATAAGAAAGAAAATAACAGCTACTGATAAGGATGTAGAGAAACTGGAACCCTCACATATTGTAGGTGACAATGTAAAATGGTGCAACCACTTTGGAAAAGTTTGGCAGTTCCTCAAAATGTTAATAATGTGGGAAACAAAGACAAAGGAAAAATTATTAAATTTCCTTACTACCTACAGCCCACTGACAAGTCCTTGAAACAGGCAGAGTGACATTTCCCAAGGAATCAACTGCCTTTATGTTGATACTTTGCTAAGGGCAAAAGGCAATCTTAGCCCAACCCCAAGGCCCCTGTATTCTACTTTCACATATAAAAATTCCTTTGGTAACTTCCTTTATCTCTACCCCTCAGGATACATGTTGGCAATTATCCCCCAAGTATATGAACCATTGATATACATCTTATGAAGGATCTCATGACTGAGTTTTTACTAAACAGTAATAAATGACCTTTCCTAACAATAGCTAGCCCCCTCAGGATCCTGGAAAACTTATTTCCAAAATACCTGGGAAGCTTACACTATCCCTAACCCCCTCTCAACTTGAAAGTATATAATGGGCCATTCCTCATGACCCCAGGGGACAGCTCTTTCTGCCCTCCAGTCCTTACGCTTTAATAAAAAGATAAATAAAAAATAATAAAAAGATAATAAAAAACACCAAAGATGTCTCAAGAATTCGGTCTTGGCCTTCAACTTGGAACCCTAACGCCTTTCCTACATCATTAACATGAAGTTACCATGCAACCCGGCAATCTCACTCCTAGGTATATATCCAGGAGAAATAAAATCACGTATGGACACAAAAACTGGTATGCAAATGGTCAAAGCAATATTATTCATAATAGCCCAAAAGTAAAAATAATGCAAATATCCAACAACTAATAAAAAGATAAACAAAATATGATAAATTCTTTCAACAGAATATTATTTGGCAATAAAAAATAAAGTACTGATACAGGCTGCAACATGGATGAACCTTGAAAACTTAGTTAACCGAAAAAGAAGCCAGTCACAAAAGGCCACATATTGCATAACTCCATTTATATAAAATGTCCATAATAGGCAAATCCATAGAAACAGCAGATTAGTGGTTGCCTAGAACTGGAGGGGAGAGGGTTAGGAAAGCCTGTAGGAAAATGGGGAGTGACTACTAATGACTATGAGGGGTTTTCTAAAGTGATAAAAATGTGCTAAGGTGATGATTGTACAACACTGTGTATATATGTATTTTAAAAAAAACCCACTGCATTGAATTACTGAAATGGGTGAATTGTATCTCAATAAAGCTATTTACAAGGAAAAAAAAGGAAGGAATGACAAGTAAATATCTCAAGGGCACACACAGTTGATAACGCGACAGTGGAAGTTACCTTACTACCTTAATTAAAGGGAGTTACCCTCCCTTACCGTAATTACAGGTCAAAACTTTACTAGAATATGCTAAATTTGAGGTCTAGAGCTTAAGCAGTGATGCAGTAATATTAAAAAGCTTCCAAAGACTGTCTCAAAGAGGAACTAAGATATTTTTAAAGAAATAATAACTATTAAAAAGTGCCTACACTTCAAGTGGATTATTAAAAATAATTAGATGTTTGGCATAATACATTTTCATAGAAATATTTTTCACAGATTTTTTCAAAGCACACATTTTTTTATAGAAACGATGTTATAAATTGTTAGTTACATTCCTAGATCTGCCAAGAAGGATGAATAAAATCCAATGGCATTAGCTGTGTAGCTGTACAAGTCAGGAGTGGGAGACTTGAGATTTGGTCTGAATTTTACCAGCTGGTAGAAAACTAGAGATCTTGCAGTTACAAATGAAGGAGCTGACCCTGGTGATAGTTAAGGTCCCTGCATGTTCTTACATAGAAGCAAAAGAATAAAGTCAGCCAACCCATTCATAATCTATAGCAGCATTTCTATGCAAATTTAATTCTAATTTCTAAAACCATGAAGATGTCTCCTTTCTGTGGAAACAAGAGCAGCTCTTCCATATATGAGCATGAGCTAAGGACTATTAAGCTATATAAACTTCAGGATACCAGTGACTTATTCTCTATTATTATTATAATTCCTTACTTATTCTCTGTTTCTTCTTCTAGCATATGCTTCTAGCATAAGAAATCACCCTTTCCTATTCTGGAGTCAAAAAAGACAACTATGAATGTAAATGTCCAAAAAGTTTCTAATTGGAAGACAAAAAAGCAGGGAGGGTAATGGTGGGGAAAGACAGGAGACCAAGAATGCCCTTTGTGTAGCTGTTCAAGGGGGATCACATGAACTGAAAACAAAAAACAAATGAGGACCAGTAAATCTATAAAAGGTAAACCCAGCAACCCTTATATACATGAATTTTTAATGTCTGCTTTATAAGAAAGTACCCAATAATCACTTTCCATCTCCACTAAGTATAGAACAAAAGGATATGGGTTTAAGGACGAAGAACTTAAATTTGGCAAATGGAAAATTTTCCTAGACCAGAAGAAACTAATGATAAACGTAGGAATGAGTGGCCAAGTCTGGTAGGCAGAATAATGCCCCTCCGAAAGATGTCCACGTCTTAATCTCCAGAGCCTGTGAATATGTTAGGATACACAGCTAAAGGGTGTTGAGGTTAAGATCACCAAATCAGCCTATGTTAAAATGAGGCGATTGTACTGGGTTATCCAGGTGAGAGCAATGTAATCACCAGGTCTTTATTAGTGAAAAGGGGGGAAGACAGGTACTACTGATGAAAGATAATTGGAAGGCAGACAGGCAGGGACAAGGCGCCCCCCCCCCCAAGAGGAACCCACGCTTAAAAGGATTTTACACCCCTCTGGAAGGAGCCCTCCACCCTTTCCCATGTGATAGATAGATGACAAAATCTGATTGGATGACAGGTGCAGGGAGAATTAATCAGACTGAAACAGCCCACCAACAAGCCCATAAAAAACTCTCGTGGCAACCCCTTTGGGTCCCCTCCCTCCTTGGGAGCTTATACTATGACTTTGCTATCGTTCAATAAACCTTGCTGTGCTGCCCACCACTCTGTCTGGTCTAACTCTTCATTCTTTGAAATGGCGTGACCAAGAACTGCGGGCACCAACAGAGAAAAAAATCCTGCAACACTATGATGTGTGAAGGATGGACTGACAGAAGGCCATGACTTGCTCATGTTCAGGATGTTTAAAAAAGGGGAGCATCAGACAGGGAATGTAATGGGTCTCTCAAAGAGGGAAAAGACATGGAAACAGAGTTTCCGCTAGAGATTGCTGAAGGAAACCCGTCCTTTTCAACACCTTGAATTTAGCACAGAAAGACCTTATGTAAAGCTTCTGACCTACAGAACTGTACAATAATACTTGTATTGTTTTAAACCACCTAATTTGTGGTAATTTATTACAACAGCAAGAGTAAATTACTACACTTTAAGAAAGACAAACATTCCATTTCTGTAAGCCTTTTAAAGCAAGATATTTATCTGATACTTTACAAATGACGTCATTTAAAAATCTTTGCATTTCTGTATAATAGTTGGAAGGTCTGTATATTAATATTAGAATCAACGATTTCCTTGAAGTTAGACAGAATGTTAAACTGGGTGAACAATGGTAAAGTGGAAAATCTAAATCAGTTTCTTAAGCTCTAATGTGTATGTGAACCTTGATAAAATGAAGGTTCTAATTCAGTAGGTCTTCAGTGGGGACAGAGACTCTGTATTTCTAACAATTTTCCACGTGAGGTATTAATCCTCAGACCGCATTGAAATAGTAAGTGGATAAAACATTAACAGCCTCCCAGGTTTAGGTCCGTCTGATTAATCACACTCTGCAAATGCCACCCAATAGTATATATAACCCTTTCTTGAACTCGGTTTTCCTTCAGCCAGTTAGCTTTGGGGTCAACCATATTCTCTTAAGATAAAACTCTCCACCATAAAATGAAATACTTTCTCTATTTAATTCTAGAAAAGATACCTCTGAAGACCAGAATTTCGAAGTTTAGTGAAAAGATATTGGTTCTATATACTTACTCATTTTATAGTTATTTTGGCCTTCAGACCAATGTCTCCAAACATGTTTTCCATCCAAAGAAAACTAGTGTGATTGTCGACACAGATATGCTTTAGAATCACAAAGTCTTAAGCTGGAATCCTTGGCTGGCTAATAAATGGTATGATACGTGGGCAAGTTGCACAGTCTCTGAGCCTCTTTCATCATATGTAAAATAGAGAAATAGTGCCTATCTTGTATCGGAGTTGAAATGAGGGCATGTTAAGTGCCTACTCGAATGTTCACTATGTAATAGGTCCCAATAAATTTGCTATCTGTACTCTCTTCATAAATTTAAATCACTTTTCTAGTTTCCACCAAGTCCATTTTCCCCCCTCCCTTATTCTGTAATGGCTCGAGATGTTATGCTGACTTAAAAGTCAATCACCTTATCTGCATTCTCAAATCCGGGATGGTCCTCAATGCACTATCTGGCATACTTCTATTACTTGCCTTATAGCTTCCCAGTTCCTGATTTTCAGGACTCCTTTCTTCTATGATCTAACTTAGAGTTTACTCAATAGAACCTAATGATGGAAATGTTCAATTCTGAGCTGTGCAACTGTAGCCACTAACTACAGGTCTCTATTGATACTTAAAATGTGGTTAGTGTGACTAAAAAACCTGAATTTCTTAGCTTATTTAACTAATTTCAATAGCCACATGTAGCTAGAAGCTACTGCAATGTAACAACACAGGTATATCCAACTACAAGTTCACCAGTTTAAGAACAAAATGATAACTGAAAATTCTCTCAATTCACCCTTATCTAATATCCATTCCCTTGTTAGAATGATTGCCTCAAACACTATGCAACCATGATAGTCTCCGGGATACACAATTCAAAGTCTTGTGTAAATTGAAAAGCATTTACTAAGAGCCATAAAATTAAGCATGCTAGCAAACAGGTAGAGCAGCTAATTCTTATGGAGACACTAGATACTGTACATAACCGCTTTACCTAATGTGTGGTACTAAACATTTTCACCTGCTAGGTCAACCAGTTAATCCTCAGAAAACCTGGTGGCCAACAATGAGGTTTTGAATTGATATTTAATAGCTGTTCCTAAAGAACTGTGAACAACAGTGTAAGTGTTGATTTTTAATAGGAAGTATGTTGGAAAGAGAAGATAACAGGCACTGGAAACATCAATTGTGATTATTGCATTTTAGTCATATAATCATACACCTATCAGGATTTAGCTTGTATAAATGTCAACTTTTTCTAATGTCTTTGTCAGCAGATCCATTAAAAACGTTGAGTGAGGTGCCATTTACTCAAATATCCAAGTACAGTTGACCCTTGAATACCACTTTGAACTGCACGGGTCCACTTAACACAGATTTTTTTCAATAAATACAGTATAATCCTCTAAAGCTTATTTCCCTTAAGATTTTAATAACATTTTCTGTAGCTCACTTTACTGTGAGAATACACCATACAATTACATAAAACATAAAGAATAAGTGTTAATGTACGGTTTGTTACGGGTAAGGTCAAGAGTAGGCTTAAGTGTTGGGGGAGGGGGAGTCAAAACTTAAACACAATTTTTCAACTGCCTGGGATCATGCCCCTAATTCCTGAGCTGTTCATGGGTCAACTATACTTTGGAAGTACCTATTGGCTCTACACGTGAAAAACTGTGGCATAGAAAGGTCACTCAAAAGTTGTGCCCTAGGTCGTCAGATGAGAAATTAGTACTGAAATTCTTATCCCAGGTGGAGACCAAAAGTCTTCAATTGTGAGGTGGTGAGAAATAGGTTTAAGACGCCCCTCCAAAGGCACTTAAGCAAGGAGGAAAACTTCCTAGCTCTCAAGTGGGCACATTTGGGCTTTTCATGGTCAGCAAAGAGACAACCACTCTAACACACAAACCCTGCAAATCATATGCAAAAGACTTCATGTCTTAACTTCATCTACTCTGCAAACCTCTGGGCGGGCTGGCAGTATTTTGGGTAAGGAGACAGGTCCGAGGCCAGACTCCCCCTTTCCGTGCTACCTAACGCTCCAAATGGTTTCTCTAGCAACTAGATCCCAGAAGCATTTCCTGTCCTGTTGAAAGCCCACAGCTCTCTCCACTTAAGGAAGAGTTCTCAGGTGACTAAAGGAGTAACCCCACAAAAGCAGAACAGCCACCAACCTGCCAGGAAGAGCGGAGGCAGAGACACTCTCCGCGCCACAAGAAACCAGCACCTCGCTACGGGGGCTGCCATCTTGGAGCATACCAAGAGGACGAACGTCCGGGGAATGCGGGTAGAGGAAGGGGTGGGGTCATAGGCCGACGCTCCACCCCCCTCCCCAGCTCCCGTAGTTGGTGTGGCCCGGGACAGCATGGCTGCCACAATTCGTCTATCGAAGCACGACCTGCTGCAGGCGCTGCGGAGTTCGGTGTATCCCGGGGTGGGAGGCTCAGGCTCCCTGTGCTGCCGCTGCCCTCTCGGAGGTATCCGCGGCCTCTGGTCGTGAGGGGGGGGAGGAGTGGGAAAGAAGGGAGATTGACACCTCAGCAGGCATCACTTGAGGGAAATAACGGCGCCTCAGTCACTCGCTGGCCTGGAGCAGCGGAGCTTGGTCTGTCGTCCTCTGGTTGCGCGCGGGGTGCCTGGGAACTAAAGGACAGCCGGGCTGGGGTGTCGACCTTGGGGCTGTAGTAGTCCCTCAGAAGAGGCGACGCCCTTGTCTGGAACTCCCTCTCTCCCTTAGGTGTACTGTCCTGCACAGTTTGGTAGCAGAGGTCTTACTGAGTTTCGCGCCCCGGCTCTGCCGCTATTAGCCTGACAGGCCTTGTGCAGGTTTCTTCATCTGTAAAATTGTCCTTTAATAAGTTTACGGAAATGATGAAATTTGAATATACTGGTGAGTGATAATAAAATACTTAACACTTGGTGTCAGGTATGACTCTATGCATTTTACGTATTTTAATTCCTTTTCTGTTCACAACCCCCAGTGAGAGAGGTTCCGTTCTTTTCTTTATTTACGGAGGTGGAGACAGCAAGGCCAAGTCATTAGCCCAAGATGGGAAGAAAGTGGTAGAGGAGGGAATTGCATTTGGGCAGCACAGTAGTACAGTTCTGCTGTAACCACTTCTCTGGACTGTCTTCTCATAAATAGACAACACTCTTTACTGGTAACCTGTTATTGCGATATAGAAAGGTCTTCTGTGCATGATTCTTTGACCAGGCTCCACTCCATGCACAGCCAAGTATCCGAAAGAAATAATGTTTCCCAAACTTATCTTTTCTACTAAGCTGTGGTCAGTGATTTCTGATACATCATGAGGATACTGACAGCCCGATTCTGAGAGGCCCTAACTCCTGATTTCACAAATGGCAGAACCTGGAATTCCAATGGTCACACTCTAGCTGTTTGCACTACACTATGAGTTTCTACCTAGATAAACCAAAACTAGATCTACCAGTTTGACGTTTAAACAGTAACCTTTAGTTTTGTTTTTTTTGTTTTTTTATTCACTTGTAATCCTATAACTAGGTGGGGAATGTATATTTGTCTTTCACGTCCCAGATTCCTCTCAACCCATCTCCACAGTTAATCACTAGCTCCTTTCACACACAAAAATGAAACTTGCTGAGAATTTGAATTCTCTGATAGTTTAGAGATGTTTACTTTTCCACCAGAGCGACTTACTTGTAGCTGTCCAGATAGATTATTTATATTAAGTGAAGATCAGTTATTAGAAAGAGGCAATCAAGTTTTACTCATATTTTTGCTAAGTATAAGATAGTGAAAATCATTTTACTTTTTTCATTGTTTTTTAGCTAAAAGATACCTACTTACAGATAATATTGTGAAATTAGAAGAATTTCAGCATAAGAAGGTGGCTATTGCATATCATCTTCCTGGCACCAAAGGTAATTGAATCTTTTTGTTAATTCTTTCAGTGATGTGTCATTCAAATTTTTTCTGTCTTTATCGCTGTTCAATCTCCTTCAGTGGCCTTTGAGAAAAAATTGACGTGGATTATTCTTAATTTCCTAGTCTACTCCTAAATGTACTTTTCATCTCACTTTCTACTACAGTCTACCATTCTCCTCTTGTCACTTTTCCCAGGATCCCAGAGAAATGCTAACATGGGTGTTGGAACTAGTCCTCTTTAGATCCATGCCACCCAGACTAAGGATCAAGGGTCAGCAGCAACTGGGAGTTTCATAGAAATGCCAAACTTGAAGCCCCAGACTGTTAATATGCACAATAAAGTCTGAGAGGAACTGCTCAAGATGATTGGCTTTTACATTTACTCATTACCTGAGTAAAAGGTGCATTTTACATAGTATCTCCGGTATACACATACATCTTTAAACACTAGTGAAATACAGTGAAACAAAACCGTCCTGTGTGTGATGCATTTTCTTTTTTTTTTTTAATGTTTATTTGAGAGAGAGTGAGGGTGTGTGTGTGGGGGGGGTAGGGAGGGCTAGAAGGAGAGGAGAGAATCTCAAGTGAACTCCCTGCTGAGTGCAGAGCCTATGGAGGGGTTCACTTGATCCAATGACCCCCGAGATCATGACCTTACTGAAACCAAGAGTTGGAAGCTCAACTGACTGAGCCACCCAGATGCCCCCTGTGATGCATTTTCATATTTTTCTCCTCAGCTAAAAAAGTCAATAGACTAAAACAAAGATTTTTTTTTTTAATTATCAAAATATTGGTCATTGTTGAGCCTGGGTGATGGACACATGAGAGCATAATGTTCTATCCCTGTTTTGGTCTATGTTTTAATATTTTTATTACGAAAAGCTGAAAACACACCACCATCCTAGATCTTACTCCTTTCAGCATTTTGTTGAATTCATTCCCTCTCTCCTGCACACTTTTTCCAGTACTTTAAATTCCTTTATGAACCTGGCAATAGTGTCCTCTTTCAGTAACAGTTTAATTTGTCCCTCCTGACTTTTTCAAATCTCCTTACTCTCACTGTCAGATGTTTCTGAGCACTTAATACTTACTGCTTCTAGCCCTCCAGAAATCAGTCTTTCCTCACCTCTCCACTAATCATACTGTTACATTATACCACGTGTGGAATGAGAATATAAGTTTTAAAAGTGAGGGAGAATATGTTCATCTTCAATGTGGGAGATTCAGTCTGGATTTTACCTTAGTCTTCTTTTTACCCTTTACCCTTTGGAGCTTTGTGAAGTTGGTAGAATTAGGGGTTCGTGTCATTTTCTAGTTAGATCCAATTGTCATAGTCTTTCTAAGGCTGTGACAGTTGTGCATATGTTTTGAAAGGCAATTAATATAATAAGTGCCAATTTACTCCATGGTCAAATTGATATTTATGTAATCCCATCAACGTTTCTTCATTATGAGAACCCACAATGGTCCTCTGTCATACATCACATTGTGTACACAACTCCTGGCTTCCTAGCTCCTCCATAGTGGACCTTACCCTTTCTGGAGTCTAGTATGATTTCCTGTTAATCTAGTCACAGTTCTCCCGTCACCACCCCCTCCCCCCATTCTGTGATATTATTCATGCTGATTGTCATACCAAGAATGCTCCCCTCTCCTGAGTTTCTCCCAATCCTTTTCAGCTCCTTCCTTTCTCTCTGGTACTTTTCCACTCAGATCTGGTCTGTTTCTGCCACCTTGATTTCTTTTTTCTGTATCATGTATATAGTTGGTCACTTGTCACCCCCTCTATCGTTTTCAGATTGCTTTGTGTAAATATATCTTGTTTTCTCAAAAAGACTAAGTTCTTTCCGTGCAGGAACCATAGCTAAGCCTTCCCTGTGTTACAAGCACTTAAATCTTGATTATTTGTTTTAAAATGCAAATTACATCTGATGAAATTTTGGATTCTTAAGGGTTATTAAAAAGTATAAGATGTAAAGTCATCCCATTAAAATTTTTTATATTAGAAATTGTTAGTTAATAGAATAAATTCACTTAAATCTGACAAGTGACAATGAAAATGAGAACAGTGTATATGATTTACTGGCAATTACTATATGCTAGGCTCTGTGCTAAATGCTTAACATACATTATCTCAGGATATCCCATGAGGTAGCTCTCATGATCCTCACTTTACACGTGAGGAATCAAGTCTCACAAACAAGCATCTCCCCATAGCATACAAGGGGCATTTAACCATGATATTGTTCTGCAAATAAAGATTGGAGGGTCTACAGCATTAACCTAAACCAGGCAGGCCTTCTTTTCTTGTAAATTGAGAACAGTGTCTGCCTCAGCTTCCCAATCTTGTGTTTTAATGTGTATTGTGCCATTCCTTTAAGCAGCCTTCCTTCAAAGCTCTGGGTCTTAGAGCAAAACCTGTAGACTTTTCTTGGCAGCTCACATGCTTCTTTGGTGCTGCCCTATCTCACCCCCCCATTCTGCTGAGAATCTGGTCCCTTCCTAATGCCAAGAAGCAGTGTTTCCTTTTGGTGTTTGTTTCCATAATCAATCAAATACAAGGCAGGGAACAGAGATAGAGTGTAATCACCTTGATATGATTCTGTTACAGAGAGTGTTTGCTGCTATTTAGAGGGTAGTTTTTTTTATCCCCTTGCATTCTATAGTACTGTGGCATGCTTTCTAACAACTGAGTAGGGAGACCAAGAGAAATGAGCAGTAGAGTTGAACCAAATGAAAGAGATGTGAAGTATTCCTGAATTGTGTGGGTCAACCACTGGGGCAAACCCACCTTCATTACATATTTTCCTTTCACTTTTCCTGCTAGGTACCCTGCCAGTTGATGGTTTGGATGTCTTGGTTACATTTTTTTATTTTTTAATTCTCCTAATGGGTCACCTATAGGTGCAGTTCTTTGAGGTAAGCCTCTGGGACATGAGTTTTTAAACTTTAATGTGTGAATGACTCAGGTAGTCAAAATTACATATTCTTGTGTTCCTACCCCCAGAGATTGTATGTTACAAAGTTTTGAGTGGGCCTCCAGCGTATAGCACAGATAGTTTGCTTCATAGACCTTCTGTGACACTGTTCTTGAGGAGATTAGCCAGTGATGGGAGCTATGTGGTCGTGAGCCCCTCTAAGTGCCCCTTTGCAATGTGCCAGGATCCAGCTTCCCCTTCTTCTTGAGGTCAGATTCCTGATAATCCCAGTCAGCCTGAGTGATGACCATTATACCATGCTTTCTTCCAGCAACCTATCTGAGAAACATGGAAGAGAAATTGACTAAGAACAAACTTATCTTGAAGGAGGAGTTGAAAACCTTGCTTCATTTGTGCGATTCCAGGGACGATATGGAACTGGTTAAAAATGTCATTTACAGGTGAGGCATTTCCTTAGAATTCTGCCAGCTTTGGTCTCTTCTCACTCTGTTCTTTTGCCTGAACAATCTCATCCACTTAACAAGGTTTCAGCTGTCATCTGTGCATTGATGACTTTCAAATCTCTTGTCCACATGCCTGCACTGAGCTCCAGATGTTTATATTCATTTATCAGACACTTACTGGATTCCTTCTATATGCCAGGTACTGAGGATAGAAAACCAGAATTCATGCCTCAAGAAATCATGAGCCTGATGAACTCTGCTTCTGTGTCCCCTAGGTCTTCACATTCAACTAATACAAATTGCCACCTAGGACAGTCTCCAGGGAACCTCTTTCCCCTAATCTCATTTGCTCTCCTCCCTGATAGGATAATAAATCCCACTGCTTCCACTTCTCTGGTATCTCTCATCTCTAGCCTTCCTTTCTCTGTTCTACCAGTGCCTTAGTTCAGGCCTTATTGTATCTCTCTTGGATCACTTCAGTAGACTCCTGGCTTGGCTCCCTCCTCCTGGAGTATGCCTGTTTTGTTCCATTGTCAGTTTCCCATGTCGGGGGAACTCAGAGGTAATCATAGCCTGCCATTGGGAAACCCAGCAAAGGTTTCACTTACTCAGGAAGTATATGACCCAAAATCAACAGGCTTCATTTCTGAAATTAAGTTAATGGCTTTTTTTTTAAATTAACATATAATGTATTATTTATTTTAGGGGTACAGGTCTGTGGTTCATCAGTCTTGCATAACATGGTTAATTAATTTGCTTATCATTATATAGCTAGTAAAAGAGCTGCCATTTCAACTGTCAGTTTGGAATCAGAGTCTAAAAATCTTTAATCACTATACTGTGTTGCCTTTTAATAACTTAATTCTTTTTTCCTTCTGGTATTGAGGTATAATTGACAACTAAAAGTCATGTGTATTTAAGGTATACAACTGAAGTTTTGATATAATTTAATTCATAACTTGTAATGAAGCAATGAATATATTTTGTTACCTCTATAATTCGCTTATGAAATATATCTTTAAAAGTACATATTCTTGGGGCGCCTGGGTGGCTCAGTCAGTTAAGTATCTGCCTTCAGCTTAGGTCATGATCCCGGGGTCCTGGGATCGAGGCCTGTGTTGGGCTCCCTGCTCAGCGGGGTGTCTGCTTCTCTCTCTGCCTCTGTCTCTCCCCACCCCCCAACCACCCCCTGCTTGTTCTCTCTCTCTTGCTTGTGGTCGCTCGCTTGCTCTCTCTCTCAAATAAATAAATAAAATCTTTAAAAAAAATAAAAGTACATATCGTCCTTCTATTTGGTAGTATGTATGTTTAGGATACACTGTCCGTAATGTTACTGTGACTTTCCTCTGTGATTTCAACAGAAGGGTCAAAAGTATTCTGTCTTTAAAGTCAGCTTCTCTCTGTGGTATGTGTGATTTATTCACATAATGAGTCTTACTAAAATCTGGTTTACATGTAATCATGAGATACTTATTTTGTCACCAGATCGTCTTGGTGTCTAAAACAGAAAGATTTGGTTATCGAAAGTCAAATTTATGCTGGCAATTTTCAGTTCTGCAGTTCTCACTGGTGGACTGACTGTAAAAATCTCAAGCCACATATAAGATGTCATTGTCTTTGAAATTAGCCTTTTCCTAAAACTTAAACTTCAGAATGGTGTTTAATTTGTTTAATTGTTAATTGATGGTAGCTCACGTAATGCCTTTGCCTAAGCAGAGAAAAACAGAGATGGGTGTAAATTGTAAAGTACATCTGTAGGTTGTCTGCCATCCTGTATGGAGAAGTCAGATTTGAGAGGGACAGAGCATGGCATCACTTCACTTCTACCTCTAGATGAGGTCCACACAGAAACAGTGCCATTGTCATGGGCTTGCAGATGCAAGGTTCCTGTTATTCCTTACGTATGCTAACACTCAGTCCTGGCGAGTCGTTAATAAATTGAGAAAATGATTACAATGTACATTTTTCCATTCTTTTATTTCATATGATTATGTATGTGGGCATCTAACAAACCCTGTTATTTAAATGCCTGGTACACTTCTGCACTCCAGAATTCCTCTGTTTATCCTCATTTCTGTACTTTTCTCCCTCCAGACTGAGAGTACCTCATGCTTTATTGTGTCCCCAGTGTTTAGCAGACTATATGCCACAATCTTTCTGTCCTTTCCCTGCATACCACTGTTTGGCTCATTGAATCATTTTGATTGCCAGGTACCATGCAGAGAACAGAAATGTGACTTTTGGAGCATATAAATTTGGACCACTTTTCATGAGGTTGTGCTATGAGTTGGATCTTGAGGAATCTGCAGTGGAACTCATCAAAGACCAGGTTATTGTCTCCTGATTACTTTGCCTGTCAATGTGATTTCCTAGTGCTGAGCATGGAGTGTTTTTAGTGATGTTAGCAAAGGCATCTCTCTTACACACATTATTCCTGGGTTGGATTTTCAGAGTAAGGCTGCTGGGCTGAAGGAATCAGTGTCTATCTGCATTTTAAGGTGTTCTTGGAGTTCTTGTTATGAAAAGGCCTAGGTCTTTTTATACAGAGGTATAGGACAGGTGCCAGAAGACCTGTATGTACGTATTACTTTGGGTGTGACCTGGTATTGACCTCCTCTCTGAGAAGTTTTTCGTGGGCGATGGTTTAAGGCAGGCTGCCATCTTAAGATTGCCTTTCCTGACCTTCTCATGTGCTTCTCCTTTGTGGTTATATTTTTTACTTCTCGTTGATGGTCACATTGTAAAGTTCTTTTCTATTTTCAGAATACTTTCACATCTTCTGATTTTCTTTTCCTAAAGCAAAGATAACAATTATTTTTGTAATTATTTATTGAATATTTGCTATGTCCTCAGTACTGTGCTTAAGCACTAGATCTGTTTGATTTGTTTTCCACAGACCCTGCTGAGGTAGATACTGTTAACCTATCCATTGTACAGATGAGGAAACTGGGTCTTAAAGACATGATAAACTCATGCATGGTCAGAAACATTTATTTTGGAGCCAGGGCTGGCCACCTGGGATATTTTTGTATTTTTTAGAACCCTCCTAAGTTGTCTTTCTGTCTTGTACTCTTTATCTAAAGTGTTCTGTGTGTGGTGGAACTTTTAACTCTTGGCTTGCCCCCTTTTAAGGACACCCGTGGTTTAGAAAAATGGCTATATTAGTAACCAAAGAAAAGGTGGATTTGCAACAGTGTGGATTAGTTTGAACCTATTTGTTCCCAAAAAGAGGAAATATACATATATTTATGACCCCTTTTGCTTATTTTTAGGGGGTAGAAGTACAGGAAATTCTCACTTTTTACTCTATACCTTTTTGTGTTGTTTGACTATTTAGTAATCATGTGTTGTAATTAAAGGAAAATGAAAATTTTACTGTAATGATAGCCATGAGTGTAATGATAAAAAACAAAAAGAAAATGCAACTTTACTTTGTTTTTTTGTTTTGTTTTGTTTTTTAACTTATCATGTCTGAAATACTCATCTACAACCAAGTTTCCTGGAGTAGCAAAATAAACTGAATTTGAGTCCAGTGACCTAAAGCCTAATCCTGTTTCCACTCTTACTTTAGTGTGTCCCCTGCCAGAACCCTGTGGTGCCGCCGGTGCGGTAGCCACTAGCTGCATGTATCTCCGGAGCCCCCAGACTGTGGCTAGTTCAAACAACATGTGCTGTAAGGGAATGCATGATGCATTTCAAATCTTGCTATAAAAAAGAAGGAATAAAGTAGTTTATTCATTTTTTTATTGATTACATGTTGAACTTATATTTTGGATTTAGTAGGTTAGGTAACATTATTAAAACTGATTGCATATATTTTTACTTTTTTTAATGAAGCTGCTTGAAAATATAGAACCACACAGATGGCATGCACTGTGGACAGAGCTACTCTGGGGACTCTCCATCTCACTTAGAGTAGAACTCAGACCCCTGATCATGACTTAGATGCCCCTTGTAGTATCTCATTGCCTTCCGTCCTCCTTGCTCATTCTACTCTGGGCCTTCTTATTCTTTTTAAGATATGCCATACACATGTTGTCAGACCAGAGTGGTCTACATTCTCATTATTGAGTCTCTCCTTTACTTTCTAAAGTCTTTTCTCAGAAAGCCTTTTCTGACGACCTTCTACCATCTTCTCTGTCCCTTTTTCCTGCTTTGTTCTTCTTTATAGCCCTTATTGACAACTTGAAATTACATTTTTACTTTTTTTTTTTTAATAGGTTTTACTTCCTTGTTCATTGTCTCCCATGCCAGAATTTAAGCTTTACTAGACCATAAGCCCCACTAGAGTTAGGGCAAGTTTATGTGTCTTATTCATCATTTCTTTATTTCTAGCTCTTAGACTAGGGTCTGCATTGTAGGTTCTCAAAATAAGAACAAACTTAAGCAGGGCATTTAATGGCATATTTCAGTAGCATGTGTTCCATTATCATGAGAGTAAAAATGTTGAGAAAAAATGTCAAGAACCACTTTTAGTGAATTACTGCAAAAAGTGAATTACTCTTTATTATTCATTTGCCAAAAGAGGATCATAGCTGTGTAAGACTGTCCTTGCTCAGTTTTCAAGCATACTGACACCTGCCATTTCATATTAATATGCTGCCACCCATGTTCCAGGACCACCCCATCAGGGTTAACTGGCTTGTTTCTTTTCCCCTAAGCAGGAGAGCCATGTTTAATGAACATGTTCTTCAGTTTATTTCTGGAACTCCGAGAATTCTTGCCATATCTCTTGTCTCTTGTTTGGTGTGCCCATTGCCAAAGGCATGACAGCCAAAAGAGTGGGCAGCATTTGAATTTTTTTGAAAAATAAATCCTGATATATCAGAAATGTATTAGAGAATTCAGGGGACCAAACGGATAAAGTATACACAAAAATAAGTTCTGGATAGAGAAGATGGAGTATAAGAGTAAGTATTCACTAAATAATTACAGCTTTTAACCAAACTGGTATTGTTTTTTTTTTCCATTAGCATTTACGAGGTTTCTTCTCAGACTCCACATCATTCAATATTTTGATGGATATGTTATTTATCAAAGGCAAATATTCAAGTAAGTATTAGAATTTATGTTTGCTGAAAAATTCTGTCTTTGCTAGTATAGGTATAGCAGTTAGGAAAAAAATGGACTGTGCAAAAATGATGTTTATATTCCTGATGAGTGGCTAAATTATGGAGATTTCATTCTTTTAGTTCTGAAAAACAACTTTATTGCATCTCATGTCATGCCTTAAGCTCAACACCCAGATTTTACTTACCTTGAAAATATAATAGATTTTGGGCGCATGGGTGGCTCAGTTGGTTAGGCGACTGCCTTCGGCTCAGGTCATGATCCCGGAGTCCCGGGATCGAGTCCCGCATCAGGCTCCTAGCTCCATGGGGAGTCTGCTTCTCCCTCTGACCTTCTCCTCTCTCATGTTCTCTCTCTGTCTCTCAAATAAATAAATAAAATGTAAAAAAAAAAAAAAAAGAAAATATAATAGATTTTAAAATACTAGTTCTTGCTGTATGACTTGATTTTTTTTTTTAATTTAGTTAATTGCTAAATGACTTTGACATTTAGCTTTTATTGTGCTTCTGGAATACACTTTTCAGTGGTTGGTACTGAACAGATTAGAACTCTGGGCATCAATAGCCAAGGACTCTGAACTCATTTGGATGCATTTAACACTGCTCACCAACTTGTCACTTTTGGTAGGTGCACTGGAAGTACTGATAGAGATGAAAAACCAAGATGTGAAGTTCAACAAAGATACCTATGTCCTTGCTTTTGCGATTTGCTACAAACTGGTAAGACTGTCTTCCTTTAACTTTTAGAGCACTGTGGGTAGTGTTTGAGAGAGAATTTATTATTTTTTTCTCTACAAAGAAAAATTTAGTTCCTCTGAAGTCTTTTTTCCATCTGGTACAGATATTTCCATTTTAAATGTGTTCTTTTTTAGAAAACTCAAGTTAGCCACATCATACAGTCTTATCACGGGAAAAGCAATTTTATCATCTTTCACCTTCTCTGGCACTTGTGTAGATAGGGAGAACAAGAAATGGTATGCTGGGTTCAAGCTCTGCTGTAGAGTCAGTCCTCTTGTTATCTGGCTCAGGCTGCACTCCACTAGACAAGTCTTCTCTGTAGTTCTCTCCCATGGAAATCTGACCGTCCTTCATCGGTGAACTCAAGGGCTACTTTATTGTTATCTGTAAATTTTTTGGTGGTTCAAAGTTGGAAGTAATGTCTATTGCCCAACATTCTCTAATTGTGCCCTATTAGTATCACCTATGTGACACTTAGCACTGCCTGATGTTATTCTAAGTAGATGAATGTTTCATTCTCCCCACTAGAGGTTAAGCTTGAGGCATTTTTATGTGCCAGCACCTCACAGTCCCTGGTATACAACTGATCTTTGATAAATGTATGTGACATTAAAGTGAACTCTTTGATGACAGAAAATATGACTTACAAGTCTATGTATCATTACTGTATCAGAATTATTTTTTGTACTTAGAAACTATTTCTCCCTTATTGATTGAATGAATCAGTGAATAAAGAATAACTGATAGAGTGCAGCGACCAAGGAGCTATGCATTACTGTAGACATTCATGTCATTTAAACTTTGGAAACTGAACAAAACTGTATGATGGCAAAAATGAAGGAACACCAGGCAAAGTGGATGAACATGGGCCATTAAAACACTTCCCTGATGGACATTGGGGAGGGTATGTGCTATGGTGAACTCTGTGAATTGTGTAAGACTGATGATTCACAGACCTGTACCCCTGAAGCAAATAATACATTGTATATTAATAAAAATAAATAAATAATTAATTAATTAAAAAAACAACAACAACAAAAAACACTTCCCTGGAAAGTGTAGCAATACCAATTTTCCAAAAGAAGAAAGGCAGTAGGGGTCTAGTGGAAAGAAAACCATCCTAAAATTGAGAAACTTGGAGTCTAGTCTCAACTTTAGCATTAACTGGCTTTGAAGTGGTCCCTTAATTTATTTGTAAAATGAAAGGGTTGAATTCAAGAACCCCAAGCTTTTACTATAAAAGGCCAGATAGTAAATGCTTTAGGCTTTAGAGGCCACGTATGGTCCCTACCACATATGGTCTCTGTCACATATTGTAATTTGTTTTTGTTTTTACAAACCTTTAAAAGTGTGAAAACCATTTTTAGCCATCGACTAGACTTGGTCTGAGAGTCATAGTTTGCTCATTGCTAGATTATTAGGTAATCCTTTCTCTACTTTTTAAAGATTTTATTTATTTATTGAGAGAGAGAGTGTGTGTGTACGAACAGGGGCTGGGACGGGGAGGCAGAAGGGGAGGGAGAGGGACAAGCAGACTCTGCTCTGAGTGCAGAACTGGACACAGGGCTCGATCTCAACGACCCTGAGATCATGACCTGAGCCGAAACCAAAAGTCAGACACTTAACTGACTAAGCCACCTAGGCACCCCTATGTCATCCTTTCCAGTCATACCATTTTCTTTTTCTGTGAAATGGAAGGCCAACCAAACACACAACACTTAAGCATCAGCTTATTCAGCCCTGTAATACTGAGCTTTCTGACCTTTTTAGAGATGCCTCCTTGAGTGTATAATAAAGTGGAGAGAATTTAATTCTGCTATTTAGGAAGGCCAGATGACATTTCTCCCTTACATTGTGTCTAAAAATAACTTGTTTTACTCAGTGGAGATGAGAGTGGAAAAATTGAACTAGTCAGCCATTACAAATTCCAGGTCAATTCTGGGAACTGCCTTCGCTCATCAAATTCAGTTTTTACTTTAGGTTTTGAGTTGTGAATCATGTCATAACAGATAGATGCAAAGCTAACACTGTTCTCATGAACCTAATCCACCTATAGCATGTACAGAGGAAGAAGATTCAGTTTTACCATTGCTGTCTGCTGACCTGTGTGTCATTCATGTTCTTGGATTTGTTTTTAAGGTTTCTATTTTCATGGGATTCTTTCATGACTTACATTCATCTAAACGTTCACATTTTCAAGTATTTGACTTACATGGATATTTTCAGACTGGAAATCCCCTCAGGAAAACTTTTTAGTGTTGCTGAGCTTTAAAGTATTACTTAATATAGTAACAAACTGAGATTGTACACCTTTAGATTATGGTACTTATGTCTAGAAACCAGTCTGCCCAGATACAGAGACCTATACAGTTGGTGGTAAAAAGGCCCTAGTTTGGAAAATTGACAAAGGGCTCTACAAATGAAGTGAATGTAGATCTGAAGTGCTAATGTGTAGATAATTAGGTCTGTCTGCAAGTAGTCTCTATATGGGGCTTAATCTGTTAAGTGGCTTGAGATAGGCGATGGGAAATTCTTACAAAAGGAAATCAGAAATACTGAGCACTATTAATCATTTTATTAAACTTAAAGATACGTGACATTTATTTACTTCGCAATCCTGTCTCCTGCCAGAATAGCCCTGAATCTTTGAAAATCTGTACTACATTAAGAGAAGAAGCCCTGATCAAAGGAGAAGTCCTTTCCAGGAGAGCATCCTGTTTTGCTGTGGCATTAGCTCTGAATCAGGTAAGGCTTTCGGGTGCACATTAGTGAATCGAGAGTGGAGAGGCTTGACTGCTTTCATTTGTTCTTGTTTTTATTTATTTATTTTTTCCTCCTGACTGTATCCTAAAGAAAAAGTTTCCATAAAAAGACCAATGCCTTTGGTGCCATGGCAACCTACACGCGTACCTGTGCCTCCAAGGGATGTTTTTGTTTACAGTTGAGGACCTATCATGGACTGCTACTTAGGAGGGGCTGGCCAACATTCTGTGGAGACTCAGTGAAGGAAGCTCTACTCTGAGAGAAATTTCTCAAATAATGCATGTGAAAATTTCAAATGATTGGTTTAATATGTAATGTTTTCAGAACAGTTTAACTTCATGCTCTCCACAGTGAAATCCACCTCAGATGAATGAGGAATCCTGCCTGGGTCAGCTCATTGTTTAAGTGGGGTCATCTTAACATTTTTTAGTTCAACCCAAATCCGCTTTTTTGGAAGAGGTTTCAGTGATCTTTTACCTCCCCCACTGAAGGACAAAGACTGAAGAGGATGCACAGTTGCTAGTTTCTACTGCTTTAACTTTCTAAGCTTTCCTGTCTGGCCAGGGGCATTGCTCTGTCTGAATTCGTCATGAGCTGAAGGAGATGAATTAAAGTCCCTTTTTAGGAATGTTTGTTTCTTTTTGTAGCTCCTGTAGTTTTTTTCCTTTACGTGTGTTTAAGTTGTGCCATTTGGTGCATTGATATGTACAGTTATGATAGAACACTGATGCACTTATCATTGTGAATCTGTCACTGTAGCATTATAAAGTGCCTCTCTTGGTCTTGTTTCATGCTTCTACTCTGAGTTTCACCTTGCCTAATGTTAATATCTCCCCTTGTTTTTGTTTGCCTCTTTGGTTTAATTAGGTTTGTATTTGCCTCCTACACACCTTTTCCTATTCTTTTATTTGCAGTCTTTCTGAATTGGTTTGTTTTTGTGTATCTCTTGTACAATGCATAGATTGAAACTTTGTTTCATGATACACTGCTAGTCTTTCTTTTAACTTAACCCATCTAGGTTAGACACAGCATATTTCATCTTAGGTTTCAGTTATGCTTTGTTTTTATAACATTTAAAATTACTTATAGCATGTAGTGGTTTTCTTTGTTTTGGTTTGTATTTTTGCTTTGGTGGTTACTTTAAAACCATAACTTGATTTAATATGCTTAGTCCTCTGAATACCTTGACTTTACCCGTTAATTCCCTACTGTAAGTAATGCTGAAATTAGGATATTTCCTCTTTTTTCTCTCATTTTCCTTCTCCACCACCCAATTCTGGATGATACATTACCTTTCATAGTACTCACTTTTCTCTTAAATGTGCTTGATTTGTCAGCTTTAAATGCTATTTTTCTGACCCCATGTAATAAAGACAAGGCAGTAGGCGTACTTTCTCTTACATTCTTTCTCCCTTTGTCTTCATTATCCCAGAATATAACACTTGCGCTCCATTCTGCAACCATAGTCCCCACATTTGTTTTAGCCCTTATATGTATTTAAACATATATTCTTACATATACTTAAATATATTCATATATTTAAAAATATTCATTTACTATTGGTTTTCCAGTCATCTCTTTGTTGATTGAAACGTGTCTTCTAGTAAAATGTCTTTCTTCTTCAGAGGGAGAGTATTCCCCAATTTCTTGGTATTTAAAATTATTTGCCTGGTTTTTTGGCTTGGACTACATTTTGACCAGATATAAAATTTTGAGGTGACACTTGTTTTTCTTGAGGTTTTTCTATGCATTACTCTTCTGTCTTCTAGTATAGAATATTGCTGTAGAGAAAACTGAGGCCTGCCTGATTTTGTTTTCCTGCTTCTGAGTTGCTTGATCTTGTTTTTCTCATTACTTTCCTCTGTATCCATGGTAACATTTCTCTATTGGGGTTTCTTCATCTGCCAGTTATTTTCTGATTTTGTTTCTTTCTGATTTTTATATCCTTTTTATATCCCTTTTCTCACTCTTTTGTTCCTCCTAGTGTCTTTATATAGATCATGTGCTGGCACATTTTTGAGTACTTGTCATTGAAAACAAGTTTCTTGGACCAACCGCTTACAGAAGATTCATGTCAGAAAGAGACCAGAGCCGTGTTGCCATGCTCTAGACCAGTAGGAATTTTTTTTATGTAATGCGTTTTGTCTACGAAATGCATAGGCTTTATTTCTCCCTGGCTAATGGGAATAGGCACAGAGGCGGTTTTCAATTAAAAATCTCATTCTCCGACACTACCTTTCCTGCAAATATGGCTTATCCATTTAAATTTTTGATTAGCCTCACCTTTGCCACAAGAAGGGTCCAGAGGACTTCTCATTACTAGTCCTAAATGCCATTACCATCACTGTAAACGGAATTCAGGTTTCGTACTTCAGGGGATGTCCCTCACCTTTGAGAACTAGTTGGTGGGCTTTTGCTAAGATAGGCAGCAGTAGTCTCTGCGCACCACTTTGTCCAGACCTTACCCCTGTGCTCCGTCTCCTATGTTGTTGTCAGTGCTTCCATTTCTTCTGTGGTTTGAACTTTCTGCCCTCTTCTAATGATGTCATAGTTGGAGTTTGCATTTCTGCTTCTCAATCTTGTTTTCTTTTTTCTTTTTTTTTTTTTTATCTTCCATTGGGATATGGAGAAATGCCAACTTTATGCCTCCATCTTAAAAACTGGAATGCAGGCAGGTTATTAAAACATTCAGTAATCTTCAGCTTTGGAATGCATAGGTCACAGGATGAAAGGCACAGCTTTGGGAATATAGTTGATGGCATTATAATAGCACTGTATGGTGAGAGGTGGCAGCTACACTTGTGAGCACAGCATAATGTATAAAGTTGTTGAATCACTATGTTGTACACTTGAAACTACTATAACATTATATGTCAACTCTACTTCAATAAAAATAATGTTTTGGAGGCATTTTTAAAATTCGGTAATATGCAACTGTAGGAAACATTTTATATAAGAAAGTTCATTTTTGATTACCAGAAAAACTTTTTCTTTGTGGACTTGAAAACCCCTGGGGCACCATGAATAGGAATATCCTACTATCTTTTTTTTCTTTTTTTTTTAAGATTTTATTTATTTGATACAGAGAGAGGGTGCACATGCACAGGCAGGGTGGGGGAGAGGGAGAGGGAAAAGCAGACTCCCCGCTGAGCAGGAAGCCCGATGCAGGGCTCCATCCCAGGACGCTGGAATCATGACCTGAACTGAAGGCAGATGCTTAATAGACTGAGCCACTGAGGCGCCCCCCCATGGAATATCCTACTATCTTTAGATGATCTTTATGTGGGATGCCTGGGTGGCTCAGTTGGTTAACCGTCTGACTTTAGCTCAGGTCATGATCCTGGGATCCTGGGACCAAGTCCTGCATTGGGCTCCCTGCTCAGCAGGGGGCCTACTTCTCCCTCTGCCTGCCGCTCCCCCGCTTGTGTGCGCTCTCTCTCTCTGTCAAATAAATAAATAAAATCTTTTTAAAAAAATAAACAATCTTTATGGTAGCAGTGGAATGTTCATATGACTTGGAGTATAACTCGATTTTCTTTCTTCTAGAACCAGGTGGCGAAAGCTATATCCATTTTTTCCCAAATCATGAAGCAAGAAAACATACTCTACACTAATTTAAATGTAAGTGACTTCTTTATTGTTTAAAATAAAGCTTGAAAGGTGGTAAAATTATATCTAGATTTTTTTTGTATATGTATGTTGAATTTTGATCTCCTAAGATCTTGATTTGATTCAGTGATTTACTGAGTTTTGTGTTACAGTATAGGCCCTGTAATAGGAGTCAATACAGGCATTTATAAATAGGTGGAAAACGTAGATCTGCTCAGATATAAGATGTAGCTAAATGCTGCAGATATAACATCTGACTACAGAAGGCTGTAGATACAGAGAGGAAGGAGATGGACTCTATTTTCTCCTGACTAAGACTTGAGAAAAATCTTTGTGCTAATTGCATCCGATTCATGGTACCTAACACAGGGAGTTAGTATACCTGTGGTGCATAAAATAGTGCTCGGCATGGTAAGAACTTGATATATGGTAGCTGTTTTCATTCTATGTTGCCAGCCTGCCACAGCCCATCTGCCCCAGTAAGCAGTGAGTCATCCTCACCTTCCTGGAGCAGTGAAAAAGACTAGAAGCCTCTGTGGTCATTACAGACATCAAGTGCCCCACTCAGCCAGCCCCTACTGAGGCCTTACTTATGCTGAGTTTACTTGTGTTATGGGGCGTTGAAAAGAGAGCCCCTAACTTTCAAGAACTTAGTCTCCTGAAACATTAAGGGGTCAAGATGAGGAAAATATTGTCAAAAGAACAGAACTGTGTTGACACCTGTATGGTATGAACTAGGATAAGGGCTCACAGCCAGTGCAGTGTCTCAGCACGGCGGGTGAAGGGCTGGCCAGTGGAAACAGACTGAGCATATCTCAGGGAGGAGTTGCTGAGCAGTGTCTGAGGGAGGACAGGGCCATGGGATCGGAGGGATGAGGGTGAAAGGGCGTTCTGAGTTGGGAGATGAGTTTTGCTGAGGGTTCCATGTAAAAGAAAGTAAACTTTTAATCATAACCACTTCTTACTAGCCTGGAGGTCATCCTTAGGCAACTTACTTAAACTCTATGGTCCCCGTTTTCCTTTTATCTGAAACAGCAGTAGTAATAAATGTATTACTGTCCTTTCATTAAGAAAATAGAAAGAATAATGCATTTAAAGTAGTTAACACAGTACCTGACATATAATCAGTGTTCAGTGAATGCTTGGCAATACCAGTTTTATTTGTTTGAAAAGAAGTGTTACATAAAGAGGAATATTTATATGTAACAAATCCTAGAACCTAGTGAATAGGAATTTAGCATAACTCCAAGGTTCCATAGTTTTCATTTCTTCCACAGTGATTATCCTCAGATGTCACCCCCAGACCAGTGCCCAAATGACTTTCAAGAGAAAGACTAGTTGAGCCTTTATGGTAAACTTTGGAGGATAAGGTTGCCAAGACGTCTAAGATAAGACTACCTTATATTTGACCTCACGTTGACTTTTCAAAGTCTTTTCATGTGAGGGAAGGATGAGCCTAGGAAACCAGAAAGATGGGCACAGTGATAATGGAGACCCTGAAAAAAGGATGGTTTTGGAAGGGAAGAGACTAAATACTAGAAAAGTATCCAAAAAGAGATCTTGTAGTTTTTAAAGTATATGAGCCTCGAGGGGGAATGAATGTCGGAGCTCTCAGTTAAGAGCTCGTCTATATAAAACCAGCAGTGGATCCGATAGGAACTGACAAGTGCCACAAAAAAAAGTAAGTAAGAGGACCCAGAAGGGAGTTTAATAAGACATCAGTAGTGAGGCAGAGGAATCATCAGAAATAGGGAAGAAATAGCACCAGGGTATAGAAATCTAAGAGGGCTGATAGCCCTCCCTGACAGAGCCTGCTGCAGACAGCCCCTATCCCAAGACTGCATGCCTATGCAGAAACTACAGGTCAGAACAGATGGATCAGCCTGAAAAGCTCACAGGCATAAGCAGATCTGGGAGGTCAAGGTGGTAAAGGTCCAGAGTCCAGAAGTTCAGGTCATTGGAGCCAACAATATCAGTAAGCCAAACACGTTAGGAAGCCTGGTCTTCCAACAGGGGCCATATGTATTGTACCTTCTTCTCTGCTTCCTACTGGATTTGGACAGCTCTGGGTATCCAAGTATATCATTGCTTCTGAGAGAGAGAGAGGCCTACAGATGAACTCATTTCGTGATTGGGACAGAAGTAGAACTGCTAGCATTTCAGGTGGTTCATAGCATCATGTGGGAAATAGGTACATGGGAGTGTGGTGAGAGGAGTGTTCTATGGATCACTGGTAGCTTTTCTTAGAGTTGAACTGAGCTTGAAGGAATCAATAAGGATTGGTGGTGAGACTCTGAAGAGCTACAGATCAGCAGAGTTTTAGTTTAATTTAGCTACGTAATACTCATTGGTTCATTTTATATGATACTGTAAAAACGATATTTGGCCATATCATACATGTGGAAAATGGAGATGTGGAAAAGAGTAATTAACCACCTAAGTTCTTGAAGCTAATTATGTAGCAGAGTCAGAGTTTTAACACATGTATGTTTGACTACAAAGTCAAGGGTTTCCCCACCACTTGAGACCTACAGAGACAAGGGTTGTTTTTTAATCCAGGATTGGGATTAGCTGCTCCTCCTGAATGATGAGAAGGACATAGGATTGGATGTCAGAAAGCCAACATATTTTCCATGTCCTTGAGTTTAGATGCTTCATCTCTTGCAATCCTTGTCTATCTGTCACAGTGGTTATGAGAATCTAGTAATAATTTTTTTTCATATGAGAGAGTGCTTTGTTGGAAATAAAACATAGGCTGCTGAGAGTGAAGCTATCCGTTCGTATAGGAGGAGAAATCCAGAGCATGGTGGGAATATGCTAATGAGCCCAAGCAGCAGGAGTAACTCCTGTTCTCTGAGAGCTAGAGAGGAAAGGTAGCTGATTAAACTTGGAATGAGCGTGTTTTGGGCAAGCACTATGTAAGGAACCTTGAACTGATCGTAAATATGAATCGTCCCCTCCATGAATTGGGTCAGAGAAGTATATGTTGTTCAGAAACTTAAAGACCATTTCATTGTTTAAAAATGCACACTCAGGAACTTTTTCCAAATGTCCAATCTAAGTTGGTCATATTTCAGTGTAAACCTGTTTTGGCTTCCTTAGGGATATTGAAAAAGAGGTGGTTGCCATTCTCAGGCTTAATAATCTTTCAGATTCAGATCTCTGTTATTAGAGCAGGTTTTAAAAAACTGAATTAATGGGCCCTAGCTTCTCTAAGGCTGAGTCGTCTACTTGGAATCCTTAAGGGCACTTTGTTAATTATTAAGAAATGGAAACCTTACAAATAGACTGAGTAGAAAGTCTGTTTCAGTCAGTAGTAGCAGAAATAAATGAAGGTTTTTTTCTGATCTACTTTAAAAATTAATGTCTTATACTAAAATTTTTTCCTGCTGCCATTTGAAATTTGAACTCACCGAATTTTCCCCCCTCAACTTAATTTTCTTTTCATCAAAATTGCTTCTGCTGCCAATATGACCCAGAGGGCCTGATTTTCCATTTTCCCAGCTAATACTTGCTACACACTGAATTGATTTAGCAGATGATCTCATTGAGGCACATGAATTTTGGCTCTGCTGTCTGAATTTAAACCCATCAATCTCAAAAGAACTATAGTCTCCTCTTTAGCAATGTTGATCAATATCAAAGGATTAATTTCCACTTCTAAACATGTTTGAAAGTAGCCAGGACCAACATGGGGTAGCTTTCCACTGATGCTATTTGAATTCTAATCATGTCTCTAGAAATAAGGCATGTCTCCAAATGGACACCCGTTTTGGAATTGAATTACCTTGCAGGGGAATTGGCAGTTGGTTAGTTTTGTTGCCTTTATCATTAATTTGTTAACACAGATAAATGTTTTAATGCTCCTTTCTCCAGTCACTAAGGTCACCCTAAAGTTAGAGCCCATGCTAGGAAGTCTCCTAGGCTGCATGGGGTAGGCAAGGAGACAGACTCATTTCTCATAAATCCCTTTGTGGCAGCATCTTGCCTGGAAGTTTTAAGCATCTCGCCTGGAAATTAAGAATTGCATTTTAGTTGAAAGCAATGTTGACTTGCTTAAGAGTCTATACAAATGAGCAGCTTGTTTTTCTTCCATGTAGAAAACCAGAGATGGTCAGTTTGGGTCTGGTGTGACATTTTAGGGTAACATCAGGAACCCAGCTTTCTGTATTTTCACAACACCATCCTGAGCATATGATTTCCATCCATTACACCTATTCCAGAAAGAAGTAGGAAGAATGGAGGACAAAGAAATTGGGCTCCTTTGTGGATGCTTTCTCAAATGTCTCACCCAGCCACTTGTACTTACATGTTATTGGCAAGAACATAATCCTGTAACCATACCTAGTAGCAAAGAAACCTGAGAAATATAGTCTTTGAGTTTGGTACATGACAGCATCAGTTGAAGTTAGGGAGTTCTGTAATCAAAAAAGGGGGGTATGGATATTATTTAGAAAACTAGCAGTCTCTCCTGCACTATGATATTCTACTTCAAATATAGCGAACTTGAAAAGAAAAAGATGAAATGCAAATTACTGCATAGTCAGGGCCTCTCTTCCTTTTTTTGGTCAAAGACATCCAATGATTTGTGAACATTTCCTGGGGTTTCAGAAAATCAGAGGGACAGGAAGTGTCCTTCCGTAGTTGTCTGAATAGTTTTTCTTAACTGAATTTCCCCTATTCCTTGCTAATTTTCCTAGGCTTCTGTTTGAAATCTGTAAGATTAAAGCAGTGTGCTGTACCTTGATCTAGTTTTCCTTAACCATAACCTAAGGTTTCAGCTTGATACAAGGTCTCCTAGCTTTACATTTTTTCTTGGCTTTTCTTCAGTAACTTCCTCATCTATATTGCCCTTCATCAGTATATTTCAAGGTATTGGACTTGACTCTCGAAATCCCTTCTGAATCAGAGATAGTTGCTGGAGGCAGGGAGAGAAATTGGGAAAACTTAAGAAGAGATGTTGAAATCTTCCAGGAGCACATCATTAGTAGTTTCTAGCATGGAGCTCCAGGAGGTTTATCTGTGTAAATTGCTAGGGGACCTTAGCTCTTCTTCTCATTCATTATTGTCGAGGCTCTACTAGGTGCCAGGCACTAGAGACATAACATGTAACAAGGTCGACTTCACCTTGCCCTCAATAGGACAGCTGCCAACCCAGTCAGTTGGTTTTTATTAACAAGAGTTTGAAGTACTTTTAGAGATTTTACCCTACTTTTAAGCTAACGAGTTAATCTTCCATAGTTTCGTGATACAGTAGAGTTCACAAGGCACTGAGTGGTGAAGTACGGTATATTAATTAGAGCAGTGGTGGTAGCCACAACATTAGCATTTTGCATTAGTTTCTTAAACCGAATTCCCATAGGGTGACATGGGGTCTATATTCCTTTTATACATACAGGAATTTATAGTTTAAGAGAGGAATCTTGAATTTGGAGAACTCAAATCTCTCAAAATGGGCAGTAAGCATGCCTGCCCTTTTCTCTGCATGTGGCACCATGTATGTCTTTGCAGGGTGTTGGTTATATGGATATCCTTGAAAAAATAGCCTGAAACAAAGGCAGTATTGGAAAAATAGTCTGGAACAAAAGCTTCTACTTGAATGTGAGAAATCTATGGAGTGTTGCCTCCTAATGAAAGGTGTGCTCATGATTTTGCCTTTGCTTTAAAACACTGAACTTACATTGGGTTCTTTGGATTTAGTCTACTTGGAATCATTTCATTCTGTTCTTTGGGACCAAAGATAACCCCTCATCCTGATCAACTGCTCAACATTTTATAGTATAAAATGAACTATAGAAAGAACTTATCTGGTTTGCTATAAAAAAAGGAATAGCTCTTCCAGAAACACTACTTTTCCAAAGGATCAAGAGCCTTTAAAATGGTTACATCCTTTGACTTTGTAATTTCACTTCTGGGAAAATCAAGCCTTAGAAATTAACAAGATTTTTTTTAATGTATGCACATTTATCAATATATTGAAGAGTGGTTTTGCTTAAATTAATGAATCATTGTATGTATATAATGGATTGCTATGCATTCATTATTAAAAATGAGGTATTCTGTAATTTGTTAATGAGAAAATAATCATTGTATAATAATTGACAGGAAACAGCATCAGATCGGAGGAAAATTATAATTTCATGTATTACCTTCCAAATATATTAACAGTGGATAACATTAGTTGGGGAATTCTGGCTTATTCTTATTTTCTTTAACCTTTTCTGTATTTTTCAAATTGTACTAGTGAACATTGGTAACAAGGGGGGGAAATGTGTTTGTTTTTTTAAAGATTTTATTCATTTATTATAGAGAGAGAGCATTAGAGATAGAAAGCACGAGGGGGGGAAGGGTCAGAGAGAGAAGCAGACTCTCTGCTGAGCAGGGAGCCTGATGTGGGGCTCTGTCCTGGGACTCCAGGATCATGACCTCAGCCAAAGGCAGACAGATGCTTAACCGTCTAGGCCACCCAGGCGCCTGGGAAATGGGTTTGTTGTTGTTGTTGTTTTTCTTGTGTTAATTGTGTCTGTCTGATGGAAGATAATTAGTGGTACCATTTTAAAAGCCAAGTACAGTACCTAGTTTTGTAAGTTCCTTAATGGCTGCAGTGTAAGTAGGAGTACCTCATTAAGCCTTGAACCAGCTTCCACTTTATACCTCCAGCAACTGTTTTGCCTACAATTTTCTAACCTAAATAATAAACAAAGGTAAAGGTGTCTTTTGCCCCAGAGTCAGTCTTATGAGATTGTGTGATTGTCCTCTCCTCTGAATCAAGAAGGACTAGGGAAGAAGAAACTGATAGTAATGTTTGAGTACCTCCTGTGTGTTGGCATTTTATTTGACGTCCACAGTAACTCAAATGTGAAATGTAAACCTATTTTCTTCATTTTACAAATACAGAAGTTGGAAGAGATTAAATATATGACCAGTCATGTAGCTAGTAATGGCCCATGCCAGGATTCCAGCCCAAATGTGCCAGACTCCACAATCCCTATTTTCTGCATTTCTACCTTTAAGCAAGTTTTGAAGTTGAGGTGTTTTGATTAGCTATTGGAAAATAAGTTTTGGCTGATCGACATATATTCGCAGTATTTTTGGACTTGTGCAAGAGAATAAATTAGGAAATAGCATGAAAGCAGGTAGATGCTTATAAATGTAGGCTCATGTAGCAGAGTACTTATCTCATTGTTGAGCACTGACTCAATCTTGGTCTTGTTTGTTCTTTGTATTCAGATTTTGATTCATATCCAGACAAATATGTTGAAAACCCTGATAGAGATACTAAAGGATGCTGCAGAGGGAAACTTGTCAAAATTTGTAAGAAGACAGGAGTTCTCAGAAGAAGTGGTGAGTATGTGATTGCTGCAGAAATCATTTAAAGGTGAAAGGGCTCTCTTTAAAACGTGCACTACTGTCTTCATTCTCCAGGCTGCCACCTTAAAGAGTGTCAAATATGGCAACCCCTCTCTTCTTCCTGTTATAAGACTTCTGTGTTCAGGTGTAATGATTTTTTTCTTGCCACAGAAAATACCCTCTGAAATTCTAGGAAAACTTTGTCCTTTTACTTTATTCTCACCGTCCCGCTCACACACACACACACGCACACACACACGCACACGCGCGCGCACACACACACACACACACACACACACACAGAGTTTTCCCGGGTCCAGCCCCCTTTTCTCTTTCCTTTCTCCTCAAGCTTCCAGTGCCTTCTCCCCACTCCCCTACCCCTGCTTCCTGTTTCATGGAGGAAATGGAAGCAATCAACAGAGAACTGCTGCCACAGGGACAACCTCTTCCCATCCCTGTGAGCCCAGCTTCCCTGCCGAGGCCGTGGTGACTACCCATACCTCTCTAGAGCAGGCTCCCTCATTGAGCCCTGGCCCATCTTTCTGACCCACTGCAGGCCATCAGTTCAAAAGATGTCTTACTCTCTTTTGAGCATCATTAATATCCCCTTCCCTGTGGATCATTCTTATCAGCAAACGATCACCTACAGTATTTCTCATCTTAAAAAAAAAGTCTTGGGGGCCTGGGCTGCTCAGTCAGTTAAATGTCTGCCTTTGGCTCAGATCATGATCCCAGGGTCCTGGGATCAAGCCCTGCCTTGGGCTCCTGGTCCTCGGGGAGCCTGCTTCTCCCTCTGCCTCTGCCCCTCCCCCTGCTCGTGATCTCTCACTCGCTCTCTCTCAAATAAAAAAGTCATTAAAAAAAAAGTCTCCCCTACTTAAACAAATGACAAGACATGCTGTGTGTTGAGATAGGAAGACTCAACCCCATAAAATCAGTTCTTCCCAAGTGATTGTGATTATGTAACCTCCTAATAAAAGTGCCATTAGGTTTTTTTTCTCTTGTTAAGATTTACTAGAAAGAACAAACTAGCAAGGATAACTGGGAAAACCCTGTGAAAGAAGAGCAGGAAGAGGTACTAGACCTGCCAGATATTAAACCATATTAAAGCTTCTATAATTAGAACTGTGGTTTTAGGTACTGAATAGACCAGTTAATGGAACTGTGTAAATGTTTCTGCAAAACTATAAAACAAAATTAAATAAAAATGATAACCAATTTCCAAACATTGAAAGCAAAGGGAAGTGAATGAACCCATGTCTCACACCGATGACTTAAGCACACAAAGAGGACGGGATGCCTGGGTGGCTCAGTTGGTTAAACATCTGCCTTCAGCTCAGGTCATGATCCCAGGGTTCTGGGATCGAGCCCCACGTTGGGGATCCCTGCTCAGCAGGGAGCCTGCTTCTCCCTCTTCCTCTGCCTGCTCGCTCACTCTCCTCTCTGACAAATAAATGAAATCTTTTTAAAAAAAGAAAAGCACACAAAGAAGAGTTACTGTAAGTCATTTGAAATTTAGTAATTTGTACATCTATAGCTAAAGGGGAAAAAACTGTAAGGAAATCATAAATTACTGGCAGCGATCAGTTTGTTAGTAATGATATCAGTGTTGTCATTTTGACTTATGTAGGGGCCTATTGCTAGGTTCTTCCTCCCTCCCTTGGCTTTTGATAGGACAGGCCCCTGCTGGCGTCTGAGATGACAGGGTTGGCGGTAGAGCTCAGCTATCTCCTTTTTCCCCCTCTGCCACACTGTTGCCCTCCCAGCCCCTTCCCGTTTTCACACTTCCATCCAAAGGCTTCTTCCTGCTGGCAAAGGGAGCTTGTCAGGAAACTGACAGGGTACGATTAATTTAAAGCTTCTTTCTATTTGAATTCTTAGCTTTCTGTAGGTTGTGGCCCACCCAAACCCTTTTGGAGTATGCTTAAAAAAGGTAGGGGAACTGGAAATGTAAACAGGTTTTAAAGTGCACAATTGTGTACATCCATTACTGACACAACTTCAGTTTTCTCAATAGTACTGATGTGACTCACTCCACTTAGACCTGGACCATCCGTATGTTGTCCCAATTACATGACTAAAGCATCCAAACTCCACATTGAAAAATACCGATTTTTATCTGATTTTTTTCCCCAAAGTCTGTAAGACTGATCTACTTCAAAAGCTCCGCCCGTAGTTGCGTGTATTCCCTGGCTGTTGTGAGGCCGTGAGGGGAACTGCTATCGAGAAAGAAGGGACTGCTCTGACTCCAGCAGCCTTTGAGCCAGCTCAAAGTACGCCTGCGAGACCGAGGTGGAGAGGGTCCCCTATAATGTTTGCGTCGTACAGGTGCTCTGTGGAGTGTTGATTCCAGCAGTTGTTAAAGATGTCTCGTGTGTGGAGATAAGGTGCTGGTACACCACCAGAGGAATTTGGAAAAGAATTATTGATTTTCTTAATTACTATGACTAAAACCACTGCAAACATTAGCTGTTGCTTCATTGATGTCTTTTTTGAAAGTAAACTAACAATGGAGTACAATCTCTTTTCTGCTTAAACTGTAGAATGGTTCTGATGACACCATTTGATATTTGTGTAGTGCTAGGAGAGAACTGTTGTGGTCTATGCATTTATAGCAAAATTATCTCCATCTTGGTATATTTGCTTGGCTGCTTTGGGAAACCATATGCTTCACCTTAAGTCACTTCACCTTCAACATGAGGTGGGGACTAAAGAAGCTATTCTTTTTAAGAACATAAGAAAGTGCTATAGAACTTCCTACCTGAAGGTTCAGTCGGGAGCCCTTGTTTGAAAGAAAGGTATGCCAGCAGCAAATAAGGTTATGATATATTTAGAAGATGACCAGAGGATTTCTTAGGGAACTGGAATACAAGTAAATTTCATCAAGAAATGTTAGGTTGGGGTGCCTGGGTGACTCACTCGTTAAGTGTCTGCCTTCGGCTCAGGCCATGATCCAGGGTCCTGGGATCGAGCCCCACGTTGGGCTACCTGCACAACGGGAAGCCTGCTTCTCCATCTCCCACTCCCCCTGCTTATATTCCCTCTCTCGCTGTCTCTCTCTCTCTGTCAAATAAATAAATCTTTAAAAAAAAAAAAAGAAGAAAGAAAGAAATATTAGGTTTTATCATTTCTTTTTAAGAGAAGTTTTTTGGTTTTTTTATTTAGATTTATTTGTTTTTGAGAGAAAGAGAGAGCGTGTGCGTGTGCACAAGTGGGGGGAGGGACGAACAGAGAGGGGGAGAGAGAGAGAGCAGAATCCCCCTTGAGTAGGGAGCCTGATGCAGACCTGGCTCCATCTCACTACCCAGAGATCATGACCTGAGCCAAAATCAAGAGTAGGACGCTTAACCGACTGAGTCACCCAGATACCATGGGTTGTATCATTAATAAGGATTGAACTAAGTAAATGTTGATTTTGTTCACAAAGTAGCTCTGCATTGTAATTTAGAGCTCACCTATTTTTGTAGAATTAAGTAGCATTTATACACTTGTGACTCTGATATTTATACTTTTGGTCTAGACCTCTCCTACTTGCCTTATATTGGTATATATCTAACAGTCCCTGGACTTACCTATTTAGATCTTTCACAGGCATCTCACCCATGTCTAAAACAAAACTCTTGATTTGTTCCCCCTCCAAATCTGGTCCTCCCATCTCCCCCATCTCCATTAATGACCTCACCCATCACCAAGTTGCTAAAGCCAAATTGGGAAGATGTCTTTGATTCTTCCCTTTTCCTGACCTCTTCAACAATAAATCCTTTCAGTTGAACCTCCCAAATATACTTGTTTTACATCTATGTCTCCATCTCATGTATATATTTTCCTGTCTAGACTATCATCCTCTCTCATCTGGACTATGATACTGGCCTCCAGATTAGTCTTCACCCGCCGCTTCACTACACAGGCATTTAAACCTAAGTCAGATCATGTCCTAATTTGGACCTTCCGATGGCTTCTAGAATGAATTCCAGAAAAGTTACCATATGCTATAAACCTTTACATAATTTGGCCCCACCTCCTGCTCTGATTGTTAAATTGGGCGAACTTTGTTCCCACTGCTATTTGACTCTTCATCCTGGTATGTTTCATTGTATATTATGTACCACTCGAACACCCTTTTTATGAGATATTAGGAATGATTTTCAGGTACTAATTCTGAATTTTGTATATAGCTTGTGGAATCCATTCATACTTCTGTGTGCCCTCTTACCCTGGTTTTCACCGTTATAGGTATACACCCTACATTTTTATGCATTTTTATCTCTGCTTCTTGGAGGAGAAGAAGAACAAAGAAGAAATCTTGCAGACATATAATGATCTGCTCTTCTTTTTCCCAGCTGGCCAAAGCAAGGGAAAAAGTAAAGGATGTGCCTGCCCTTCTAGCCAGATTTGATGAGATCTATGGAAAACTGCACATAAATGGCCAGGTCACCACTTACACGTTGGATACTCTGCTCTGCCACACCCCTGGGGACAGGAAATCCCACATGATGCTGTTAAACAAGAGGACAGTCAGCCATCGGAACTTCCAGCCACTCAATCAGTCCCTGTGGGCAGAGTAACCCTAGGTTTAAACCCCCCATGGGTCTGAGCTGGAAGGGGCCTGCTTCTAGTGAGTAAATGGCTTCCTAAGAAATCAGGCATTGTACTCCAGTGGATGGTATACTAACAAACACTTGGTCTCCTTAAATTTCTGAGTGCGTTGAGGACTGGCATGCTGACTAGAGAAGTTAATGTTGTGCCGTTGTGAAGATCTAAATATAATCAAGCAGAAAGCTCCGCTCCTTCAGGAAGGACACTTCCTCTGTGTAAACTTCTGAGGATTCATGAAAGAACATGGCTGTGGTTTCCAGTCCAGCTCCTGGTACCAAAGTAAGCACCAGTGGGAAGGAATTCACTCTAGGTGGTCACTTTCAGTGAATTTTCAGGGGAGTAATGACTTGCAGATTATACCCTTGATGAATTCAGAAGGTCTGAAACCTATCGTGCCACGCTGGGCAATAACCGAGGATTTTCTCACGGCTTCTGTCATCATTTATCTGTGACCTTAAATAAGATACTTGTGAACCTGCATACGGACTTGAAATTTTCATTTAAGGTTCTGTAGTGTCAAATTTTCTCAAAAACAAGAGAAATAAAACGTTCTTGAGAAAACATCTTGAGGTTGTTTTGTTTTCTCCGCAGCACAAACTAACCCAGAATTTAGCTCTCAGAACTGATAGGTAAACTAAAATTTAGTTGGTTACTTCTGTGGTTATGGGCAGGCCATGTGCTTTTCAAAATAAGTGCCAAGAAAAACCCCATAATGCTGTCTGTATTGTTTTGTTTTTTTTATGTGGATCACAAATGTTTGGTTCTACAGTTGTCCTGTTAATGATCTTCTCTTTTCTCTTGGGATGCTTTATTTTATTTGTAAAAGAAATGTGTCCTGACAGCAGGTTAAAGCTTCCTCATCCTGATCTGTCACGTGATGCTTTGAAACACAGCACTGGTGAGTTGTGCCTTTTGTTTCTAAAGGCCCACCTGGTGTTCAACCCTCCCAGGGGTCTTCCTAGCGTTCTGTACACTCTTTCTTCAGTGCTGTTTCAAAAACTAAGGTTTACTTTTAACTTGATTGTTTTTCGGAGTCAAGAATTGTTCATAGAATCAGCAATTTTAGAGTAGGAGGAATCTTCTGAATCTCCTAATTGAATTCCGTCATCTTTCAGGTGAAGGAAATGACTGGTTCAAATTGGTAACTAGTTGGAGGTGGAGCTGAGATGAGAATCCAGTTTCTTAGTCCAGTACCCTTCCCAGTAGAGCACGTTATGTCTCTTCAGAGAGAGAATACTAGGTAAGGGCTCCCATGGCTTA
This sequence comes from Potos flavus, assembly GCA_028534135.1. NCBI lineage: Eukaryota > Metazoa > Chordata > Mammalia > Carnivora > Procyonidae > Potos > Potos flavus. Next base: position 43,460,261 of record CM052895.1, read on the forward strand.
GTGTGTGGCCACGGGCTCACTTCACTTTTCTCATTTGTTGAATGGGGTAATCAGGTAAACCTCACAGACCTGCTGTGAGAACGGAATGAGATAATAAATGTAAAGCAAGCAGAACAGTGGGTGGCACAGAGCGAGTGCTACATAAATGCCAACTATTATTATTACCATCAGTAGCATTCAGAATGTGGGCACCTAGTTGAAGAATTATCTAACAAACGCATTCTTCCTTCTGCTTATGCACTATGAAGACTTAGCCCTTTTAAGCAACATTCTGTGCCTTTAGAGAATCTTAATTTTTTTTTTTTTTGTCTGGCGTTTGCAGAAAAAGGCATTTGAATTTCTCTACCTTCAAAGTCTTAGGGAATAATAGGGTGTGCTTCCTGTCCCCCAACTTATCTTTTATCTTCTCTGACGGTCACAAAGCGCATTCGAATGGCTGTTATGCCCTGTGTGACTTTGGCCCTGGTTGTTAGCTAACAACCATTCATTAGGAAAAAAAAAAAAAAGTGAGCAATAAATAGCAGCCATGACCTTCCCAAGCCCTGCTGCTCTGAACAGCAGGCAACTATGGTGGCTCTGCTGCTGGTAAAAGCTGGGCTCTTTGACCTCTTCTCACAAGTTATGCCGAAGGGCAAGAGTACAGAGGGAGCTAATGAGGCTCATGTTTACCCCAAAAATTAATAGATGATTCTGAAGGCTAAAGAACCATCAAAGAAAAAGTTTGCTTCGTCTATAGTGAGCATTTCATTCTTTAAAATTTCATAATTTCTTTGAAAAATGGTGGTTTTTTTGCAGTCAATAATTTGCCTAAAGCATGTACTTATTCTGTTAATGAGAATATTTGGACAGAACATCTTATTCCCCAACTCTATTACATGCCTTTGTAGATTATTTCATGTATTATAAAAATGTCTGTTGCTTCAGAGTCCAAAAGTCTCCGTGGTTGAGTTCAGCACAGTATGAGGAGACAAAAAGATACCTCCTTCGTTAGGTGTTATCAGGAGAGTGTTCTGGTTCTCTCTTGCTATGTCTGAAACATGCCAGAACTTAGTGGCTTAAAACAACACCAATCATTTTCTCGTTATGGTTAGAATTGACTGGCTCAGCCAGGCAGTTCTTACTCAGTGTCTCAGGTGGTTCTTAGTCACTCGATGGCTGGGATTAGAGTCACCGCAGAGGCTTCCTCACTTAATATTTATGGCAGTTGATGCTGGGACCTCAGCTGAGACTGGAGCCAGAACATTTACGTGTCTCTCCCTGACAGCACAGTGGCTCAGTACTAGGGAGTGTCCCAAGAGGACCAAGCAGAAGGTGTTGTCACCTTTTATGACCTGGATTTAGAAGCCCCATGGCAGCACTTCCACTGAAATCACAGGCCCATCCAGATTCAGAGGGAGGGAGCATTCATTCTAGCTTCCATTGGTGGAAATGTCAAGGAAATACTGACATGCTTTAAACTATCAGAGACTTTTCCAGCAAGCTCTCTGAGCTTCTTTCCCGTTGCTACTTCTCTAACTAAAGCCACCATCCTCGGTCCTCTTTCAGTTGTCTTTACTACAGACGGTGAGATTTCTAAAACAAACTTGTCCTTTTCTGTTTAAAACCTACTGAGGGCTCTTCACACCCCTCTGGATAAAGCTCTGTCTCTTTAACATGGTTTAGAAGGTCCTTCATAACCTGGCCCAGGTTTGCCCAGCCCTCCCCATCCCTTGCTACTCCACACTCCTTCCCTCCTCCTCTCTTCCAGGCCATAACTGAGGCGTCTTGTCATCTGGAAAGGCTTTCTTGAGCCACCTGCTCAAGGTTAGGTGAGCTGCCTACGTGCTCCTATACTTCACTTATCCACACGCTTACCATCCTCCTACCACTCTCTATTCTTCACTAGATTTAGGTGTCATGTCTGTCTTGTTCTCCAGTGTCAGCCCCATACCTAGCACAGTAGGGATCATATCAGAGGATGAGTATGCATTTAACTCACTAATTCATTTTGTTGGTTGTTGGTTGACATCATATCCCCCTGTGAACAGCATTTTCTCTCCGATGCCTTCCACTCAGTCCCAAACATTTAGACCTGACCCCAAGCTTTTGCTCAGCCTATTATGTATCCTTTTCTCCCCCCACCTAAAATGCCCTACCTCTTTATCCATCCTTTTCTGCCCATTTTTCAAGATCCAACTCATGTGTCACCTCTTCAAGCAGGCATTTCAAGCTATAGAACTCTTATGGTTTCTCTACTCCTTCACCAAATCAATTCTAAGCAGCTACAAAGGACAAGGCGCTATGAAAGGCTCTTAAGATGCCACAGGGAGAAGACATCCTTTCCTAAAGCAGAACACTTTTAGCCTGCCATGTTGAACTTAAGGATCTTTGGCCTAGTCATTTGCTCTTTGCTTCTATAGATAGTACTCCTTACGGAGGGATCAAAATCCTCCTGAAAAATAGACTCAGTGGTGAAATAGACAAATCCTAGACAATTTGGGCTGACACTTTTGTTGACAGTGATTCAAGGAATTAATACAAAATTGAACTAATTCCTAATGACTATTACTAAGAAAATGTAATGGGGAGGTAAGGATTTATCTGCTACAATTCAAGTAGGCAAAATTACAGCTTTCTTTATTTCTTTGCAAGCAAACAAAAACTTCTTAGGCACTCTCTACTCCTGTTGAGAACCTCAGAGAGGAATTCATGGACGACTTGATCTTGCTTAAAGGATATTTTAAGCTTTGATTTTTTTTTTTTCCTTTAGGCAAATCTTTGGTCTTTCTGGATGTGTTCCTTTTACCCCTTGTTTTCATAGCCAAGATGACAACTGAGTATAAGGCAGTGGTCCTCAAACTTCAGCAAGCATCAGAGTTATCTAGAGAGCTTGTTTAAACCCAGAATGCTGGGCCCCATCTCTAGAGTTTCTGATTCCACAGATCTGGAGCAGGGTCCAAAAATGTGACTTTCTAATAAATTCTCAGGTGCTGATGTTGCTAGTCTGAGGACTACAGTATAAACCACTATTTTATGAGGAAGCTTGTATTTGTTTTATGTGCACATGAGGCTTGGGTTTCAGATGCCATCTCTGGGTCCTCTGGTCTCTACTGTCACAAAGAGGGAAGAGCAGGTAAGTGTGGCCTTGTCCCTGGACTCCTGAGCAAGTACCTGATGAGGTGTGTATGTCTGCCTTTTGCCTCTACTCCTAAGGATTCTCACTCTGGTGTTGACCCACCTCAGTTCCAAACCCTCTCCCCTGGAGTCAATGAATCAGGGGTCCCAGGTCATTATGATTTAAGATGAGTAAAAAATGTATCTCTTTAGTGTTTTCAAATCCTATGCATGCACACACACAGAAACACCTGTATACATATACACACGTGCATACATATCCATGTAAACCAAGGCAACATGGCACAATAACGCAGAGCTTGACGAAAATAACTCAAGATTCAAATTTACTTAATAATATTTCTGTCTACAAATTTGACATATATTATACATTAAAAAATGTGTGGTGAACCAAATCATTGTGAATTAATCCCCCGATGGAAATATTTCAGAAAAGTAAAAAAGATTTTTTAAAGGGACATGGTTTATACTACTTATGGACATTGGGAAGGGTATGTGCTATGGTGAGCGCTGTGAAATGTGTAAGCCTGATGATTCACAGACCTGTACCCCTGGGGCAAATAATACATTATATGTAAATAAAAATTAAAATAAAGAATGTATACTTTCAACTTGACAAGATAAAAAAAATGAATCAAGGAATTACGTTGGCTTAAGTGGCATTACCTCAAAAATACTTTGAGCAAAAATTGATATTGGTGTAATCCTGATTAAAATATTTTCATTAACATGGAGTCAAAAGAGGGGATTAAAAAATGCCCTCTGTTATCATGAACTTGCATTCTGCAAGAGGAACAGACATTAAATGAGCAACATTGTTAATGATTGGGATAAATCCGGGGTGATACTTCTATAACCCCAAGGCATAGATAGTAAGTGGCATGTGTCTGTTCGCACATGTGCGCGTGCACACACACGAGGACCTTTTCTAATCTTTGATAGCACCAATAGCCTGTCATTCATTTTGACATGTAAAGTACATTGCCTTGTGTTGTTACAGGACTTTTCCCAGTATATCTAGGGTCTCCTGAAGGACAAACTATCCTACCTCTGTTTTACATGACCCCAAAGTTCCTAGGTAGTATGTTACTATACTGTGATACTAAAATGTGGCCTTAATATTTTTTGAAAGGGTGAATTAATTAATGGCAGGTTTTAGTTAGTATGTATAGCCTGCCATGCCCTGCTTTCAATATTTCACAACTTTCTCATAAACCGGTTTTTCTTTCTATCTTAGTTTTGGGTGAGACAGAGCCAAGCCCTAATAAAGAAGCGGGATGGCAGAGAAGGGGGCGTAGGTGATGAGTGCATTAACACCCTGGCCAGAGCCCTCTTTCTTAGTTTGTCTCCATGGGGTTTGCCCCCAGTGTTTCTAGGCTCTTGGCTAATCTGAGACAGAAGTGATTTGGGAAAAAAGGAGGGGAGGGTAGGACACAAGGATTTCACATGAAACTTCCCAGCTGCTGCTGGAACAGGACCAGAACACTGCCAAACAGCACTCCCTACCTATTTGCCTGCCTTACTGAGTTGCTCTTCCAAGGACTGTGGCCTCCAAGAGCCTCAGGGGCAACTTCACCAAGGTGATTAAAGGTGAGGTCTGGGAAAGAAGGCCCAGGGGGAAGAAAAGAACCCTACATTTGGCTGGTAATCACTGTCCTACAGCTGAAATACTCCAAAGATGGGTGCTTAGGATAGAAAAAGGCTCATTTAAATTAGGCCCTGAGAGGAAAAGGCACCTGGAGCCCCTGATGCATTGCTCAGTTAGTGATCCCTCATCTTTTCTGATTCCTTTTCCTTGCCCTAACTCAGGCCAAGCTTCTCACCCAGAAGAGCCCAGCATCCCTCTGTCATTAATTCCCCAGATCTCCCTCATTTCCAAGTCACAGGATCATCTCGTCGAAGTACATCACAAAAGAAGGCATAACCCCTGCAAAGTGACTGCCCTACAACTCCATTCGATTTTGGATCCACAAATCCAAGTCACACGCCTGACAATTCAGCAGAAACTCCTGGTGTGTCCCATGGCACTCCACGGGGACATGTTGTGTCGCCATTAAGCTCAAGAGGATTAAGGAGGCCTTCACTTTCATGGCTGGAAATTACTGAATTAATACCAGTTTAAAGAGTATGTTCTGTCACTGGTGACAGGATGGCCACATGCACGTCCGAAGATAATTCAACGTGAATGCTGCTCACTGAGAAGCCAGGACAGATGAAGCAACTCCACATGAGGCTTTTGGGCCACAGGGTTTGTCTCCCTGTGTAAAACTATGGAGAGCAGAGGAAATGTCATTTCCGATTTAGATGAGCACACCGTTTTCTTTGACACACTGATGCTAAAGTAACAAGGAATTTAACAACAACAGGGCTTGGTATGGTAGGGTTTAAAAGATAAAGGCAAAAACCATGCTAACACTTAATGAGACTTAACCATTGTCAGGCTCTATACAAAGCCCTTTGTATACAATATCTCATTTAACCCTCAGGAAAAGCCCATCTCATAGATGAGGAAACAAACTCAGAGAGGTTAAGTTCTTGGCCATAGATGTAATAGCAGGGAGTGGGCAAGCACAGATCGTCTGACGCCAAAGCTCACATTGTTAACTCTGCCTGTGTATTGTGAGCCCAGATGGTGGCTCTATGTGCGCGTGTGCGTGTACATGCTCATAGGTGGACTTTTCAGGAAAGGTGGTTTGTATTATTGATTCAGCAGAACCTTGAAGGGGCCACAGAGTAAAAACGGTTAAGGTATATATGCATACACGCATGCATACATACAATATGCATGTTATATATACATACACATAGACACACATACATACTTAATGTTTGTGTATGAGGTATGTTTGGATTTTTTCAGTAATCCCTCCCCGCCTTCGTGCCTTGCTCGTATCACTGGTATGCAACTGAAGAACTTAAGTAGACAGCAGAGGGCGCCCAGAGTCACTATTTTTAAAAGGTGTTAGTTTTTGAAAGCATCTTCCATTTCTGGAATTCAGAGAGAACAGAGGTCCACACTGCAGTCGTGATGGGAAAGATGGATAGACTTCAGGGAGGATATAGAATGTTGCCTTCACTCAAAATGAGAATTATCGTGTTGAAACGATGTTTTTAGAAGAGAGAAAACAGGATGACTCTCTGTAGATAGCATTCTGTTGCAAGTGTTGTGGGGGGGGCACATATGCTAGACGTTTCATGAAAAAACGTCCTCAGCTCCTTATGAAAGAAAAAGAATGAGCCTTTGTCTCGCTTGGGAAAGTTTCCTCCTAAATTAAGAAGAGAAAACCCAGAATGAATTGTTTGTTGTTACTTACTAAAATCATACTGATGTGTGAGAAAAATGAAAAAGAATTAGGCTCTTAATTATTTGTTCTTTCTACCCTACTCAAATCCATCAAAGAACAGCAACCTATCTCCTCCAGCCATCATCACGGAATTACTAAGCCTTGGAGCTTTCTCCTTTAAAGTAAGGGAGACGTCAGTATCCTGGTGTATTTATCACTGCCCATTTCCAGGAATAGGTCAAAGATCAGCTTTTCATTATCACAAACATTTAGTATACGTTGGGAATTCACAGAGTACTAATTATTATGATGGGATTGGGGATTCTGGTGAAAGATGTCTCTGACAGACACCCAAGCCTGGGAGGAGGGGAGTGGCAGATGCTCTTGCTCAAGATGACTTGTTCATGAGTATACAATAGATAACTATCAGGTTACCACCACAAGTACCCAGAGGAGATTCCGTGCAACTGGACACCCTATAACAACTGATGGAGATAAAAGAAAGAAACTTCGAATGATTCTGAATGTGGCCCATGGAGGTGGTATGGCTTGGGCACAACAGGTCAGGGACATAGGTACTGGGGGAAAAAAAAAAAAAAGGCCTGGGTAAGAATCCTATAGTCCATGCTATTCCACACATATTCTCTTTTATTTTTCTCACTTATGAAATGAAACACTCCTGAAGCAACTGGTTGATGGGCATTTGGTCCTCTAGGAGTCTGGAGTGGATGTGGCCAGGAATAAGTCTTTATTTACACTGCTGTATTAGCAGGCTTAGATCGCATGAGATGTTACAGGCAGAGGGAAGGTCATAGGAAGGTAGTGTCTCACTACACTGCCCAGGTTGGGGGTGATCTCACTGTGACATAAGGCCTACACTGCAGGTAAAGAATCAGTAGTATGAAGCTCACTCAGGCAGGATCTGTTTTTGGCAAGGTTGAGAGCTAAGCAGTTAACCAGTGAACCAACTGGTATAAATGGCAGCTCTGGATTTCTATATGCCTGACTTTCCACAACCTTTATTATCCCCTTTGAGTCAAATCCTAACCTCAGTGGACCATGGGTCTGGACAAAAAGTATAAATCTTTTATTCATGTGGATCATTTGGGTTTGTTTTTAAAATCCTTTTTTCTCCTCCAAACCCTCTCAATTTTACATTTCACCTTGCATTTGTGGACATGGCTTATAAGTTATTGATTATTTCATACTTAAAAGTTATTGATTATTTCATACTTTCAGGTATAAAACATCTGGAAAGATAGGAGGAAACAAAATAACCAGCACACCATTGCTACTATACCTAGCAAATCTCCTGACTCCGTTTTGAAGATTCTGAGATAAATAGGTAAGAGGAGTCCCCATGTCTCTGAGTTAAAGTTTTGGCAGGTAAACCTGGCTAGAGCAGGTTGGGTGTGATTTTGCCTTCTCACATTTCAATGGACTAATGCCTTATGATTTTTTTTTCCTCCTGAATTCTACTTCCTCTTTCTTCTTTCTCTGTTCTTCTATTTTGTGTCTTCCCCATCATTTTATTAATGCTTCTCCTTTGAAAAAAATATTTTAGATCCCTTTTTTTGGGTTCTTTGGTGACGGAGTCTAGCTTCCTGTGTCCTCACTCTTTCACTCACTGACTCAGAGTGGAGGTTTCTTTACTGGAACTTAGGAGAAACCTCAGGTTCGTTTTCAGTCCTGTTTTCTCCCTAGCATAAAGTTCTAATTTCAAGGGAGAAGTTCAGAATAGGCCTTATTGAGAAAAGCAAGCAACAAGCCTAAAAACACGTGCTCCTCACCAACTCCTCCTAGGCTATATTCTGTAGAAACGCAACAAAACCATTTGGAGCTGCCCATTTGCTCCCCAAATACAACTCCCATGCCCAGAGTCTTATGCAGCCTTCAACGTGAGTTAAGTCCCTCAAAGTAGGGCATGGGCAAGATTCACCAGCTAAAACTGTCTTTAACTGCAACCCAAGGTACATTTCAACTTTCTCAGTTTGTTCAACAGAGAATATTTAGCAAGTGTCCATTTTGCCTGGAAAACAGAGAGGACAGATTAGAAATAACACAATGTGTGTGCCAGTTCAACATTTCCAGACCTAATATTCAGATACCTACTAACAATTCTGAAATTCAAACCCAAGTTTAAAGTCTAACTCTGGGACTACATCCCCCATGCTCTGTTATAGCTTGGAAGCTGCTTATTAGCACAAAATTAATAATTTTATTCCATCACTTTCATCTTCATTGTTTTAAGCTGAGGTACCCAAATTGCATTTATCCATGGCAACTAGGAGAGGAATATTTATTTTTAAATTGGTCCAATTTGCTCATTCTTAGAAAGTGATAAATGAATAGAAGATGTTCAATCAGACCTGTGGGTAAAAAGTCAAAGACTGTCTGCACATGAGATTAGGGGAAATTGTACACCTAATGAAGACAACAACGGGAAAAGAATGAACCACGATGCTCATTATGACTCAGTTGACAACACTTTTAGGTAAAGTCCACACTGTTTGGAAAGCACATTTTCATCCCTGGTGTCAAAACCTCCAAAAGCACATAGAAAAGTAAAAAATGCTGGCCTATGATAAGTTTGTCGAGGATTATTTTGGAAGGCCCTGCAGTATTTAGTGATGATAATGAAAATGGACTTCATTTCTTCATCTTGTCTATCAGAATCCCCATCCAAAACAATAAGTAAAGGAAAGAAGACGAGCTAACAAAGAGGGAGCCCGTGACTGGATTTGTTCCCATCAGATCCAAGAGAACCAACCCCATCAAGTTGCTAAAGAGATTTACCCTCTGACGATGACAACAGCACAGCAGCCTTCGTATCATACTCCCCACAGTTAGTAGGCTGTTGTGGCTCAAATTTTGAGAAATTTAACCTGCATTTAAATGTGTGACAGGGCTTTCCTGGCAACCTGTAGTTCAACAAAGAACAGGAAGTGAAACCATCATTATCACCGCAAGGTTTCTTATACACAAGTTTTCATAACTTAGAGAGGCACCTTGCTGCTTACTCTCTGCCCTGTTTCCTTCATCTGGACTCCTCTGCCTTCCCTCAACATGAAGAAAAGGAAGTGCTTCTCTAAGGGGTGAAAGGTCTCAGGAATTGGCTGTGACCCCTGGGGAAAAGGAAAGGATACCCCTAAGATTCAGCACCCTCCCATTTTCCCCAAAACACTGAGCTGGAACCCCAGAAACCATTGCCTAAATGACAATACCTTGCATACCAAAGATATCAAAGTCCTAGAAGGTCTCAAGAATACCATTTAATACCATTTGATTTGGAGTTTCTTAGGTAACTTCAGCAGCACCGTGATGTCCAAACTGTATCCCAACCACAGATGCCTGGCAGAGGGCCTGACTGGAGACTAAAATGGATGGCTGCTTCATCCTATAGGAAGCACCTTTTCCTAATTCACCCAAATCCATCATGTGGACAAGTGAGGGGTGGATGTCAAAGTCACCTTCACCCCTTCTTATTGGTTGTTCCCTCTCTCAAAACCTCCACAGGCTTCTCATCACACAGAATCAACTCCAGGTCCACATGGTAACACAGTCTGGTCCATTTGACCTCTGCAACCTCCGCTCTCTTACTTCCCTTGCCTGCATCTTTCCTGCCACACAGGCCTTCTAACTGGCCCAGGAGACCCCAGCACATTCGTACTTCAGGGCCTTTGCCCTGGCTCTTCCTCTGCCTTGCTCCCTCACTTCATTCAGATATCTATCAAATGTCATCTCCTCAGAGAGGCCTTCCCTGACTAACTACTTTAAATTCCACCTTCTTTCCTCTCTGTTCTTTTTCCTGCCTTTTTTCTAAGCACTTACTATTTATATTTTATATTTATTTGTTTATTATTTGACTTCTCTCTAAAACAGAGGTTGAAAAACTAGTCCGAGGTCCAAATCATACTTGCTACCTATTTTTGTAAAGTTTTATTGGTATACTCTCACTTACATATTGTCTTTGACTGTTTTCACACTACAACTGTAGAGTTGAGTAGTTACAATGGAGACTACATAGTCCACGAAGCCAAAAATATTTATTATCTTGCCAACCCTCACTCTAGAATGTAAACCCAAGAGGACAGGGGATTGATGTCTTTTGCTCACTCCTGTCTCTCCAACATTCATATTGCCTGGCACTTGGTAGGTACCTGATAAATTTTATTAAGTGATTGAGCATGTGGATGAATGAGTATCCAAATATATCTAGAAAATGATGTTCTTAATTTAACAATTATTGAGCACCAGCTTGTGCCAGGCATTGGGCTCCATGCACAGGATACCTCAATGATGAGACACCAGTAAATTAAATGGTGCTAGGAGGAATGTCATGTTCTTCATGGCAGTTGTTACGGGAGCCATAAAGAAAGATACCTGACCAAGGCATCTAAAGACAGTGATCCCTAAAAATGAATTCTCCAAGCTAAAAGAAGCGTGAAAGGCATTGCAGGCAGAGGGTAGAAAGGTAATGGTCCAGAGCTAGGCAACCACAGTAGTCTGAGGGATCAATAGTTTGTGGGATATATGAGAGTTGTTTGAAGGGGGTTTGAAGAATTTCTTTATGGGTTTGAATAATCACTCTCTTCCTCTTTCTGACTCTTAGTCCCTTGGTTGCTATTTAAAATGTGGAGGAAAATAATGATTCTCTTCAAAAAGCCTACCATTTTCCTGCCAATGTTTTTGGCCCAACCCAAAACACACTGAACGTGTTTTTTGAAGAGATGTCTTGGATACATTCTATCAAGATATCTCAATCTTGGCACTATTGACATTTGGACCAATAATAATTTTGTTATGGTGGAGATGTCCCGTGCACGTAGGACGTTTCATGTCATCCCTGGCCTCTGCACACTAGATGCCAGTAGCACTCCCACAGTGTGATAAGCAAAACTGTCTCCAGATACCACTAAATGTCCCTGGCGGGGGGGGGGGGGGGCAATATCACCCTCATGGTAACCACTGCATTAGATAGTGCCAGTAACACACACTGGACAACCTGAAGATGAAATGTGTTAATTTTTGTAAATTTGTGTAAATTACAAACGCTGGATGCAGGGGGATTTTGAAAGCCCAAGGCACTCAAGCCTCTGGAATAAAAACTGCCTGTTCTTTTTTGTCTCCAGATGATCACTCAACATGGTTATGACAAGTTACTATAGAATTAGAAAGATAAACATTAGCAACTTCTTCACTTGGTTACCCTAGTGCCATATTGTCTATGGGGTCTGGGCTACGCTGAAACACACCAAGTTCAATATGCACTAGAACAATAGAACCCACCTACACCCACGCCACTCTGAACGCACCCAATTTTATCTGACCTCGGAAGCTAAGCAGGTTCAGGCCTGGTTAATACTTGGATGGGAGAACAATAGAACCCTACTCAGCAATAAAAAGGAATGAGCTATTGGTAAATGCAGGAACATGGATGAGCCTCAGAGGCATGATGCTGAGGGAAAGAAGACAGTCTCAAAAGATTACATACTGTCTGATTTCATGTATATGACTTTCTGGAAAAGGCAAAACTGTAGGGAGCACAGATTAGTGGTTACCAGGGGTTGGAGTAGGGAGAGTGTGTGACCACAAAGGGACAACATGAGAGTTTTTTTAGTGTATGTTAATGAAAAAAAAAAATGAAAGAGTAGTGGCTGAAGAATGATGGGCTTTTAATACTTAATACATGTCTTCTTCTAACCACAATGAAGCATTTAAAGCCATATTTTAAAGCCATAAACCATTTAAAGACCAGGCAGCAAGGCCTTGACCACCAGTAATTGGAGCGTTCCAGGAGAGAGGGGCAAGTAGATAAATCTGGAACCAAATGAAGAGCTTTAGCTTCCTTGCTTCGATTCCTCTTTCACTTTCCGTAGAACAAGGTGATCTTCACTTCCCAATCCAGGGTTGCCAAATTTCACCCTAGAATTGCTTGAGCCTTCCTGGGCAGAAGAGAGAAAACATTTCAAAACTTGATGTATATTGGAGCAGGCTTACCAGCATCCTTTGAGGTGTATAACATTGTAGCAATATGACAATATTGTGTAGCGATGAAAGAGAGCCCAAGAGAGTGTGGGGCTAGCTTTCCAAGGCTCCAGGCGAGAGAAGGAACAGAGAGCATAATGAAATGAAAGTGACTTGATTCTAAAAGAGATCAATATCCTGTTTTATTATTCATATGAATAATGGCACAAGATTCATTTGTATATGAAATAATCATCATTTCTGAGGAATTCTGTACTCACCTGAAATATTGAGTCTGATCATCTATGATGATGATGGGGCCCAGGGTATATATGGGAAGGTAGTGGTGACCCTTATCTAGAATCCTGCCCCATGAGCATCCAGTTCAGTGTAAGGATATTCAGCATTCCTCTCTTCCAGGGGGACTGCAGGCTGTGGTTTGTTTACATACATAGGAAAGGACTGTTCACAAGAAAATGTTGCTCATGTGCTTATGCAATCATAATAGTAAACCACAGGATTATCACATCAGAAATGAATGCGCTTGACTTCTCAGAGAATGAAATGCATGGCAACAGTGAGAATCAGAAAGGGTCATCTGCCTGATATTCGTCCTGAAAGTGACACGAAGCACAAATGATGTCACAGTCGCAAATATTCTACTTCTTTCTCTTTGTCCATCATCATCCATTTGCAGCAACATGACTTCAGATGGACAACTGCAGTGTCTCTAAATGGTTTCACAGGTAGCCTAGTACACCAAACATCTTCAGGAGCTGTTGATCCTTTTTCCCCTTGGCTAAATATAAACTGTGAAAATGAAGTAAAAAATGACAGCTGCTCTATGTCTATAGGGTAAGTATAGGACAGGGTGACAGAAGTAAGAAATATATTGCAGAAGAACTGGCTCATGACTTCAGTCTTCTTGGAAGCAGAGCTTCGAAGTTTTTTCATTTTATATCTTTTAACTTATTTGATCATCACCATTACTCTCCCTCCCTCATGATGTAAGGAAATATTACTTTATGCCCATTTAACAGAAACTAGAACCAAGGCATATGTCCATTAAGAATTTCCCAGAGGCCACATAGGAGATTTTTGGAAAAATAAGGTGTAAAACCTGTCTCCTGATTCTGGACCCCAGGGCTCTGTTTGGTAGTCCATATTGTAAAGTGTCATCCAGCTTCACCAAACATAGACCAAAAGTTAGGAGTTAAAGATGGTTACCCTCTGTAGGAATCAGTGGAAGTCCGCACCCCTATCCTCCCCCCACCTGAATGTAGTAATGCATTCACAGTTGAGAAAGTACCTGATTCCTTTGAAGATGCATCTCAAGCATCAAGCCTACAAAAAGGGTATTCCTACCCTACCTATTCCTTCCTTGGTTGAGCCCTGCCATACCTTAAATACAATGCTGTCTTTGTGTGTGTAACTTTCACGTGCCTTGGGGCCTGGGTCTTGTTGTTCTTGGATTCCTAGAGCCTACTACATGGCCCGTTTCATAGTAGGCACACAATGCTTGTATGCTAAAAGAAAGGCATGGCATGAACTTTATCCTTTAAAAGTGCAAATCAAGGGCAAGCTGCACCTGAAAAAACCTTGCAAAAGTCATTTACCCTCTCAAAGCCTCAGTTTCTTCATCTGTAAAATGGGGATAATAAGAAACCAATAACCCTCAAGAATTATTGTTTATAAAATGCTTGGCAAGGAGCCTGTTTCACAGCAAGCTCTCAGTAGATGGTAGCTCTTTGTGGTAGCCAGCCTCCAAGATGGCCCCCAGTGACTTTAACCTCCTAGTATCCACAGTATCCTCGTTCCTTCTCACAGTGAATAGGGCTGACTATGCGACCAATAGGACATCGGAGGATTGACAGAGTGTGGCTTATGAGTCTGGGTCTAAAAATTATTGAGACATCCACGTTGTTCTCTCTTGGATCACCTGCCCTGGGGGGAGCAAGACACCACATCATGAAGACACTTCAAGCAACCCTATGGAGAAGTACATATGGTGAAGAACTAGGCTTCCTACAAACAGCCAGCTTCAAGTCACCATCCATACGAGCATGCCATCTTGGACACTGATCCTTCTGCCCTAGTCAAGCCTCCGGATGATGTAGCCCTGGCCAACATCTTGACTGCAACCTCAAGAGAGACCTTGAGCCAGAACCCCCGATTATGCAGCTCCTGGAGTCCTGACCTACAGAAATTGTGTGAAATAAATGTCATTATTGTTTTAAGCTGGTAAATTTTGGGCTAATCTGTTACAGAGCAACAAGTGAGCAAGATACTATCATTGTAAATGGTTGTATGAGTATCAGTGAAGAGATAGGTGCCATACAGTCAATCCTGGTTCTTGACCAACCTCAGGTCACAAGAGCTAATGGGTAAGGAAGGCTGGTTTTAACCAAATTAGGACTTGTCCTTCCCCCATACTGAAGAGGTATCCAAGATAGACATTCTCAGGAACTTACCTGAGGCAAGTGTGAAGGTCCCCTTAGTGCTATTTGCCACATTAGACAAACATTTGGAGATTATCACTGGACACTGAATCAGATATTCTAATGTTATTTAATTGTGTCAGGCACGTAGGTCATCTCTCTAAATAGTGGGACAGTTCTGACCCCAAGAGCTAATCTTGGACTCTCTTTTCTCTCCCCCACCCCCACCCTGTAGCTAGCATACCACACAGACTAGTCCCTTATTTGTGTTTTCCTTCCCTAGCCTTTTATACCACAAAACTTTGATGAAAATGGTAATAACTTTAAAGGAGCCAACATTTCCCTGAATATTGAGAAACACTCGTTTTTTTTTCAGGCTACACAAGCCTTGTCGATATTTAAAGCTTGGATAATGGGAATAAAGATATTTGGCTCTGAACTTTCACATGGTTGAGTTACTGTAACTCTAAACTTCCAAGTCCCTCCCTTCCCTAGTGATCCCTGGTATCTTTCTCGAGGATTTGCCAGTGCTATTAGACTGTTCTATTTCTCAGTAAACGCTTTCATTCTTTACTGCTGTCCCCAATTCTCCTGTATCCCCTGCTCTGCTCAGTTTATATCCAAACTAGAGGGTTTGTACCCTAGCCCCCACCCCAAGCAAAAACAAAAAACAAAAAACAAAACTTTTCCAGATAATTTTTAATTGTCTGATCCTTGAGTGACCATAGACTTTGAAGGCCCCTTGAGGCCACCACTATGCAGGAATTTACTAGGTCCCTGGACAGGAAGACACAGCTCTCTGTTGTACTCAAAAGCATTCCTTGGCTATGAAGAATGCATGTCTCAAGATGGGGAATATGAGTTATGGCCCTCCTTCACCTTAGAGAGTTCTTTGCCTACTTGGAGTCCCTCTTCTTGCCAAGAGTTTGGCACAGACACAATCCCCTCTCTTTGTTCAAGAATCCCCAAATCCCCACCGATTTCCAGGGAGCTTAAACACCTATCATCAACTGATCTACTGTGGCCAGTCTGCTCTGAATCCTGGAATTCCTAGAGCTATGAATCGTAGATATGACCATCACAACTTCCCTGGATTAGAACCAGATACCAACAGAACTGTGCACAAAGCCTATCTGGACCAACTCCATTATGTTGAATAGATCCTATTTTTTACAGTTCCTACCTAAAACTCTTTTAACCCTTACATCCACCCAATCTATCTATGATGGGATCAAGAGGAGAAAATGGTGATCCTAGCCTACAGACCACCCTAAGAAGTTGATTTAAGGATCATCCAGCATCTGGCCTTCTTCCATGTCTGACAGCAAAGCCCCATGACTTGATGGCTAGCACCTGCTTTCACATCCAGAGAGTCCCTTGAAAATGCAGCTTTTTAAGGAATCTGCGGGCCTTATATTGTCTAAAACATCAAATGGCCTATGCTTTAAGCACCAGAGAATGCATGAGTAGACTTCAGCACTCAGCAGAGAAACCACTGGGCGAAGAATGTGTCCTTGGAGTTGTTAAATGGAACTTAACATTTTAACAACTCACCTCTGCTTCAATACTGACTGCTACTATGACAGGACAAAAATTCTCTGTCCCTAAACTTAAGGAAAAAGTATTCAGTGTTGGCTCCTAGCATAGTGCTTTATACATCGAGGGTGGCCAATTAAGGTTTTTGATTTGGTTTCATTAGTATTTCACTGAGTGGGAGAAATCACCACTTAACTTTTACACAGAGGGCTTCTTCCTCTGTTTTGTCAAGGTTGTAAGTTTGTCTTATGACTTGAGCTATTTCAGGGAAGAGAGGCTCCAAGTTTAGCCTGGGGCAAAAGGAAAAGGCAGGTCAGCCTGTCACCATTTTATCCACTGGGTTTCCACCTATATTATTATAGGACCCCTTGGGGTCTAGGAGTTAAACTCCCTCTCCTTCAGTCTTCTCAGCGGTAAAACTGACAAACTCACCTCCAAACTTTTTGCTTAATCTCTAGGGACAGAAAGACTTGTTTTACTGCCAACACTGTGTTGTTGGCATGCCCCAACTTTATAAATAGCCTCAATAGCTGCAAAAGACAGGGACGAAAATAAAATTTACCGGTTTTCACTCTTCCCAAGACAAATCCACGAGTAGCTTAGCCAGATTGCCTGCAACTTCTTGTAAATAATTTCATGGTAATTTTACTATAGAAAAGAAAAAGGAGAAATAGTAGGTAAAGTCCTAGGAACTTCTCCTTTGTCTCAATCGTCCATCTCTTCTCACACTTGGAGTGACAGGAACAGAGAACAAGGATGGAAATGATATGATTGATACATATACAAAATCTCACCAGTGGTTAAGACTTTCAGGGGAAATTTAGACCACAGCCTCAGCTTCTCAGTGCTCACTACCCTTTGGAGTAGTTCTGTTTTTAAAAATAATAATTTAAAAAATGCAACACTTGGAAGCTTCTGATTAGATATGAGAGATGAACAGTGTATCTCCCCATCAAAGGTGATGCTTTGTAGGAGAGCTCAGTTCCCAGAGGACTGATGGTTGCAAGCTTGTGATTGTCACAGAGAAGAGGAGGAGGTGGAGGACTTGAAAAGGGTCCCTGCTTGAGACAATGAGGCCAGCTGTGAGACATGGCCTAAGATTACAGGGGCCCACCATAGCTATGCATGCCTAAATCACCTCGAGTCTTTTCCTATTCCAATCCTTCTGACACCTGTCTCCAGACTAATCCTTCTAATCTAAACAGCTGTCTTGATCACGTCATGCTTCACCATTAGTGGCTCCCCAAGGCCTCCAAAAATGTCAGTTACACCCTAGGCTGGCCTTTATATTGTGCAAGAATCTGGCTACCTCTGACATTTAATCTTCCTCTCTCTCCAACAGGAATCTGCCATTCCTGTCGGAAGTCTCTGCATCACTTCCTATTTGCCTGCTTCAATACCTTTACTTGTGATGGTCTCTATTCTCCTCACCTCTTCTTCCCACCCCTTCTAAACCCTTCTAAACACCCAGCTTCAAGGTCTGATACAAAGAGATTCCAAAGATTTAGAATTAGGTAGATCTGGGTTAAATTCTAGCCCTACTACCTGCTTGCTGTGTGTCATTGGGCAAGTATCTGATCTCCTCTGAATCTCTGCTTCTTCAACTACAAAATGAGAATGTTCCCACCAGATTCATGGTAGATACTCAGTGAAGACTAATTCCTTTTTTCTGCATATCTACCCAACTCCAGGCACTCTCCCAAGGTCCTAATTCCAATCAAGTGGGCCATAAAATATGGTTGACATATGAGAATAAGATTTGGGTACAGTAAAATTATCATCAAAGAATGGGCCAGGTCAGGAATGTAAAAATCCCAAGACACTCTCAGGACAAAGTTCAGAGGCCAAGGTGCATGGGTTCACTTTCTGGCAAAGACACATGGAAATTTCAGTTCCAAGGGAGTGGAACCCAATACAAGTACTTGGAAAAGAGCCAAACAGTTCATAGTTGGGCTATTATAAGTATTGACAGAACTCACTGTTAGATAGCTGAAAGAATTACTGAATAACACATTTTTACAATTCCTCCCAAACTGACAAAAGATGCCAATTAACATTCACTTCCCTGATACTTGAATCTTAATTAAAAAGAAGAAAAAAGTTCTACCTTTCCGACCCCCGCCGACGGAGAGAAGCAGCCCACCTCGGGGGCGGGGGTGCCTTCGGTCCTCGTGGCCGTTCTGAAGCAGCCCGGGTAGCTTCAGCCCGACCCTCAACGAGCCCAGCGGCCTCAGCTGCGAGCGGAGCGGCGGTAGCGGCCCCTCTCAGAAGACCACCAGATCACCTCTTCCTGTGGCCTCGCCACGGCGACCTATGGACAGAGCTGCGCGCGGCCTATGTGTATTCCTCCATCATATGCTGACCTTGGCAAAGCTGCCAGAGATATTTTCAACAAAGGATTTGGTTTTGGGTTGGTGAAACTGGATGTGAAAACAAAGTCATGCAGTGGTGTGGAATTCTCAACGTCTGGTTCATCTAATACAGACACTGGTAAAGTTACTGGAACCTTGGAGACCAAATATAAATGGTGTGAGTATGGTCTGACTTTCATAGAAAAATGGAACACTGATAACACTCTGGGAACAGAAATCGCAATTGAAGACCAGATTTGTCAAGGTTTGAAACTGACATTTGATACCACCTTTTCACCAAACACGGGAAAGAAAAGTGGTAAAATCAAGTCTTCTTACAAGAGGGAGTGTATAAACCTTGGTTGTGATGTTGACTTTGATTTTGCTGGACCTGCAATCCATGGTTCAGCTGTCTTTGGTTACGAAGGCTGGCTTGCTGGGTACCAGATGACTTTTGACAGTGCCAAATCAAAGCTGACAAGAAATAACTTTGCAGTGGGCTACAGGACTGGGGACTTCCAACTACACACTAATGTCAATGATGGGACAGAATTTGGAGGATCAATTTATCAAAAAGTATGTGAAGATCTTGACACTTCAGTAAACCTTGCTTGGACATCAGGTATCAACAGCACTCGCTTTGGCATTGCAGCCAAATACCAGTTGGATCCCACTGCTTCCATTTCTGCAAAAGTCAACAACTCTAGTTTAATTGGAGTGGGCTACACTCAGACTCTGAGGCCTGGTGTCAAGCTTACACTGTCTGCCCTGGTAGACGGGAAGAGCATTAATGCTGGAGGCCACAAACTTGGGCTTGCCCTGGAGTTGGAGGCTTAATCCAACTGAAAGAAACTTCTGGGAACGGATATCAGAAGATTTGGCCTTAATATATTTCCAGTGTGACCAGCAGGCTTTTTTCCCCCAAGAAGGTGATCAAAACAAA
>CM052895.1:43490373-43601611 GCA_028534135.1 Potos flavus
TTTTTTTCCCCATTTGCTCGTTTGTTTTGTTTCTTAAATTCCACATGTGAGTGAAATCATATGGTATTTGTCCTTCTCTAACTGACTTACTTCATTGCATTTTAAAGTGATTGCTTTGCATCATAGGAAGAGAACCAGTTGTCGTGGGGCCAGAACAGAGGGAGCGAGACCAGTTGGAGGCATCGCAACAGTGAGTGAGAGATGACTGGGCTTCTGTAAGGCTGATGGCTGTTGGCCCCGAAAATGCACAAATTAATATATCTCAGAGTTAAATACATGCTTTTTAAAAATAATGAGAATTGAGGATTTTGTTTATTTTTTTTAAAGACTTTATTTATTTATTCGAGAGAGAGCATGAGCTGGTTGAAGGGCTGAGGGAGAAGCAGATTCCCTACTGAGCAGGGAGCCTGAGGCAGGGCTCGATCCTGGGACTCCGGGATCATGACCTGAGCTGAAGGCAGATGCCTAACCAACTGAGCCAACCAGGTGCCCCAAGAATTGAGTATTTTAATGTTGATGTTGATCCCAAGAAATGCACTAATATTATGGAAAAAATAATGCCCAATTTCCTGGGCATTAAACTGACACATAATTTTTATGTATTTTTTTATGAATTCTCATGCCTGGGCAGAAAAGAACACCTACACCAGTCATAACCATAGGAGCTTAGAAACAGTGACTGATTCTTCTGCCAAGCAAACTCTTGTTCTCTGTGATTAGCAGAGGCTGAGTCATGCAGGCAACAAGCCTGTTTATATACAGTTGTCTTAAAATAGGCTGGACGGTAGAAGGAGGGAAAAAGGTGGAAATCATATTCCCAAGTTGTTCTTACTAATTTCCTTTTGGGGGCATTGGGTGCAGGGAGATCTATTATCAAAGATGTGTCAGCTTATCCTGGGAGGCTGGAGTGAATGGATTCTGTGTGCACATGTGTATATCTCACTACTTTAATAACCCATCCATCACCATAGCTAACTATAAACAAAACAAGCTCACAGAAATTCCGTCAGTGAAAAAGTTGAGTGAAATGGCTTCATTTGGTGACATAAGTACCTCCCACCCACCATAGCAAATTTCATATGCATCTAAATTGCCTGGCAGCCAATAAGACAGGTTTGAAATAAATAACTTGGTAAATTCACTCTACAGAAGCTATAGTCTATAAGGCAGAATTTGGGCTTGTTCTCTGGGTAATGAATTTATCACACAAAACAGCATTCTTTGATGTGAACCTCATAAGGGAAAGGGAGACCCAGTACTCTGCTTTACCTCAGCCTTTAACCCCATTTCCTCTCTCGAGGCTCCACACTGGGGCTTGCTTGGCTGGTTGAGATGTTGGGGCAGTGGGGTGAAGGGGGAGTGCTACCTGAGACCAGAACAAAAGTCTGGGGTCAGCTCAGCTCTCATTTTTCCACAGGGCAGAGCAATCAATGTGTTTGTTTACTTACTTACTAACAAACAAATGAAGTTTTGTGAGAGGGGAATAAAAGGAAAATGTTAAGTTTATACATACTTATATAGTAATGAATAAACCGTTAGGTAATTTATTTCATAAGATTTTAAACATATCAATAAGGCTCTAGTCCAAGATATAGAAGATACTCCCCCCCAAATTATTCAAAATTGGTGTTAATTGTTGAGAAAATGCTGGTAAAATTTCACAATTTCAGAAGCATGGAAAAAATCAAAATTTCCTTTCTCCCTTCCTATAGCCCCTCCTCCTCTCAAAGCAACCACAGTTACACGGGGTCCATATCCTTTCAGATTATTTCTAAGCACACACAAATTTATGTGTAATAGGTAACAGTACTAAGCATAGCATAAAGCATAGATTTTTTTCAAGCAGGGATTCTACTACACATACTATTTATTCTGTAAACTGCTTTTTTACTCTCTAGACAATGTAAAGAGCTACCTCATGCTTTTGAACGAATGCTTATTATTTTGCCAGCCTCTCATTGGCAAACATTTAGAAAGTTACTTTTAGTTACGAAGTTTTCTATGTAATGGTAGGATTCTTTCTGTGTGAGGATGGAATGTACCTATGCTGCGGGACGATTTTTATCTAAATGCTTTTAAACCAACTGTGGATATGAACTGAGAACCATTTGAATTTACGGAAAACAGGCCCTGAGGCTTTACGGAACTCATCCAAGGTTGGAGGGCACTGAGCCGGCTGCCTGCTTCTCAGCCTGGGGTCTTTCTTTTTGAGCCAGCGAAGCCACTGTCCCCTGGGGGACTGGAAGGGCGCCGAGAGGGGGAAGAAGCTTTCAGCGGAGAAAATAATACAAGGAAAGGAGGCAGGAAAGTGACACAACGGGCAAGGGAAGAAGGAAGGACAAAGGGAGTCAGTGACCTTGCCAGGGGCCCTCAAAGAGAAGAGAGAGACCACAGGAGGGACTAAGAAACTGTGTGGAGACCCTTGGAGCCATTTTTTTTCCAAAGGATATTCTGTTGCCAAAATAAAATTTAAGGGAGAAGCCAGAAAGCATTCACATAGGAAGGACATTGTGAAATTTTGATTAAGTCCTGGCAGATGACTCAAAGAACATTGCCATGACTCAGATTGGAATAAAAAAGCATGATGCAAGCTTTAGGAGGGGAATGGTTTTCATGCAGTTATTTTGGGGCTCATGCATACCAATGATGAAGGTTATAAAAACGACGTATGTTGGTTGCCTCTAGGCAAAATTGCAGTGGCGCTGCCAACCCTGTCTGGGTCCCCACTCCCTCATCCTCAGCTTTCTCCCACCTTGGATGGCATCCTCCCCTCTCTGAGCCCTGAGTCACCATGGAAGCTCCCCAATTTCTATAGTGCGGGGGAGCCTAGGGGCAGTTATTTAAGAATGCCGTAAAGCAAGACAAATAGCAAAGTTTCCAAAAGATGTTTTTATCCACATTCTACATTATTTGAAGAGCAAGTTAATTAGTCATCTCAAACAATATTTCTCTTACTTTGTAGGAGGTGTTTTGAGGGACTGGAGAAAGTGAAATCCCGCCCAGGCCACACACTTAATCCTTTGTACTGCTGGCCATGGTCCCCATGTTCTCTCTGCTTCCTCCTCTTCAAAACTTGCTCTGAGGACTCGTGAGGACAAGCTCAGATAAGGCACTCCTGGATTGTAAAGTAAGCTCAGCTGCTGCAATGACTGGGCCTATCTGCATGAGTCAGGGAAAAAGACTTAACCCAAAGAATTCATCTATTTGGGGTACAATGTTAGTTGGTAGAATATTCTGGAAGAGAAGTTGGTCCTCACAGGCTCCTGATGTTTGTCTACCTCTCTGCCTGCTCCCAACACCAGACCAAATGAGAGTCTAGAGATTTAGTTGATGCTTTTAGGTTAGGGAGAAATTACACTATCATTGGACAAATAAAATATTGGGTAGATTCTTGAGCATGTTAAGATATACAAATGAAGATATCCTCATTGTGAGTGAAATGTGCTATTTTAAATACACTGGGTCCTTTTCATAGGCTCAAGCCTGATAAGGACATAGGAGCTCTGGCGAAGGGTTCTGCAAGGGCTGAAAATAAGAATTGGATTGCCCTCAGGGAGTTTATAAGAGGATGTTAAAGTGGAAGTTTTAACCTAGTTGTTGATGTTCCAGGGAATTTCATTCCTTACTGCCTTTCCTAAGGGGAGGACGTAGACTAACAAGAGACTGTAGAAAACAGAAACTACTCTAGATATTTTAATCAAAATGAGGTTCATTTTGAGGGATTTGGTGGTTTGAAAGTTTTAGAAGGGCTGGAGGAGCAGACTTCGGGCTCTGCCTACAGAAGCTGACATTTGGGGCAGACCCACTGAATGTGCCCCCAGGCGAGCTGTCACTCTGGCCGCTCTCCAGAGAAGAAGAGTCAGGAGGCTAACACTAGAATTTAGAGCCATGACATCAAGCTCATACCACTGGAGCTCTGATCCAGAGAGAAGAAAACATCTGCCATGGACTGATGCAGCTGCTTCTTCAGTGTCTGTGAAGAAAGTAAGTGGGTACTGGATCATGAATGCCAAAAAGTACTATGTCCATCTCTGTGGCCTTGTTGGCAGGGAGAAGGTCCCTTGCCCCACCTGTCTGCTCCATTCTGCCTTCTAAGTCTTGTTCAAGGGCCTTCGGTTGGCAGAACCCAATTTGTATCCAGAACCTTAACTGCAGGAAAATCTGAAAATGATGATTTTCAATTTTGCAGTATAGGAAAGCACAGAAGACAAGAAATTGGAGTTGATGCTGGGGACCAATTCACCATATCTGCTATAGAAGGGAGGACTGGGGTGGAGTGACATTAGAGGGGTGATGCCCATTTCCTCCAGGTCCAGGGAGATGAGCTTCAGACACACCAGTCGGAGAGTTAGCAATGTGTCGTCAGCACTTTGCAGGTTAGGAGGGGGTAGGGGAGGGAATTCTGATCCCAACCTGGGGAACCTAAGAATGACAGGTGCTTTGACTGCAGGAGCTGAGGTGATTTGGAGCTGCATTATGACTGGCCTGTTCTCTCAGAGTTGGGGCTTCAAAAGGAAGAAAGTAAAAGGAAGCATGAAGGTTTCCAATGGACCTAATGGCCCCCACTCAAGAGAGAGCTGGTGTGGAATGACTCCAGTCTGTGCAAGAGGGTCATCTGAAGTGGAGGAGGGGCTGTAGCAGGAAGAGGGTAGTGACCGGCTCTGACTTCTTAGGGGTTAAGCAAAGAGCCATAAAGCATGGAGCAGGAGGAGAGTGGAACAACCCTATTAAGAAGGACTCCCAAGAATTGACAGACTTTCACCCTAAGAGAAAGAATCAGGTTTTACATTCTTCTAGGCCTGCTGGGTATGCTGAAGTCTCAGGTCAGCTTCAGACAAGTATAAATGGTCCTGCTTCCTTGAATCTCC
This sequence comes from Potos flavus, assembly GCA_028534135.1. Taxonomy (NCBI): domain Eukaryota; kingdom Metazoa; phylum Chordata; class Mammalia; order Carnivora; family Procyonidae; genus Potos; species Potos flavus. Next base: position 43,495,242 of record CM052895.1, read on the forward strand.
TCTCTCCCTATACTCATGGGTCAGAAACTAAGTACGAGAAGGGAAGGAGAAGGAGCTACAAGGTGGTGAAAGTGAGTGAAAATGTAGAAATGGACTGATTTGTGTCCTCATCTTCAATTCCGATGGTTGAAGCCCGAAGCCCCAACCCCCAGTGTAGCTGAATTTAAGACCGGGCTGTTAAGGAAGTAATTAAGGTTAAATGAAGTTAAATAAGGCTAGAGCCCTGATCCAATAGGATTAGTGCCCTTATCAGAAGAGACACGAGAGAGATCTCTCTGTCCACCTCATTAGGACACAGCAAGAAGGCTATTGTCTGCAAGCCACGAAGACAGTCCTCACAAGGAACTGAAATGGCCAGCACTTTGATCTTGGACTTCTCAGCCTCTGGAACTGTGAGAAATAGATTTCTGTTGTAGAAACTATCCAGTCTACAGTGTTTTGTTGGGGGTAGCCTGAACACACTAACACAGTGAGCAGCCAACTAAGCCCCTTTCTCCGTCTGATTATAACCTGCAAGCTAGAGGAAGGGAAGACTCTCAACTTTAAAATGAGTTTAGAGTTTCAATGATTATATAAAGCTGGGTGTTTTGCTTATTTAACTGAAACCACAACTTGTTATATATTCCCAGAGTGAACAGAAACATCATGGAATTGTTCCAGATTTTTTTCTGGGAACTAGAGAAGAACTAGCCCGAAGAGTGAATTTAAAGAGACAGTGGGGACGGAAAAGAAAGCTGTTTGATAAGTCCATCCTAAGAATTGTTCTTGTTCAACATATTGATTATAAATTAACCTCAGAAACCAATACATGGTGTTTCATAGTCAAGATAACCCACATATCCTTGAAGAGACGGAGTGACTACAGGCCTCTTAGGCCTATAGTGACTATACCTGGCTGAGTGTACCAGTCAGAGCTGGATCGGCTCACCACAGGAAGAAAGACAAAGAGAGTGGGAGAGCAGGCTGAGGTTTTTGAAACCTATCCAAGTCCAGCACAAGGGGGACTCTTGGCCCAATAGCCTGAAATGTTTCCATTTCCATAGCAAACTGTCCCTCTGGTGAATGAGAGGGCATCCATCTTTCTAAGTAGAGAGATGCTCCTTAGGGTTGATTAATTACCATTGTTGTGATTCCATCATCACCTTTGGATAAATCAGCTCACCATGTAACAAGTTGAGAGAGAGAGAAAATGCTAGGGGTTGAGGGGAGCGTTGGGGGAAGGATGGAGAGAGATGGTGCAGTGGGGAAAACCTAAGATTATTTCAGCTTTACAGTTGTATTTCTCATTAAAAATGTACACAGTAGACACACTGGTAATTCTGATTATACTTGGTCTTTCCATGGCTGGGGCTGAGAAGAGGATGTACCAACTTGCTAACACAAGTTTTTGAGTCTTCTGGATGACTTTACAATTCATGGTAAATTCATGGCTTGTCATTCCGGTTTGTGTATATCAGTCCCAGTGAGTTTGGTTAATGTGAGTCTACCCCTGCAGGAGGAGTCCGTTCTCAGTGTTTGCCAAACATCAATCAGTCAAGCAATAGATTGATAAAATTTCTAGTTTTAGGGGCACCTGGGTGGCTCAGTGGGTTAAAGCCTCTGCCTTTGGCTCAGGTCATGATCTCAGGGTCCTGGGATCAAGCCCTGCATCAGGCTCTCTGCTCAGCGGGGAGCCTGCTTCCCCCTCTCTCTGCCTGCCTCTCTGCCTACTTGTAATCTCTCTCTCTCTCTCTCTGTCAAATAAATTTTTTAAAAAATTTCTAGTTTTAAATCTGATAGCCACATACTAGTAAATTATCAAGGTAGATACATCATTGTGAATCTCTTGGCAGCTAGCCAATGTTTTTCCATTTTCAAATGTACCTAAGGCCTACATAAACAGAAGGAGAACTCAAGCTTGTGAGCCCTTCAGGAATCCATGCAGATCATGGCATTTAAGCTGGAGTTGTTTAATGAATCACAATCTAATTTCCTCTATCGTTCATGACTGTTTTGTTGTTGTTGAAAATGTTTGCCAAGCAGAGTCTTACAACTTCTCACTTTAACGTATTAAAGCATTTGGCATATGATAGTTATACTGCCTCAGGTGTTCAGCACAGGGACCAGTTATAATCGAGGTGGAAATAACAATTGAGTAAATAGTCTGACAAGGAAATGTACTTTCTTTCCAGGTACTGAAAGCCAGATCAAGGAGAGTATATCCATTAGCCATCCCTTGTCTGATTTCTTTAGCAACTCTGGCCCTTTTCCCAAGCAGGATAATTCTCATTACTAAAATAGCACAGCTCTAAAGCAAGCAGGCCACATGATGTTTAGATGGGGTGAGGACCCGTGGCAAACATTCTGACCTTCTACCAACATGAAACTAGAGTAGGTTAATGCCCTCTTTGCAGGAAGAAACCAAATCTGATGGGTCACAGAGGATCCAGATTTTGATGAGAAAAGTTGACCCTGATAAAAGCAAAAAATGTGGCCTCTTTTTACCACTTGTCTGTAAATCGTTTAGTTGACTGAACAAAATGAAACCATTCTTTCAGTTGTAAGAGTCAGCATTTCAGAGAAGTCTGTTTGTTTAATGTTAGATTTTGAAGATGTTGACTACATTATCAAAATTTGGTATACCCCCTAAAGGAAATCAGCACACTCTTTAAAGTCTAATTGTGGTTTAGATTGCTCAGTTGTCGACCAAGGAACAATGTAATGTGTTTGGACCCCCTTTCCTATGTGATTCTAGAATTTTACCAGAAATGAATAAATGCATAGCAAAGTAGGGTGGATTTATAGGTTTAAAAGTCAATAAAGCTAAAGATAAAAACTGAGCAAATGGAAATAAAGAACAATTCTCTAATTTACATACCATAAAATTTACCCATTGTGAGTGTTCAGTTATTTTTCACCAAATGGCAGTTGTGCAACCGTTATCATACCCAGTTTTAGAACTTTTCTATTGCCCCAGAAAGTTCTTGTATGCCCATTTGCAGTAAATCTCCACTCTAGCCTCAGGCTAAGACGCTAACCTAATTTCTGTCTTTATAGATTTCTTATAAATGGAATACAATATGTACTCTTTTGTACATTTGGCTTCTTTCAGTTGGCCTGGTGTTTGGCTGTTAGGAACAACACCGTGATGAACATTCTGTACAAATCTCTGTAGATGTTTGTTTTTCTCTCTCTTGGGTAAATACTTCAGAGTAGGATTGCTAATTGTGTGATAAGGTTATGTGTCACTTTTTAAGAAGCTACCAAACTATTTTCCAAAGTGGCTTTACCACCTTACATGCCCATGAGCAAAGTATGAAGGTTACTTCCCCATGTCCCCTCCAACACTTGTTATTGTCTGTCTTGATTTTAGCCAATCTGGTGAGTATGAAAAGGTAAGTCATTGTTTTAATTTTCATTTCTCTAATGAGTAATGACATGAACACCTTTTCATATGCTTATTAAATATTGCCGTATCTTCTTTTGTGAAATATTCATTTAAATCTTTTGCTTATATTTTATTGGACTATTTGTCTTATTATTGCGTTGTAAGAGTTCTTTATATATTCTAGATACAAGTCTTGCATTAGATATAAAATTTGCAATTATTTTCTCCTAGTCTGTGACTTGTTTTTGTTTTCTTAGTAGGATCTTTTGAAGAACAAAAGTTTTTAATTTTGATAAAGTCCAATGTATCAATAGTTTAATTTTATGGATCTTTTGGTGTGACTGGCTTTTTCTTTCATTTTTTCTTTCTTTTTTGGGGGGGTTCTACTATAAACTGCTTCATGGGAATATATATTCTCCTCTGTCCCCTTTGCTATATCCCTAAAGTTGTGTAGAAGTATTCTACTGTAGGAAAATAGCGATAGGGAAGAGTTTTCAGATTGCCACAATCTCTAAAAGATTGTATCAAGAATGGAGAAAAATGAGTCTGCATGAGATGAAGTGGGAACAAAACCTAAAACATAGCATGGAAGTTACGATTAGACAAATAGGGCAGTAAACCTAACATTAAATTAATATTCACAAGAGGATGGAAAGCAGGAGGGAAGAAGTGGCCACCAGTTAACACTATTGATTCTTTCCGGCGATGATAAAAGTAAAAGCAGAGGCCTCTGGGGGGACCTTGACTCAAGGTGGATCATGGGAGGGGCTGGTGATGGTTTCCTCTCCATCATTCTCTTATCTCTCTTTTGGTGACATAGATTGAGTGAGTTAGGAGAGTGTCAAAGAGAGGAGGGAGAACAGTGTGCTCAGTCAGTAACATATACAGAAAACAATGATGTGGAAACGTTGGAGTTGGGAAATCTCAGGCTTATATCCTGGCTCTGCCCTCAGCTGGCTAAGTCGCCTCAGGCCAGATACTTGATCTCAGAGTGTTGGTTTCTTCCCCCTTTAAAATGGAAACAATAATTCCACATCACAGGGGGGTGTGAGGATCAAGGGTGTGTGTTGGGGGTGGGGGGGATGCTTCTGAATGTGCCTGCTGCACAGTAGGATCCCAGTAGACTCCACCACAAGGACCTAGAGAAGTTCTGGGGCAAAGCATACTTAGATGTGGAAAGTGTGCTTGGCATTAGGTCCTGGAAGGTCAGAGAAGAAAACAACCGTTTGAGGCAAAAGTCTATACTCCTGCTATCAACCTACACAGACACTAAGAACAAGAATTCCAATGTCTTCAGTAATCTGATTCGAGGAGTGGAGTATAGGAAAGGCTCTCTGGGAGAAAGAAACCCCATAGTTTTTGTTGTTTTTATCTCAAGTTGTTAGAGGTATAGCAGATCTTAGACTCTAATTGAAAGATAAATGATACTGGAGAACAAATGGGAGAGGAAGAGATTAGTTGAAATCTAAGCACTGTCATTGAAAAAGAAAAAAAGCAGGAAGAATTTTTCTCATCAGTTAAATGAAGGGGTTGGTGTAGCTAACCTCTGAGACCATTTCTTGTTTATGATTCTATCATGAGGAAAAGCTTTTCAGAGAAACAAGACTACTTACCACAAGGAGAGTTTCCAGAGAGATTTTAAGATGATTGATAAGATAGAGTTGCCCAAAAAATTCCCTAAAGAGGGAATGAATTCTGAGTAAAATAAGAAAGCAGAAATAAAGAATTCCTACCTTAAAACACATGCCAGCATTTAAAAATTACTTTATAGAAAACACTGAGGCCAAATTTAATTCTATATGTAGAATCTTTTTTGTATAAAAATTCAGGAAGAGTTGATATTTTGGAATGTGACTCTGGGGATGGGTAACTTTCAGATTGCAATGTTAGACATAGCAACTAAATTTGGAAAGGCCTGGAGATTTGCAAATGGGTTATGTGAATCAGGAAGACAATTGAGAGACAGCTCCTTTAAAGGGCCTAGACCTGCACCTGCGCTTGAAGGAATACCGTGGCCCATATATGTCACAATTAAATAGATCGACATTGAAAAGAGTGTTTCCAGAGACTGGCAATTTTCCCCTAATTCTCTAGGTCTGCAAATCTGGTTGCCAGCACCCAGCCACTTAGACCCACCAGGCAGATTTATTTGTGGCATTTATAATGACTGTGACAGAGCTTTAAAATATAAGCTTCAACACTTAAATATGATGTTCTATAAAAATATAACTACTAAAATAACCCAGTCCTCACACCTGTGCTGAAGAGTTCTCATTCTTCCCTGGTCTTTTCTTCACCCTTCACTGCTCTGCTCTCTGCCCCGGGAGACTACCCTGTTTGGACTGCATCACAGGGCCCTTTACCCCCTAGGTCCCTGCAGGGACCCTGGCAAATACCATACCTCTGTGCTAGGTGTTGGGGAAGAAACCTGATAAAGTTTATCAACCTCAAGAGAATGGGAATTTTGTGTGAGTGAGTGTGCAGGTGTGCATGTGTGTATGTGTTTAACTATAATAGCAACATATGCTGATTTTGAAAAATTTCTGAATATGTCAAACTATGTAGAGGAAAAATTGAGAGGCATCTTTTCCTTTTAAATCAGAAGTTCCTAAAAGTACATCCAAATGACCTGCGTAGTTTTATTTCGTAATTATCTGCAATGCCTCTATGCTCAGCCTTTATACTGTGGTACTCACAGAACTTGGTCTTATGCTCACAGCTGAAACACAAGTGAAGGGAATGCTGACTTTGAACAATACGGTCTCCCTGAGATATGCAGTCTCTCACTATCTCTGTTCTCCTCTTTTCAATGAATAACCGTTTAATTATGACAACCTTTCTAACCATAATCTTAGAGGAGTATTTTTTCCTTCTGAACAATGTAAAGATATTTTTGAGTAAAAGAAATATTTTTTTAATTTCAAAAATAATACATCACTGGGATGCCTGGGTGGCTCAGTCAGTTAAGCATCTGCCTTCAGGGATCAAGCCCTACAGGGCATCAAGATTCCCGCTCAGCGGGGAGCCTGCTTCTGCTCTCCCCTGCCCCTCCCCCTGTTTGTGCTCTCTCGCGCTCTGTGTGTCAAACAATTAAATAAAATCTTTAAAAAAAATAATACATCGCTATGAACACCTTAAGCAAAAAGAAGTAAAATAAAATGTCAAGGTGCCCCGTTCCCCTCCTAATCCTTACCCCCAAACCACCTCAGTTCCGTACTCAGGGATAACCGTTGCTTAAACATATTTTGAAAATACCTGAATAAGCAGAACACATTTTCTTAAGATGTTTTAAGATATGAAAAAAAAGGTCGGAGAAAGAGAATTAGCCTGTATCTTGCCCATACGCGAAATGGGCTCAAGGTGAGAACGAAGCCTAGAAAGGGGGAAGCAAAAAGAATAAGAGACAAGGCTTAAAAAAAAAAAACAAACACACTCAGAGAAAAGTGTACCCCTAGAGAGGAATTCAGTTTGTTGGAGGGAAATGAAGAAGAGATTCAGTTTTACCAAGTTTTAAGAATTGAAACTTCCAGGGAGAAGTAGAGATAGAGTGTGGTTCACACAGCATGGGAAACAGCTCACTCAAGGGAATGTGGAGGGCTCTGGCAGAAGCATGACAGGGTCCCTCAGGGCTGTCGGTAAGATGAACAGAGTAGACAACATCTGATTGCTGGATACTCAGTTTTAAGGCCCTGGGCATAACCCATTTTAGCATAGAGGCAAAGGGATGATGGGATGGACAGAAAAGGGCTAGTAGTAAGAAAATATTAAGCACACAACAGTCCGACATAAACGACCCCAGTGGTATATTGACATTTTTAACAGAAGATTTATAATTAGGAAGTGTGGCTAAGAAGCTAAAGAGTGGTATTTACCAAGTAGGGTACATGTGAAAATCTTTCTGTTTTTTGTTTATGGCTGTGACTGTTTGCAGAGCCTACTACTGATTCGTAACCAGACTTCTTAGAATTTCTTTTTTCTCCCAAAAATAGCCACTGTATTTTTGGAGATCATTGTGTTGAGATTAGAGCCCTAAAGGCATTTCGCGTGAGAAAACATTTGAAAATAAGATCCCGCACAAGCTTTCCGAGGGCTAATTGTGGGCTTGAGCCCATTTAGGAAAGAGAGAAAAATCCTCCCTAAGGGGAAGTGGGAAGAAAAATGAGGAACAAAACTGCAAGAAAGAGGTAGACTAGAGATGTTTATGCTTGGTAACTTGGTGTTATCAGTTTCTGAGTGTGGTATGAAAAAACTTAATAGACAATGATTGAATAGGAAGTTATAAAGTGGAGAGAAATGAATGAATTCTCCAAAGTAGGGTTAAACTATTTTTGTTATTATTATTATTAAACACTTACTATTTATTGAGCTAGGTTTTTTAGGTATAGGAGTTATTAAGATAAGAGAGTTGTTGTGCAGGAAGACATAAGGCTTGTTTCGTTCCTTATTTTTTAAAACCTCCTTTGTAGTACTTTTCCCACTAGAGTATGTTGATCATTAGGTTGAAATCTGGCTTTGAAACCCTATTTCCCCTAATTATCGAGTAGATGGATGCCTAACTGTTGAGCCTCAACACCAGAAGGGAGGACTGTAGAGCAAGCATTTCTTCAAGGGGGCAGACCCCAGCCAGTGAGTAGCGGAGGGAGTGTTTAATAGAGAGTGGCAGTAAATAAAGGAGTAACACTAGCTGTTTCTACCTCCAGTCCTGAGTAGCTGTCTAAACCCGAGTATCAAAACGGCGGTTTCACTCATCTACCCCTTGCAAGTCACATACTTATTAGCCACATGATTTAAAAAAAGAAAGAAAAGCCTAATTACACTTAAGTAAGCTGAATATCAAGAGCCCTGGATATGGTTAGAATTCCTTTGACTGTAAGGCACAATGTGGTCATGTGCTGATGCAAAAAAAAAAAAAAGAAAAAAAAATCCACATGGTGAGATCCAGGAAAGCTGATCAGCGGGCCATGGGAAGGGTAAGAACCAAGTCGGCTTTGGACACGGGCTATGTTCTCCCTGCTCTCCTCATCCTTTCCCGCCCCCTTCTTTTCCCCCTTTCCCTTCCCCTTCTCTCCTCTTCTTTTCTTGGCAACTTCATTCTTTCCTCTATCTACTCAGTTGATCCAAAATGACTTCTGGATAGCCCGCTTTCTTTTCCTCATCCCTTCACTTTTGCATGTGCTGCATTTTCACCCTGGACAGTTCTCCCTTCTCTTCGTAGCTTGGTTGGATCCTGTCTGCTTCTTCAGAGTGTTCACAGGTGCGGCCTTCTCCAAGCAGCTGCCCTTGATCCCCCGAGGCTGGGTAAATGACCACCTTCCAGGTTCACCCATGCTAACTGTTCTGTCTTATGACTTTCCACTCTGTATTGTATTTCCCTAACCACTTTGCCTTTCTTCCACTACACTGAGAGCTCCTTGAAGGCAGAGACTGTCTGTTGTTCCCCTAGAGCTTTACCCTCTGGAAACCTCTGTGAATGGCATGCCCTGGGGTTATACAGTGCCCCTCTGACCAGAAGCTCAGTGAGTACTCTTTGAATGGATGAATGGGTGGATAAATGAATCTGTTGCTCACACTTCAGGATTATACATTGATTGTTTGTATTCTCCCAGCACCTAGTCTTCCCACTCTTGTCTTCCTTATCATGGCATGCATCAGATTCACTTGTGTTTGGAGTTCAAGCCCAGCAATTTCCTAGTGCAATTCGGGACAGGTCTAGCACTACATACAATTGTGCTGAAACCAATAGAGAAGGACACTGACTCACCTCTTGGATTCCCTGAGTGAGAATTCCAGCTGCCAAAGAAAGAGCACACCTGCAGGGAGATGGCTCAAGACCGGTGGCTTGTCCATGTCCAGGAGACAAGTTTACTTTGGATAACAAATGACTGAACTGGTTGGTACTCCTCTCAAAACTTCCATTCCCAACCAGAGAAATTCACCATGTGTAAAGAAAATAATGGTTTGTGTTATATTTTTGTGATTTTAAGAATATTCCCAGGAGGCACGTCTGTGTTCATTTTCTCACCAGGCTTAGAAAAACTCTCATTTTGGTTCTTTCTCTAGATTGCAGAAATTGGTTTTAATATTTCTGATTTGACTTCAGCATAGTCTGTGAAAACCACACATTAGCCTTGTCTTTAATGCAAAAATGGTCTCTTCTACAGTTCCTGGCTGCCCTGGGAGTCGTTACTGCCCATAATCGAGGCTCATACTCACCTGTGAAAGGAGGGTATAAAGTTGATTTGAACCCTAAAGTATTTCACAGCATTGTATAAATAACACTATTCAAGCTCTTTTCCGTAAGCAGCAGATCTTACTGCTAACAGGTGTCATAGTCCCAATAGGGCTATCCTAATTCTTGGGATCTCAACATCAAGAAAAATCATGTTCTGTTTCTAATTAGAAGCAAAAAGAGATAAACTGCTTTTTTTTTTTTTTAAATGAGAAAGTGGGATTTCCCTCCCAAAGCGCATGGGGAAATTTTTGGCTTACTTGATTTTGCTGCCACAACCACGGAGGTCAGAATGTCCTTAAGTATAAGAAACTGTTTTGAACTCTGTACCAACTTGAGTGTTAATTTCTATCACAGCTAGTTTCAGTGCCCTTGTCCATAGTTTGGTTTCACTCTCAAGCGTCCTTTACTCAATATAAATAAGTACCCAAAAAAAATCTTCATAGTAGTCTGAGGGACATTCCTTACAGATGAGCATAAAAGGAGTTTCCAAGAAGCAAGTGATGTTCTGGGATGGGAAGGTCAGAGAGAGAAGCAGGTCAGTCTTGATTAAAAATAGCCACTTAAACAGTAAGACTCTAATAGGGGTAAGTGCAGGGTAAGTGCAAGGAATTTTTGCTTTTATGAAGCCATGTAGATGTCTACTAAATATTTTGTTTCATTAATTTCAACTCCACCTTTCGGTTTCTGGGACATTTTGGATTAGGAGAAGCTGAAAGGAGGTAGCTTACAAGTAAACGATTTCCTTCTGCTGCGTAAATAACCTAACTGGTGGTGTGTTGGCTGATGGCCATACCCACTCATGAAGCTCCAAGCCAAGATTTGTTCTTTCCTGGGTTAAGATTTTTCCAGATTTTTAAGATTTTTCCACATTTAGGAGCAATTGCATTCTTCCCTTATTAAGCCTTGAGCAATCAAAGGAGGAATGGAAAAGGAGGAAGTTTCTCTGTCAGCAAGGTCACTAAATATTTCATTCCAGAAAGCCAACTGGCACTTGGTCAGCCATTCAGAGTTGAAAGGCCACAGAACACCTGGATCAGGTGTTTCCTTCCTTATCTTAAGGGTACAGTTGCCATATACTAGGACAATATCGAATGTGAACTGACCAATCAGCCTCCCAAATCTCCCTGCAAATCACACATCGGGCATCAGGTGATGCCAAGAATACTTTTTCTAGGCAAAAACATCTGCCCCACTTTCCAGTCCCTGATGCCTAAAATACCACCAGTAAAGATTTTTATCGGTGTATTAAAGAACTGGGTTTATAAGCCAAAGGTTTGGGATTGTGTCATTGGGTTATTGTGGCAAGTCACTTAGCCTCTTGGAGCCCATTTCTTATCTATACAATTGGATTAATAATGCTGTCTTTTAGGCTGTGAGGATTAAATGAGATATTAGCTGTTGTCAAACTTTGGTGCATAAGAAAATTATCTTGGGTTTTGGTTAAAAATGTAGATTTTGGTCTTCCTTCAGAAGATAATGTTTATTAACTTATTTTATAAATGTAAAAACTTGTATAAAAGTAAGCAATTGTTCTTGTCATCCTAGGCATTCCTGGAAGGGTTAACATTTTGAATGGTAATCAGCCTATTACACATCAGGAAAGGGAGTGGAGTTAAAGAAATTGATATACATTGAATATCCAATATGGTCTAGGCCTATTACTCATATTATTTAATTGTATGAGATAGGGATTATGATTCCCATTTTACAGATGAGGAATGGAGGCTGAGAGAAGTGAAGATTCTGGTTTGGCATCAAAGGGCAGTGTCTGTGGGCCTGCCTCCAAAGTCCAGGCTCTTCCCACTCTAGCAAAATTAATTCGCTAATAGATATGGATCCTTTTCTAAGTGGCCATAAGTGAAGACCAGGCTTTTAGAAGAGGAAAGATACAAGTAAGAGGTCCTCAAAGTGTGGCTTCCAGAATAATATCTTTAGCATCGCCCTGGGAACTTGTTAGAAATGTGAATGCTTGGGCCCCACTCCACACTTCTGGGTCAGAAACTGAGGCTGAGCATGGTTACACAACTTGCCCAAGGTCACACAAAACTCCAGCTAGTCCTCTCCACTCTCTCTTTATGACCTTTGGGCAAATCCTCCAATGAACACATTCACTCTTCTCCTGGGCTAAAGAACCTTGGGGGTCACAATTCTTTTTATTGCATCCCACTCCTGATGATCCCACCCTGGTTCTCCAGCAGCTAATCCATGCATCCTACATCATTGGCTCCTTGGGTGCTAGACATGCAAGTATGAAGGGCCTCCTATCTGATGTCCTCATCTGCGGGTGAAAAAAGACACAAGCTAATATTTACCGTGCAGGATGCTTTCAGAGAGACTAGGCGTATCAAACTTTACCTGAGGGTGTCAGGAAATGGTTATAATGGCTAACATTTATTGAGCACTTACCTCATGCCAGGAACTGTTCTAATTTTTTTTATACTTATTTAATCATCTCAAAAATCCCCGGAGGGAGGGACTATTATTATACCATCTCACTGATGAGAAAACAGTCACAGAGAGGTTATATAACTGCCCCCCAAAGGCCCAAAGGCCCATAGTCAGTGTAAGCTAAGCATTTCCATTATGTTTTTTCTAAAAATTCAGTTTTGTGGCACCTTGACATGACTTTTTAAAAAATTAATTAATTTATTTTAGAGAGAGAGAGGACATGAGTGGGGGGAGGAGCAGAGGGAGAGGGAGAGAGAATCCCAAGCAGACTCCCCGCTGAGCCTGGAGCCTGATGCAATGCGGGGCTCGATCCCATGGCACTGAGATCATGACCAGAGCAGAAATCAAGAGTCAGATGCTTTACCAACTGAGCCACCCTGGCGCCCCAACTTTACATGACTCTTAAGAGCTGTGTTGTTATAGCTAATGTTTCAGTATGTGATAGCTAGGGTATTATCTGTGAAGAAAGAACAAAGTATGAAGTACCCGAGGAAGCTGCTTTGATTTTTAACAGTGTGGCTGGCTCATCCGCGAAAGCAATACTGGGGAGAAGAGAGTTAACTTGGTATAGACATGTCATTTTCAAAACTGATAACTCATTTCCTTTAGGTGCTGTTATGCTTAGATTAACTTTTCACTCTCTGCCACCCAGCCTTTCCACTGGGAAAAGCCCCATTTTGTCATTAGTCAGCTGATTTGCTCTCCAGTGTGTGAGAGTGGTCACATGGGAGACTAGTGTAGATGACTCAACACGACCCATCACTGCCACTAGAAAAATATCCCAAACCAAGATCTATGGGGTCTGATTTCCTGGTGTCATTTATCTAAAGAGCAGTATCATCTCATTGATCCTATAGGAATCCCCTCCAGAGAGGGGATTTCTCAGAAGGACCTAAGTGTGCAAGAGGAACAAGAATCCAAATTTAACATGGATGAGGACTGTGAGAAAGAGAGTACCCGAGAGACATTTCAGAAATAGATTGGTTTGGAATGGAGCGTGATTAGGCAAGGAAGATAGAAATGGTCTATCCTAGGAGAAGGTTTAAGATCTCTTCTCACAGAGGAACTCAGGGTAGGAGCTGGGAAAGGGAGTCAGGAGAGTAGCAGCTTCTTGGGGCAGTTTTCACTCTCTTGTCTCCCTTCTCAAGGAACTGGCCCCTATCACACGGTTGGGCTCCCAGCCCCTGTGTCTGAATTGCATGACCCTATTCTTTGTTAGGCATAGTTGATTGGTACAGGGGACCTCTGAGCAAAATGGAGCCAAAAAGATTTCTCTCTCAAGGATTTGGAAGTTTGAACCGAGAAGTACAGATATCAGGATTTCCTGGTGTGGAGTGACGGGTGTGGTCTGGAACTGTCGCTAATGCTAATGACTGGATCTGCCTTGGGTCCTGCCTTCCTTTAGGCTGGTTGTTCAGCTCTTCCTGAGATTTCCTTATTTGTTACTTGCTTACTGATGTTTAGATTAGCTAGTCTCGATTTCTATAATTTGGGATCAGAAGGGCCTAATCTAAGACTTTCAGAAAGCTGGCAAACACCTCTCTAGGCTTCAATGCTTTCTTCCCAATTCTGATCCAAGGAAACTAACTTCTTCTAAGTAAGATTGGCAGGTTAATTAGCTGGAAATTAAGGCTCCGTTGACAGTTGAGACTACTTAAGGGTGGAAACCAAGAAAAGTGGCCTCTCTCTCTCTCTCTCTCTCTGTCTCTTAAAAAATTTAAATTATATCTCAGGGAACAAGATTAAGGACCAACCACGATTGACTCCAGCCAGGGGTAGCTGAGCAGCCTATCAGCTGATGTCGGCTAAGATTTCTAGAACATATTACTGGCTGCTAAGCCAGACTTATCACATCGGACTATCTAGGACCCAGGAACATGCATTTTAAATAAGTTCCCTCATCAAGTTTTATGTTATTTTTTGAATATATATATAATATACATATATATATATATATATAGCACTTAATTCTTCTTAAACATTTATTCTTGGACTACTAAGCAAATTACCACAAACTGGGTAGTTTAAAATGACAGAAATGTATTCTCTCACTGTTCTGAAGCCCCAAGTCCCAAATCCATGTGTTGGTAGGCGCATGCTCCCACTGAAGGCTCTGGGGAAGAATCCTTCTTCACCTCCCGTAGCTTCCAGTGGCGGGCAGTAATCCTTGGTGTTCCTTGGCTTGCCTCTGTGTCTCTCCAATCTGCACCTCCATCATCACATGGCCTTTTCTCCTGAGTGTCTGTGTCTCTATTTCCCTCTTCTTAGAAGGACACCATTCATCGGATTAGGGCCCACTTAACTGAGTATGGCTACTCTTAATTATACTTGTAAAGACCCTATTTCCAAATATGGTCACATGCGTAGGTATTAGGGATTGGGACTTGAAAATATCTTCTTGGGGAACACAATCCAACCCACAATACTTCCTGTTGGACATTTATGTTGTTTCTAATTTTTTCCAAATGATAATGGTACAGTGGACATTCTTTTATATAAATCTTTGATGTCATTGTTTCCGATTATTCCTCTATGAGAGATTACTAGAAGTCAGTGGTGGGTCCGGTGGAGTATCAATCGGAGTCCAATCAGGAAAACAAAAAACACTCAAGTTTTTATAACAATGGGTAAGTTCATGCAAAAAATTGTTCACGTGGGTTATAGCTGTGGAATCATTCAGGGCAAGTGAGGTAACCCCGAGTTTAGGATTGAAGCCACTAGCACCCTGTGAGCACTTAATGGAATCTAGAACCACAGAAGGCCTGTTGGGCAGGAAGTGGATCCCTAGCAATGGATTGTGGAAGTGCCACCCAAGCTAAAAAGAGGGAGAGGAACTACCTTCTCCTTTCCTCTCCCACCCCAACTTCCCACTAGTATCTCCCTCAGCCAAGTGACCAGAGAATCAAACACATGACCCCCAGGCGTCAGCTCCCTGCAATTCACAGCAGACCAGGCCAAGGCAGAAGTGACCTGAAGGCAAATGGACAGAGGCTGGCATAGGTATGGGGCATTGTAAGGGTCTGCTGGGTTGCTAAATGCTTTCCAGAACGTGTCTAGCAATGTACGCTCTCATAGTTATAAATGAGGGCCTGTCTCATTACGCTTGTGCTTGTATTGAGAATTTAAATTTTTTTAAAGATTTTATTCATTTATTTGAGAAAGAGAGAGCATGAGCAGGGGGCAGAGGCAGAGGGAGAAGCAGGCTCCCCGCTGAGCAAGGAGCCCGATGCAGGATTCAATCCTAGGACCCTGGGATCATGACCTGAGCCAAAGGCAGATGCTTAATGGACTGAGCTACCCAGGCACCCGAGAATTTAAATTTAATAAATAACATTTTCCTCTTCTTTCAAAGGCAGTGCATAGTCACTGTGAGAAATTTGGAAACTAGAAAAGCAAACAGAAAAACTTTAAATCCTCTCTGCCTTTACCACTCAGTGACAATCACGGTTGACAGTGCCTCATACACATCAGCAAGTGTTCAATAACTATTCTAGAAACGGAATAGAGTAATGGACTAAATACCTTATCCCATGCAAAGTGAGAGTTCCTGTTCATGAGTGTCCATCTTCTAAGCATTTTTCTGAACATTTGCTCTCCTGAATTCTTGAACTTGCATCCCAGCATTATGCAACTAAAAAATCCAGCCAGAAATCCCACCGATTCTGCCTTCTGGTCCCCCAGTTTAATAGTCGATCTCACTGGATGGCAAACATTCACAAAGCCTTTTCTTCTCAGCTTTGTATCCCCAAATCCAGCCCTGTGTGAGGCTTATAGTAGGTGTTCTGTATGTAAGTGTGTGTGTGTGTGTGTGTGTGTGTGTGTGTATACTGGTAACAGAACGAGTACGTGAGTACTCTCTTGGAAATTAACCACATCAGCACCCTCAGCATTACATAAACTCAAAAGTAAGATAGGGAATCATTTTCTCACAGAATAGCACAATAAAGTTATGGCCCCTGGCAGTGTTCTAGAAATGGAGGAGACTCCTCTCAGGCTCTGGAATATGCCAGAAGCTCTAGAGTTTACTATTCCTCAGGTAAGGCAGCTTCTTCCCTAGGTCTGTGTCCAAACAGATTTTCAAAGAAAGCATTATATGAACACATCCAAGACTCAGACCGAAAGACAATGCTGCCTTGAGTAAATAAAAGCCTGCAGGATCTGTGGAAAGAGAGGACGCCATTTGTTCACGTTCATTACAGATAACTGAGGCAGAGACAGCACTGTGTCCCTGGCCCCCGGCCCTCCGCTTACAGTATCAGAGACTCGGGCAAATCAAAGGCAGAGCCTGCCTTTAAGTCCCCTCACTGGACTCTGCTTTGTATTTTTTTCCCCACATTACTGAAGTGATGACAGAAAGCCCCCACGGGCCCTGTAAGGGATATGAGGCATTTTGCAACTTTGTTGAGCCCTTGAAATAATTTCCAGACATTTGTTTTCTAAAAGAAACAGACATCGTCCGCCAAGATGCTGGGTGTCGTGTCAGACAAGGTTGTGAGCTACCAAGGAAGGAGGAAGAAGGGTGCTTTCTGCTGTTAGGGGTAAACCAGGTACTGTGTAGGGGATTCAGGCGAACAAGGTTGGACAAAGGGAACTAGAATCAGGACGCAGTGGTTGCAGAAGTGTAGGTGCCCCGGAAAAGGAGGAGAGGAATGAGGACAAGATATCCTCGACTCTTCTTGTCTGGAGTTTTCAAAGCAGCGAGCTCATCTTCCTTAATGATCTAGCTGCTGCTCAAAAGTATTTTTTCCTTCCTTCTATTTTTAAGCCAAAGTGTTCAATGGGAAACATCAGGGATCGAGGCCAAGGCAAAGAGGTCCTCACGCAGATTGGAAGTTTTGGAACATTTCTAGCAGTTTCCATTGCTTCGTGCTCCTCCTCCGGTCACTCTAGCCTCTCTGCAGTTGGCTGAGACACCCAGAAGAAGGGGCTACAGCTCCTTCCCCTTGTTCTGCCTCGCTCAAACACCACTTCATCTCTCCACTCCAAAGACGCTGAAGAATTCAGAGAATGTAAGACGTGTTCCTTTTTACAAAGAAAAAAAAAGTCTTAGCTCAGGCAAGTCATTCTTTCTACAAATATTTCTTGAGTACTTATCCTGGCTTGGGTTTTGCTCATCTTGGTGCTGGTAGTGCAGCAGCAAACCAGACAAATCCTTGCACTCAGGGGCTTGTGATCTGCGGGGAGAGACGGACAGATACAGGTTGAGGATGTTCGAGGGCAGTAAGAGCTGTGGACCAACTAGGGCAGAATGAGGCAAAACACAGGAGATGGAAGTGAGATGGGGCTGTGCTCTTTTAAATTGGGTGGCCAGGAAAGGCCTCGCTGATAAAGGACATTTGAGCAGAAACCAAAAGAAAGTGGGAGAAGGAGCCAGGGGAGATATAGGGAAAGAACATTCTAGGCAGAGGAAATAGCAAATCCAAAGGGTGGGAGTCCAGAGTGAAGGTTGCTTGTTCAAGAAGCAACAAGGAAGTCAGGGTGCCTGGGACACACTGAACACAGGAGGCTTTTGCCAAACTTCTACCCAGAGACCAATAGTGCGGCTTGGACTGAGACAGTCAGGGTAGACGTGGTTGAGATGTGGTCAGATCTGTGAGATATTGTGAAGGCAGAGCTTTCAAGATGTGCTAATAGATATGAGGGTAGAGGATGAATAGCTTGGAAGCTGTGGAAGAAAATCCAGAGTTTGTTTTAGATGTTTCCGTTTGAGATACCTTTTAGATATTCAAGTAGAAAAGGCAGCTGACTCTAAAGGTCAGGGATTTAGGGGAAATACTAATGTGGGTATCTGAGGTCCGGGAGATGAGGAGGCCTCAGCAGGGGACAGGGAGGAGGAGCTGTCAGTGAAGGGCACGAGAGAGGAGAAGGAGAGGTCTGCTCTCCCTGCCAAGTGAGAAGGAGTTGGAGGAGGCCAGAGGAAGGGGCAGTGCGGAGGTGACAGGTGACGCCCACAGTGGTGGCCTTGGTGGAGTGTAGGGAAGGACCTCAGGAGAAAAGAGAGGGAGTAACGCAGAAAAAGTGGGCGAAGACTCACTATCGATGGAAATAGGAGATGGGACAGAAGCTGGAAGCGATATAGGGCTAAAGGAGAATTTTTTCATGATGAGAAGTAGAAGTATTCCTTTTTCTTTCATGTAGTGTTCCTTTAATTTTTAATTACACAAGGAAGACATGTTTACTGTAGCCCCATTAGAAAATATAAAGAAGAAAACAGAAAAAATGAATGTATCCTACCATGAAGGCCTGCAGCTTCTGTAAACATTTTGGTGTGTAACCTTCTGGACTTTTTTCCATGCTCTGCAAGCTATTTAGTAACCTATTTTTTAACCTCCACAATATAATCTGAATACCTTTTATGTCAGTGTGCACTTACATCATCTTTATTGTCTGCATAACCTTACATTTAATTGAATATACCTAGATTTGCTTAGCCAATCTCTTACTAAATATATTAATTGTTTTCTTCCTTTAACTATTAAAATTACTTTGTACCTACATCTTTATGTTCCTGTCCAATAATTTCCTTAGAACCGCTAGGTCTACAAGCATCTTTAAAAGATATTTAATATATGGTAGATAATTCTAACATCCTAACTGTAATGTCCTATATTTTCCAAGAGCATAAATAGTGATGCGATAACATGTTCTCCAAGGCCACTGTAGGATTGAAAATTCAAAGCTCCCCCAAGTTTTTAAAGTCAGAAACTAAAGTGAAACTAAAGGTCACAAAGTTTTAATAGTAGGAACCTTGAGGAAAGGAGAAACTTTGATGTATTGGCATAAGGCTTTGAGAATAAAGCTTTTATACAAATGAAGATAAAAGAATATGTTCAGATCAGATATTTGAAGACTCTGAGAAAATAAAACTTTGAGTAAAGTTTTGTTAAAAATTGTCAAATAAACTCTTATTTTGTGTCTTGTCGTCATAGAATTCAGTCCTGAATTTATAGGAAACTTCTCTGAGCTGCCAACTGCTATTGCTTCTGGTTATATAACCTTGTTTTGAGATTATGATGCTTGTTTGTTTATTTTTGTAGGAAATTTTATTGACTTGAGCTTTTGTTAAAAGAAATTGGTTTTTAATTTTTTTTCAGCCACCTTGTAACTTTTAACCCACTGAGTATGACTTCAGATGATGGATCTTGTTTTAATAAACCCAGTCAGTATAAAACTTGTTCTGCTTCTCCTAGAAATAAGAAATCCTTCCCCCTTTTGTATCATGTAAAAGATTCTAACGTCTGTCATTTCTTTTGGCTTGCACCTGGACCGTGGCTCCTTATAGATGTGTCTCCAAAGGTGTGTGTGTGTGGTGAGGTGGGGGGGAGACAAGAAAATCATCTGGTTATCATTTCCCATTGGTTTCCTTCAACATCACTGTCCCTTTTTCTGCATACCGCTCTTGTGAACTGGGCCCCTGTTTGCTGGGGAGGCCACTTTAGACAGGTTTCAGCAGATCTCTGCCCTCACTAGAGGCCTAGACATAAGGTCCCAGCTCTGTTCTGAAAGCCAACAGAGTCATTTGGCATCTGGCCTCTGCAGGCATCACATAGGTCCTATAGGTCGGACGCTGCCCCATGATAACCACAGCCCTACTTCTCTCCTAGTATTCTGGAAACCAAGGAACTCAATAAGAAATACTCTCCTCTTTTATCTGTGTAACACAAAAGTCTTTCTCCATGCTGCTGGATGATTCTCAGGCCTTTGACTATAAGGCTTCTTTGGGGCTATCTTCCTAGTATCTAAAGATTTCCTTCTGTGTGTGTGTGTGTGTGTGTGTGTGTGTGTGTGTGTGTGTGTGTGTGTGTGTGTGTGTGTAGCATCACTGAGACCTATAAAACCAGTGTCAACTCCTCTTTGAAAGTAAGAATAAAAGCCTAACTGCCTAGCCTTTATTTGTGAAGAGAAGGGGATAAAAATTCCTTTTCGTTTCTTTCCAAAAGTCTAGAGTAAGGTGGAATAAACAAACAAAAAGGCAGCAATTAATAAAACGATAACTTCTCTTGTTACATATTAATTCATTCCAGATTCAAAATTAGGTCACATCTGGATTCCAAAGCTGAAATAAATATGAACCAAAAGAAAATAGTGGGGGGAGTAGGGGGAGTGGGAGCATGTATGCTAATAGCAACTGCACTCATAATGGGGAGAAGCAGGGGCCTACTGCATATCTAAATGCTAAATGGTCTAGATTCCTAGATACTAAAGAGTGGAAGGAATCATTGAGACTCTAACTTCCCTTCCAATTAAGAAATCTGTTTTAGGATATCTCTTGCAAATAATGACCTCATCTCAGACTACATATGTATGGTGAGAAAGAGCCTACTTCTTTTGGAGATGGCCTCTTCCATCTCTGGATAGTTCTAACAGTTTTTAAAGTTTTTCCTTGTCTTAAATCCAAAGTGTTCTAGAGCATCTGGGTGGCTCAGTTGGTTAAGCGTCTGCCTTCAGCTCAGGTCACGATCCCAGGGTCCTGAGATCCAGTCCCGCATCAGGCTCCCTGTTCAGTAGGGAGCCTTCTTCTCTCTTTCCCTCTGCTGCTCCTTCTGCTTGTGCTCTCTCTCTGTCAAATAAATAAATAAATAAAATCTTTAAAAGAAACACTCTATATTTAGCCATAGGTTTTTTTGTTTCTTTGTGTGTTTTTGTTTTTGTTTTTTTTAGGGGTAATATGGGATAGGGCAGCAGAGCATTCAAGCATCTAAAGCCAGTTATCACACTCTCCCATCTGGTTCTCTGAGCTCCCCAGTGTCCACAGCTGGAACTTCTTGCCCTTCATAGCAGGTCAATCAGGGTCACACACACACACACACACACACACACACACACACACACACACACGAGCATGTATTCCATTTAATACTGGGAACTACCTTATAGGGTAGGTATTATTTTTACCCCCATTTTACAGATGAGGGAATTGAGATCACATAGCTAGTTATTGGCAGAGCTGGGATTTAAACCCAAGCATCCTGGCTCTGGAGTTCACATACTTTATCACTAAGCCAAGTGGTTCTCAAATTCAAGCATGCATTAGAATCACAGAGGGTCTGTTCAAACACAGATCGCTGGATGCTTCTAATTGATTCAGTAAGCCTGGACTCAGCCTGAGAATTTGCATTTGTAACTGGTTCCTAGGTTATGTTGGTCCTGGTAGTCTGAACCACATTTTGAGAACCACTAGTTGGTGCTAATTAAATCCTTCTCTTGATCCCCATTTTTGAGTTCTCTCTTTTGTTGCCTGCCTGGCACGTCAACTCCTCAGGAACTGGACAGCTTTTTCTAAGTCTCAGAGTAGGACTAGGCTCCCACTCTCTGCTCTGAGATAACCCTGATACTACTTGTTTTCCTGAATCTCTGCCTATTATCATCTGCAAGGTGTTCCTGTTCTCTTTCTTCTTGCACTTTCAGATGCTGGAAATCTCCCCAATCACAGCCACTCCACGATGGGTTTATCTCGTCTGTTTATTCTGCTCTGTCCTAAGTACTGGCCTAGCTGTAGCTATGAGAGCTATCATCCCTTAAATCTTCTCTGACCTAAAACAATTAACGGAGGTCACATGTTCACCGGTACCATGTCTTCAAATCTGTCGCTGTTCAGCTGAACCTCTTCCGACCTCTCTCTAGGCCATCTATACTCACTTAGTGTATGGAGCTCAGAACTAGATACGGTGCTCCGTATGGAATCTGACCCCAATTCGCTGCAATTGTCACTTCCTTTCTTCCAGACTTTTATATCCTGCTAACACTGCCTGTGATTGCATCAGTTTACCCTTTTGACCCAAGACTTCCAAATATTTTTCAAATAAGCCATTCTCACACCTATCTTTCCTCCATTTTATGCTTCTATAAAATAGTTTTCACTTTGACAGAGGACTCTACAGTTACTCATGTTAACTTGCACCTAGTGTGTTTTTATATTGTTCCAGCCAATGGATTTTTTCTTTTTGAAATGAGTCTCTTTATTATTTTTTCTTTCTTTTATTTTTATTTTTTTTAAAGATTTTATTTATTTATTTGACAGAGAGAGAGAGATCACGAGTAGGCAGAGAGGCAAGCAGAGAGAGAGGGGGAAGCAGGCTCCCCGCTGAGTGGAGAGCCCGATGTGGGGTTTGATCCCAGGACCCTGAGATCATGACCTGAGCTGAAGGCAGGGGCTTTAACCCACGGAGCCACCCAGGCGCCCCTATTATTTTTTCTTATTATGAGAGCAATGCTTCTTCATTACAAAAAAAGTCATAAAATATAGATAAACAAAAAGAAGAAGATTAAAAATTTTATTACTGCCACCCACCCAAAGTTAATTGTTATGAATACCTTCCTACAACCTTGATAAACATCCTTCTAAAATGTCCACACATTTCTGTACATAAATGATCCATAGAGATTATTCTTAGGCTCATTATAAATTCAATATATTTTATATTCCTTCTAGCTCTGCCAGCCACAAAGTGGCTTCTGTGTTTTGTTCATAAAATATTGTATGGGATGGGCAAGGACAGGATCCTGCAGCATAGCCCAAGATCCTGCCCTCCAGAAGGCTACTGATTGATTCGTCATTCAACATTCATTGGCTAGCAGCTTTCAACCAGTTAGAAATCCACATGTTAGTACGCTTAGTCCAGTTTCCCATCTTATTCTGATAGATGGCATGAGAGGCTTCACCTGTTTAAGTTGTGATGCTCACTGTGCCGCCTGCAAATGTGATCTCAGTCTTGTAATTCTGAAGTAACCAGGCTTCACATTAAGTGGCTGTTTGTAGTTTCCAAAACCGAAATTATACTAGTCTACCTCCTTTCAGAAATACAGTCATTTGTCCACTTCCAATTTTCAGGCACCTTTTCCATTCAACTTTCCAAATATTACTGGCAGCAATTCTATAATTTCTTTGGTTGGATCTCTCAAAACCTTGGGATAGAATTCAGCCAGGTCTGAAGAATGAAGTCTTTAACAGAGGCTTCCTTGCTATCTCAGCTCCTATCTTGGACTTCAATTACCTCTTAACTGTGTTTGTTCCACACTTTCAGCTTTGAAGTCTTTCACTTTCATAGAGAAGATGGAAGCAAGAGTTGTGAGGAAGTTCTCCACTCCCCCCCTCCACTGTCATCTGTTAGCCTTAGAACATCAGACTCAGTACATTGTTCTGGCCACTTTGCTCTGGTCATATCCAACAAAAGACCATTTTGATGGCTCTCGATTTTTTTCCATGTGCTTTGATTCACTTTTTTCTCGGCTCAAGCCTTTAAGCTATAATTTTAGTTCTTTTATACCAACCTTTCTTTTGCCTCTTAGCAATATGCTGTTCTCTGACCCTGTGTGTGTATGATCTTTCACAATCTGATTTCATTGAAGTGGCCCATTATGCACTCATTTGCTTCCTTACATTCCTTTCTCTTTTCTTTTACACAAAGATCATTTTTTTAAAATCATATTTTCAGATTGATTTTTTTGTAGAGTCATAAGCCATTTATCCCTTAATTGGCTCTGAGCTAGATACCAACATACCTATCTTTTCTTTGAGTTTTTGAGATATCCGATAGATACCTCACTAGTCCCCCTGTTTTACTCTGGGTTATCACAAAGATGATATGGAGTGTCATATTCAATAAGGAGTATTTGGATGTCATATTCAGCACAGTTATTAGGTTAGTGGCAGTAGAAACAGACAATGGCTAAGTTATACAGAAATGGAATTTGTTGGGAGAGTTGAAGTTCAAGACTGATGAGAAGCTTTGGAACCAGGCTATGAAACAGATAGAACCAAGGCAGCTCCAAGGGTTCATCTGGCAGGAATTATTCTCTTCTCGTGTCAATCTACTTACGATCAAAATTTCTAGGAGAGACAGTGCATCTGACTGACCTAACTGTCTGACACCTATCCCTTGGCTAGGGACAGGCAGAGAACGCTGTTTAACATACCCAGTAAGACTGCCCTCAATGTGGGAATACAATCACTCCACAGGGAATTGGGGTACAATCAATCAATGTAGTGGGATGAATAGAACTCTGAAGAACAGCAAATGTCCACTAGCTACTGTCTCTAAAGGTTGACTTCACTTCTACTTTACCAATAAATTCTACCTTTTTTTCTTGGAACTAGGTATTGGTCAGTATTGGCTTTATTGATCCATTTGCTTCTGAAAAAAGGTATTGTTAACAAGGGTTATTAGGAATTTATGAGATGCTCTGCTTTTACCAGAAGGAGACTTCCTACAGTTATCTGAATAGTGGAAGTCTCAGGAATACCAGTAATCTCCGTGCCAATTTTAACAATACCTCTAAGATTCTATTTACCTTGTGATCCCAAATCTTTTAGAGAGAAGTATTCACAAACAAAAGCATTTATCTTCTATTGAGATATTGAATGACTTTAACCATCTGTTTTGAGCTTATCAGACATTAGGAATCATAAATATTGTTCCTGAATCTTTCCCATTATTTCTTCCCGAAAATTATAAGCCATCCCCTCAGTAACATTAATAACCACTCGGTGACAGTGCTGACTCTGGAGTTCCTGATACTCCATTTCATCTTTCTTATTCATGCCTAGTACCATTTATATAATCTTTGCTATTATAGTTTTTCTTGGACTTTTTCTCCCTTCTCATCATTTCAGGAATGTCATTTATCACTATCTTATTAAATGCATTCCTTCAAGCCTCCATAAGTGGTCCTCAACTTTTGCCAGGAACTTGTGCCAGCCATGTAGCTAGCTGATCATTTCTCATGACCATCTTCCTTTAAAGACAGAATCTGCAACAAGAAGGGATAAAAAATTATAGTGATGTCTAGTTCTTTAATTTCCTATCTAGAATCAGAGATATGAACATTTCCTCTAATTTTACCATTTGCTCTCCTGTGGTAGTTGACAGAAGGGGAGCTTTTCCTTGTCAGACATCCTTCAAACAGACAACCCAATTCTAAAGCGACAGGACAGGTTAGCTACAGTCATCTCCTTATTCCTCATCGCGGATAAGCTCCACAAAACACATCTTCCACCTAGAAAATTATTAACCATATAGATGTTGGAGGAGTAAGAGCAATTCTTAGAATCATTGATTCAAAGACAAAGTCTTCGGAGGTAGTGACAGTGGTTGGAAAGATGAGACTAAAGGAAAAACATAGTAAATAGAAAAAATTCCTGAAGTTTATCTGCGAATGAGTTTTCTCATATTATCCTGGAGATCTCCCCTGCTTAACAAATCAGAATGACAGTGGAACTGGGAGATTATTTTTTAAAACTTCTGACTCCTAGGGACTGTATTTGAAATAGAAGCAGAGCACATGACTAGTCCTAAATGTCATACGCAGGTTTCACCAACCCCAGAAAGGCTTGGACTTTGTTAGAAAAGTTGGTGACTCCTGAGAAAACACAGCTGCCTCGAGGACTTGAGAGGTCCATTAGAAGTTTACAGTGGGGGCGCCTGCGTGGTTCAGTCAGTTGAGCATTCGGTTGTTGATTTTGGCTCAGGTCATGATCTCAGGGTCTTGAGACTGAGCCCCATATCAGGCTCCATGCTGAGTGTTAAGCCTGCTTAAGATTCTCTCTCTCCTTCACCCTCAGCCCCTCCCCTCCAACTCGTGTGCACTCTCTTTCTCTCTCTAAAAAAAAAAAGAGAGAGAGAGAGAGAGAAAAGAAGTTTACATTGGAACCTGTCATTGGGATGCCCTCTTAGTTTCAGAGACATACTAACCTGGAAATTTGAAACTTGCCCATGACTCAGTCTCCTTGCCTTTCAACTGTCTTTAATGAATTCATGAGATCTGACAAAGGCCAAGCAAGCAGCCATGGAGAGTGCTCTGGCTCTGGCACTTACTAGGCAAAGTAGTTTTCTGGGGTATTTACATGTAAGGGAAGCTGAGGGTAAAATAACATCTAAGAGAATGCAAAGAGTCAAACAGGGAAGCCAGGGATTCCAGAACAACACAAGAAAAGAGGAGAAGAGTCAGAAAGAAGGAAAGACCATTTTGCCCTGAGTAGGGCTGGGAGATTGGAGCTCTCTCTTTCATATGACTGATTCTCCAGGGTGCGGGTAGGGCAGCCTGGGTTGAAGGCACTGAACATACTGAATAAGAGCCACTGGTTTTAAAGACACATCCTTCATTCTCTTAACCTAACAGCAAAGTATAAATCTAGAGACCTCCATCTAGAATGCTCCCCTCAGTGAATAGAAGCTGAAAAGTCAAAGGGGTGGTTTGTCTTACAGCGTACCTAAACCAGGAGCTTTGTAGGATGGCCTTGGGGATGAAAACATTGTTGGTAGAAGGGGCTAGGAGGCTCAACGGAAGCTGGATTCAGTTAGATTGTGCATTTATTTTAGGGCAGCTCTAAGGTTGATGGAGATGGGGGCTGGTGGCTACGGAAAGCCCAGAGTCCTCAAACCACTTCTTGGCACCACTTCCTTTCACAATTAAATTAGTTTAGTTCACTGATGATGAAGGCATATTGTGAAAGATGCAGAGAACTGTGAACAAGATGTTTGTAGGAGGCTGTGATGGTTTGGAGGATAGGACACACAAAGATACTGCCTGATGCCAACAACTTAATCTATACCAGTGATGCAAAGGAATAACAGTTCATATTTCCAGGCTGTATTCCCATTTTCACCCATGCGAATAGGGAAATAATAAAAAGAAGTGTGAAAGAAAAAGATATAATAGGAATAAGACTATTTAATCCTATCAAGAAAAGGGAGCAGAAGAATTAATCACTAAGTGTAAAAGGGATAGTCCGTCAATAATGAGCATATATTCCATGCCCCATGTAGACATAAGAAAATAAAATAGACTGCAGCCAGAGCGGACATTGATCTGACTAATAGAATTTCCTCCTCAGGAGTTCTCTGGAACAGAAGAGATGCCCTTGTTCTGATAGGGCTTAGTGGTAGTCCCCAACCCTCACCACTGTTCTCCCTACCTCAGGCATGGTAAGCAAAGCCAGTTTTCTCAACCAGAAGCACATGCCCCAGGCTCTGCCTGACATGTTGACCACAACTGACATGAGGACCACAAACCCATAAGAGACCATCAGCCAGGACCACCAGATCAGCTCCTCCTGAATTCTTGACCTACAGGATAATCATGCTTACTGTTGTTTTAAGCTGCTAAGTTTTGGGGTGATTCATTATAGCAAATAACCAATATAACACCCTGTGGAAGGGACAGAGCCAAGTTTGGGCAGACGGAGCAGTTGAGGTGTGATCACCTCAGCCGACCCTATGAGAGTTTCTGAAGTTCTCGTGATCCTTTACAGTGATATGTATTCTTTTTTTTTTTTAACTATAGCAATTTTATTTTTTCTAACTATTGGAGATCATTCCATATCAGTTCATAGCTTCCTTATTCTTTTCCACGGGTACGTAGTATTCCATGGTGTGGAGATAGGTCTCATAATTTATTGAAACAGTTTCTTCTTGGTGGACATTTAGATAGTCTTGCTATTTCAAAACATGCTTAACATTACATACGTATACATCCTCTTTGTACACACTCACAGGGGAAAGCACAGAACTAACCCCTGGAGTTGGAACTGCTGATACTCAGGCTTTTCACTCATTGTTCAGCACTGATCTATAGGACTTGCCTGACCCTTCATGCTTCATCTTCCTACCCCTGGTTCTCGCCTAAGTGCTAGAACCTTTCTCTTCTGTGAATTGTCTGGAGATCCTACTGCACTTATCACCCAAAGGGCACTTTATGTGAACACAGAGAAAATTCCTGAAAACCTTATGGGTGAGTTCTATCAAGACATTAACAGAGAACTATCTCAACAAGTCCAGCACTGTGTCTTGCACAGACTTTTAGGTTAACGCTAATTTTTTTTTTAAGATTTTATTTATTTATTTATTTGACACAGAGAGAGAGATCACAAGTAGGCAGAGAGGCAGGCAGAGAGAGAGGGGGAAGCAGGCTCCCTGCGAGCAGAGAGCCCGATGTGGGGCTTGATCCCAGGACCCTGAGATCATGACCTGAGCTGAAGGCAGAGGCTTAACCCACTGAGCCACCCAGGTGCCCCTAACGCTAAGTTTTTAAGCCCTTATTGTGATAAGACACTGTAAGAGAGTCAAAAGAAGTTAAAGACTTGGTCTTTACTCTTCAGAAACTGAAAATCAAGTCTACCCCTTTAGCTGGGACCCAGAGGAGCTGAATCCAATCAGCTAGTTTTTCTTCCTCACTGATACAGCTCCAGTTACCAGGGGGAAGAACTGCCCTGAGGTCACTGAAGGTGTGAAGACACTCCATACTAGTCTTTCCCTCCCCCCCACCACTGCCCTTCCACCTTCCTTCCCTTTCTTCCTCTTCCCCCTCTCCCCACTTTTTGTGATAAAATTATGCCATTACGAACAGAAGGTATTGGCTGAATGACTTGGGTTTCCCATTATCTTCATATAATTCTTTAATCCAGAGTGGATATTTTCATTTGTTTTATGAAAATGCACGTGTGTATTTCTGTACGTCCAGTATTTCAATGGCTTTCGAACTATTTTGACCATGGCCAACAGTAACAAAACCATTTACCTTGCAATCTATCCAATTATCCACCTATCTGTATATGTCTTTTTAAGATACTATCACCCAAAGCACCTAGCCTTATATGCATAGTACTCTAGAATAGATATTTTCTATTCTAATCTATTCCTTTTTGTAAAAATGCTGGTCTTAACCCACTCGATTTCATGAACCGTTAATGGGTCGCAACCTGTAGTTTGAAAACCACACCACAGGCCTGGGGTAAATTTCAGGTGTTTGCTTTGTGTAATAAAAACCTTAAAAGCCGGTGCTGTCTGCTTGCTATATTGTTCTTCCTTTAAAAGTAAAAAGTTATCCTCACTAAATGTACTGGAAGCCACATAAATCTGAGACTTTCTCAGAAGTTGGCATTAATGTGCTGTAATTTGGTGCCAGTGCTGGGAATATCAGTAAGTGCACCTGGCTCTGTCATTCTGCTTGATTGTCTGTCACAGTTGGGGAGGTACTTTCCCTCCAGATGCCCTTTGATGCAGCTCGCAGGAAGAGAATGCAAATGCTAGTCTGCTCCGCCAAGAATCCATCTCCCTGTCGCTGTTTGGATTACATGGCGGAGAGGACTGTGTGTCTGTCACTGGGAAGAGTGATGTGTTGTATGGGGAAACCAGGGGCATCGAACACAATGAGGAGGCAAGGCAAGGAATAGAGGTATGGGAGAATTCCCCTAACCTTATGCCATCCTGTCCAAAGCGGTATTAACGATGCCACATTTGCGTTCAAGTCAGTCCAGGAAGATGGGGGCGAGAGACCAACAGGGTCTGTGAGTTGCCTGTGTGTCAAGCCCTTCTCTAGGCACATTTCCATGCTGTCACTGTAGGAAGGAGTTAACATGTACTGAGGGCTTATTTTACCTGGGGCATTTATATGCATTATCCCATTTAAATCTCACAATTCTCTGAGGTAGATGCGGCTCTCAATTTTGCAGAGAAAGCCGAAGCTTAGAGAGGGAGAGTAATTTCCTCTAGGTCACATTGCCAGTATAAGAGGGAGCCAGGACCAGAGCCCAGATCTGCCCGAGCCCAGAGCTTGTGCGTGTCACCACCGCCCTGCATCCCCTCTCTTCTTCGGCAGATAGGAAACTGGCTCAGAAAAGTTGTGTCCAAGGTCACACAGCTAACAGGTGGCAGAGCCGGGATTCACCGAGAGTCTGTACAGACACAATATCCTTTCCCTGGAACCGCTCAGCAGTGCTGTATCCCAACTCCACGGCGACCTGGAATAATTTAAGGGGAAATGTGGTTCTTCCAGGAATGTCAGCTTGAATAGGCTTGGGTGAAACAATCCCAGGGCTGCTACTGAGAAACAGGCACTCTGGTGATTCCCCACAAGCTTGCTAGGAGTGGAAGGTAAAGAGAGGGATGTCTCAGATAAATCATCCTGTATCTTCAAACAAAAACAGTAACACTGCAAACTCATGGACATTTCTGAGCTCCCTAAGGATCAGACCTAAAGGTGTGAGGGCTTTGAAATTTTTTTAGTTCAGTAGAAAGACTGGATTCTTAAAATTCCTTCTTAAACATCCATCCTATGAGAGGCCAAGAGAAATGTTATATACTTCATTGCTTAGATAAATAGAAACAAATTCCTGGAGGGCAGGAACCATGCTGCATGGCACTTAGAATACTTAGCCTTCAAGTCCTTCTCCACTGTTACCTCCTAAAGCCCCAGAAAAGGAATTTCTAGTGCCAAGGAAGATATTTATAAGTTGGGGGGAGGGAAAGGGGCAACTCCTGCTAATACCACCGTAGGCATTTAAGCAATAGTTGTAATAGGTGTTAATGTTACAGTTAAATAACATAAGTAGAATTCTAGAATCATTCTGTCAACAGGAACATAATTATTCTGCTTACAATTTGGACATTTTCTCTACAACTGATATATTTTTGTTTATTAAAGTAGTCATATCAATGGCTATTATATATAATGGCCTCACAAGTTTATTTTTTTTTAAGATGTTATTTATTTACTTGAGAGAGAGTGAGTGAGAGGGGGAGAGAGAGAGAGTACAAGCTAGGGTAGAGGCAGAGAGAGAGGGAGAAGCAGACTCCCCAATGAGCAGAGAGCCCGATGCGGGACTCCATCCCAGAACCCTGGGATCATGACCTGAGCCAAAGGCAGACGCTTAACCAACTAAGCCACCCAGGGGCCCCCCTCACAAGTTTATTTAGGACAGTGACAGTGTCTGTAATGCTCATTCTGGTCTCTCCAGAGCCTCTCAGCACACTGCCTGTCACATAGCAGGTGCTCAATAAACATGCATTGGATGAGTGGAGCTGTTGATATCTTCTCCCTTTTTTAGTTCAAATGGGAAAATATTGCAGACACGTTTTTAGCTTAAGAGCAAGTGTCAACATGTACCCCAATGTTCATAGCAGCAATGGCCATAATCGCCAAACTGTGGAAAGAGCCAAGATGCCCTTCAACAGATGAATGGATAAAGAAGATATGGTCCATATATACAATGGAATATTATGCCTCCATCAGAAAGGATGAATACCCAACTTTTATTTTAACATGGACTGGACTGGAAGAGATTATGTTGAGTGAAATAAGTCAAGCGGAGAGAGTCAATTATCATATGGTCTCACTTATGTGTGGAGCATAAGGGAAAACATGGAGGACATTGGGAGAGGGAAGGGAGGGATGAATTGGAGGAAACGGAGGGGCGAAGAACCATGAGAGACTGTGAACTCAGAGCAAAGGACTGAGGGTTTTGGAGGGGAGCGGGTGGGGGAATGGGCGAGCCTGGTGGTGGGTATTGAGGAGGGCACGTATTGCATGGAGCACTGTGGTACATAAACAATGAATCTTGTAACACTGAAAAAATAAAATAAAAGTATTTGGAAAAAAAAAGAGTAAATGTCAAGGTTTTGGTGAATGAATTCTGTTCCATAGTTTTAGAGCCTAAATAGAGGCTTTCATCCCTAAACGACTCATATTAGTACAAAATTAGCCACATTGGTTCGTTCTCTCCAGACACACAAATGTCACATAGAGGTTTTTTCGTTTTGGGGTTGTTTTGGGAAGCTTGCACCGTTTAAAATTGGCGACGTTGGTCAAGAAAATAGACAGTTCCCGGCTACTTGATTCGTGGTGGATACGTATCCACCTGCCCCTACTCCTGCCCCCGTCCCTCCCCACTCGCCTGTCTCTGCCCTCCCCGCCCCCACTCACGTGGA
This sequence comes from Potos flavus, assembly GCA_028534135.1. Lineage (NCBI taxonomy): Eukaryota > Metazoa > Chordata > Mammalia > Carnivora > Procyonidae > Potos > Potos flavus. The sequence continues at coordinate 43,526,992 of CM052895.1, forward strand.
AGATGCGTTTCTCCTGACTGTTTGGAGACAAGTTCCAGGGAAGATCTCCCTCATTGTTTTTGGTACAAGTGTTACAAGGGCCACCGAAGAGTACAGCCAGCTTGCTTTAGCTGTGAGGAGCACCTGACTATTCACGGTCAAGGGAAAATAGCATCAGAGGCCCAAAAAGAAAGTAGACTGGTAAAACGGAGTAAAACAACTAGAGTAAAGACTTCTTTTCAAAATTCAGGCGGAGTCCTTGCCCTTTGAAGAATAAGAGGTACGAAACAATGGCAAGACAACAGGAATCAAAGCCACATAAATCACTGGGCTATTCAGTTTCTATTTACAAGGAAAAAAGTCCAGTTCATCCTTTATTTTCTGTTTATATTCATGAGAAAAACACAAGGAGATGATAAAACTAAATATGGATCTCAGCATTAACAGCTGAACAGATGAAGGAATTTAAATGTGTTAATCTAAAAATTACGATCACAATGAGATACCACTTCATACCCATTAGAATGGCTGTTATCCAAAAAATGGAAAATTTCAAGTGTTGGAGAGGATGCGGAGAAATTGGAACCTTTGTGCATTGCTGATGGGAATGTAAAATGGTGCAGCTACTGTGGAAAACAGCCCAGTGGTTCCTCAAAAAGATACACATAGAGTTACCACGCGACCCAGCAATTCCACTTTTAGGTATATACCCCAAAGAACTAAAAATAGGACTCAAAGAGATCTTTCTCCACTACTGTTGCCGGCAGCATTGCTCACAATAGCCAAAAGGTAGAAACAACGCAACTAACTGTTCATCACAGGACAAGTGAATGGATAAATGGAAATGTGGTCTATGTATTCAATGGCATATTATTCAGACTTGAAAAGGAATGAAATTTTGACACATGCTACAACATGGATGGACCTTGAAAATATTAACACTGAGTAAACTAAGCCAGACACAAAGGACAGCTATTGTATAATTCCACTTATGTTATTTACAAGGAAAAAACTCCAGTTTCATCCTTTATTTCCTGTTTATATTCGTGAAAAAACACAAGATTATAAAACTAAATATGGATGTCAACATTAACAGCTGAACCAATGAAGGAATCTAGAGTAGTCACGTTCATAGGGCCAGAAAGGAAAATACATGTTACCAGGGGCTAAGGGGAGGGAGAGTGCGGAGTTAGTGTTTAGTATGTCCAGAGCTTCTGTTTGGGACGATGCAACAGCTCTGGAAATGGAGAGTGGTGATCATTATAAATGTCCCTAAGGCCACTGCAGGGCACACTTGCAAATGGTTAAAATGGTCATTTTTATGTTACGTATTTTTTATCGCAATAAAAGAGAATATATTATAAAACCTGTGAATATATTAATTACATTATATAATTAATTACTTCAAGTGGGATGCCACCAGCTGCCACCACCTCCCTCAGAAGACGGGCAGGCATAGCCCAGGGGCAAGGTAGTTTTGAATAGCCTTCCTCCACCAGGAACTGGAGGAGATGGGAGCTGCCATTGGGCTTCCAAGTCCCCTCAGTCACTCTTCCACAACGCAGGGAGAAGGAGTTACTACACTCACCAGCTGCCCCACTCAGCTCCTCCTTACTGAGCAACAGTCTGGGGTGGGAAACCGGCACCCCTGCCTGGCCCCCCAGCCAGAGGTCTGCACAGAGCTGGGGACATGGGACTTGCCATTTGGCTGTCAAGCGCACTGAGCTGATCTCCCACCACAAGGATCTGGGTAGGTGGGAGCGGTGCAGCCAAGCCTTTCACTCTCCCTACTGAGTTTCCGTAGGTTTGGTTGAATAAATATTACTTAAATTATTGTAAGCCCTTTCGGGTCCATCTCCGGAGATTTTTGTATGATTGTCTTTACTACTTTTTATAGTTTAATGGATATCTCTCTGGGGTTGAGGTTTCAGTGGGATCCTCACAGGACCACCCTGGAAGCTCCTCCTTCTCTGTAGAGTTTAACCTTCATGGAAAGACGCATATTTCTGAACAGCAGCATTTTGTACAGGTCCCTTTGCAGGATCTTCCTTATAACCTCATGTATCGATCTTATACCCTTCTTACAGTATCCCAAGGAGAAGCAGAGATAGCGGTCACATCTAATCTCAGGTTTGCCTAAAAACTTCGAGATAATGTGGTGGTGGGCAAGCCTTTTTGCTCAGGGAGTTAGGCAAAGTCTGAATAAGGCAAAGGATTTGATTAGATAAACCTGAGATCAAAAGTAAAGCATCCCTGAAGGAAGGTAAGGGGATTAACAGCGTGGAGGCACGCAGAGCTTTCGGAAACACAAGCCCTTTGAAATCTACAAAATCATCTGTGTCTCAGATAGGGGCTTAGAGTGACTTCTGAGGGGATTAGACCCTTTCGGTGGTGCCTACTTCCTAGAGATGCAGCATTATTCTCAGTGGTGTTTACCAAAGGTCCCCGAGAGGCTGGCATTGTAATGATCTCTTTCTAAGTCTCTGCCTAACCTTGCTTTGCTTTTTGCTTTTTCTTCCTTTAAAGACTCTACTATTGCTGGGGATTTCATATTTCTTTTATTTTCAGCCGGTTTTTCAGGAGAAGAGATAGTTGACTCAATGCTTTAGGTCTACAGTCTTGCAAAGCACGGCTGAGGATTTTAAACATTAGCCTGATTTGGAGAAGCAAAGCTGTTTTCTTCGCTAGACTGCGACAGGTTGGAAGGGAAGCTGTCCTTCAACAAATGACACAGCTATCATCCCTACAAGTCCAGAATGATTAATAGATTTTACTTCATCCATCCCCTCTTCTGACAGAAGTTGGAGAACAGTTTCATTATTACTACTTTCTGGAAGAAGAAACAAAATTATTTGCCAGTATGCTTGAAATGATGAATTGCTGAAATGAGAGAAGTATCTTTATAATCCTTTTAGATGTCTCTTAATGCATCTCTTCATTTTCCTTCCAAAAACCATTTGTTTATTAAGATCTGCCCAGTGAAGTCTCGCAATGCTTATTGCAAACATCAGTTTAAAATGATTCTTCAGGTGGGATGCCAGAAACTTTAATGGTGCCCTTCGCAATGCTTCTGTATTCTCAGGCATGTCCTTCCAAGCTCCCTTCTGTCGGCCCCTTCCCCGCCCGAGGGCATTCTGAATAACAAGGATTTCTGGCTGGACAATGTTTGGGTCAAGTTCAGAGAGTGTTCTTGTGTTTCTTTCAACATCTAATGAGGGTGGGGGGCGGGGTGTGCTGTGGTCAGGAGAGGCACGTCTTAAGGGAGGAAGGGCAAACTGGGATCTTTGGATTCAAAGACTGGGGCTCCTTCACTTTCTCTCACATAAAAATTGTATTCATCCCACACTTCCTACAGCAAATCACTCTGGTACGACGTGACAATGCGGCAGATACACAAGGACCTTTCCCACATCACACTACAAACACAGCCCCCCTCTCTGGGGAGCCTAAGAGAAACTTTTGGGCTTCCACTTCCCCTCCATTTGTTTGAAGGATCAAGAGAACACAGTTCCATTTTCAACAAAAATTAAAAAGGAAAATCATGAAAAGAACCAGCCTCCTCTTTTTTTTCTCTCTTAATATATTGTTGCATCCAGGGAAGAGGAAGCAGTGAGCGCCACTGATACTGGGTCCCCTGGGATCCTATAAGGGTCACTCCCCAGCTCTCAAATGAACGTGTCTTCCTCCACTTGCACAGCAAGTTTGTAATGGGCCTGGAAGTTACTTTTCGCTCAGCTCTGCTGTGCAAAACTATGAAATGCCGCAGCGTTTCAAGATTCAGGCTGTGTTCACACCTGGGTTTTCACAGGGAAGACAGTTTTCAGTTTTGAGGCTTTGGAGATTTGAAAAACCATTAGCCATGCTCCTGCCAGCCTCCATAGGCCTTGCTATGGAACTTGCTAAGGAACCGTGCGTTCTTTAAGGACAGGAACCAATTCCTTCCACACGTTTTTGTGTTTTACTTCTTCTTCAGGTGCTGACTGTGGTGCCATGGGCCAATTCAATTGGGAACTTAAAATATGACAACATCTCATTTGTTCTGCATTGTTGCAGAAGAATATGTGCACTGGATAAAAATTTCCAGATGACGATACTGCTACCCTTTGAAGAGCTTCAAAGGAAAATGTTTGGATGGCATCTAGTTAATAAAGAGGCAAGTTCATTGTTATTAACATGCATTATTTTACTGACTGCATGAGAGATGTCCTCAGGGCCTACAGAGACAAAAAGGACTCTTTGCAGCCTCTTGGAGGTGGTCTTGGAGTTCTAGTGTCTTTCCTTGGTTTTCAGATTTCTAGCCTTGTGCTCATTTGTCCTCACTTCCGCCTTTCCTTCCCAGGCTTTGTGTCTGAGAAGCTTCATTGATTTCTTTGGTCCTGATTATTTATTTCATCAGAACTGTAACCCAGAACAAAACCCAAGAAACCAGATGGGCTTAATTCTACTTACATTACTTGGTAAATATGCTCTCTTGCCAACTGAGTAAAGAGCATGGGTTTTAGGATAGCTCTGAGACTCTAATTCAACCCTTCTATCATTATGTGAGGAGATGGACTTCGTATTAAGTGGCATTTTATTTTGTACTTAGAAAAATGTACATTTTTGTTATTATGACAATTAGCCTTCAATAGAACAAATCAATTGGACCCCCAAAAGAGCTTTTGAACCATTCACTTCTAACTCTTCCTTGCTACTTCCTTAATCAAAGCCAATGTTATCTCTCACAGACTATTAAAACTACTTCTTAGTGGTCTCCCAACATCATCCTGGTTTCCTTCCAATCTGTCCATACTACAGCCAGAATGAGCTTTAGAACATGTGAATCTCATCATTTCACCCCCTCCTTGCTCAGTGGCTCTCCATGTCAGCCTTTCCTTACATCGTTCTCTTGTTCCTGCTGTGTGCGGCCACACTGTCTTCTCTCCTTGGCCATGTTCCCTATACCACAACCCTTTGCACATGCTGTCTGCTCTGTCTGGAATGCGCTTCCCCTGGTTTTCCCCATGGCACTCTGCTGAGCCTCCATTTCTTCATCAGTAAAATGGAAATAACATTTGCCTCTCAGGGTTGTGTGAGGTTTGAATAAAATCAAGTGTGTGATCATCTGGCACCGTGTGTGGCATACAACAGTGTATGATGTTTAAAAGTGAAGCCCTCTCAGAAATGGGGACTTTCTTTCCATGCCGACACAGCTTTGTGGGCCGAGAAGGGAGAGCTGAGTGTTCTCTCTTCTGCCACTTCGTTGGTGACAGTAATGGCAAATTCTTACATAGCATGCACCATGAACAGGGCACTTTTCAAGTGTCTTGCATATATTAACTTAGTTAACATGCAAACAACTTGGTGAGGAAGGTTCCTCATCCCATTTGACAGGTGAGGAAACGGAGGCACAGAGAGGTTCAAAAACTGGTCACAGGTCCCAAAGATTGCAAGTAGGAGACTAGACTTGGCCTTTGAACCTAGGAACCTGACACTGGAATTGGTGCTCATGTCCAGTATGGTACATGGCCTCTTGGTTCAACTTTACCCTACAAAGAACTTGACACAGAGTAAGGCCATCTTGCTCTTCACTTCCCACTTCCTCATAACACCCTTCCAGAACTAGTTTTTCTGAATGGGAAAGAAAGAGAGGATGAGGAAGGTGTCATCCCCCCTACAGATGGTCTGAGGTTTATGAATCCTTTCTGAAGCCTTGAGGCAGGGAGAATCCAACATCCCTATTTCCCTAGGGTCAAAGCTCCAGAGGGAACCACCCTGGCAAAAGGGATGAGGGCAGGAGTGAGAAACTGACCACCTAGCTTCCTTGCAAAATTTCAGGTATTTGCAAATAATTGACTCAGCCTTTTTGACATGTCTTTATTTGTTTAAATTAACAAAACATAGGTTACATGCTATTTTCAGGTAAACTCCTTTTTCACCGAAGCAGAAAGCGATATTCACAACTTGGGTTACTACATACTTGGGAGTTTTAGTATTTAAATAGCAAGCCAGAATTCTGTACAAAATCAACATTTGGTGTAATGTTGTCCAAATATGCGAAGGATTTTTAAATGTTAGCGCTGTTACATTTTGTTCCAGCAAAGCAAAGATCGAGATTCAAAATGCGATGTTAATATTTTACTAAATGCCTTTTGGGCTTAATAAATACAGTATGCACATTGGACTTTCTCATGCAGCTACTCATATACAAATATTCCAGTTACCCTTGTGGGGTTATGAAAAATCAGCCTCAGTCTCATGGCCAATGGGGAGTCAAATTTTAAAAAAAAGAAAGGATGAAAAAGGAATTAGAAGGCAAAAACAGGGAGGTAATCATAGGCCTGAATAAAAGGGATAAAAGAAAAATATGCCATTTGGCTGGTCACTTGGCTATTTCAGAGTGACAGTGGTCAAAATCCTGGAAAGCATTCGGTAGTAACCTATTTTCAGAGTGTCACAAGAAGGTGAATGTTATGCTGCCCTAGCCCTTAGAGTGCTGATGACCTTGGGTGGTTTTACCCTGAATTCTCTCGGGGGGATCCCCATGCGCTATCCTTCAGGTTTGCATTCTCGTTCATTAGCCCAGTAGGCAAGGTTGGCCAGCCTTTCCCGTCACTCTGCACTCATGCATGGGTGTCCATAGAATTTAGCACCCAAACTGGGATACTTTTGAGAGTTGAGGTGGTTAGTGATCAGTAATTATCCTGGGGCAGAGGTATAAACCAGGGTTGGTCCAGGCAAATCAGGATGTTGGTCACTCAACAACAGGTAAAACCAAGATTTTAGCCTTAATTCTCACAAAGTCAGTGTATATTTACCATCAGGCTAGATCTAATTAAGTCTCTCATACCCAGAGTCAAGAACTAAAAACAGGCTTTATAATACACTTCCTCACACTTTTGAAATTACTTTTCTTAGACATTTTTTTCCCTCAAAATGAAATTTCACTTGGAAGGCTAAACATAAAAAACAGATGAAATATGAGCCACTTTGAGTGAAGTGGGTGTGAGGGCTGAGAGTTTCTCCTTCTCCCCTAGTAGCTTTGGAGGGGCCTAAGAGGGACCTCTGGCTCCTCAACCCACAATTTGGAAACCACCATTCTAGACCGTACTCTCTCCATCTCAACATAAACTTGATCCTCAAACATTCTCACATGATTCATTTGGTTGGAAAAGACTAGAGTTTGGTATTCTTGATTTCCTGGTTCTGGCAAGGCATACCCAGAACACACTAGAAGTCTGTCTTCAACTACTATAGGCTACTGAGAGAATGAACTTGTGACAGGACCCTGAGAGTTGGAGGCCTCACAGACCATGCTGCCCGCCTCCTGCATGATTTTAACAGAGGCACTAATGAGCTATACTAATAATGAACGGAAGGTAAGTCTCCCCTCTGAGGACTTGGGACATTTTCCTGGCACAGAGTTGGGTTTGTAACCACAGAAACCCACACTATTCCCTTCAGCATCCCCTTTGCGGGAGCCTGACCTCAGGAGATGAGTGGCGGTAGGAAACCCAAACAGCTTTGGCACTTTGCAGTGGTGGTGAGGTTGAAAGAAAGAGCTTTAGGCAAGGGGGCAGGAGAAATGCGTCAGGGATTGACAAGGCCCACAGTGGGGGAGACAGGGAGGGGGGGGGAGGATGATTAGAACTCAATGAGGCTCAGGGGGAAGCACCTTGGCCAAGAGAAAAAGCCGGCATCCAGCAGTCAGAGATGGGCCAGGTCTTCTCAAGAAATGTACTGGAACTCTAGGAGGAGAGAAAGCAACACAAGAAACAGTACCTAGCTCTACCAGTAAGAGTTGAAACTACCAACCAAGAGGCAGTTTTTACATAAACACAGACACAGTACCAGTGGGTTACTGCTTATGGTCAGTCACAGGTCTGCGCCCGTGTGAGCCCTGCTTTACTCGGCACCCGTTCCAAAGGAAAGCCTACAGCTGGGTTTGACCCACCCATGACGGTCATCGCCACCCACTAGAGTCATGATGTGAGCATCTCGGAAGAGATAACGAGTCACTGTAGGCTGGCTATGTATTTTTAAACATATTAGGTGACCATAAACATCACAGGCATCATCTTCTAATACAAAGAGTGTGTGTTTATACAGTGTATATGTGTGTGTGTGCATGCACGTGAGGCTCTTCCAGATCAGGTAAGAAGCCCTAAGTCAGCAGTATCATTTCAAGGTCTCCTGCTCTATATTTTAGTGAGTCTGAAGCCAGAAACACATATTTATGGAGTCCAAGGGAGGGGTCTTGGGAGCCACCCCACTAGCCCAGTCGATCTTTCTCGATCTTCCTGCACAGAAGAATCATCTGGGGAAATCTTTTTTTTTTTTTTTTTCATCTGGGGAAACCTTTTAAAAAAGACCAAAGTTGGGGCTCCACTCTAGACCAAACTAAATCAGAATCTCAGAGGTTGAGGCCTCAGCGTTGATATTTTTTTTTTAAGTTCCCCTAGATGATTCTAATGTGCAGGCAACATTGAGGACACAGTCCAGCATCTCCCTTAGCAGTAATTAGCTGATGGTTATTCTGATATTCTAAATAAGCAGCACTTAGATGGTGAGACTTCCTCCCCACGCCCCTAGCTTCGGCGCTGAGGAGAAATCCACTGCTCCTAAGGCAACAACTCCTGCAGTTACTTTATGGGGCACGGGGCCTCAGAGCAAAGTCTCCAGGAGGGAGCTCTGCTCAGGACACAAGGGGTTAGCCCGCAGACGCTGACCACTTTGGGGCCCTCTAAAAATATGCTCCAAATGCCACATCTGATGAAGGGAGCTCATGCCGAACAAGGCAGACCTAGGCAGGAATCTAAGTACAGCCGGTTTTTCATTAGCTAAAATTATTCATATTTTCTTGAACTTCTCTCTTATATCTGCAGCAACTACTTGAGAAAATCCTTTTTGATACCTCACTCTCCTTGTCCTCTCTGGTATGCTGGCTTATTTAATAAAGGTGATTTTCATATATACAACTACTAACGTTTTCATCTATCTGGAAAAATATTATAACTTCCACACATTCAACTAAATCATCATTAATAAGGTAACAGGTCAAGCACCATATTGTGCAACTAAAAGGAAATTTACCATGTATTGCATATTAGTCAAAGGAAAACAGAATTTCTAAAAGCACCTCAGCGTCAGCTTGCAATTAGGTATCTAGAATATAGAGAGTCTATTATAGTGGAGATGCATAAAATAGCACTGGAGAGGACCCTGCATGTGTGTTAGAAACCAAGGGCCCAGGGAAAGACCTGAGAAGCGTTTACATGACTGAGGACAAACCCCCGCTCATGTAGTCTGAGAGCCATTTGTAAAGATTTGCACCATTCGCCGGTCTCCAGCAAATGATAGCTCAGGCACAAAGCTATATTTGAACTGCCTAGTTCTCATTTTCCAAATGCAATTTTAAAACTGTCCACTTAGATACCTAAAAGCACTGCTTGTTTTTCCATTTTCCTCTCCAGTAATTCTTTTAAACTCTCATCCCGGTGCTTGAAGTACAAGTAATCAGAAAAGGAGGGGCCCCGCCGAGCACTCTGCAGAGCCCTGAGGCGGAGACACTCTTCTCTGTGGGCGAATTCTCTCCCCTGGCTGCCCTCTGCCCCGAGGCTGTCCTTGCTCCTCTCCTGGTGCTCTCCTTTTGGCTTGTCCTCCTCGTCCTGATCCTCCTCGTCCTCCTCGCAGGTGTCCTCGAGTGCCCTGGGAGCCTGCTCGGGCTGGCTGGGTAGATCGTGGGGTGTGCAGGGCTGTCTGCTCTGGGGGGCCAGGCCAGGGCTCTCTCGCCCCACCTCACAGCTGGTGTCCTCCTCCTCTTCTTCATGGCAGGAGCTGCCCCGGGCGCTCTCCCCATCTGACTGGAACACTGGCCCCTTCACCCCACGCTTCTGGGAAAGGTCAAAGGGCTCCTCCTGCTCCAGACTCCTGAGCACTCCCGTCGTCTGGGCCAGGGCAATTCTTCCCCTTCCAAAACCTGTGAGAGCAAAAGCAATATTCAGGCCCCAGGAAAAGCTGTGAAAATGGGTCATTGGGTGGTACCCAGGGCCATTTAGTATAGTTCGATTTTACATTTTAAAAACGAATTCCCAGGGGCACCTGGGTGGCTCAGTCTGTTAAGTGTCCGACTATTGATTTCAGTTCAGGTCATGATCTCAGGGTCATGAGTTCAAAGCCCCACACTGGGCTCCATACTGGGTGTGGAGCCTACTCAAAAAAATTAAACTAAATTAAACTAAAAAATAAAAATAAATAAAAATAAATTCCCAGTAAGGCTGTGGAGAGATGGGCCTTGTCACAGATGTAGTTTACATCAGTATAACTCCTTTAAGGTAAATTGGGCAACACGTTCCAAAAGCTTAAAATAAGCATAGCTTGACTTAGCAATTATACCATTGAGGATTTAAACTATGAAAATAGTCAGACAGGTGCACAAAATGTATAAGGATGCTCATCACCACATTTTTTTTTTACAGTGAAAGTGAAATGATAGAGGTTTATTTAGATAAATAATACCATGAGCCATGTGTAGAAGATGTAGAGACCTACTAATAGTCATAAAAAGGTATTCTATGTATTTTAAGTAACAAACATATTTATTATATACACACACACACACACACACACACACACATACACATATATTTATAGTGTAGTCCCAATTTTATCTATCTTCATAAAAAAATAGCTGGAAGAATTTATGTCAAAATCTCAGACATTAGGTGATTTTGACATTTTTTTCTTCTCACTTCTAATATATTTCTTAATATTTTCTGTGAGCATATATTTTACCATAAGAAAAAAATAAAACCATAAGAAAGGTATTTTCATCTTGAAAAATATATCTATACCATTTGGGGCCAAGGAGGCCACCCCATAACCGGGCCCCTGAGCAGAGACAGGATAGAGAGGGCACAGAGAGATCCAAAGCCCCCGCGTCCAACCACGAGTATCCCTGCTGTTGGGCACAGCCATGAGAAAGGCTCTCACTTTGAGTTTCAGTTTGAGGGCCCTGCAGGGAGGGACTTTTCAGGAGCCAACAAACACATGGTGAGGCTCTGCCTGATTTGATCTTGAAGGTCTCTGCTCCTGGTGAGCCAGCAGCCAGGCCCTGAGGAGGAGGTGGGGACAATCAGGCTTCCAGGGTGGGGGCACAGAAAGGAGGCAGATGTCCAACTCAGCCTGCCTTATGATTTTGTCAGGCAATGGAGCTGTCTATAGCTTTAATCATATAAGGGGCACGGGGAGGATCTTTTTAATCTGACTCATGATTTTTGAGCCATTTCAAACACTGGAGTGAAAAAGTGCTAACGCCTTTTGTAGATGAAAACATTAAAATTGTTGAAAGTCTGTTAACTTTCAAAGCATCTCTCTGATATATAGTGATGCTCTTTATTTTTCCAGAAGAATGACAGAGTCGTTAGGTGTCTTTTAGGATTTGAGCCACCATATGGAGTAAGACACAGTGACCAGGTTAGGCTTTCAAATGGAGGACTGTCTCCTCATTGCCTTCTGTCCCCAGCCCGTGATTGAACAAACTTTCACCTATTCTGGAAAAATCCAAGCCTACATTGGAAATTGGCTTAGACAACTAGAGATACAAAGAATAATTCAGGAGAAAAGCAATCTCGGGGAAAGAAAACGGCTTTTGTTTTTTAACCAGAATTTTTTCAGGGCTTTTGCATACACTGTAGGTTTTTTGTGATGACCACAGCTCCCGGTCACTCAGGAGCAGTGTAAGCTCAGTGGGTGCCGTGAAACACGGGAAAAGTACCGTCATTCTGTTCCAGCTGTGGCTGGACGTGAATATCGTATTTACGAATACCTGTGCCTGTTTGACCATGTCTCTGAGAAGGGCTAGAAGAGGTGGCCAACATGAATAGATAAGCCCACGCGTTCACTTAGTGTGGTGAGCACCGGCTTCATTCAGAAGTTCTGCAGCTGGAATCCCAGCTCTGCCTTCAGACTTGGTGCTGGACATCCAACACTTTATAATGCCTCTTGGTCTTGGTCTCCCCTTAGATAAAACGGGACTATAGGGGCACCTGGGTGGCTCAGTGGGTTAAAGCCTCTGCCTTCGGCTCAGGTCATGATCTCAGGGTCCTGGGATCGAGCCCCGCATCGGGCTCTCTGCTCAGCAGTGAGTCTGCTTCCCCCTCTCTCTCTGCCTGCCTCTCTGCCTACTTCTGATCTCTCTCTCTCTGTCAAATAAATAAAAAAAATCTTAAAAAAAAAAAAAATGGGACTAACACAGGCTGTTCTGTGAAACTGTGGGCACCAACAGTGGTATTTCTAAAGTGCGATGCGCTGCGCTGTAATCACACCAGTATCAGAAAACAGCAGGTCATAGGATTTTGTAGGTTACATCACTGTGTGTCTGCTCTCTCTGCACACGGACCTTCCAGGGAGCAAAGATGGTCTCACTTCTCTGGTCTCTTCGGCAGCACGTAGCGTGCTGTTTGGGATAGAGGTGCATTTCTTGCCTGTCTGTTGAAGGACCACTTGATTACAGAACTAAAGAGCAACCCGCTGAATTTAGCGGATCGGGAACATAAACTCTTTGCAGCTAAGGGCCCTGGGAGTGACAAAATGAAAGCAGTAAGAACGTTTTATCAGTTCAGTGAGGACTCAGCGTGGGAGGTGCCAGCCCTTGCCCTGCATATGGGCCAGTTAGCCCCACCAAGCAGGAAAACTGTCCCTGGGTGCCTCTGGTTGTGAACACGAGGAGACCTAGCCTGCTACGGACACACTTCTGCCAATGCGGAGCTTACAGACCTGTTTCTTAGAAAGGAAGAAAAATCTCATGTCCTTTAACAGCAGTGCAATGAAAAGGACCCACTAAAGGTTTTAGGGTCGGAAAGGTCTGTATTCAAATGTTGACTCTGCCCCTTTTGAGTAGAGCAACTTTGGGAAAATCAGTATCCTGAAGCCTCAGTTACCCCCATCTGTAAAATAGGGGTAATAGAATTTCCTCTGGCCTTGAGATGTTGAAAGATTGAAGGAGAAAAGACATCTGATGTGGTGTCAAGAGCAAAAACTAATAATGGTACTGACTGGCGTCATTCTGATATTTCAATTTCTCCTCTATAATTCACTTTTCTGTACTACCTTCAGATAGTGGCATTGTCTTTGTTATAATCACGTTGTAAGCGTCTTCCTTTTCCTCTGCTGTGGTCTTGAAAATCACCATCCCTTTTCAACGATAGGAATAGCCCCCCACCCAAAGTAAAGCCCCCTAAAAACAAATTCAGCTCCCTTTTGTTATCTACTGGCCTCAGCGGCCTTGGGTGCTTCCTGGAGGAGTGATTACCTTGAGAATGGAGGCCCCGCTCCATGACCCCATGCTTGACTTTCATATGGCGGGTCAGGTTCCCCTTTAGGGTGAATTTGCTTGGACAGTAGAGACACTTGAAGGGTTTGCTGTCGGAGTGCAGGTGCATGTGACCCATGAGGTTGTGCATCCGGTTGAATTCCTTCCCACACAGCTGTCAGAAACAATGGTGAGGGGAAGACAGGTCAGTCGTGGCAGTGGGCCCTGCCCAGATGATCCCACACCCGGGCCCGCGTGAGGACGGACACGCTTCGACTTTGTGGGGATCCTGGCATTTCAAGCGACCTCCAAGGGAAAGGTCCCCAGTGATGTCAGGGAGGGCCTGGATGGTGCCCAGGCTCAGAGGTGGAGCCGGTAGGGATGGACTCCTGAGATTGTGTCCCTATTATAAGGCAAAACTCGCAAACCTATTACAGCTTCATTTGAATGCAAGCTATAGAAAAGGAGAAGGGCTGAGTTGAAAAGCAAGAGCTCCAAGTATGCTTCGCTTTAACAGTAAGTATATGATTACTTGTTTAATGCTTACGGAGCATTATAACATGGAAGATATCATCCTAAGTCTGCCGTGGAGTATCACATCTAATTCCCACATCAATCACATGAGATGGATGCTGTTTTCACCCCCATTTTGTAGATGGACAAACTGAGAGATTAAGGCACTTGGCCTAGGCACACAGCTAATGGATGCTGGAGCTGGAAAAATGAACTAAGGCCACTAGCCACCAGAGGCCACATGGTCAAACACCACACCATCCTGCGTCCCTTCAACGTAACTCTTTTGTTAGACTGTATCATGCAATGTGTTTCTTAATTTTTTAATTGGCTTATTTTGGGGATGGATGTCAAAATTAGAAAGAACAAATAGAGATCTAAAGGAAGGAATGTGTCTCCTCTGTGGGCAGAGATTTGAAGTACTGAAAATATTATCTCAGCTATACAAAAAGTAAACATGTTTTATTTCTTTCTTTTTGTCACTTTGTCATTTCTTTTTCCAACAAAGTGCAAATGCATGATGGATTAGAACGGTGTTTCTCCAACTTCTTTTGAAAGAAGGGTTTGGAGAATCCAGCCTTTCCTTGGCTGTGCTGGAAGGAGGAGAAAGAAGCTTTTCTGTCTGTGCTAAAGCCAGAGTGTTAAGGGAGGAACATCTTCCTTCCCTCTCCAACCTCGGAGGCTCATTTGTGAAGGCAGCGAGATGAGGGCAGAGATGGCTTGGAGAGAGGTCTCAGGGTACGGTGTCCCCCGAGGCTGACACCAATTTTCCTTTCTCACGGACAGATTTTTTCAGGGACTGTGTTTAAGATTCTGGATGAAATGTTTATTAATGAAGGCCCTGTTTCCTTCAGGTGGCCTTGGAAGTAAGAGTTAAACTGGCCCTGGCAGAATGGGTAGATCTAACAAACTGTGACCTTGGGAAGCCAGCCGAAAAGAATGCTGGGTGGTAAGAGGCAGCCAGCTGGGATGACAACTTTGTCACAGATAATCCTCGCATGGATAATGAATAATTGGTTCTGTATTTGTAAATGATTCATATTTTGGGGTTTTAAGCACTTTTTTTTCCCTTTTAACTTCCTTACTGGCAAGAATGAATTTGGCATACTGGTGTCCCACACTTGGTATTCAGAGCACCTGCACACCACATTCATGGGGAAAAGGTGACCCAAGAGGGAGAAGGCTGAGAGTGTTGGTCTAATTTTAGTGTCCTGGGGAGAAGCCCTACGTGTGGGACGGACACTTGCTTTCTTTTATTTTCAATAGAGACGATTTAGTAAGATGAATCAATCTGTGACTCAGCTTTGCACGTGTGTGGAAGTTCTGGTAGAGTGCTTTTTATTAGCTTAGCTTAGTTTATCCAGTTCTCCATCCTGGCTAAGGGGGAAAGCACACTTTAAGTCTAGAGATTCTACATTAGGTATTTCCAGTCGTGAGTCTTTTTAGAAAAAGTATATCTCATTTGGTTTGTAGGATGGTTCCTGATTATTTGAAGTGAGGTTGCAGCAAAAGATCTGAAAACAACACAAGCCCTGTGTGGTTAAGCACAAGACATAGGAGGAGAGGAGCTGAAGGCTGCAAGATTAGACTAATGTACTAGTCCAAGCTTGGATGGGTCTCATGGTAGTTTAAGCCAGACAGAATTGAAGAGATGGGTGCCTTCTGTACTTGGCTTCTATAAAGGGGAGATTCTACTTTTAGTTATTACCTCTAGTTGCTAAGGTATTAAAAGCTGGACTTGTCTGAAAGGGTTTTTATAAAGGAGATGGAATTTAAGCCTAACCTTGAAGAATCTATAGGGTGCCATTTGTTTTTGTTTTCATACAGAATAAAATCTCTTTATTATTTTCAGGGACTTTATTCAATCTTAAACTATAGGCAACATAGTGATCAGAGTTGTGATAATGACCAACTATTTGTTGTTGCCAAAGCTACTGTGACTTGAAGGTCAGAGGGATAGTGCAGTTCACCTGCCCCGAGGTCCCACTTCCCTTTCTCATTCCCCAACCCACTCCCACCCCAACACACAGAGAGGCGTGCTCACATCAGAATGGCTACTGATAAGTCATTTCCACATTCTTTCTTAGCTTTAGACAAGCCACATTTTATGATCCTTTAACATAGCCCAGTGTGTATTTTTCTACTATAAGGTTTTTCTGACTCAATTCATTCACTCCTGAACATTGTGAGACATTTTTAGTGGTACATGAGTATATCAGGACATTAAAATGATATTGTCCCCTGAACTCAAAGCATACGGCTTTGGGGAAGATCCACTGTAGGGGATGATGGGTCAGCTATATTATCTGAGGGTGACTGGTAGAGGAGATTTATTTCTGTGCTGTTGGTAAAATTTATTTTTTACATATCAGAGTTACCCTTCATGGTTTATGGTAGCCTATTGGGCCAACCAATGGAAAGCTTTTGCAGGGTTGTCAACTAAGAAAGGAGCCCTAGGTAAATGCAAGGGCTACCTTCCTTTTCTTTGTGGTCAACCTCAGTATCTAGCACAGAGCTATCCACATAGTAACACTTAATAAATATCTAAGCATTTAGTTGGGGAAATAAACAAACAAGTCAGGAAAATATCGCTACCCCATGCAAAAATTCCAAAAAGCAGCCATCACCAAATCTCTACCTTTCCCCCACTAAAATGTGTATAAACCCTATACACACTATTTGTAAACCAAAATCCTTAGTGGCAGAAGGATAGGGACAATTACTTAGGACCTGAGTTACTTGGACACTATTCACATCTCTGTTGTAGGCACCCTTAGCTTCTTCCTTTCAGGTTCTGACCCTTCCACAAAACCCTCTGGTCCTTATCCAGAATCTCTGGCCTCTTCTTCTTTCTCAGAAGACCATCCTCACATGACAATAGATGATTTTAGAAGGTATTTTATGCCTGTGAAATTCAGAGACCTCTCAGGCACTGTCAGTGAAGAGAGGGCAGAGAAAATGAACTGGGTGAATTAAAGATGGCACCCTTTGGTGGGATTTGAGATGTAAGCTCCAAGAAGAATCATTTTAGTAGAGAAGGGGAAGTAGACTGGAAGGAAGAAAAAGAGTTTGGGAGGATAACCAAAATGCTAGTTTCTTCTCCTGGGAAACACAGTCAGTCTATGTCAAGGCCCCCTATAATCATGAGGTATGAGGCTAAGAGCTTACCCAAGTCAAGACTTGCTGAATCATCTCCTGCCAAGGTCTGTGGGGATTAAATTAGGGCGGCTGTCGATATAGGAAGCTACTAGAATGGTGAAGTCTCAGATTTCATGGTGCAGGTGGTCATCTCAACGGGCCTGCTCCTCCTGAACTCTCAATTGCTCTAATGAGGGGTTTCATGTGCCTCTGACATTAAATCTCAGCTTTTCCATCAAAGACCCACTTTTATGTCTACTTTTTAAATGGAGGGGGACCTCAACATTTAATAGAAAATTGGAACAAATGTTTTGAACCGTCCTTTAAAGGTGGGTTGCACGAATTATTAGGTTTGGAGATGGCAGAGCAGAGAGGTGATGGTGAGACCACAGAAGGATAGAGAACTTGCTCCATTTTCTCTTCTATAAAATGTCAGTGACAGTAATAGTTTCTTATGAAGGTTGTTGTAAGGATCAAATGAGATAATTCGTGTAAAGGGCTTGCTAAACAGTAAGAGCTCAATAAATATTAGCTCTTATTATTATCATTATCATGTACATAGTAGACTCTTTCACATTCTGGAAATAGAGAGATCTTTAGAGATAAGAGTGCTTTTTAAACCAATTATTTGGAGGAAATATTAACGGGAGGATGAAGTGAGGAGTCCTTTGAGTAAATACTTGCCAGATTGCTTGAGGCATACAGAAATGGGAGGAGCTGTGTCTGACCCCGCACTGAGAAATGTGGTTGGCAAGAGAAGATTCATCCTGAATTGCAGCCTTTGGGAGAGCCCTTTCCGTGACTCCCCAATCCTCAGCCCTTTCAATAGCTGGCCGATGCCCTGTTCACTCATCCAGATTCTGGCCTCCTCGTACCCCTTCCCTCCCTGTCCAGGGCCTGGAGGCACTTCAGGCCGCTTCCCGTGAGCTGCAGTGACAATGTGGACAGCCAGAGACATCAAGAAGCCGGCTGCGTGCAGAGACTAGGTGATGGCAGCAGGCCACCGTGGGCCAGAGGCCCACAGAACCGAGAAGAGGCATACCACTTCGTGCCAATCAGCCTACTCTGAGCCTGAGGACTGAGATGCACCAGGAAGCCTGTGTTTTCCTCTTCTAAGAGAAAAGGTCAAAGAGCCGAAGCCTGCAGCCGAGGAGAATGGCCTCTGCTCAACTGCCCTTCCCTTACATTCTTCTCTCTCTCTCTCTTTTAATAAGAAGGGTGTTCCTTTCCTCAAAGGGAGAGAGAGGGAGGGAGGGAGAGAGAGACTGTAAACTGTCCAAAAGGACCGTGAGAAAACAGGAAGCTTTGAAAAGTACAAGAGAAAGCAAGATGAAATCTATTTGCAGGCGGGCCCCTGGGGACATGTGAGGCATTGTGAAGCAGGCAGTTCATACAGCTATATCCTTCCTTCTGCTGAGGAGGGCTTTGCTGCCAAAAGGCTGCTATCTGGTCACTGCCTTAACCCCCTCCATGCCAGTCTGAGAGCCCTGACCCAAAGTTCTGGGCCCCTAAAAGTTCCCAGCCAGTTTGTGCCCCACGGGGCATCCAAGAGCTGGAGCGGGAAGCCGAGCCATGGTGGCAAAGGCAGTGGGGACCCTTTCCAAGGAGACCTCCTCCTCTTCTATCAGCTCTGCCCTCCGCCTTCAGGCCTCTGCCTCAGACGAGGTTGCAGATGACCTGGTGACTCATAACTTAGGCAGCTCCCGGCTTCACCCATCTCAGAGGAGAATTTGTCCCGGAAACTCTGGATGGCTGCTTTTCCTGGACAGGTTTCCCAAAGACGGCAGCTGGTTCTTCGCTATTATGGAGTGTGGCTGCTACAAGGATAGCATCCCAATCAACCCCTGCGTGCTTACACAGAATCTGGGAAGCATATTCCTGAAACATGGCTTAAGTCTACAGACGCAGGTCTTTGGAGATACTCCACCTGGCTCCAAGAAGCAGGGAGTCCAGAAGTGAAGCCAATAGCAAAAGAGCCCAGAAGGGCAGTAATTTTTTTTTAAGGAAAAAAAAAAGAAATATAGAATGGAAAACCTTTCCTCTCCTCTGATTTTCCATCCCATTGTTAATGCTTAATCTCACAGTGAGCGAATGTTTCTGCTTGCTATGGACAGCTGTTTCCACTGAGCATGGGGCCAGAGAGAGCCAGGCCAGGTTGCAACAGGGGGAGGGCTTACAGGTTAGGCAGGATTTTTGGTGGTGAGAAACCCAAGAGAGTAGAATCTGTTACTTAAACAATCTCCCCTTTTTACAAGTTTTGGGTCAAAGAGACAAAGCTCACTCTTGGAGCATGATTGGAGCAAGGTCTGCCTCTTTTTCCAGCCATGTCAATCATGTAAAGGGACTATCTCCTCCCTGTCACCCACGATAAAGCTTGGGTTTCATTTTTCTGGGCCTCTTCTCCAACATTGCCACGCAGTCAGCCCGCCACTCATCTCTGATTGTCTATGAATTTGTAGCAATGAGCACATGGCCCTCCCTTCTGTACCCAGTTCCCAAAGTTCCATCAACCTCCACTCAAGGCCAGATTTCCAAGAATCCACAATGACACTGACAGGGAGCAAAGTCTGCAGGATACCATCTCGAGATGGCCCATCCTATAATGGGATCTGGAGCTAGTTTACAAACACACAGAGCCCTATCACATACTCTGGAAACTCAGACATGTGCTGAAATTCCTTTGAAACGAAGAAGGGTGAGGCCGCAAAGAGGACGCCTACCAGGGGAGCACTTGGCAGGGACATGGGGCCAGGGAGATGGGGCCAGGGAGATGCTTCTGGCACCTTCCCGGAGGCAGAGGGCTCTTCAGTGAGGTGACTGACACCCGTCCTTGTTTCAGAAATGTCTAAGAATGGAGAAGGGCCACCTGTTTGACAAAAATATCCTTCAACAGCCACTTATTTTTTTTCTACAGATAGATACACTCTCCTAGGCAGCCTCCTGACCCATAATGTGGTCTCCTGGGAAAACCACCAGGGAAAGGTGGCCTTTGCATCCAATTCCCACCACAGGCCCATGTGCCACTGAAGAATATAAACTGTGCATCATCTCAGAGCTGGCATTTCATCCTGCAGTCCTCTCTTGTGGAAGCTGGTGGTGTGAGCATACATGCAGAGCCTAATGCACGCTCAAGGAGAGGACACATTGAGTTTCTGAAGCACAGATGCCCGTTGAGCCCTGTACGGTACACTATCATTAGGGTGGATGGAGGACAAGGGAAGGCATAAAGCATTGAGCAGGTCTGGCTCACTGATCATTGGGCCCAGTTTGCACTACCATGTGCAATCTTCTGTGCACTGGTATCAGAGAGAACCTTCTAAACCCTCAGATACCATCTGGTTCAAGAAATCCTCCAGACCCCTCTGAGGCCCTTGAGGTAGGCTCACAGAACTGCTTCTGTGTCCCCAGATCAAACCTAGCCTGCAACCCCTTTTCCTGTATCGGCTCTGCTCCCCAACATATGCATAGTTTCAAAGATGTTTTCTGCCTGGTTTAACCACTACTGCTGGACCTGAATTGATGAGGTGCTAGTGGGAGTTGGTTGGACTAGACAGATGTGGAAGGGACGCAAGCATGGCTCCCTTCATGTTTTAACAAGGTACGGTTCAGCCACCAGTTGATGAGATAGAAAACCCAGTTCGTGCTCGAAACCCAAGAGTAAACTCAGCATAACGCATGAGGAGTGGCCAAGGGTGCCTATTTGCACCCCCACTGTAGGAGACAGCAAACCCCTGGCAGGCACAAACAGCTCTGTTAAAAGCAAAGGGCTCAGGTGGAAATGGGAAGGAAATCAAGGTGCCTAATGAGAGAGCAAAGAGGTGGGATATGGAATCCCCAGGCTCGTGCAGCCAGGGCTGGCTTCATGGACATGTGACCAATGCAGTCACACAGGCACGAACTCAGAAAGGTCCTGAGTTTACCACCTTGAAATTCTTAATAATGTTTGAACAAGGGGGCCTTACATTTTCATTTTGCCCCAGGCACTATGAATCATGTAGGCCCTTCTGCAGGCAGCTTCCTCCCCCTTTGGCTCAGATGACTCAAGATGGACAAAAATTGACTTTCAAACCACTGGGAACTTGAAGGAAAGGAGGGGAAACACAAGTGGGTGGCAGGAAAGGGCTGGAGGGAGAAACCTCCCTCCCCCATCCCCAGAGAATGCTCATATAGGTCTAGGGAAGCTCTGGTTCCTGACCCCTCTCACCCCGTCCAGGAGTGGCCAACACAGGAAAGCAGTTAGCTTCACAGGGGGTTCCTTCAAGTGGGGACAGGGGGGGAACAGGGGACATGCCAAAGAGGGATTAAAGCAGGAACAGCCCCTTGGATGGATGGAGCATATCATGGGGACCCCATCAGACATACAGTAACCAAGAACAAAAACTTCCATTTCAAACGAAGAGGCTCTAACTGAAGTTGTGATTCCCCTCTCCTTCCCCCTCAGCCCTCTCTTCACAATGGGGATGACACGTGCCTGTACATTTCTTGAATTAAACTACCCAATCCTCAGCAAGATTCCTTCTCACTCTGGAGGTGGAGAAGGCAAACAATGTGGGGAGGGGACGGGAGGAGTGGGGAAGAGTCTGGAAAGCCCAAGCATTTCTAAGTAATACCAGTCATTGCCTTGAGTTTTATAAATCTCCAGCTCTCACGTTATCTCTGCTGATAAAATAAAAATCCAACCAGGTTAACCTGATATAGACATTTTAATGAAGATGCTCAGTCCTTGCACTCCATGGTACTTAGGAACAAACGAGAAACACTTCAGATGACTGCTTTCACCTTGACCCAAACAAGTACTTCTAAGGTCATTGGAGGGGCTAACCTCAGAATCTCGTTCTTCCTGCCTGGGAGACCTGCCCACAAATTACATGGCTCAGTCCCAGTGTCAGGAGGGCAAGAGGGGAGGTATGAGAAGGGAGGGGCCATGCTAGAAGCCTCTTTGACTCCTTTCTCTCTTCTACTCATCGGCTTGTAAGGAGAAGAGGACTAGACCCAACTGCTCCTTTCTGGAATGGAAACTCTCCACATCACCTTCATCCTTTAACAACCTCATTCCCCAAATGCGCCTTCCATCCAGACCTCCTCTACTGGCTCCAACCTCCCCTACTGGCTCCCTCCTCCCCTGCACAGTCTGATTCCACAGTGAGACAAAAGGGCAGGCTTCTCAGGGACCAGCTAAGGGCTGGTGTGAGCATAGGTGGTGCAAAGAGGAATAGAGCAGCAGATGGGCCTGGGGCTGGCCACAGACCTACTCTGAGCCTGGGTGACCCCACAGATGAAACAAGTAGAAAGTTTCCGGGAGATTCTCCCCCATAGGGCATTAGCACAACCCTCTGAGTCTTTCCCACCCACATCCCTCCTGGGGCCCACTGCCCACCTTGCATTTGAAAGGCTTTACGTCAGAGTGGACGATCATGTGTGCCTTGAGGGTCTGTTTCTGCACAAAACTCTTGTAGCAGAGGTGACACTGGTAGGCGCGAATGTTGGTGTGGATCAGCACGTGTCTCTTCATGTTGGCCAACAGAGTGAACTCCCGCCCGCAAATCCCACATTTGTGCTCCTTCACGCCCTGGAGGGAAGCAAGATTTCAAACATGCTGTGGTTAGCAGGTAACACGCTTTCATCAGAATTATTGTCTTCATTTTTCTCTTTGCCACACAAGTCCATGAAGAGCTTGGTGACAGATATTGAGTCCCAAATGGTGTGGCATTAGCCTTGTTAATTGCTGTTTTCTTGAAAAGTGTTGATTACATACTCTTTTTTTGTTTTCTGAAAACCGTGAACTAAGCCAGACTTTTAGAGGAAAAGAAAGCTACAGCTCTTGTTCCTGCTGCTACAGGGGTTAATTCTACAGTAACAATTCTGGGGATTAATAGGATTTTTGGTAAGAGCACTGTGGAATGATATGTGAAATGAGTCTATAATCCATCTTTCCTGATAATGAAAAAATAAAACCTCCTCAGGTGATAATATCATTTCTCATATGAAAACCAATGTTTTCCTGCATTCTCATTAATGGACTTGAAAATCCCAGAAGAACAATTCATATCCACACTTGAATAGATTACAACTTGATAATCATCTCTTGAAATAGTCTCCTGGGCTCCCACAGGTCATGGTGACCTCTATGTGATTTGGCTATGGAGCCTCAGCTCAGCTAGCATCTGTCCTATAGAGAAATTTGGCAGAGGACAGCTTTTTGAATTAGAAAACAGGACAGAAGGAGACTTTCTACTTTCCTTGCTCTTCATGGAGAAGTGTTTGAATACTTAAGTATCAGTGCCCTCAGTTGAAAGCACTCCCAGGGACTCATAGCATTAGTAGAGTATTAGCTATTCCTGACTTACCAGTGCTTTCTTGCAAAGCCCTTTGCAAGCCATCTTAACACAGAATGACTTTTCAGAAGGAAAACTTAGAGAACCATGGTGTTAAAATTAAGGTTGTCACAGGATTATAACAAGTTGCTTAGCTAACAACTGTACCTTATAAAACACATATTATCTGGTATCCATTGTGACCTGGGGAGAGAAGAGTTCCAAGTTTAGCTCTGAGTCTCTTTGCCTATATGTCCATTTCTCTAATGTGAGCCATGATAAGAAAATATCACTCCTCAGTTTTGGTGAGCCCATGGCACCCAAGGGTGAGTCCAGGTCTCTGCCCAGTCATTTATTGGCTTTGTAACTTCAGACAAGTCTCATGGCTTTTCTTGGTGATGGCTCTCCCTCATCTCAAGATATGGTGGTAGGTCATGAGAATCAGGGACTCTTTCCAGCTGGAATACTCTTGAGTCTAGATGATTGTAGATGAGTATGAATCTATGCTAACGGAGACACCTAAATTTTAATGCCTTCCTAAGAAGATAAATTTTAACAACGTGTTGTGTATTCAAGCCATGAGTTTAAAATTTTGAAATTAATAAAAATTATGTTCTTGATGGGTTTTAAACATTACTTCAGCATCTTTCTTCTCCAGATTATCTCTACACTTGTCATTGATTCTGTTATCCTGCAACCAAGGAGAAGAATCTACTTATCACTGTTTTTGGAATTCTCTAAAGAGAGAATTCTGTGTCCCAAGTAAAATTCACACGTAGGCTGGCCTAGAACTCAAGTGAATGGAAGGCTGGACACGACTTGGGGAACAAAGGAAATGACTGTTTCATTAAGAGGATTAGTGAAAGCACAGAGAGGGAGCCCGTGGGGGTTGTTAGGAGTGAGGGAGGGAAGGGGTGGAGAAGGGGAACACCTGACAGTAGCGTTCAAGAGCTGTAGGCCCAGATTCTGGGTGACTGCCCCATGCCTCAGTGCCTTCATCTGCAAATCTGGAGTAGAGATACCCACAGGTAGCTCTTAGAGTTTTTGGCGAGGATTAAATGAGAAGTAAAGCACCTGGTACACAGCAAGTGTTCAATAAATACTACCTCTCACTGTTTGCTGATACTGTGGATTAAAATGCGTTCTATTTCCTAACTCAAACGAGACGTTTCAGATATCAGGTTGTTTTGTACATTTTTGACTTCATTTTCTACTATCTTAAAGAATTTTTATGTGTTCTAAAATGCATCTTCGGCTCCTTTTCCACACACGTAGGAGCCCCTGAAATCAGCATATGATCCCATGTGTGGCTGAATCTCAGCACAGGTTCTTTGTTGGCCGTTCCTGCATTTGGCAGGTGCTTCCTCCCTGGATGGAATCTACGGGTGCCTTTTGTAGGGCGGGAGCTGTTGGTGCCCTGCCCGCAAGGCAGCCACCCATTTCATCTCTGCTGCAGAGCCAAAAAATGCCCATGTTGTGTCCTAACCTAGCAAATGAAACCCATTATGGCAGAGTAGAGACGTTACCTTGGCTGGGCAAAGTCCTCCACTGACCTTTCTGAATTAAAGAGTGCTTTAGAAACTCTGGCTTACTAGAATTCTCTCTTGCCAAGAAAACCACTTGAGGTCAAAAGCGTGAGGGTAGAGGTCAGTGGAGCATCTCTTGGATCTCTCTTGGAAGATAAAAGCTGACCCGAGTCAGCTCAGCTGGGTAAGATTTCAGGGACACTATTGGGGCCTGGCCTTAGTTCACCCTGCGTGACTCCAGAGCTCTGGCTGCAAACTAGGCTGAACTTAGACCCTTGGGCGTGTATTTTCCCCTTAAAGACCTGAGCCCAGGGAAGATAAAACAAAGCAAACAGAAGGATGCTCTCACTGCTCCCACAAAACAAACCACAGGGTACTGCACACAACCAGGTGGAGGCTCTACTACCGGAATCACAGGCCTTGCTGGACCCAGAGCCATGTGCATATGAAGCAGTTCTCACAGCCCAGGGAGAAAACGACCCAAAATGTAGCCACTGCTCCAGCAGCAAAGGATCAAGAAAAGTCTCTAGAAGAAGGCTCTGATGAGTATATCCCAGGCACAGAGCTGGTCTTGGGTAAATGAGGCCTAAGGACACACTCATGCTAGTGCCCTGGATGAGGTTTCCAGAAACCGAACTCTGGGGGTTGTAGGAGGCTAAGATACAACAGCACAAGGACCTGCTGTTTCCTTCCTCCTTCCTCACCCTCCTTTCCGAACTGGCCACATTAATCATTTCAAGGCCCATCTTAGACTCTAGAAGGCTGGATGGGAAAGGACTTGCTTGTTAGTGTTCCCAGCGTCCCCCATGTCAAGGTGAGGAAGGAGGTAAGGACTCAGGGGAGCACTCCTTTGCTCCGGGTTGCACGGCCCCTCCTGTCCCAGGCGGAGCGCAGCGAAGGGCTCCTGCCCCCGCCCCGAGGCTCTGCGCCTGCGCCCCAAGCGCCCGCCCCCGGCCGGCAGACCCCTCGGTACCTTGTGCGTGAGCGAGTGCTGCTTGAGGTGGTGGGGCTGCACGAACTCCATGCCGCACTCGGAGCAGATGTAGGGCCGGATGTCCTTGTGCTTCATCATGTGGTTCTGCAGCTGGCTCGGGTACTGGAAGGTCTTGTCACACTCGGAGCAGCTGTACTGGATGGGGCCCCGGTGCGTGGTGAGGTGCCTCTTGAGCTGGGCCAACGTGGGGAAGTCGAGGCCGCACTCCACACAGATGTTGTCGCGCCCGCTGGCGTGCTTGGCCTCGTGGGCCTTGAGCTCGCTGGGGTAGGCGAAGCCGCGGCCGCACACACGGCAGTTGTGCGGCTTCACCTCGCTGTGCTGCATCATGTGGCGCTTCAGGTGGCTGGTCTGCGTGAAGGCCTTGTGGCACACCTGGCACTTGTGGGGCCGCGTGCCCTGGTGGGTCAGCATGTGGGTGTGCAGGTGGCTGAGCTGCTTGAAGAGCTTCCCGCAGCGCGTGCACGCGTGCGGCTTGATCCCGCTGTGGCCCAGGATGTGGGTGACCAGGTTGTATTTGGAGGTGTAGGACTTCTCGCAGGTGGGGCACTGCCAGCGCTTCTGCGCCCCGCCCACGTCCACGTAGTAGCTGTCGTCGATGCGTACGTTCACGTCCACCCTCTCCACCTTCTGCTTGGTCTCCTCACTCTCCCGAGGCTCGGCTTTGCGCGGCAGCAGCGCTTCCGGGGGCTGCTTGGGCAGGAAGGTGTGTCGGCTGAAGGGGAAGGGGGAGGCCGAGGGCATGAAGAAGGGGAACATGAGGCCCGGGGGCACCTTGGGGTAGTAGGGGTAGGGCGTGGGCAGGAACGGGGCAGGGGTCGGCTGGGGCCACACGGCGCTGGGTTTCACGGGCTCCTGCTTGACGGGCTTGCCCCCCAAGTGTTCCAGGGTGCGGTAGAATTGGAAGCCCACGTTGCACAGGTCGATCATTTGCGAGTCATACTTGGGGCGCGGGGGCTGCGGGAAGAGCAGAGGGAGGTTCGGAGGACGGTGGTTTTTGCTCTCCTCAGAGTGGAGGCCGAGAGGGGCTTCTTCCGCGGGGTGGTTGTAAGGCATCTTGGTGGGCATGCTCTTCCGTTTCCGGGACCCTCCTCCTTCAAAGACCCCCGGGAATCCATCTAGGTGTCCCGGAGGAGGTTCATACCGAAATTGGGAAAAGGGCCCCCGGAGAGCTTCTGGGAAGGGGTGTCTTTGGGGAGCTTTCCCTCGGGAAACCACTGGCTGCAGGCAGTGGGGAAAGGAGGGGGCTCTCTTCACACCCAAATTGAAATGCACATCCTCATCTTTGATCATCTTCATTTCCTTCTGCATCCTTGGCAATTTTCCTTTAAAGAGAAAGAAACTTACTGTTTAAAAAAAAGAGTCCCTTTTTTTCCCTGAAGGGTTCTGGCTAGATATCAGTACTAATTTATGAAGAGTGATGCTTGTTTAGTACTGACCCTCACTTATCCTAGGGCTGTTTGAAGTATCATTTTTCCCCCCTTACAGACCTATTTCCTGGAGAGCCCTGGCCTCCTGGATTGGGACTCTAGAGGTCCAGTGTAAATTCACAGCCACAGAATCCTAGCTGGGGTTTGGGGGAGGGGGGTATGAGAGTGCACTGGACTGGGAAGAAACCTGAGAGCTCAACCAGCCATTGTGCCCACTTAAGATGAAGCTACCAAAAAAAAAAAAAAAAAGAGGGTAGCAAGGCCCAGACAGATGAAGTGACATGCTGAAACCCACAGCTGGTTAGGGCAGGAGTCAGAACTGGGACGCATTCTGATAGCCTGAGATGGAATTGTCATCTGCTAGTGGTGACTTATGTTTGTCTTTGGGGTTGTTTGTGTTCTGAAGGAACCAATGTCCCCTGCCCCTCCCTGTCTTGAGGGCCTTGGCTGCTGGAGGATGGGGAGTACGCAAGTCCACACAGGTGAAGAGATTTGCCTGCTTAACTGGGATCTCAGATTGTCTGAGTTACCCACTCCAGGCAAGGTGTGCTGCCAGGGTATATCAAGTGGATGAGGTCAATGGGATTCAGAAAAGCCTATAAGCCAATGTCACAGAGTCATCTTGGCAACTTTTGCATTTTCATCTTCCTCCTGGAGCAACTTCAGGTGAAAATTTCCAAGATTGTGGATCTCTAAAACTGTGCTTGTCTCTCCTCCTTCACACAGGTGTCAGGGTAAAGCCTGGCTTTTCAGTGACTCCTGAGGTGCGTGACATTTCCTTGCTGAGCCGGTTACTGACTGCATCCTGGGAACTACATCAGGTATGTGTGGGAGAGTCTGTGGGCTGGAGTCTAAACCAAGGACTCTGCTTCCTTTCACATGTCTCCTTGCCGTTTTTCTACACTCCTCATGTGGATAGTGGTAGAAAGAACCAAGTGGTTCTGACTCCACGTTTCCAGGGAGGGCCTTTGTACCCAAGTCCTCTGAGCTTGAATGGGATACCTAGGGCCCTGGCCCTGTGAGAATGGCTACTTGCTGAGCAATGTAGGGTGAGGGTCCCAGGGGTAAGGGAGCCAATAGCTTCTACTGATTTTCTTCAGCCCTTGACGAAGCAAACGTAGATTTGCAAGGACCTGGATATTCCCAAAATTGTACATGTGTCTTCATGGGAGGTCTGAAAACTGCAGCACCATTAAAACAAAATGGGCCTTTTTATATTGGATTACCAATTCCATGTACAGATGAGCCAACTGAGAGAAAAAAAAATGTGTCTTTATTATATGACTATTTGGGCATTACTTAAAACTGTTACATAAAATCATCAAAAAACGAAAAAGAATCTTTGCTTTGTATTTATGTGGGGAAGGCCACTCTGGTTTGTCTTCTTTCCATGGGTTTGGGGCTTAGTAATTAAGAGCAAGAGCTTGCTTGTTTAGCACTGACCAGAATTTATTGAGTTTTATTGTGTATTTTATTGCTAAGAAGGTATTAGATAATTCAAGGCTAATGATGTCTGGTGTCTTTATACCATGTGTTATATCTTATACTAGAAAGCTACTTACATGGAAATGAATGTTATCACTAATTTTGAAACAAAAGGTATTTTGGTATATACATATTATCATTGCCTTTGTTTAATACTCTTTGTCTTTAGTTGTGACATAGTCTACTAATTGAGTCACTTTACTGTATTAGAAGTGACATTTTTAATACAATACTAATTTCAAAAGCATATTTATTTTCAGTGTGTGCATTTTAAGTTTATCACCATCAACCTAGTAAGGCAAAGAAACATTGTTGAACATTGTTTTTAAACATCGACGGCAGAGTTGTGGCCCCCAAATGCAGAGATTTTCCATATGCACATTTTAATTTTCTCCTTGTTTTAATATGATTAAAATTTTCCCCAGTTTCTGATTTGTGTGTATACACACCCCACCCCTGAAATAGTAGTGTGCCTGTTCTAGAATGAAATCATTAATTCAGGAGCTTTAAAAAGGCATTCAGATCCATCCATGGGCATTTTTCCAGAACTTTAAAACAGCAGTCCCCTCTGCAGAAAGATCTTAAGGGATACTACCAATCCCTACAGAGGTCAAGGAGAACTGGATCTGCTTCCTCTCAGCCCTCTTGAGAGAGAAATCAGCTGTAGCTGCTGCTAGTTATTAATATCCCTGTCTTCTGAGCACAGAGTGCTACGGAGAAGCCCTAAGGGGTAAAAGAAAACCGCAAAAAGCAAACTCATTGGGGATGGGGAATGTTGAAGGGAAGAACAAGGAAAGAATGTTTTCCCCAGGAGGTAATTTATCTTGAAATCAGTCAACTTACAACTCTGGCCTCTACAAAAATATTAACAAACTCTTAGAAAACCTCAATGTGGGCCACCCACAGGCTCCCCTCTATTTCTAAAAATAGGTCCACAGGCATCAATGGCGGATAGGGATTCCCATTCAGGCGGCAAGAGAGATCTGAGAGGCGCAGTCATCTTCTTGGTCAAGGGCAGAGGACTGGGGAACGGCAGGCCCTCCCCTGGTCAGTAACCTGTGGCTTCTCCCAGAAAGCTGGCATGTCGTAAGACCGTTCCTCACCAGGATGAGCAAGACCATATGCAAAAAAGAAGAACTGAGATTGTAAAGTAGCCAGCCACCTATGGGATAGTTTGGAGTCTTGCTTTGAAGGCTGAGGATCTAGATTTGAATTCTTTGTGTTAGCAGCTGTGAGAAACTGAGCAAGTTAATTTGGGGGCTTGGTTGGGATATCCCCACTGGGTTGTTGGAAACTTAAAATAGAGCATGTATGTGAAAGTATGTGTTAAACGCTAGACAGCATGGTGCTCTCGAGGGGTAAGAAAGAGTGGACAGGAGGGGAAGATCAGTAGACAGATGCTGACTGACAGCATCTCTCTTTTCCAAGCTGAAGCTCTTGGTCAGCCTCTGGGTATCTGCTTTGCAGGTCAAAGCATAAACTTGACTCATTTACTCTGAGTCGGTCTTGTCACAGCAGTGGATATAAACCACACTAGAGGAGACCAGTGGGTGAGGTCAGGACATGGGTATTCATTCAGCGGGGGGATCAAACTTCTGGTTTGAGAATACTCCCCCATCCCTTTTCCTTGGCTGTCTTTCCTATTATGGTGATAGCTCTGGGCCTACATTAAGAACAGATGGCTTTGGTGAGTGGGGACCAAAGGGATAGGGTGGGCTTGTAAGGTCTTTCAGCCAGTCTGTGGGAAGCTGAAGGATTGCCCCTAGTCTAATATCAGAGGTCACCTTCCCAGAGACAGGAGGACCTCTTTGTCAAACCCCAAGTCTTAGATACTTAGGAGAGTGCTGATCCCTTCGGTGAGTGGGGACCAAAGGGATA
The DNA here is from genome assembly GCA_028534135.1 of Potos flavus. Classification (NCBI taxonomy): domain Eukaryota; kingdom Metazoa; phylum Chordata; class Mammalia; order Carnivora; family Procyonidae; genus Potos; species Potos flavus. The sequence continues at coordinate 43,557,540 of CM052895.1, forward strand.
GGGTGGGCTTGTAAGGTCTTTCAGCCAGTCTGTGGGAAGCTGAAGGATTGCCCCCAGTCTAATATCAGAGGTCACCTTCCCAGAGACAGGAGGACCTCTTTGTCAAACCCCAAGTCTTAGATACTTAGGAGAGTGCTGAGCCAACAGTAGCTAACTGACTTTGGCAATTCCTGCTAGACTGTGAGGGCAGGGACTGGGTCTGTTTTGTTCACCTGGCACGGTGCTGAACGCTAAGTAAGTGCTCAAGAAACTGCTGTGAGATGAGAGAAGGGATGAAAAGCTCTTGTTTTTAAAGTCTCTGCATGGAACTTTTAAATGTATAATTTTATCTTACTTTATTTAGACTGCAGATGACTTTTTGAGACATCCCTAATCAGAGCATGAGCACACTCATAAACTCTCAAGTAGTTATTGTGGGAGGAACTTGAAATATACACCTTGAGTGCGCTATTGCTTACCCTGCTCAGTTTCCAAGGGCTATTCCTGACCTGATCCTCAAATCAAGGTAAGCCCTACATCCTGGCTATTTCCAGGATGTGAAGTATATGGAAGCTAATACTGGGGAGCCATCCTCAAAATGCTTTATAAGGTTCTGCAACCCAGTCGGAAAACAGATGCCTGAAAAGGCCAACAGGCAATAGTGACTAGAAAAACAGACCCTTGGGGGTGCCCGGGTGGCTTAGTCGGTCAAGCATCCCCCTCTTGATCTCAGCTCAGGCCTTGATCTCAGGAGTGTGAGTTCGAGCCCTGCATGGAGCCTACTTTTAAAAAAAGTGGGGGAGATGGATCAAGAATGTGAAACATAATGTGTAAGCCTGATGATTCACAGACATGTACCCCTGGGGCAAATAATACATTATGTATTAATAAAAAAAAAAATGTGAAACATAGACCAAGACCAAGTGGTCACCCTGCACGCTTCCACCCAAAGGAGATATTTGGAAAGGTAGTAGCAGTCCACATAATCACAGATTTTCATTGCTACTGTCTGAGAATATCCCTGACTTTCTTCCTTATACACTCAATCACCAAGGCAAATGGGCTGTAAATCAGGAAGCAAATAATTTGAGGAGGAAAATACTGGGTTGATCTGTGTTAGAAGAATCTGGGACTTAAGATGTCTTCTTTCACGGGTATTATCCACAAGAGTTAGGGATGAGGAGATGAGGAATGAAAGAATTTTAAAAACAAAAATAAAATCTCCTTTTGAACCATAAGGACCAATTAGAAATGTAAGGCCTAAGATGAAACCACATTTAGTTTGGGAAAAAAAAAATTCTTCTAATAATGCCCTTTAATCAGGAATTCACCTATTGCACTAAAATATAAATATTCCCCCAGATAAAATTACTGGTATTTTGTGGTTCTCACTCGAATCTAAGGTCATTCCAGTAAATGGTATCAGAAGAGTCATGGTGAGTCAGCATGCCAGAGGCAGATCTACTTAACTCCATAACACTGATTTTTGTTCATCCTGAAATTCATGGAAAAATATTCTCTCACATTCTTTATTCCTTGAAGCTTTGCACATTTCATTGGAAAATGTTACATCTTGCTGTTGGAGACACTGGCTTCCCTTTTAATTTGAGAGAGTGGCAGTTTCTTATGTGGTCTACCTGGAGCTCTGCTCTCAACAAAGATGGAAGCAGGGAGGAGGTGGGCGTTGAGGAGACATTTAAGAAAAAGCAACAGTGCTAAGAGAAGCAAAGGGTAGGGAGTTAAGGGGGAAGGTACCAGGAAGGCAGAATGAGAGATATATGGACTGATTACTAACCTCTCTGTTCATACAAGAAGATTTTGTAACATTCCTCCAAAGTGGGATTTTATTGGATCACCTGGTTCTTTGTGATTTTGATAACAAAAGGAGACTTTGAATCTTAGAATTAAACATTATCACGATGGAACATGATTGTCTTAATATATATGTAGTTGTATTGCTGAGTTCATCATCTGTATCTATTTGGCAAATAATGATTCAGTCTTGTATTCCTGGAGTTGGCAGGAATACAAGGGTCTCTGTATGCAGCTGGCAAATAAGGCAGTATGTTCTAAAGAGAGGAATGGTCTGCCTTGTCACTCCCTGGATTAGTGGTATACCTAAGAAGAGGTAACCAAATACCTGCTAGCAAGACCCCGGGTAGGGCCCTTCTGGATGCCCTCGTGACCCTTATTTAATTTACAAACCCATATTCTTCCCATTTTGTTATAAAAAGTAATCTGTCCGCCTACAGCGTGGTGACCAGAAAATACTAATTGGTGATGAGACCTATTTACATGTAAAAATAGTTAATTGAATTCACGTAATTTATTTTTTTAAGTTCCTAAAAATCACCAAGACATAACATAGTTAAAGCGAAGTTTAGTTTTTCATTGTTTAGATTGTCCATGCTAAGTATGCGTATATACCATATATATTGACCTATACACTAAATAGGTCTTATTAAAACAGCAACAAATTCAGCTACTAACATGCATAGATTAAATAGATGTGGGAAAAAATGAATAAAGAGATGTGGGTTTCATTTAGGAAAGTGCTTAATGCCTAGGTCAACTTTCTGGAAAGCAGGAGTGAATATAATTATTTGAGCCCTGGAACAGCTGCTAGCGTGTCGGGGTTATCTCTGCCCTTGTGACCCATTTAAAGGAAGGAAATGAATTGGAGATGTGACTTAGCAGTTTTCTTTCCCAACCCTCAGAGCTAATATATCTCTTGTGGATGGAGCTGTAACTGGAATGTTAAAATTTTTTCCTACTTTCTTTTGGGGAAATTGTCCTTAGAATATATGTCAGGTTTGTTTGTTTGTTTTTTGGTTTTATGTTCATAGATAAAGTACATTTGATATACCCCTGACTAGCTAAGCAAATATACACATGCATATTATAAAGCCTCATTTTGTCTCTCTCTGGGAATGACAACATATTCTGTTAGGTAGGCCTTAGAATAGGTAGCTAATGCCAGAAATTATGACCCTCTGGCAACCAAGAGTGATAAGAATTAACACATAATAAATGAGGATAGCCATCTGTGGAAGGAACTTATCTTAAAAGCATAACTCAAGGCTGTATTTTTGGGAGAGGGGTATGAAGAACTATTTTGTATCTTAATTGTGGTGGTGGTTACACAACTCTATTTGTCAAAACTCCTAGAACTCAAATGAATTTTACAGTATGTAAATTAAAAATAAGTTAAAAAATATAAAAGAAACATACCCCAAAATGCTACGCTGTACATTATTATAAAAAGAGTAACTGAGGATATTTCGGAAATACCAGTCAGGGCTAGGAGACTCCACCTTCTAATCAAGTCTTATCTTTGGAATGCATCCAATAACATGCATGTGGTATATGAAGAGGGGAACTCAGTTATAAGTATTTGATGATCTTAATTATTGATCTTTCCAAAGGGGAGACTTTGAATGTGGCAGATATACCAGTTTTTTTGTTTGTTTGTTTGTTTTTGTTTTGTATGTTTTCTATTCCACATAAATATGTGGAATATTCAAAGGGATGGAACTTTAAATTACACTTCAAGGTCTAATTTTTGGCCCTGATTGCATATTCAGTAAATAATCTTCTATTACTTCTCCAACATTTTTGAAATGTTTGTCTACCATCAGTGGAAAGGATCATTCTGGTCATTAGGAAAGATATTTCTCCTCCTTGTAAATCAATAGATTAGTATTGACATACAGGTCCACAAATAACTCTTGTAAATGAATCATTTCCTCTAAGAGTGATTAACTGAGTGCTTTTATGAAATGGAACACATGAACGTCCCAACCCACAGACCCAATCCTGAGTCATGGCAGCCCCATCAGGCACTTCTATCCGATGAAGTCTACCTGAGCAGTCTGCTGCCTTCTTTCTTTGATACCTTTCACTAGATATGAGCCAAACTGTCCCAAGACTGTACAGGGCAGGAAGTGGAGAGAACCCACCTACTGGAGGCTTTATGGAGATGTACAGGTGAAACTTTCCTTTCTAGCAGAGCTGGAAGAAAATTCCTCACTTCTCTGATGTTTATCACATTTGTCTGTTTGACTCATTGACTAGTTCCTGTGTTGCTAGTGACCTTTCTCTGTGGGTAGGTATCTTACATTTCTAACAGTCTGGTTAGAAAGTCAGAAACTTCCCTGGTGCACTAGCTGTTGTTGGCATCCAATAATTGTGTGGACATTAATTTAACAAGTCCCATGTTTTAGCTTGCTCTTGTTCCCTAATCCCTATTCCTACCTGAGAGAAGGAATAACTGGTTGACATGCCCTGTCCCAGTCCATCCCAGGCCTACTTCACATCAATAACTGCCAAGAACAACTCTGATGAGGCAGGTGGTTTAGCTCAGGTGTAGCAATGACTAGGGTTTTGCTTTTCAGAAAGCACGGCCCCCTTTGCTTCCTGTGGGTGCAGGATCCTTAGCCAGTGTAGGCCATATTCCTTTGACCTGAAAGGTGGAATTCCAGCCCCGTTACACTGAAATAATTTGAGTGAATGTGGGAGGGCTCTGGAAATGCCCAGTGATCAAATGTCACCGAGCCTCTGAGGGAGTGTGTCACCCTAGAGCAGAACATGCCCACGTTCTAGCAAACAATATCCCAGCAGGGCAGGCCACCACGATTTCTCTCAGTCACTCCATAACTGCGAGTTCCCCCGTGATCTGCTGGGCAAGTATCCATTAACTTTGTGGAAATGCCCACCCTAATGGGCAAAGGGATCTGTGACCTCACCCTTTCTTTTTATTTTTATGTAGAGAAAATTCCTGCTCTATTTCTATCTTCTAACGAGTGATCACTTTTTATCCTGGATATCAATTTTCCCCTCACACTTTTTAGTTTAAGATCTTGCGTTTCATGTTGGTTTTTCTACTGATTCTGCTCACTAAAAGCATTCTTGGAAAATACATATACTTATATGTATTTATTTCCTCATGTACTTGTACCGCTAGGCTGTCTCTGGAAGGAAATACAAGAATCTGGTAAGACTGGTTGCCTCTGAGGAGGCAGACAGTATGGCTGGTGGAGGAAGACTCAGGAGTCCAGCACTCAAGTTCCCCGTTCAGGATGGACTGTTGCCATCATAGTCTATAGACGTGGGAAGGTGCCCTGTGGGTGTGGAGTTCCCTGGGTAGAGAGGAAACTTTTAATTGTATACCCTTTCAACTTACACTTTAGCACACTGTGACTGACTTAGCTGCTCAAATACTTGCACTAAGAAAGAAAAATTCATATTGGCTTTCAAACAGCAAACATTCAGACAAAATTAGACTTGGGATCCCCTTCCTTTTGAGTGGTTAAGAATTCTCTGGAAGCATTTCTTTGGACTCCTCAAGTTTACTGCCCAAGGTCTTTTGATGCCCCTGGCAAAGTTAATCCTGGTTTAGACTTCGGGCATGCAGCTTTACGACCCAGAGAAGTTAAGTGTAAGCAACCGAAAAGACTCAGACATGGAAAAACCTCCCCAAGGGCATTCACTCAGGAAATTCCTTCAAGTGCTTTCTCTGTGCCTGGACTGTGCGGAAGCCAAAGGACCATGTCTAATTAGCCAAATGCTAACTTCAAGGAATTCATGGTCTGGGAGAAGAAACTGACAAACAGATGTGGAGAAAAATATTCTAGGAGCTACAATAGAGGATTCTTGAACTGGCAGGTTGATTTGCTGGATATGAGGGAACAAGAAGCAGAATGACATTTCTTTGACATAAAATATTTTCTTTCAAGATATTTATTTCCTTTTTTTATCATTAAAACTTCCATTAGAATAACAAGAAACAGATGGAGGAGTATCTGTGGATGTGAGAGAAGGAAGGAAAGCTACCCTTTTCCCCAGCTAGTGCCCCAGTCTCCACAAGCCATGTGTCCTGCAGAACAGAGGAAGACTTTGGTGATTTGAAAAGTGGGCTGAACTTTGACGAACTGCATTAAGAAAACAAGATGTATACAAAACAAAAATACATTCAACCTTGGAAGTTCAGATTAAATGAGCCTGATGTGAAGAGTCACAGTAATTACAGAATCATATACTGCATATATGACTAATCCAGTTTCTCCACACTACCCATCCCTGAGTTTTCCCTGGGCTCCTTCCCCAGTGCTGAGAAGGAACTTTGGGATGCTAAGGATGAGGCCCATGGATTATCAGGTCCTCCCCCAGGGCTCTAAGGTAATTAAGGTGCTTAAAAGCTTCTTCTAGGGTAAAAGTTCAATCCTATTTATGCCACTGCACAATCATAAAATGTCAAAGCACAAGCCTGCTCCAGCCCTCAGACAGAATTAGTCCCTCCTTCCTCTTGGCTCCCACAGTCTGTGCCCACACCCATCACTCTGATTCTTCCCAGAGCACTGCAACAACCTGCTTGCCCACGTCACTGGGATCCCCTTGAGGGCCAGACTGATGCCTAAACTTCTCCAAGTCTTCACAGCCTTGTAAAATGACTGGTACTTACTAACAGTTTTAAGTGAGACATTTTCAAATTGCAATAATTTTCTAGTCGTAAAATGATCTTATTCTGTTCATTAGCACTAACTAGTAGATAAAACTACAAAAGAAGTCTGTGGAGTTCTTTCCTTGTACTCTTTTCTTTCTACTTCCCTTCTAACAAATAGACAATGCTTTTTTGTTATTGTTTAGGATTAGGCATCAAAAGGAACATAATTTGTTTTCAGAGGTGGTTCATCTTGCGTATTAGTCACAAATGTATTTTATATTCTAACCTATTCTAAGGATCTGCTAAGTGTTGGGTTTAGAGAATGACCCTGAAAAGCAATGCTCACATTTCCAAGAAGGAGCACATTCATATCAGAATCCATAACTTGGAATCTAACTCGTCTCTTTTCCATACCTCAAGTGCTTATTACATTAAAATGTAATAATTCTTCAAGATTTGTAATTGCCTCAGCGTGTCTCATTCTGGCATTTTTCTTTGACAATTTCTCTCTTTAATATGTTCTCTCCCATAAACCCCTAATACTATCTTTATGTAAAAAATATGGAAGGAAGGGAAGGAGGGAGGGAGGGAACCGAGAAGTCAGCTTGCCAGCACCTTCCACATTGGCCATGCATTGTTGGGTGGTTGCTAGAAAATCTTGTTCACTGTTTCTTAGAAATGGCTATTAGCCTCTCTCTTTGTTTCCATTCCCAGAGCTAGGACTGTAGTCTGGTTGCCCACTTCACTCCTAGGTTACTTTGAACAGTTTCCATCTATTCTTCCAGAACTTTTTTCTCCTTCTTTATAGATTTCTTGAATACCAGAGTCAAATTCATCTTCTAAAAAGTTGTCACTTTTTCTTTTTTCTTTTTTTAAACTCTTAAATACAATTTTTATTTTTTATTATATTATATTAGTCACCATACAGTACATCATTAGTTTTTAATGTAGTGTTCCATGATTCATTGTTTGCATGTAGCACCAAGTGCTCCATGCAGTGCGTGACCTCCTTAATACCCATCGCTGGGCCAACCCATACCTCCATCCCCCTCCCCTCTAAAACCCTCAGTTTTTTTCCTGGAGTCCATAATCTCTCATGGTTCGTCTCCCCCTCTGACTTCCTTCCCTTCGTTTTTCCCTTCCTTCTCCTAATGTCCTCCATGCTGATGAATACCCAACTTTTGCATCAACTTGGATGGAACTGGAGGAGATTATGCTAAGTGAAATAAGTCAAGCAGAGAAAGTCAGTTTCATATGGTTTCACTTATTTGTGGAACATAAGGAATAGCATGGAGGACATCAGGAAAAGTTGTCTCTTTTCCTAAGCTCTCTGTTAAGGAACCAACAACAATAGTGTATAGATACTGCTGTATATAGTGTGTAGAGCTTGCTAATTGCCGCTCCAATATCCATTCCTCCTTCTACCTTTAGAAACAGAACCCTGATTTTGCTTGTGGTGACAATGTGCCCAGCCGAAGTTCTAGCCTTTTCAACATCCCTTCAGTTAAGGGTTGTCTAGTGCCACAGTTCTGGCCAGTGAGATGTAAGCAGCTGGGGCTAGGGATTTCTGAGAAAGCTCTTGCATTCCTAACACAGAAACCACCTGCTTTATATTTTCCTTTTTTAATTCTTTCTGCCTGGAATGTGGATATGAGGTTGGAGGTGGAGCAGTCATATTGCAAATATGAAAAATGTTAATGACAATGCTTCCCACAAAGTATAGTAGAGGGGAAGAGAGCAATTGTCAGTATGAAACTTCAGTGACCCTCTTGGTGCTGGTCTTCTTTTGTTTGACAAAACAAATCCTTTACTTCATTAAGAAAATGTATTTAGAGTTCTGTGTCTTACAACTAAACAAAATCTCTACCTGATATACAAGGCAATGTAAACTTTGCTCCCTGACTTTCAAAGCAAATGTAAACTCCTCTCTCTGACTTTCAGGTCCTTTAAAACAGATCCAACTCAGTTCTCCTTCTCACTAAAATCCTCTCCATGCCAACGAGACCAGGCTTTCACGCTTCTCTCTACGTGGAGCAAACGGATTTCTACCTCCCGGCCTTTGTTTAGACTGGTCAGCCATCCAGGAATATTCTTTCCATTGATCCATCCCATTGTCCCAGGCTTCCTCCCAGAAACTTTTCCACGCTACCCTTATGCCCAGTTATCTTTTCCTTCTTTCTTTCTTTCTTTTTTTTTTTTTTTTAAGTTTTTTAAATTAATTTATTTGAGTGAGAGAGAGAGCGCCTGCAAGTGGAGGGGGGAGGAGCAAAGGGAGAAAGAGAGAGAATCTCAGGTAGACTCCTCACTGAGCATGGAGCCCCAAGAGTATATAATTTCAGTTATATGATGAAAAATCTAAGGGCCAAATGTAAAACATGGTGACTATAGTTGATAACACTGTACTATATATTTGAAATCTGTTAAAAGAGTAGAACTTAAATGTTCTCACAAAAAAAAAAAGTAGTAAATATGTGGGATGATGGATGTGTTAATTAACTAGCTGGAGGGGATCCTTTCACAATGTATAGGTGTATTAAGTCATCACGTTGTTTAAATATCTTACACTTTTGTTTGCCAATTATACCTCAGAAAAGGTGGGAAAAAATGAGGCAGTCTCTTCAAAGATACATTCGCAGAAGTGTGTCTTATTGAATAACAATCCTTAGTCTAAGAAATTGCAATGACCTTGTTATTTGGTATATTAATCTCTCTTTTTTTTAATTTAATTAGCAAAACAAAAATGATGGGGAGCATGAAATAATCATTTCTTTTGGGCCAGACCTTGGGGCAAATGCCCACAGGACCCATATGTAAGTGTCTGTGAGTTGCTTTGGGGCACTCTGAGTTGTCTCAGTGTTGCTTGGTAAAAACTCCACCAGGCAGTCTTGATGGAAAAGGACAGAGTCCAAGCTTATGAGCAGCAGCACTCAGGCTTGCAGGACTCAAAGGATTCCTTGGGGGCCTCGAGGGCTCAGGAGTAATTGCCAGACTGCCTCCACAAATTGACCTCTGATGTATTTGTTGCTCACCTCAGGCAAGGCACAGGGGGGTGAGGAGAGAAGGGATTCTCCTGCAAAGATGTGTATGACACAGCGCCTTTCCTCAGGGAGCTTGCCACCTAGTTAAGGAAACGAGCTAGAGATTGTAGGGTCACAGACTGTCTGAGTTGGAGGGGACCTAAAAGGTCTAAAATGTCAGCCACGTTATAAGTCTCTTAACCACTCAGGGTCTTGTTTTCCACATTTATGAAACAGAGCTGATACTGCCTACCTTAGTAGTGAATTAAATGAGATCATGTATCTTGTAGAGTGCCGGCACAAGGTAAGTGTCGTTCAGTCTGGGTTTAGTATTATCATTATTACGAGTCAGCAAATTGTATTCAATAATGATGCTGGTGATAGGATATCACCCAATTAATAGTGGGTGAAAGGGAAAGAGGGAAGGGGCATGCTGGCATACTGAGGAGAAGGCACGCCCTGTGGGGCTGCTTCTGGTTATAGTGATTGATCTGGGCTGTCCAGGGAGAGTCTCCCATGGTGCATCAGTGTATAGAAACTGGGTTCAGGGGACACAGGGACACTAATTGTAACTTCCTGAACAAGAAGCAGGCGTCTAACCACAGCCCTGTCACTAGCCCCGAGTGCTGACAGAGCTTACCACAAGCAAAGAAGCAGAGTAGGACCCCACAGGGATGATGCCCTGACCATTCTAAAGTTGCATCATCTCCCATCCTCCAGCTCTTTGATGGCGCCATGCTTTATTTTCCCAGTGGCAGTCAGAAAAAATCTTTGCCGTTCATTTATTTGTTTTCTGTCTTACTCCACTAGACCATAGGTTCCAAGAAACCAGGTCCTTGCCTGTTCTATTCCCAGTCGTACCCACCAAGAAGAGTACCCTGCACATAGTTGGTTAGCACATGGGAATCACTTGAGAACTTTTAAATGCACAGTATCCACCCACCCCCACACCTGAACACAATGCCATGCCTAGATCCCTCCCCAGATCTAAATTATATCAGGATCTGAGGGTGGGGACCAAGCATTGGTGTATTTTAAGAGCTCTGTAGGTGATAGTCACAGCCATCCAAGATTAGGAACTACTTCAGAGAGGCATGCGATAAAGCTCTGTTATCTAGCAATGGCAGAACCATTGCAATAAGGGAAAGGTGATTGGGCCTAGGGTGGTAGAGGAAGGATTCTGATGGAAGAAGCCCTGTGACATGCAGTCATCCTTCCCTTTCTTCCACACAATCAGGCTACTAGGGGTGGAGTACAGGGTTGATAAGATTCTTCTCTATGACAAGACTGAATTGATGAGGCACAGCTCATGCAATGGCCATTGTGAGGTCCAGGTAATCCACAAAGGGAAGCATCCTGAGCAGGTCATGCTGTACTTGGTGGTTGTGGGGTACCACCCATGCATCATTTGAGTGCATACGAGTCTCAGACTAGAGAACCTTTCCCACCCTCTTTTCTCCTCCCAAGCCCCAACCTACCCCAAGGCCCTGCCTAGCCACCTGCTAAGAAGTTGGGCTGCAGATTTGGTCCCCCATAGGGATGGCTCGTCTTGGCTTTTCTAACCTGCAAAACTTGACAGTGCGGAAGAGAGTACAGGAAGGTTTTCTCCCTGCATGACTGATACTTGTGAAAGGTTGAGCTGTGGGATTTTTTTTTTTTTCTCTCACTTCTCTCTTGGAAATCACCTCCATATGCTGATTGGACTGTAGGATAAGACTTCTTCTTTACATTGAGAAAGCATTTCCCATTATATTTAGGAAGCAAAGTGAGTTGCTATTTTTTTAGCTTCCTTAGTGGCTTTTAATGCTATTTGTCAAGCTTGATTGTCTTTGGAAAAAAAAATCTTTTCATTTTCAAATAGTAAGTGACTAAAGGCAAAGTCTTCCCTGTTTGTTGGTTGATTGTTCACATCTTTTAGAATACCTTGCTTGTGTTTGTAGAAAGAAACAGCTGATACTATTGACATTTAATTCCATCAAAAGGCCTCATCCAGTACCCCCCCATAGGATATGCAGACTATCAGAAAATATTCAATGACACTAATCCAAATGTTTATATTAAGTGTGGAGGAAAGGTAGAGTATGCATTTAACATCCCAGAAGCTGAGCTAATGGCATTGAAATGGCTGCTCTTAAGAAAGCCACTGTGGCAGGAAAAGGTGACTATTTTAGGTGCTGTTGATACCTGCAGTGGGTCCGGGGGCTTTGAAACCGAGGTTGAACAAACAGGTTTTTTGTCCCTGAGTCAGGGTGCTTTACACAAGGGACTTTGCTATAAATCAATGGTATTATTAGTAAAATAATAGCTATCATTAACCAAGGGCTCAGTGCGTGTGAGGCTTTGACGTGGATTATCTCGTTCGGTCACTGCTATTACTATCCTTATTTTATAGAAACGGAATTTAAGGCACAATAAGTATAAATTATTTGTCTAAGGTCACATAGCCTGAAAGTAGCAGCTCGTAGCCAGGTATTGGTAAACTTTTACTTCAAGGGTCAAAGAGCAAATATTGTTGGCTTTGTGAAGCCTACAGTCTCTGTTGCAACTATTCAACCCTGTCATTTTAATGAAAGGAGCCATCGTAGCCCTGTCAACCAATGGGAGTGGATGTGTTCCAATAAAACTTTATATGCAAAAACAGGTGAAGGGCTAGATTTGGCCTGGGGGCCATAGTTTGACAACTTCTCTTAACCATGACACTGAGCTCTGTCTTGAGGGCTGTTGCTGGACTCTTGTTTTAATAACCCTCTTTCAAGATCTTTTACATTTATATATGGGCTATTGCAAACACTAATCAAGCATACTTATATAATTGCCTACTGGGCACATAATTGAGTTTTTTGATGAATCATAATCCTCAATGCCTGCAGCACTCTAAATGTTATGATAGGAAAGGGCTTTTAGATGGAGCAGTGTTGTAAACCACACAAGTACTCTTCAGAGGAAAGCCTCCGAATGCATATTAGCTCTCAGGAGATTGGAAGCTGGCATGGTAGAAGAGCAGTTAGGTTCTTGCAGCACCCACTCTGTGCCAGGCACGGTGCAGGGGATCTTCATGCTCTGCCTTTCCTGAGAGGGTCTTTATATACTACTCCTTCTATGCAAGTTTCAAGGTGGCCCTCAAAAACACACAGCCCCAACAAGACAGAAGACCTGAAGGAGATGGAGCGTTATGTAACTTCATCCTCACATCAGTCCTGCCAGACCATTATTCCATTCCATAGATGAGAACTAGAAGCTCAGAGGGAAGCCACTTGCCTGAGGCCAAAGAGCAAATAACTGCTGAGTTGGCAGCTCATCCCAGATGTGCCCCCTTTCTTTGTCTGTACACCTGTTAGGCCACGCTGCCCCTTTAAAGTGGACCGCACACCTCACCTCGCTTCAGAACTCAATCACACACTCAAGTTTGGAAAGTCAGTTACATTTGGTATTTTATTTACTTCTAGTCTGTAGGAGAGAGAATAGGTAACTTTGGTGTACCCTACCTGCTTCGTATAGTTGCTGCCATAACCAAAAAAGGTAGAGCATCTAAAGGTTACTTGCAAAGAGTGAAACGCTCATTGGATGTGCAGCGGTGGCCTCTGTCAGGGAACTGGTCACAGCTGCGGTGAGGCAGGCCCCTTCACCTCCTCACCACATTGCTGGCCACTGAAAGTATTCCCCTGCACCCAGAGGACCCTGGCCACGGAAGCATTCAGATTGCCCAAGTCTGGGAAGGAATTGGCCCCCAAAAATCCCCTGAAATCAACCCAAAGCTCAGGAACTAGGAAAAGGTTACAGAATAGTCATCCAGTTTCTGGTCACATAAGTGATTCTTTTAAGCACACCATGAATGTCATTGCTGTCCCTCCTCACACTGCATTCACCCTACTTCTATTCCTTCAGTGGCTTTTTTCTCCTCAGGATGAGGGTGAATCCAGCCATATCTTCCAGACTGATCCCCTGCCCAGTTGTTTCAAGAACAAGATAGGGAAAGATTGTACCAGCTTCATTCAAAGCCTGAAGCTCCAGCTCATGGAGAAGAGGGCTTTCATGTGTCTTTGCCTTAAACCTGTAACCTTTTAAAGCCCTTGGCGAAAAAAAACTAGAGAAGTTTGAATAGTTTTATTTTATAAGGAAAAAAATTCCTGTATGTCAAAAATCACATAAAACTGGGGCACCTGGGTGACTCAGTCTGCCTTTGGCTCAGGTCCTGATCCCAGAGTCCTGGGATCAAGCCCCGCATCAGGCTCCCTGCTCAGCGGGGAGCCTGCTTCTCCCTCTCCCCACCCCATCACTTATACTTTCTCTCAAATAAATAAAATCTTATTTTAAAAAATTAAAAAGGCAATGGCAGACTGGAAAAATAATTGCAGTATATGACAGAGAAACAGTGTCATTTGATATCTAAGAGCTTCCACAGATCAGTCACAAATGTGACTACTTTAAGTAGAAAATTGGGCAAAAGCCATCAAAAGGGAATGCACATGAACAGTTCTAAAGACAGATCTAAAAAAAATTTTTTTTTGGGCTAGTTTCAAGTAACACCAGACATCCAATTCTCATGGAATCGCCAGTAATGGAATTGTTTTGACAAAACATACGGGATCATATCTGCCATTCGTAAGTTGTGTGTGTGTGCACGAGTGTGTGTAATCTCTGTATAAGCCCGCACCTGCCTGAGGCAGCTTAGATGACGGAAGAGGATGGTACCAGAGACAAGGATTGGACTGAGTTTCAGATTTAAAATTTCTGAAAGCACCATATACAAATACAACCAAGATTTCAAGTCTGAGAATTTGGACAAAGAGAGAAAGAAATACGTATATATTTAGGGAGGAAGATGGAAGCAGCCTCACAAACTCTTGTTTTGCAACGATATCCGGAATGAAGTGTACAAGGCCCTAGGCTCATCTAAGGCTACAGTCACACAGGAAGAAAATCCATTCATGAAACTAAATCATCCTAATGCAAACGGCATTTCATGAGGAGAGACTACAACCGAAACGTGAAGGACGTTTTCCAAATCAACGTAAAATTGTGAAGAAATAGCTGGATATAAATTGAGTAAGAATTGTGCCACAAATTGATGAGGTGGTGAGGAAAAGCCAGTTAAGATACTGACAGGCTTACTCTGAGAGTCTGAATGCTACAAGACTGAATCCGGAAGATTCTGGCTAAAGACTATGTTTTCCTTGGAAGGGTTAACCAAAGAAAGAATTCTTTGATGGGCCTGCCGTAGATTATTGTCTATTTTTTGGAGCTTTCTGACTTTGAGCGGTTGGAAATAACTTGGTTTTAGTTGATCAGTCTGTCTCTGTCTCTCTGCCCCTCTCCCTCACTCTCCATTACCAGCAACAGGCTGATTCTGTTAGATTATTAGCCTTCTCTGGCTTTCTAATAAAAAGGGTACATTCGATAGATAGCATCATTTAATGGAGTATTTGGGAAGTAATCCCTTCAAGTTTTCATCTTCATTCATGCTGATTGAAGAAATGCTGGAGCTGGGGCGCCTGGGTGGCTCAGTGGGTTAAGCCTCTGCCTTTAGCTCAGGTCGTGATCTCGGGGTCCTGGGATCGAGCCCCGCATTGGGCTCTCTGCTTGGCAGGGAGCCTGCTTCCCTCCCCTCTCTCTGCCTGCCTCTCTGCCTACTTATGATCTCTCTCTGTCAAATAAATAAATAAAATCTTAAAAAAAAAAAAAAATGCCGGAGCTAATTTAACATGGAACTCTTTGATTGAGTGAATAATGTAGTGAGTAAATAACAAAACAACTTTCTGCTTACCATCTGGTAAGAGGTAACTCATGTGAATTACTTTTAATAACACAATATGAGCAAATTTGATCTAAAGTTTAGGGAATTGCCTATAATTTCTGAAACCTTTGGTTTTTTAGAATAGAAGACTATTCTGTAGGGATTGATGGGAAATTCAGCATGAGCGGAGAATGCCTCTGCCTGAGAACTTTCTTTTTCTTTCTTTCTTTTTTTTTTTTTTTTTTTAAGAGAGGGAGGGAGAGAGAGAAAGTCTCAAGCAGGGGCCATGCCCAGCATAGAGCTCGACAAGGGGGGATCCATGTCACAACCCTGACATCATGACCTGAGCTGAAATCAAGAGCCAGATGCTCAAACAACTGAGCCACCCAAGTGCCCCTCTGCCTGGGGACTTTTTAGGGAGAATCAAGCAAGCCACACTTTAAGAGTGTTGCTTGGTAGATCCTGTTCTAAAAGAAATGAGTCCTGGGGCAATTCACATCTTGTAAACTTCATGAGAAGAAAGAATATATGGGATATTCAAGGAAAGAATGAGCACTGTATGTGGACAGTCTAAAACTGACAGGTGAATCAGCTCTCTGGGTGCTATCTCGCCTGCTGGCAAACAACAGGCATAATATAAAGCCACAGAATGTTGTTGTTAGCAGAAGAACAAGAAGAAAGTCATGGAAGCAGTTGAGATAAGCTCGCTATTGATCAAGATGAATTAAAAGACAAAATGAGTTAACATCACAATTAGATGAAGGTGAGCAACTCTACACAATTTAATGACCTTTAAATAATATGAATTCATTACCGTCATAAAAATTTAATACTGAAATGTTTAAAGAAGAAAATGAAAATAATAATACCACCACCAAGAGTAACTGTTAATATTTTGGTTTGTTTCTTTCAAGTCTCTTACATGAATGGATGTTTTCTTTTCTAACACTATTTACTGTGTGTCTCTATGCAATATACAAATAACACTGCAATAGACCACTTTATACATAAATCTTGGTTGACTACCATTTCCTTAGATTAGATTCTCTAGAAATAGAATTACTGAGTCAAAGGATATGAATTTTCAGGTCTTAGTACATATTGCTAAGTTGATTTCCAGAAAGGTCACTCAAATTTATACGTAAACTACTTATTTCCTTCAAAGTGTCTTTTTACCTGCTGTGGATCCTTTCATTTTCCACCTGACATTAAATTAACTCCTAAGCTTGACCCAACATCTTTGTAATAGAAATGAAAAATAATTCCAGGTTTATTGAGAGAATTATTTTGTGATATTGTGGTAACTTACACTAAGATAATTCTCAAGTCATAAAAAAAAAACCTTTCATACCCGTTATTATATTTAATTCCCACAAAAACCCCATGAGATGAAGAGAATTCATTGTAGAACGTTTCAACCATGGGAGAGGATTTCAGGCATCATCTTGTTCAGATTATATTAATGTTTCCATGTGATTGAGGCAAAGGGAGAATATGAGTCTTAAAGTTCTAGAGCCCAAGTGTCTATAATCTCAGTTCATATATTACTTCCTACTGGATGACCTTGACTCTATACTGGCTGCTGTAAGCCTTAGTCATTCCGAACTTCCTCGCCCCCTATACTTTTTTGTCAATCCGTTGGGAAGTATACCACTCAGTCTCTCCCTATATTAGGGATTTGCAAATAACTGTAAATCTAGACTCAGACTCCTAAGCAGAGACAGAGCAATCTGGAAACAAGAATTTTATCTGTGATGTGTATGATGATTTAGAAAAGAAGCATATGGATGAAAATGAGCCAGTGGAGTTGAGGTAGTCAGGTCTGAACTTGGAGTGAACTTGATAAACCAAAGTGGTCAAGGGAAACTTTGTAAAAACAAGTGTAGGGCTCCAGGCTCGACATAATTCACCACCATATTTCTGACCATAATGACTGCTGAATGCCAGAGTATGCTGACACAGGGGGAATCATGTGCATGGATAAGTATCACCTGCTCATGTGACTTAGCACAGGTGAATTCTGTCAACAGGACGAATCTTCAGTGAAAACTGTCAAGTCTTCTTCTACCCCAAAGACTTGGATACTCTTTGCAGATTATCATCTGGTTAATGCACTACAGGACTGTAATAAGTTGCTTAGAAGTTAAAACACCATTCTGCTGATGTTTGGCTCTCCAGCAGTCCACCATGGCCTCTGGTCAGCTGTTGCCTTATTTTATTTAGAAACATCTCAGTAGTATTTCCATTTTGGGGGAGGGTGTAATTTTAATTCAAAGAAACCATTTCTTAAAATGCTTGACATTTACGAAAATCTGGAACTGTATCACCACCACTGAAGCCAAATATCACATGTGTAGAAAGTAGCATGGCTGAGCATATTATGTGTGCCAGATTTTCCTTAAAATTAACATTTGTGCCATATGTTGGTACCCTAAACTCAGTACTCCTTTGGCTGATGAAAATGCAAAAGGAAAACATTCTCAGACTAAGTCCTGTTCTCTTTCTTTGTATATCCTTTTATGTAGACACTAGCAGTGATATTCCTTTGGGCATGAAAATGAGCACCTCCTCTGTAATTCTTGGTGAGAGGTCAAGCACCCAAAGGCTTGGAGGCAGGAAGACCCGAGCTTGGCAGCCAAGGGTGCCTGAAGGCAGCATATCTGCAAGATAGTCCTATGTTGTCAGTTTATTATTCAGCTCCTCACAACGTCTTGGGCAAGAACTTGGAAGTAAACTCCAAGCTCCTCATCTCCCATCAGTGTTCTAGAGGGCTGAGTGGACAGGAGGTAGCCAGAAATCTCTCATGGAATTTAGAGAGAGTGTTACACCAGAACTTTACAAAATGCCCAGGCACTTTGGTGACAAGTGACCTATACTCACACATACCCCTTTGTGGGTCTTAGGTGTTATGTCTTCTGCCCTTTGAGGCTCCATGCCCTCTGAGTTCCCTCCTCCACTCCTGCCTATCCCTGTCACATGTAGCCTCCGTGATGCCAGAAAGACGTGATAGTCTTTATGCCTGTGGGCCAAGCATCTGTACCATTCTGGGTTTGCAATGTACTTTGTCTATACGATTTATCACTATGCTCCCTGAGCCCCTGTGTGGCTCAGGCAGAGTCTGGGGCTCTCCTTAACACAGAAAACACAGGCTTTGCTTATAAATATTGATCCTAAATCTGTACCAAAGGGTAGGATGAAACAGTGAAGTCTTGTTACCACCAAAAATACCAGAGATTTAAACTACGATGGGAATTTGGGGCCATTAAACATATGGCTTTATTCCACTGCAGTATTAAATAAGAGTTGTGCGTTCTTGGTGCTTAGGTAAGCTTTTGCATCTGTATCATGAGGCATACACGGTATTTAAGGGGAATGTTTGAAAATCCTACCTCAAGTAGGATCTCAGAAAGTCTGGAAATCTACGTTTAGGAAAAGAAAAAGTTTATTACAGGAGTATTCAAACTATAAAAGTAGAGAGAATAATACAATGAATCCCCATGTGAATCTCACACCAAATTTGAGTTATGATGAAATCTTACTTCATCTAAACCCCACCTTCTTCCCTGCCTCCTAATTAGGATGATTTTGAAGTAGATCCACGACATCATATTATTCCATCTATAAATATATTTTAGGATGTATCTCTTAAACATAAGGATTTTTTCTTAAAATACAGCCACAGTGCTATATATAATATCTAAAACATCATTACTTTCCTTAATCATTAAATATCCAGTTAGTATTCAAATTTCCTAAGAAAATCCAACTTCTTTTGCCTTAGAATGAAAACCATTATTGGAATTTTGTCTGCTTACTATTTAACTAGCTAATTTCCCACCTTCAGCTATTATAGAAGAACTTAGAAGTTTGGAAGGAAAGATTTCTTTGGGAAATGGTAATTAAAGAGGAGGAAAAACTATTTGGACTTCCTTCACGGGGAGTCAGTGATTGTTAAGACTGAAAAGGCTGATACATACTATCCAGTCCCACTGCAGTTCCTTTCTGTACACTGAGGCATGGAAAAGGAAACCGACTTCCTTGAATTCGTATAGTTAATCACAAATTATTTGATTTTGAAATTGAAGAAGCTCTACTTAAATATTACTTGCCTTTCTTTTTTCAAGATTTTATTTATTTATTTCACACACACACAGACACCCCAAGCAGGGGGAGGGGCAGGCAGAGGGAGAGGTAGGCTCCCCACTGAGCAGGGAGCCCAATGTGGGGCTCCATCCCAGGACCTTGGGATCGTGACCTGAGCTGAAGGCAGACTCTTAACCAACTGAGCCACCCAGGCACCCCTACTTGCCTTCTTAAATTACTATAGAAGGACTTATATTTTCAGTGTTTTTTACATGGATTTAAGATCTACGTGGACTCTTTAATGGTTTAGAGCCATGTGGTCCAGTTCAGTACTCACTAGCCATGTGTGATGTGGCTTTTGAGCACATGAAATATGGCTAATCCAAATGCAGACATGCTGTACGTGTAGAAGCACAATGGATTTTAAAAATTTAGTTAAAAAAAAAAAGTACCTCACTAATGATTATTTTGTTGGTTACATGTCTCAATTTTTTTTTATTTATTGGGTTAAATAAAATAGGTTATTCAAATTAATTTCACCTGGGTTTTTTTTTCCTCCTTAAATATAGCTACTTGCAAATATAAGATCACATTTAAGGCTTGTATCATATGTTTCTTTTGGACAATGCTGGCTTAGAGACCGTGTTTTTGATGCAGGACTATGTTAATTCATTATACAAGCAGGCCAGGAGAGGGCTAGGGACAGTCATCTGTCTCACCCTCTCTTTCTGATAAGCCCGGACACTAAACCATCCTATAGTAAATCCTATTTTTTTTTAATAGTTAAAGAAAAATAGATTTTCCAACTTACCCTGTGGCTTGGTCTAATACAAGTAGGTGAGTTCTACAAATAGGAGAGTCTTACATCCACTGGTACAAGTATTTGAAACAAAGAACTGGGAACATGCCTCTTGGCCCAACCAAACCCAGGTCTACTTTCTAAATAGCTCTCGGATCTTGATCTTTCTTCTCATCAGGACCTCCCAGCTCTCTTCTGGGTCCACACGAGCACCAAGCACTGACTCACCTGAGCTGCTGCCTTTGTCTCGTACTTGGCCTTCCGCATCACTCTCACTCCACTCAGCAAGCATGTAGGACCATCATTCCCCTACTTGAAGGCCTCCAACTGTTTCCCATTGATTTCAGGATGAGGTTCAAAATCTGAACATGGCCCACAAGCCCAACAGTCTGACCCTGTCCATTTCTCCAGCTGCATTTTGCTCATGTTCCCCAAGCTCTCTGCATTTTACTCACATTGGCCTTCTCTCAGTTCCTCATCCATACTGTGCTCCCCCTCCCTCCAGAACCACTGTACATGCCATTCCCATTGCCTGGGACACTCTTCCCCTCCCTCTGCCATCTTTGTCTGGTTGGGATGTGTCTATTCAGATCCCAGTAAAGTGTTCTTTCTTTAGCACCTCCTGACCAGGGCAGATAAACCAATTTTTTTTTGAAGACTTTATTTATTCCTTTGACAGAGAGAGACAGCGAGAGGGGGAACACAAGCAGGAGGAGTGGGAGAGGAAGAAGCAGGCTGCCCGTGAAGCAGGGAGCCCGATGCAGGGCTCCATCCCAGGACCCTGGGATCAGGACCTGAGCTAAAGGCAGATGCTTAATGACTGAGCCACCCAGATGCCCCCCAGGATATATCAGAGTGGTCATTTTGCATTTATGTGTGTGATCATTCACTTAACATCTGACTCCCTTCGTAAATCGTTTGCTCTGTAAGTGCAGTAATCCTATTCACATTCACTGCTATAGCCCAACACAATGCTTGGCACATAATAGGCCCTCAATTAACATGAAGGAAAAAGGACAAAGGCAAGGTGGTTGAACTAACAAGAATCCTGCCTCTTCTTCCTTTATTGGAGGGGAAGAGGGCACACCCTTCATAACCATTCCTTCACAGCTCACTGACATAGTCCTGGACAGACCTCCTGAGTGCCCAAGTATATGGATTACCAAATTCTGTGCATTCGGTTTTCATTGTCCATGCAGATTCCAGCCATTTCTCACCACCTGCACTGTCCCTATCTGGCCCATGCCACAACAGCCTTCTTCCAGGAACTTTGGCTTGTTTTTTTGGTAAAGATTTATTTATTTATTTTTAGAGAGAGAGGGCAGGGGAAGGGGCAGAAGGAGAGAGAAAGAGTCTGAAGCAGACTCCCCATTAAGCCCAGAGCCCAGTGTGGGGCGAGATCTCATGACCGTGAGATCATGACCTGAGCTGAAATCATGAGTCAGACTCTTAACCAACTGAGCCACCCAGGCGTCCCCAGAAACTTTGGCTTTTACTCTAAAATCAGTGGAAAATCACTTCCTAATAGTCTCCTAGTTCTTCTCCTCATTTCCAACCTTTGGCTCCCTTTAGCTTACTCTCAACACAGTAGTCAAATTTATTCTATTAAAATATAAGGCAGATATCTTATCACTCCCCTGCCTAATATTGTCCTGCCATCTTTTATTTTAGAATAAAAGCCAAAGTAGGGATGCCTGGGTGACTCAGTCAGTTAAGTATCTGCCTTCAATTCAGGTCATGATCCCAGGGTCCTGGGATCGAGCCCCGCATCGGGCTGCCTGCTCAGCAGAAAATCTGCTTCTCCCTCTCCCTCTGGGTGCTCTCTCTCTCTCTCTCTCTCAAATAAATAAATTAATTTAAAACAGCAGCAGCAGCAGAAGAAGAAGAAGAAGAAGACGAAGAAAAGCCAAAGTCTACCCAGTGGCCTCCAAGGCTACCCATGATGCAGTTACCCCCCTCCCCACATACTCTACCACACCCTCCATTGCTTACTCCACTCCAACCCCACTGGCCTTTGGTTGTTTCCCACACACAGAAAGCAGCCTCCCACCTCCGGACCTTGGCACTTGCTTCTCTTTTTGCCTGGAGAGCTCTTCCTCAGATATCTACATGGCTCTCTATTCTGCTTCCTTCGAGTTTTTGTACAGTACCACCTTTTCATTGAGGCCACCCTAACCCTACCCCCCCCCCCCCGCACTTGTACTCCCTATTCGCTCTCTTTTCCTGCTTTGCAATTCTCCATACCTTTTAACATATAACTTATATATTTTATTCAGTGTCCATTTCCGTCCACTAGAAGGCAAGCTCCATAAGCACAGAGATGTTTGTCTTTTGTTTCCTGATATATCCCCAGTGCCTAAAACAGTGTCTGCAGGAATCAGTTGATCCATGTTTGTTGAATGAAAAACCAAGACTCTGCCCATGCTGAGAAATAGGAGGCTTGAGATCAGCCATCTAGTGTGAAGGTGCAGAAATGGCCTTTGTTGTCAGCAGGCTGACTTGGCTCTACCTTGGGGGCTGGTTCAGGAATTGTGGAGGTTCCCTAAGGCAGGATCATCTGCCCAGTTTCCCAGAGTCATTCTGGTAACTGTCTATGAGGTGCAAGGAAAAGGTTTGGTTCCAGAGAGCATCTTAATGTCTCCTCCCAACATCCTCTCCTCCTCCCCCTCCTTCATCACACACAAATACACCACACAACCCTCTCACTTTACAAGGACACAACTCAGGCTATTTCTAAAACTGAGATTCTGATCCAAAACAGTAGCACAGTATGTCTCCACGTGCACAGGAAGAGACAGAAGACCTCTGAGCAATTTCCTGGCCCTATATTTTTCCGTTCCAGTAAATGAGGCCTTCTTTAGCTCAGGAATCTCTCTCTGAACCAAGCCAGTGCCTTACTGCTGCCTGCCATTTGTCACTGCCTGGGCTTGCTTCTTTGTTCTTTTATTTTCTATCTTAAGTGATCAGTGCCTGGGTCTCTTATGTCAAAAAACTTTTGACTTCCAGCTCTACCAGGTGCTGACTACTACTTAAGGCACATACGATGCTAATGGAGAGTTCCCTTCCTAAATAGACATTTTATTTCATAATACGTGATACTTCAGTTGCACTCTCTGTCTTCAAAAAGTTTTGCAAACTGCATAAGCTATTAGGGTGAGCAGCACTTGAGTTCATGTTTTATGGCTCAGAAACCAGCAAGGTTAAATAATTTGCTTAGACTCTAGCTAGCTGTGCTTCAGACAAAGCACTTCGCTTTTTTAATGGATAAGGATAAGATAATAATCAATAAAAAATGTTATTCTTTAGCAACTGACTTAATAAAGTAGTTTTCAGTTCTTCCCATGTGCTTTTTTAAGCCATATTTGTAACTTGCTGCCTTGGCTGTGCTGGCTTCTCTTTGTTTCCAGATACCATTTTATGGTCCTCTTCTCCCTTTTCCCCATCCCTCTTCTTCCTCCTTTTTTTTAAGATTTTATTTATTTATTTGACAGAGAGAGGAGCAAGGGGGAGAGGCAGAGAGGAGGGAGAGAAGAAGCAGAGTCCCCGCTGAGCAGGGAGCCTGATGTGGGACTCAATCCCAGGACCCTGGGATGATGACACGAGCCAAAGGCAGATACTTAACCAACTGAGCCAACCAGGAACCCCCCTCCTCTTCCTCCTTTCTCTTGCCTTCATCCTCTCCTGGGTTTTTGGGATACTCTATCTGCCAAGGGAAACCCCCCATATCCCCAACCTAAAAGTAATCCTTATCCCTGTACCTCTGGGGCCCATTTTCAGGTGATAAGCATATTGTTATTCATGGATGGGGAAGGCTTGAGGTCAGGTTCCTAGGGAGTTGTGAAAATCATGAATAAGTGTATTTTTCTGGCCTGTCCATTTTATGTAATGGTGAGTGAAAACATTTTACATGCAAACAAATGTGGATATGTTATGGAGCAGAATACAAACATACACGCACGCACCCAGCACTGGTTAAAGTCTGAAACTGCACCTGTGGCAGACCACTTAGGATTTCTTTTCTCTCTCTTGGTTAGGGGAGTACTTGGATTAGAAAAGTCTGAGGAGAACTAACAGCATAGCCTTTCCTCTGGGCTCCAGGGAGATGAAATACTGGGATTGATTTTCTAAGGGCTGGTAGAATCAGTCTTATTATTTTGTTTCTTTGAGCAAGATTTTTTTTTTCTAGAGATTGTCTCGAAAATAATAGAGGGAATCTGGGACGTCCTTTCCCCTGGACCTTGACCATCCACCAGGCAGCAGCCTTACCAAACTAAGGGCAGAGTGACCCTTTTCTCATTATACAGCAAATAAAAGCAATAAGCAAGGAAACCTGTTGTACTTGAAACTATGATTAAAAACAAAATTCTGGCATCATCAAACCATAATGATTTCGCACCAAGTGTGTTAAAGACCTTTACGGAGAGTAGAAATTGGTACACTAAAGTAAAGGCTGAGTCACATTAACTTTGATTTGACTCTAACCTATTCATACCCAGGTGCATGTGCACACCTCCTTCCTAAGCCCGAGGACACTTTATTTGGAGAGAAGGTACAACATCACATATGTGCCAATGTGCTCATAGAACATACCTGCCATAGGAGAGTAGAGAGCCCAGGAGACCAAGTCACGAAACCCGACTTGGAGTTCCAACTCCACCACCTACTCACTTTCCTAAGCATCCATTTTCACAGCTCTAATAACACTTTATCCACCAAATGTTTCTAGCTCTCTTTCTGCACATATAGTTGGATTGCATTTCTTTATTCCCTTTATAGGTAGGCATGGCCTTGAGACTTGCTTTGCCAACAAAACGTGAGCATATGTGACATGTGTCATTTCCTTGTGGAATCTTTGCGAAGTCGTTCATGATTTTGCATAATCCTCTATCCCCCTGCCATAGCAACCTGAAATATTTCCGACAATAGCTATTCTGTTAGCCTCAAACCTAAAGTTAAGATGACCTGGAACAAAGCTACAGTTGGAGCCATGTCCTGGAAGCAAGATATAAATCCTTTTTCTTTCTTTTTTCCTTTTTCTTTTTTTTAAACCATGGCAATTTGAAGGTTGTTTGTCATTAAAGCCTAAGCGAGTATACCCTGACTAATATACTCCTTCATGGCTCTGGAAAAAGATTCAAATGTGATACGTGATAGGTAGTATGCTTGGCACAGAGCTGGTGCTAAGTAAATGCTAGTTCTTTCCGCCTTCCCCACATTTCTCTGCTTTGTGATCCTTCTCAGCCCTTCCTTATCAGTCCTTAGCTATGCTACTCTGTAGAGGGCGATTTTCCGTTAAGAAAGAATGAAAATGAACTTAAGACTACTTAAATAATTCCCTAAAGTGAGAGAGCCCGAGTGAATGAGAGTGGGGAATTCCCAGGATGGGAATAGAACCTCCTGTCTGAAATTTATTAAGGAGTAAAGAGCTAGGGGTCTTATCAAAGAAATCAGATAGTAGAAGCAATGAACTCTGGAAATAGCCAACCACAGATATGCTTCACCCCTGCAACGTCACGCTGCGATTCTAGAGCTAGAATCAGGGCACAGATGTGTCCTGGGATTCCAGTTCTGACTCCCCTTTACCAGGTTATCTGTCTCAGAGTAAAATAGAGTCCTTGATCTACGTAGTACCAACTTTCCGGACATGTCAGCGAGAATGAAAAAACTGGTCAGACTTCAAATTTTAGCATTTTCCTCATTGGTTTCTTAAGGGACCTCTCCCTTCCTCTACCTGATCCAGACTGTAGCTTCATGGGTTTGAGAGGGCAAGCCAGCCAGGGCCACTGCTGCTGCCTGGGCCAAAACCAGATCACTTAGAGTTGATCATGTCACAATCCATTCAGCGAGGCCATCGACTTAATACCTTTTTAGGGTGTTTAAATCCACTTGAAAAGAAAAAAAAGGTTTCTACCTAAAATTACTCTAGAAAACCATGTCTTCGACCTTTACTAAAAGGGTAAATCATAACTGATCAAGTTAGAAGGCATTCATAAGGGCTGTGGGCCTCCAAATTGTTGAAAATTTGGAAAAGAAGGGAAGGAAAGAGAATTGGAATGTAAACGAGACAGAGCTATGAAAGGCTTCCAGAAATTAGAATTAGAGGCAAGCTGGACAACTCTCTTTCACAACCTCCAGTGGGAGAAGAGAGATGCAGAAAATGGGAAGGGCGACAAAGGAAAACAAAGACAAAAGAAAACAAAGATTCGTATTAAGCATCTACAGAGAGACAGGTACTGAGCTGGGTATGGAGGGACAGTGGCAAGAAGACAGTCATGGGAATAGACATTATTGCTATTTTGCAGGGGTTCGTTGCAGAACTTTACCATCCCAGCCCATCCCAACCACTAGATGCCACGGGTGGCCCCTACTCATTCTGATAACCAAAAGGTATCCTCCCTATTTGCAAATGTCCCAGTGGGGGACTGGCCTGCCTCCAGCTGAGAACTACTGAACTTGAGTAATGGCAGTTGCTGAAGGGGACAGAACCAAGCACTCAAAGGTGTATAAGGGACCCCAGTGAGGGTATAAGGAGTTAGAGGGAAGTCTACCCTGAGACCCCCTTCCTCTCCCTGAGATGGCACTTGCTGTCTACATATTTCCCCAAAGAAGACAAAGGATGATAGGAGAAAGGGAAACACACTTACTGAGCACCCAGTGTGGCCAGGGAAAGTACTAAGAATGTTCAAGTGTGTGATGTCACAGAGAGGCTAAGTGATACATGACAAGGAGCATAAACTTGGAAGTCAGGAAGCCCAGGGCTTGAATTCTAGGTCTTCCACTTACCATCTGTGACAAGGTACTTAATCATTGAGTCCCAGTTTTCCTCAGTTGGAAAATGGCAATTAAAAAAATTACATAACCCACCTCACAGGGCTATTAGGAGATTTCATAAAATAAGAAATATAAACCACTTGACATAAAAAAAGGCACTCAATAAATAGTAACTACCCTTTACTAGTATTTGGGCTTCCTAACAACGCTGGTAAGAAGATATTCTCATAGTTGTAAAGAGGAAGGAAGAAGACCTAAGACAAGATAAGGGCTGGGAGCTAGAAAAATAATAAGACAAATAAGTAATTCTCATTTCAAGTTCCTTGGTTTTTATTCCAGGCTCCTTCATCTGGACCCTCTGAGAGAGAATTCTAACAGTCGCTTTGGCCTAAAAATGGGCTTCCGGAAACCCAGTCTACTGGTCATTGACCAGACCCCTGGATTGGGGGAAGGGGACACTCTGGGTCAAACATGAGGAACGGGGACAAACTGGAGTTTGCTGAAGTGTGCAGCCTGCTGCAGAGGAGTCCTGGAGCCACAGCTCACTGAGGTGGCTGAAGGGACCTACGGGTTATGAAGGAGGCGCGTTGGAGGCCTGGGGCTGGATAACGTAGGTTTACATACTTCAAAGAGCTGATACGTGAAAGACTGAATTTATTCTGTGTGGTCCCAGTGGGCAGAAACAGGGTCAATGGATGCAGGTGACAGGGAGGAATTCGTCTCCACTTCGTAGAGCCATTAATTTACTGGCAACTTCTGAAAGGCCCCAACTGGATTTTACTCACTTTAGTGCCCATGGCACCACCCCAGATCCTCACCCACATGGGACAGCCATAGAACGGTAACTGCTAGGATTATTACTGGCTGATCTTAAAAAAAAGCAGCCAATTTTGAAAAGCTGATAGTCTCTTCATTGGTCCATCTGCCTGAGACTTACGTTAAAAAGCACTATGTCAGGGGCGCCTGGGTGGCTCAGTCAGTTAAGCGTCCAACTCTTGATTTCAGCTCAGGTCGTGATCTCAGGGATGTGAGATTGAGCCCCACTTTGGGCTCTGCACTGGGCATAGAATACTGCCTAAGATTCTCTCTCTCCCTCTGCCCCTCCCCACCCCCTCTAAAAAAAGAAAAGAAAAAAGAAAAAAAAAAAGAGAAAGCCATCTCAGCCAGCACTGAAACTCAGAGCAGCCCATCTTTTAAAGTCTAGCAACAGGTGCTTTACCCCTACTTTCATTCAACACTTCACTTTGCAAACACCAAAACAAAAACAAAACCCTCTTTCTGTTAGGCTCAAAGATTATTTATGTAATAAAGCCAAATAGCCATCCATGGGATAATCTGGAAGTGAAATTTTAAGCTAGATAAACACTGAGCCTGCTATGAAAGTTCATTCTAACTTCCTTTGACCCTCTTGTAACTGTGGTCCTCAGCATTTTGGTTTGTGGTAAGAAAGCATTGCTTCTCTCCTATCTAGAAGGTCTACTGGTCTTGTTTCCTCTTACAGTTTTTAAAGAGGAATATAGCCTGCACTTCAGTTCCAAGCCCGGCTTGTTCTGCCTGATCCCTTCCACACGTGTCTTGAGGCATCTAACACATAAATTCGAGAGACTTGTGAAGTCCGGCTAGCTGGAGCTCACTGAAGCAAAAACCCCTCAACAGGGCATCTGCACAAAAGCAGCTGTCCTGGGATGAAGGAAATGTAGATGAGGAATCACAAATCTAGAATCACCCTCTCTTCCGATTTCACATTTTCAGTTACTCATTGTTCGTTCCAAAAATGTCTAAGTCCCAACTATGTGTCAAAAACAGTGGCAAGTGGTTCCTAACACAACCATAATATTTGCTGAGTGTTTGCTCTGTGTCAAGAATGCGTGAAAGACATCACATGCATTGTGTGACTATCCCAGCATTGTGTGAGGTAGGTACTGTTCTTTTCCCCATTTTACCAATGAGGAAACTAGGACACAAACAGGTTAAGCAAATTGCCCAACGTCACACAGATAGAAAGGAAAGGAACCAGGACTTTTTTTTTTTGAAGACAGTTGTTCGAAATGCGACAGTAATGATGCATACTTCCAAACACTTTCTAGACTTCTATCAAATATACGAACTGATTCTAGGTAGCAGTTTAAGAATGGAAAACTCATTGCCACCAAAGAGTTTTGTTGGCACCAAACTCAATGCCACCACTCATTACCATTCCAAAGGTACTTGGAATAATCTAGTACCTCCCTGCATTTTATTAGTGAATCCCGGTTTTGGTCTCCTGCAGTGATTCCCAGGCGTCTCAGTGTGAGGACTCCCATTGCAAATCATAAAAATAAACCCATTTTCCAAATCCCCAGTAAGTTAGAAAAAATATGAAATAACCCAAAGCTCTTTGAGTTCAGTAACCTCTTCAAATTACTTTATATTTTATTAATTACCTTAATATAATTAGATTTGAAAAGCAGAGCTACATACACACTCGCAACATTGTTTAGTCTGCATGCAAACATGAAGCCCTTGACATCTAAATATAGATTCCTTGCCTCTTTAAACCGAGTCCCCAGATCCCCCAGAGATCCACAGAGCTATATCACTTCAGCCAGTTGTTTCTCTTCCCTGAGGCTCAGTTTTCTCATCTCTAAAGTGGGAACAGTAAGAGCTTTCCCAGAGGATCTCAGAGAGAATTAATGTGAGGCCAGTAGGAATTTGGAGGGCTCTTGTTCTTGAGAGGACCAAAATGCTTAAAAACACGGTCCCTAACAAATACAGTTCCGATGTAGTTAGGCCAAACAGAAACACGTGAGAGAGTTAGTGAGCCAGGCAACCCACTAAAGTACAGTACGCCTTCTGGAACGTAGTTCCAGAATGTGACATGATAATGTATAAGGCAGGAAGTGTATGCAAAAGGGGTTCACTATCACCTTACAAACAGGGGACATTTAATTCACTTGAAAGCTATCAATTTGTTGTTTTTGTTGTTGTTAGAGTCGGGCTGCTATCTGTGGCTGAGACACTTGAAGTTACAGGGACCCCAGGTTGTCCGGGTTTAGATACCGCCCTTGCTGTGTGGCACTGAGACCGAAGTTGGGGACCGTGAGCCTGTGCACATCATGGTGATGGAAGATGTTTGGTTTGGTTTGCTTGGAAGCTGCAACTGACATTTATTGAATGGCTACCATGGCGAGGAGGTTATACGATGGCCCTGATATTAATATTTGATGATCTTTTAATCCAAATGTAATTTAAGGCACTTTTATCATGCATATCAAAACTTGCTCTTTAACTTAACAGGCTTGACCCCCCAGTCTGATGTCAGTCTCACAGTTTCGCAGCTTGCGTTTATCACTTGGATATAATTGACTCCGAGGATGTAATCTTAGAAGTTTTCCTCAGTGATATTGGCTTGGGGGCAGCAGAAATGGCTCCAATATCTCCATTTGGGTTCTTGAATTAAGAAGACAAGCCATTCCATCATCCCCAAACTCCCAGTTCATGACATTAGTGAGTACACCGCTTGATAACCTAGCTACCTCTTTTTCCTCCACTGCCAGGGAAGTGGGTCCCATGAGCAGTGGAATTCAGATTAATAATTAGAAGGACTAACATTTATTGTATATTACCATTAGGCAGGCACTGTACTAAGCAATTACATGAATTATCACTCTTAATCTCCACAGTAAACCTTAAGAGGGGGGTGCTGTTTTTTACCTGCTGTGCAGATGAAGCAATTAGAACTATCCTTGTGTTTATTTCCACGCTGCTGGCAAGCAAGAGGGCTGGGACTTGATTTCAAGCAGCTCCCCTAGGACGTAACTTGTGAGCACTCCTCTGTATTGACTTGTCACTCCTTCCCCACATATGTGCTTGCTGGGATGCCTTGTCACCCTGGTTGTCAACCACATTTTACATGTTGCCAAGACGAAGGGGACCTGATACGCTGAGACACACCTGAATGAGAAAGAACAAAGCCTTGGGTTGTGGGTTTCTGTGTGGTGGTCCGCTGGCAGGGGAAAGACAGTGGGAATGTAGGCAGATGTGAGATGATCATTCTTAAATAAATTCTCCAAGTATGGAACTCAAAAAGTCAGAAGCATCCTTAGAGAGCAACTGGTCCAAACCTTTCATCTTACAGATGAGGAAATAGAGGCTCAGACAGTTGCCCACAGTCATGGAGCTGGTGTGGGACTCACAACTCCCCTCTCTCATTTGTTTTGATTGAGTACAAAAGATTACTCAGTGGAAATGTTTCCTTTACACCCCATTCCCCTACCCCGACCATCACACTCACCTGCCCAAAGGCAAATTCTTTTTCTTTTTAAATTAATTAATTAATTAAGATATAATATATTATTAGTTTCAGAGGTAGAGGCCAGTGATTTATCAGTTGCATATAACACCCAGTGCTCATTACTTCAAGTGCCCTCCTTCATGCCCGTCCCCCAGTTACCCCATTCCTCCAACCGCCCCCTCCCCTCCAGCAACCCTCAGTTTGTTTCCTAGAGTTCAGAGCCTCTTACGGTTTGCCTCCCTCTCTGTTTTCCTCTTATTTTATTTTTCCTTCCCTTCCCCTACGTTCATCTCTTTTGTTCCCAAAGGCAAATTCTATTAGCTGGAGTATTGTATCCTTTTAGAGATATTCTCTGCATTCCAAAAATATACTTTTGTTTTTTACACAAAAGTGGTAGCATTGTGTACACTGGCGGAATCTTGCCTTTTTCCTTAACTATACAGTTTGGAGGTTGCTCCGTTATTACAACGTACAGAACTTCCTCACTTTTTTTCTTTCACAAACTTGACAGATTTATTGAGATATAATTTACATAATAAAAAATTCATACATTTCTAAGTGTCAATGTGATAAGTTTTAGAAAATTCATATAGTTGTACAATCATTATCAAACCCCACTTTTGGAATAATTTCATTACTCCCAGAAAGTTCCATGATATTCATTTGCCGTCACTTCCAGCTTCCACTTCTAGCCCCAGACAGCCACTCCGCTACTCTTCCTCTCTCTAGATCTTTTGGTTTTCAAAATTTCAAAGAAATGAAAGCATTCAAGGTTTGTTTTACATCTGGCTCCTTAAATACTACTGTCTGGCTTCTTTTCCTTAGCAAGCTGTTTTTGAGATTCACCAAGTTACTGCACAGAACAGTAGTCCCTTTTCATGGCGGGGAGGTACCCCGCTGCACAGATCTACCACCTTTTGTTTCTCTACTCACCAGTTGATTGACCTTTGAATTGTTTCCAGTTTGGGGCAAATGAATAAGGATGGTGTGAACGTTTGTGTGTGAGTCTTTTATATGGACATGTGATTTCATTATTAGTGGGTAGTTACCCAGAAGTAGAATTGCTGGGTTGCATGGTAAGTATAGATTTAACTATTTAAGAAACTGCCCAGCTGTTTCCCAAACTGGCAGTACCCTGCCATATTCCCACGGGCAGTGGATGAGAGCTCTAGTTTCTCAAGAACTTTTGGTATTTTCAGTCTTTTTGGTTTGGGACATTTTACTGGATGTGTAGTTATATCTCATCATGGTTTTAATTTGCATTTTCTTTATTGATATTACATATCTTTTCATGTGCTTATTTGCCATTTGTATATCTTCTGTGGTTAAGTATCTATTCAAAATTTTTGCCCAGCTTTTAATTGGGTTGTTTGTCCTATTCTTGAGTTGTTAGAGTTCTTTATATATTCTGGAAACAAGTGCTTTATCAGCTCTGTTTATTTCCTCCTCGTTTATGGCTTGTCATTTTATTTTTCTAATGGTGTCCTTTTTTTTGAACAGGAAAAGTTTTTGATTTTGACAAAGTCCAATTTATCAATTTTTTCATGTATTGTTTGCATTTTGTGTCATAACTAAGAAATCATTGACTAACCGTGGTTAGAAAGATTTTCTCCTATGTTTTCTTTTAAAATTTTTTATAATTTTAACTCTTACATTTAAGTCTATGATCTACTCGAAGTTATTGTATGTATATGGTTTGAAGTAAGAGCCTAAGGTCAAGTTTTCTTTTGCATATAGGTATTCAGTTGTTCCAGTGCCATTTGTTTCGAAGATTTTCTTTCCCTCATTGCATTACCTTTACACCTTTGTCACAGTCGAGCATATACCTAGAGTCCATTCCTGGACTTTCTTCCATTCATTCTTTTTTAGGGCCGCATAATAGTCCATTTTATAGCTGTACTGTGCTTGGTTTGATCAATCCCTTATTAATGGACAATTATGCTTCTTATACTCTCTTCTTCCTATTTCAAATAATGCTGTGGCAAATATATTTCATTGTAGGAATATCTTTTTGCATCTTATAAGTATATTGTAGGGTTAATTCCAAGAGATATCAATTTTACGTTTTGATAGGCATTACCAAATTGCTCCCTACAGTAAGTTTTGCTAGTTCACTATTGCATGCGTGACAGTACTCTCCAGATCCCCAGAAACAAATATGCTAATAAATGTTTCATCTTTTGTTTCATCAAGTAGGTAAAAAATAGTATCTCATAGTTTTAATTTGTATTTTCTTATTAGGAAGTAGGGTAAGTATCTTTTGTTTATCAGTTTTAGAGCTGACCATATTTCATTTTATGTGAAATGTAGTTCATGTCATTTGCCCATTTCTTGTGATAGTAATTTCCTTGTGATACACATTATATGTTTCTCCCAGTTTTGTGTTTGTCTTTTGACCTTGTTAATGTAGTTTTGACCCTATAGAAGCACTTTATTGTAAGTGATAAAATGTATAATAAATGTTAAGACTTCTTGGTAAAACCAGATTTTCCCTACTCTGAGATTCAAAAAATGAATCTCTCCTTTTTTTCTTATTTTTAATGTTCTTATTTTGATCCAGCATTCCCCTCTGATTCGCGATGCTGTTTTTGTCATTACTAAATTTCCATATACATTCGGGTGTACTGATCTGCCATCTATTCATGTGTTAATAAGCACACTCAATCCTCTATTCTCTGACTACTTCTGTCCTGTATTACTTGTATCTTCAAAATGACAATTAGTGAATGAAAGCCTTTATGAATTGCTTGCAATAAAACTTAAGTCCTTTCTCACCTTCTCTCCTGCTGTTACTAGCTAACAAAATTCAAACTCTTTTTAACATCCCTATAAGGAAAATATAATTAGGATAGTAAGTCTGTTTGGAAGTATAGGTGATTAATAATCAGAGAACTACATTTTTGAGTCAAATAAATAAATTGGTGCTAATCTATGGTTTCCTTCTAGAACAACCAACGATTTGGGATAGGCTGTATCTCTCTGTGGGTATGTGTATGTTTATACACATGTGTGTAATGCTCTGTGCCATAAATAGAAGAAATAGCACTTTATTAAGTAAACCAGATCCCCCCCACCCAATCCATAGCGGTTGAAAAAACAAGTCTGTCTCTTTATGTCCTAATTGTTCTGAAGTGGGATTTGCTCATGGTTCAGGTCCTTCCCAGCCTCATGGATTAATATGTGATGCCAAAATTCCTCTCCTAGAAGAGTCAGAAGGAGCACAAAGGAGCCAGTGTAAGCCATTGTAAAGAGTGGGGGGTCTGAGCCCTTAGAGGGTGTAAAGACACACTAGATAGGATTTCCTTCTTCAAAATGACATTGTACTGGGCTGTACCTTCTTGTCCCCAAACTGGGCTCTCTACTCCTTCTCTCCAGCATGCCTGCTCAGACCTGGGGCCCGGGCTGCAGTCAGGAGATAAGAACTCTTCCCCTGGGGACCTAGACAGAGTCAGAGGGGTCATTGTGCTGAGATGGGACTGGGTGGCAGGAACACTGTGGACGCAGTTGGAGGAGCCACTGACCTGCTTGCTGCTTTACTGGATGTCTCCTGAGCATTAGGAAAGATGGTGCTCTGAATAGTCCCTCCTTACTCACCTCTCTAAAAAAACCTAGTAGGAGGAGGGATTCTGCACGTACCTATGAGTAACTATGGAACTTTCTGAATATTCCTCACTCTAAAAGTTCAAGGTCTAGTATTTCAGGAGCCTCATCTTGATGGATTAAGTATAGTTTTCATCAGCACCTTAAAAGTGTTCCCTCTCTCTCTATATATATATATATACATACATACATACATATATAAAAATATTTTTAGGATAATGCTGGAAGATCTCTATCTTTCTTGACTGAAAAAAATCCTCAGGTTGGGGGGGTGGGGTTGCTGGGGGAGAGAGAATCCACTGTGCTGTGGGGAAGAAAGCTGCCTGAACTACAAAAACAGCCAGAAACAAAGTGGTGGTGTATTGCAGTGGGTGTTCCATAAAACAGAGCTGAAAACGTAAGTTCTCCGTCTCCCTGCACTTCCTGTGGAAGAAGGCCAGAGGGCCTTGATTAAGGGGGAGAAGCCACCATCTCCATCCAGGCAGAGGCCTGGATGAAGCAAACCAGAGGCTATTCCGGTCCTCTCCCTCACTCTCTTCCGGCCCTGCTTCCTTTCCCCACCCCTCCAACAATACCCCCTCTTGATTTCTGTTCCAAGACAGAACGGTGAGTCCCAGTGAAAAGGAAACTTTAAGGATTCTTTCCATGAAGTTTTCTAACTGGGAAGAGTGAGGTGTGTGTGTTGGCATGTGCTCCTTGGCAGTGATGCTGGAGACCCTGGAGGCCCCCATCCTTTTCCCTGAGGCAGACTTAAGGCAGGTAGCAGGGTTTCTTACCCCCATTCTCCAGCAGTCAATGGAAGAAGCTGGGAGCACCTCTTCTTCCTGGAAGGATTCTGAGCTTACTTTCTCGGGTATGGTTGCTTAAAAATTTTTTTTTCCAAGCTGCTGAAAAGCTGAATGTCTTTGGGGGCTGATGTCACCCCAAATACTTGTCACTACCCCTCCTGGGACTTCCTTACCCTGAGCTAGTAGCTTATGGAATAGGCAGACACTTGGCTCCCTCCCCAGCTTCATTAGATTTGGAGAAGGCCTAGAAATCCCCCCCTGGTGATTCTGATGTTTGGCGCTCAGAACCCACTTGAAAAACAATACCCCAGACCTTTCTTTCTCAGATTATCAGGGTCCCTTGGTGTGGAGCTGACCTGCTTGGTTGAGACCATAAAAATCATGCCTAATATTGCTCAGAGCTGAATAGACTCAAGACTTGTCCAATAACCACTGTAACCACTCTCCAAGAGGGAGTTCTGTTGTCTCAGATAAGGTCAAAGTTAACAAATGGCTTTGTAACTCTTTTGAGCAGGGACCCAAATTCTGAAATCACTCTGTATACAACAGGCCGAAACCCTAAGGTAGTGCTGCTCAAACTTGAATGTGTACCTTAATCCCATGGAGGTCATGTTAAGATACTGATTCTGGAAAAAAAAAAAAACAAAAAAAAAAAAACCTGATTCCGATTCAGGAGGTCTGGGATGGAGCTGGGGTTGTGCTTTTCTAATAAACTCTTAGGCGATGCCATGCTATTGATTCTTGGACTACATTTGAGGAGCACTACCTTTAGGGATACTTAATTTTTTAAAAACATTATTAACTGCAGATAACGTTTTCTCCTTGATGAGAAACCGAACACAAGCAACAACAATTTAGTGACCTTGAGTAAATCACTAACTTTCTCTAGCTTATCTGTTAAACAAGATGGTCGTCTTTCGTCATTTCTGAATTGAGAGCAAGAAAGCACTTACTTCTTAGAATGGGAAGGTTAGGTGAAATGATGTATGTACACTTCTTAGCAGGCCCCAAACTTGAAATGACTCCTCTATAAATGTTGCCATTGATGATGGTGGTGGTGGTCTTGTGCTCCTTCTCCCATTTTATATCAGTGGCCATCAAAGAATGAGGTCCAAGTGAGGCCGTAACATATTACAGGAAAATAGCATGAGTCAAAATTGCCTTTGTGTGCTCTGGTCCTTGGCTTTATCAGTGTGAACAGAGAGAGCTTTTTCAGTTTCTACTGCAAATAACAGAAACCTTGGAACCCATGCGCCCCTTGTTGTTGTTATATTTATATTATATTTACCACTTTAAATTGGCCAAATAAGTGCAGAACTGCCTCAGTCCAGTGTTTGTCCATGTGATCGTCTCTACTGCCTACTTATAGAAAGGAAAGGGTGTTGTATGCCACAAGGAGATCCCATTTCCCTCCCTGAATTCACCCCTTCATGTTTGTGTAAACTCAGCCTGAGTGACATCCCTTTACTTGAATTTACAACCCTGCCTATTAAAAAACAGAGAGCACTGAGCATTTCCTACAAGGCTGAATTCTGGCTCACAGCTCTTTCAGCCAAGGAAAAACGAACGACCTCTCTCTCTTTCTCCAAAAACAAATTGCTAACCCATCATCTGCCCAGAAAACAAATGGAAAATAAAATGCGACCAACAGTCTTCTTTGTGGATCTGAGAAATGTTTATCTCCCATGAGCGAGTGGGTGGGGTCCTTGCCAAGATGACACGTTAATATACATAAATATAGCAGCGCCACGCACGTAATGTTAGAATAAGCCACAATTGCAGTCAATTCAGGCGGGGAATAAATATGTCAAGGTGGCAGTTTGCCATTGTCTAGACCCTAAAAAAGTTTGACGAACTTTTTTTACTTACTAACTACTGCATTTGGCTTTACGTAAACATAGCATATTCCACTCTACAGCTCGTTTAAGTATTAAGTTATCTATTCAACAAATATTTATTGTGCAGCTGTTAGATGCCATGTGCTATTCTAGGCCCTGAGCACATCCCAGTGAACAAATGAGGTCCCAGGCCTCATGATGCCTATTTTCTGGTGAACTCCTAAATCACACATATCTCCTGATGAAGACATGTTCTCATGCTTTTATCTAAAAGTCTTTGTTTTTCTCCAGAAGTATTTGGTATTTGAATGGTCAAAAGCGAGCAGCCATTATTAGGCTAGCGGTTTCTAAGGGTTCTGTGTCTCTCTCTTGTCTTGCTGTTCCTATCAGATGGAGACCTGCGTCCATTGCTGCTCTACTTAATCAGGTATAAACATATGCGAAAAATGTGGGTGATTTAGGTAGAAACAAAATCAGGAAAATCAGGACCACTTTTTCTTTAAGTTGCAGGTTTTTCTTATAGTTAAAGCAGATTTAACATGGCTTGTGTGTGCTGGCTTTTCAAACGCCAGTATCATTCTTTTGCCTTTCCATGTCACCATTAACTTAGGGACGAGGGTCTGATGTCTAAAATAGGCTCAGCAAGCACACACTGTCAAAGTGTAAAAACAAATCAAAAAGTTTATGAGATTGAATCTAGCAATAATTTTTAAAACTTGAATAGAAAATTTTAGTATCTGTTTTTCGTGACTAAATAAACAATGCATGCTCACTATAAGAGGAAAATAATATAGAAATGCATAAATCAAAACGTGCTAGGCATGCAAAATTACAGTATTTACACACCTAAGTAATTGCTCTTTTTGTGATTTATGCATGGTTATAGAACATTGATTAGATGTTCAAACAAACAGATTGTTTGACTGGCTAGCATATTCCTTATAAGTCTTTATAAGACTTTAGTCTTTATAAGACTAACAGCTTCTAGAATAACAGTTGATCATTTGAAAACTGATTTCTGGAAAGAATATCCAATGCTGAACAGGAATTCCACTTAAAAGCATGGTTCTTAAAACATACATTTTTATTTAATGTCAGTGTAATCCTGAGGAAAAGAGAACAAGACACTTACCATTTGTTTAGAGAATCATAGGATGTCGGTATCAGACTCTCACGATCACCCACTGTAGTGAGCAGGGGAGAAGAGTGTAAACAAGCCCCCAGGTGAATTCTGATACGCACTGAACACACACAGACCACCCTGAGAATTACCGATTTGGTTTGACTTCATCGTTTTGGAGACAAGAGAACAGAGGTCCAAGCAAGTAAAGAAACCTTCCAGGTCACACATACAGGGAATGGTGGAGGTCAGACGAGAACAGAACCAAGGTGCCGTGACTCCTAGTCTGCTCTTTGTTCTGTTACACTGAAGTCACATTAGAAGGCACCTTTTGCCCAGTAGTGTAGAACAACCCAACCTCAGTTTGCTCTCCAAAGATTAAGTTGTTCAAACCAGTCTTTCTCATATCAGAAATCCAACAGAAGAACCTCAGAGTTTCGCATTATAAGTGACAGATTTCTGGTCGTTGGTGTGGTTGTACGTTTTCTTCGGGAAAGTAGAGAGGGAAGTTTCACCAAGACCTAAGCTAAAGTATCGTTATTACTTGACAAATTAATCAGCATGTATGTTTTAAAGTTTCGAGTGAGAGAAAAGTAGCAGTTGGATGAACCACACCCCCCACCCACCCACTCCAGCCACATACACACGCTATGGTGATAATGGTGTTCTTATTATCCATGTGAAGTTAAGTGGCTTTTTACGAAAACATTTAGGGAGAGACATCACTGAGTGTGACGCCCTCGGTAGGGAGACAACATGTCATTTCAAGTCCTTTCTCTGTGGCTGAGTCATGGTACTGCCACGATGGTCTCCAAAAAACGTGTCTCCAGCCCTCCATGGCCAGGGAAAAGGTCACCAACGACAGAGCTCAACGGTTTGGGGAAGTAGGTGAAAGGGAGAATGGAACATCTACAGTGTAATTGCAGTCTCTTCAAACACTCATCTAAGCTGAGAACTTTTATTCCAAAGCAACCTTTCCCCTGCATTGAGCTCTGTTGAACACAGCTGGCATTTTAATGAGGCTAAATCTGGTGTTTCTGCCATGAGCAGAAATGAACATCAAAACATTCAGCTCTGCCTTCCTTTATTTTACAAGAATTTGGGGTTCAGGATACCTTCACTAACTGTGTGCCCAGCTCTAAAGCCATGAGGAGGAATTTTGTTCTGATAGACCCTTGGCGCAGGATTGACCAAAGATAATGATGCAAACTATGGAAGATGTATTCTATTCACCGCATTAAAAAAATACAGTACCCTTAAGTAATATATGACTTAAAAAATTACAGCTGACATTGATTGACTCCTGCTACTTGCCATGCATTGTCCATAATCGCCACGGTTGATTGCATTACATACATAATCTTATTTAATCCCCACAAGTCTATTACATGGATGCAGGTTTATACGTAAGGAAACTGAGGCTTAGGGGGGTGAACAACCTGTCCTAAGGCCCATAGTCAGCAAGTGACAAAGCTGGAATTCAAACCCAAATTTGTAGGACAACAAAGTCTGTGCTTATGATGCTCTAATTTGATTCATATCGTAGCATGAAGACCGACAGGACACATCCTAACATAATTTAACATTTATTCAACAAATTTGTAATTAGGTGCACAGTTTTGACCTAAATTAATTAACGAAATCTTCTTTGCATCAAATTCTGAATCATTCCAAGCAGGAGTTCCCCTGATGATATCACGAAAGAGCCTCTGATGACCCCAAAGAAGAATCACACAGTGGAAGTTTCCACAAATGCCAACTCCCTGGAGTTGAGTGGAGACAGATTGGTAGCAACTAGACTAAATGGCTTTTTTCTTTAGGTAGATGAGTATTTTCCCCCAGCATCAAACAAATATTCTCATTGCAGTGGCTTAACAACTTAAATGGAAATAATACGTATTTTTTCTTCTAAAGAAGAGAACATATCCTGAGCTCCTTAATCTCAGGCCACAGTGAAGAAGCATGCTAGAAGTGTGGCTGTTTTCTGCGCCATTGGCATCATACCCACCTTTTGCCTTGCTTGCTCTAGACAGTGTGACTCTGCTGTCATTTTTTGTCATACTGTATTGCATTTGATGCTTTGATTCAATAACCAAAACTACAGAGCATTCTATGATGTTTTAATTAAGCAGAAAATTAAATATGTTATCA
Source organism: Potos flavus (assembly GCA_028534135.1). Taxonomy (NCBI): domain Eukaryota; kingdom Metazoa; phylum Chordata; class Mammalia; order Carnivora; family Procyonidae; genus Potos; species Potos flavus. Next base: position 43,598,135 of record CM052895.1, read on the forward strand.
ACAAAAAATGAAACCGAAAGAAGCGAGTCAAGATCGCAACCCAGAGTTTTCTACTGGGGTCACAGTTGCTGATAAAAGAGGCAAAATACCCAAGTCGGTCAGTCCTGGCTACCTTTTGACCCGAAGATCTATGAAATGGGGTGGCTGGAAGCCCCTTTCAAGTGTTATTAGAATAATTTTGCATCCTCAAGCAGGCAGACGCTAATCATGCCTGTCTTATGTTGCTCATTTTATAGTGCTCATAAGGAAAGCCTCTTGAAAAAAGGAGAAGAAAAAAGAAATCTGACTAACGGAACAAAACAGCCATTACAGCCTGGTGGCAGCACATTTTCTCAGTCTTATTAAGATGATGGCTCAGTTTTGAGTAAAGATTAATTACTTGCTTGTGATTCATATGCAGTCGGGCCAAATTAATTTATAAATGAGAGACTGGTTGTTTATATCCTACTGTTCACTTTCTAGGTTACTTCATCCCCTAAGTTTTATAGAAACGAATATTTAAAAAACTGCATGATCTTTGTGTGTCACCCACTCAACACCTCTCTGAATTAAATGGCTAATATTAGTAATTATACATAGTCTTTCCGAGTGACCTTGCTGGCCTATTTTTGACAGTGTGCTCTTGACTCCCTCGTGGCTTGCCATGGTGAGTTCTTGGTAACATTATCCGTTCTAACAAGTTGAAGTGAAGCAAGTTAGACTTCTAAAAACCAGCTGTCTGCATAAGCTTGACCAGTTTGCTCTGTTCTATTTGGTGCTTGAAAAACCAGAAGCTGAGTATTTTTCGATTGCGTCTGTAGCTTAGTTTTCCGCTCCTCCCGTCAGAAGAGATCAGTCTTAATCCTATTCTAGCCACATGTTGTTTTCCAAAACTAAAGCTATATGCTCCCAAATCTTTGCCTTCTTTCATGTGGCAGGTGACATCTTCCACTGACAATGGGTAATAAATTTACACTCAATCCACATGTGGAAACTGAACACATAAGCATGCAGTACAATTCAAAGCGACATTCTTTTCTTTTTCCTCCAGCCTCAATGATGCAGAATAACAGTTATAACTTAACATTCTTTTTTTGGGGGGGGTGGTCTTGAATGGAAAGAAAAGAACAAGAGAAGGCCACCCTCAGTCTAGACAACAAGTAACAAAAGCCCTAGCGCAAACCACCATTCTTAGCAGACACCCTCCGAAGTTTCCCAGGACACAGCCCTGAGGAAGACTGAGCCCTCCAGTAAGACACATCACACATTCCAGTAGCTCCTGGCTAACCCAGCCACGCTATCTGTACCAAAAATCAGATTTAACACACTGCCCTCCTTAGCCCCAGTGCAATTTTATTTCCAGTTCTGCCGGCCTCAGCTCTGCAAAGCATCAGTATCCTCTTAAAAAAAAAAAAAAAAAAAAGTATAAGCTTTAAATCCTGGGCCATCCATCAGTCATACCCTTTGATTAAGGATTATACCCAGCAAGGTATTTTCTGTTGGAAGTGCCCACAGCAATATCCATCCCAAGGACATTGAAATGGAAGTAGAAATGATTGCATGGGTAACTTACCAGCTCCTGAGTCTGAATGGCTGCAGCAGCCCCAGTGCTTTCCCTGATCCCTTGCTCTCTCTGTGTCTCTCCCTCTCTCTCTCTGTCTTTCTCTTGTGTACAGATTGCAGGGAACTTAAAGAACTCGCAGGGACAATGTTTCAAATGACTTAAGAAAGAGAACAGGAACAATACTTCGTTCTCTTTTTCTCAGATGAGTACCTTCGGGAAGAAGGAAGGAAGGGAGGGGAGAGGGAGGAAGTCAACAACCCTTTGCTTTCCTGAAAAAAAATAAGGAAACAGAAGATAGACATCTCATTTTCTCTTAAACAAAATGTTGGAAGGGGCAAAAAAAAAAAAAAAAAAATCTTTGAAAAAAGGAATTCCTCAAATATGCTCTCCCCCCCACCCCACCCCCGACCCCAAGAGGTTTAAAGAGATGAAAAGCCTTACTGGCCTGGCCTGTCCAAACAAATGGTGTTCCAGAAAGGCAGGCTCTCCTGAGCTTGTAGCCTCTGGTATCTGGTTTACAGAACTGACACAGCCAAAAGGGAACAAATCATTTCATGTTGCCTCTGAGCAAAGGAGCGGTTGGTCGGCTGTGCTACCCGAGGCAAACCTGCAGCCGGTGTGGCTGGGCAGGGTGCTGGTCAGCCAGGACATTTGGCTCTTCTTGAGCTCTTTGAAACACCAGCGTTGCTGCCATTTTGTAGCCCAACTCTAGATCCTTAGACTTCTTCCAGGAACAGAGCAGATTTATGCCCTAGTCCCTGAGCTCTCTACAGCCAACACCAAGTCAAGCTTCCATCTTTGCTGATATGTTCAAAAAGAAAACAAACAAACAAACAAAGGCCACCGCCAATCCTGCCATTGGCCATAGTTAGCTCGTGTCGGATTTAGTCACCTCTGGAAAAACTGAAAGGCGATTTCTCATTTTTTTCAAAAGACAGTGAAGCAGCCTAGGTCTTAGATAAGTCGGCCAGTTGTTGATAAAGGAAGGGGAGGCTGACTAGAAGGAGCAAAGACATGGAGGGAATATCCTTTAACAAGCGAGAAGTGCGTGATAGTTTAGTGGGTCGGCGTGAGCTCCGTTTAGAGGAGTGGCGCTCTGATCGTGTTGTGTATCTTATGCCTTTCATTCATCTGGTTAAGACCATTTTCACCACAAACGGGAACCAGCAGTTATGTGGACCTTTGTGGCAGCAGAAGAAAAACCAGCTTTAAGGTACTTCCTTGTTTCACTCAATTGTGAAAAAAATGGGGTGGAGAGTCACACCTGATCACAGGGAGCAATCGAGGTGAATTCAGGGAAAGGGAGATTCTGATTCAGTGTCTCCGAAAGACTTTTATTGGGTTCAGTGCTGAATAAGGTTCCTCTTTTACAGTTTTCTTCCCCCATTAATTTATCTGTCTATCCATCCATCCTTCCATCTATCTGAATATGTGTGTTACTCAGTAGGTTTATCCGAGCCAGAACAGTCTTCATCCTTGCATTGCCCATGACGCCCCTCCTGGCACAACATAGGGGTTTCTGGCCTGGGTCCCCCAGCCCCATCCGCACATGAGAAACTCACACCCAGAGAAGAGTCTGTCCCACTTGCCCGACGTCACACACAGCAGGGGCAAAACCCAAAACGCTCCTCTGTCTCCTGAGTCAGATCGAGGGCCCTTGGCCCCCTGCTGGCCTCCCTCTGCACCCTGCCTTTGCAGAAATGGGAGAGAAAATGATGGTGAGAGTCTGAGAAAACAAAAGAAGAGCATGAGAGCATGGAGTGGAGAAGGGATAGGTGCGGAGTTTCTTTAAAGGAGTAGCTGTCTTGGGGGCAAACGTCGGGTACCTGTGAGGGTCAGGAAGGCCTGTGCCGGGATGTGCAATAGAAAGTGGAAGTAGGTGGGGGTGAGGTGAGGGCGAGTGAGGAGAAGCAGGCAGAGGCCGGGCTGGGTTT